>JAAALK010000080.1:81882478-82225614 GCA_019279435.1 Zizania palustris | reverse complement strand
ACTTAGACCTTATTTTGAAAGAAATCACTTGAGATAACTTTCAAGATACCTTAGTATCTTAGCTAATTTGTCACTTTGGACTATGTTTAACAGACATTCGAAGCTCATGGCTCAAACTCTGTTTTGCTTAGCCACCTTCGGCTCTTTTTTGTAAATTCTGTCGAACCAATGGTTCGGAGTTTGCAATGGTCTCTTCGGACTCTTTTTACGGATGTCTACGAGCCAATGGCTTGGACTCCGTATATCTTGGCCACCTTCGGCTCTTTTTGCAGAAGTCTACCAGCCAATGGCTTGAACTCCGCATGTTTTGGCCACCTTCGGCTCTTTTACGGAAGTCTACCAGCCAATGGCTTGGACTCCGCATGTTTTGGCCACCTTCGGCTCTTTTACGGAAGTCTACCAGCCAATGGCTTGGACTCCGTATGATGTGGTTTTGGGCTCTTTTACAGATGCCTACAAGCCGGTGGCTTGGACTCCGGATTATGTCAGCCCCCACGTCGGAAGCTTCGAACCAATGGTTCGAAGTCCGAAAATACGATTCAGGTTCATGACACTTCCCTCTCGGTCAACCCCGCGGTTCTAGTGCGTCCACTCGGAAGCTGGAAGTCTATGAGGGGAAGGCATTATCTGGACCATATGCTTTATTAATTCAGAAGATGATTACAAGTGAATTACAAGGAGACCTTATGCGAAGTATCGCTTTAGGTGCTCCGCATGCCAAGTATGTGCTAACTCTTCACCTTCTAAATTAGCTAACTTAAAAGAGCCAGGGCGTCCTGAACGAACAATTAGATATGGACCTTCCCATTTATTTCCTAACTTCTCTGGCGCTATAATGCTTCGTAGAACAAGATGACCCGGTCTTAGTTCATTGAGCTTAACCTTCGTGTCAAACCAAGCCTTCGTCTGCTGATGATACTTTGATAAATTTGCCACAGCTCGAAGTCTTGTTTCTTCTGATAAATCTAACTAAGCTTGTCTTTCTTCTTCAATCTCCGGTTCGGTGCTGCGAAACGATCCTCCTTTGAGCTCCGTTGGAGTCATAGCTTCATCTCCGAATAGTAGTCTGAATGGAGTAAAACCTGTGGACCTTGTTTGCGTAGTCCGAATGGACCACAAAATCTTCGGAAGCTCTTCGGTCCACAGTCCTTTTGCTAGTCCTACTATCCTTCGATTTAGCCCTGACAAAATATTTCCATTGGCTCTTTCTACGGCTCCATTAGACTGAGGATGCCTTACTGCAGTAAAACATAACTGAATGCCTAGATCTTCGCAAAACTTCCTGAAAGGTTCTGCATCGAACTGTGTTCCATTATCAACTGTGAGTTGTCTAGGCACTCCGAACCGGCAAATGATGTTCTTCCAAAAGAATTTCTGTACATTGTTCGAAGTGATATCTGTTAAGGGCTCTGCTTCCACCCACTTAGAAAAATATTCAATAGTTACCACTGCGAACTTCAGATTTCCCTTGGCTACCGGAAAGGGACCAATTAAATCCATACCCCATCCGGCCATAGGCCATACCGGAGCAATAACTTGAAGAGCTGTTGGTGGGTGATGACTTCGTCGACCCATCCACTGGCTTCCATGACAAGTGCGGACTAAACTCTCCGCATCAGCTGTTATTGTAGGCCAATAAAGCCCCTGGCGAAGTGTTTTTCCTGCCAAAGCTCGAGGGGCTAAATGGCTACCGCAAAGGCCTTCATGAATTTCTCGAAGAATTTCTTGACCTTCGGCTTGAGATATACATCGGAGTAGGGGGGAACATACTCCGGCCTTGTATAAAATACCGTTGATTATTTGATAATTTCTAGCTCTAAGCTTCAATCTTGACAGCTGTGGCTCTTCGGGCAAATTTGTTCCTCCCTGTAAAAGTTCCATGATCGAATTTTTCCAATCTGCACTAGGAATGCAAAGAATCTCTGCAGAGGGAAGTTGTGGCACCGAAGGTATACTGAGCTCCTCATAGAAAGCTTCTTCTGGTACATCTACAGCTCCGGCTGCAGCTTTTGCTAAGATGTCCGCTTGCACATTTTCTGCTCTTGGTATACTCCGAATGGAAATACCCTTGAAGTGTGCTTCGATTTTACGGATTTCTTCTAAGTACTTTGCAAGCTGTGGAGGCCGAACCTGGAAACTTTTATCTACGTGCCCTGCTACTATCTGAGAATCTGTCTTTATAATAATTCTTGTAGGTCCTAGAGCACGTGCTTTTCGGAGTCCCAATGAAATCCCTTCATACTCCGCTATATTATTGGTAGACTTAAAGTTGAGTCTTGCGGAATACATTGCTCTTTGCCCTGAAGGCGAAATTAATACTGCTCTAATGCCTGCTCCGGATGCTTGGAAAGCCCCATCGGAATAAACAGTCCAAACTCCGTCACTTGACTTCTCCGGAACCAAATTTGCAGGTGGAGTCCATTCTGCTACAAAATCTGCTAAAACTTGTGATTTGATTATTGTCCTTGCCAGAAAAGATATGCCGAAGGGTGCTAGCTCAACTGCCCACTTCCCAATCCTTCCAGTGGAATCCTTACTTCGAATCATATCTCCCAAAGGATACGAAGTTGGTACAATTACATTGTGTGCCAAAAAATAATGTCTTAATTTCCTCGAAGCCATTATCAGAGCATAAACAAACTTCTCGAGTTCAGAGTATCTTGTCTTCGCTCCTGATAATGCTTCGGATACAAAATAAACAGGATTTTGGACCAACTTCCCATTGAAATCCACTTCTCTGACAAGGACTGCACTGACAGCAGAACCTGTAGCTGCAAGGTAAAGGAGTAGGGTTTCGTCCGCAGTAGGCACCGTGAGTGTAGCAAGATTACTGAGATACTCTTTAATATCTTCGAAGCTTTTCTGACACTCCGGTGTCCATGCAAAATCTTCGGACCCTTTCAATGCTTTAAATATAGGCAAGCTTCTCTCCGCAGACCTTGATAAAAACCTGCTAAGTGCTGCCAGACGCCCAGTCAGCTTTTGCACTTGCTTTAAATTTTCCGGAGGAGCCATCTTTTGTAGCGCAGTTATTTGAGTAGGGCTAGCTTCAATCCCCCTGCTTAAAACTAAATACCCTAACAACTTTCCAGCCTTAGCTCCGAAGATACATTTTTCGGGGTTAAGACGGATCCCACATGCCCGAAGGCTATTGAATGTTTCTGCTAAGTCTAGGCTATGTTGGTGCTTTAAAGCACTCTTTATTACAATATCATCCATATAGGCCTCCACATTGCGACCTAATTGATGACCTAGAGCCTTAGCAACTAACCTCGAAAAAGTAGCCCCGGCATTTCTTAAGCCGAAGGGCATTCTTACATAACAAAAGACTCCCGAAGGAGTTACAAAGCTTGTCTTGATCTCATCTTCGCGCTTCAACCATATTTGATGATAAGCAGAATACGCGTCAAGGAAGCTTAATAACTCCGAACCTGCGGTGGAGTCGACCAGTTGATCAATTCGGGGCATGGGGTAGGGGTCACGATGGCATGCTTTATTCAAGGATGTGAAATCGATGCACATGCGCCACTTTTCGGAAGACTGGGTTGGCTAACCATTCTGTGTGAGCCACTTCTCTGATAATTCCAACCTTCAACAATTTCTCAACTTCGTCTTTTGCTAGAGCAGCTCTTTCTGCAGACATTTTCCGGAGTCCTTGCCGAACAGGACGGGCCTTCGGGTTTACAAGTAAACTATGTTCAATGATATCCCAATCGACTACAGTGATATCTTCGTCAGACCAAGCGAAGACATCTAAATTCTCTTCCACCACCTTTTCCAAGGAGGTTGCAACTTCTGGAGGTAAATCTTTACCAAATTGAAATGTATATTCTTTACCATCTTTAACAATGACCTTCGCTGCAATCTCTCCTTCAGGACTTGGTCTCAGAAAGGATTTCTTTGAAGCTTCGGAAGGGGCTAAAAAAACTTCCTGATTATCTTGCACATTGTTTACTTGTCTTGGATCAAGAGGGGGGCCATGACCATATTCTGCTCTCCGGGCGATAGCTTGATCTCCGAAGACAGTAAGGACTCCTGCTTGTGTGGGCATCTTCATGGACAAATAATTGTGATGCGCCACAGCTCCGAACTGGTTTAGCATGCCTCTTCCGAAAATGACGTTGTGAGCATACGGGGCATCTACAACATTGAAGATTACTTCCTCAGTTCGGGCCAACAAACCTTCTCTGAAGGTAACTTCCAGGCCTATTTGGCCGAGTGCATCAAGCGGAGGTCCTGCGAAGCCTTGCAAAGGACGAGCCGCTGGAAGGAGATGCTTTCTGGAGATGCACAATTGATCGAAGGCTTGAACAAAATGATGTCTGCAGAACTACCTCCGTCAATCAATACCCTTCGAACTTCAGTGCCCGCAATATCAGCAGTGATAACAAGTGGGTCTGCATGCGGGAACTTAATGCCAGCTGCATCCTCTGTAGAAAAGGATATCGGTACATGAGACCATTCCGGCATAGCAGCTGCCGACGACGAAGTCCCAATATGGCCTACTTCTCTGACGTAGTCTCTTCGTTGTCTTTTTGACATGCTTCCGAGGGTACCTCCTCCGGAGATGGGGAGGACTACTCTTTTCCCTCGGTCTTGCCCTTCCTCTTGCTTCGGAGGTGGCATAACATTGGCCACTAGAGGGTGTCTTGCGGCATCGAAGTTTTCTATCCGCGCCACAGCCTGGACCGGCTCTGGGCGCGCTGCAGCTGGAACTCGGTCGGTAGTACCTCGACCCGAAGTTCTTTCTAGATACTCTCCTCTTAGAGTAAGTATAGCCTTGCAAGTATCAGTTGCATGGCTTCGATTTTCACCATGGATGCAGCAGAAAAGGGTCTGGCCTTTGCCAGCCGTTTTCCCTGGCGGCCTCCAGCCGCTGGCCTTGTTCCCCGAAGACTGTGGATCTCTCTGTGTAATCTTCTGTGGGGGTGCAATATTCAAGACTTCAGAACGAGGGTGCTTTTGCCCCCTTCTCCGATCATGTTGAACTTCGACGACTGGTTCTTGCGGCTGTGCCAAAGTTTTTACTTCTACTTTAACTTCTTGCAATATGGATGAAGTAGCTACAGTTCTTCGAAGCCAACCCTCTTCCGACCTCGCATACTCCTCGAAGTATGACATCAGCTGAGAGACCGAGGATATGCTTTTCCGATGAAGCTTATCCAGGAGGCCTTGATGAGTGACGCCTTCCCGAGCCGCATCAACTACCGAAGATGCAGACAACCCCCGGATCTGCGATTTCGTATGAGCGAAGCGCTTGAAATATTGCCTCAATGTCTCTCCGGGGAGCTGCTTCACCTGTAAAAGGCTTCCCGTTGACATTGGAGGCACGAAGGTGCCTTGAAAATTGCTTACAAACTTCTTCTTCAGTTGCCCCCATGAATTGATTGATCCTGGCTTCAAAGACCAGAACCACCTTAATGCCACTTCTTGAAGAGCTAAGGTGAAGCACTTTGCCATGGCGTCTCGAACTCCTCCGCTAGCTTCAATTGCTAGGGCATAAGAACGAACAAACTCTACGGGATCTTCATCTCCAGCATACTTACAGAGCTTCGAAGTCTTAAACTTCGGATCAAAGCGAACTTTCTGCAGCTCAGGATGCAGCGGAGATTCATTATCGAAGGAGGCGTTCTCCGGGGCTTCGGGATAATCGGGTTCGTCGTCTTCGGGCACTTCTGGGATAGCTGGGATGGCTTGAGAACGAAGCCTGTTCGTAGCTTCTTGTCGCCATCTTGCTACTTCAGCTTGAAAGTTGGCCATTTGAGTGGCCATATCTCCAAGATTGTCTTCATCTCCTCCGGAAGGATCTTCCGGGTCTTGAGAACTAGTAGGATCAGTTCGAAGTGGGATGGAAGGTGGAAGAGGGATTCCAGGTGGTCGAAGTATGGCAGGATTTGGCGGAGAAGCTCCGTATGTTCGAGGGATGGAAACTCCTTCTGGAGTTTGAGGTGGAGGGAATGTCGAAGGCCCTCCGACTTCAACCGTGTCGGATGGTACCTCTCCGGAGATCCGAGAGGACCTCCGAACAGGGTTACGAGGTGCGCTCCGCTTAGGAGGCATGATGCAAGAAGTTGGTAGAGAACGAAGTTTTTTGGACTAGGTGCCCCACGGACGGCGCCAACTGTTGGCGTAAAAGATTACGCTAACAGGTTTCTGTAGATTAGAAACTAACAAACAAAGTGTTTGCGAAGAGAACTGTTCTAAGCCTCCGAAAGGATAACAACTTAGAATAGTTCGAATGTGTGTATTGAATAACTTGTATTCGGTCCCTATTACAGGGTAAAATGGGGAGTATTTATAGGCCCAAATATTAAGGAAAAGACCTATTTACCCCTCTGTTACAACCGACATAGTGGAAACTATTCGGTACCCTTGATAGGGCTAAAATGGTAAAAGACTAATCTAATAATATAAAAGATAAATCTTCCATCTTAGCTGGCAATAAAGATCTCAAAAAGCCTTAGTTCGAAGATGTACTCCGAACCAATGCCTATCTTCGTACTTCGAGCTTGACTCAGGGTATCTTCGAAGATGGACGTCTGGAAACCTTCGAATCCATTATTTGTTTTTGTGCTGTTACGGCAATAACCCCGAGGATGAGATATTTTCCCCCAACACCTGGCCACTTGGCAGTTGGTGGTCTAGAAGCGCTCGACATGTCGGGTAGGGCACCCTATAAATGCCCCTCAACTGTAGTTGTAACGGGAAGTTCAAGGAACATTGAATACACCACTCTCATTTCCACTAAACCTGTTGGTCCGATCCGTCGTCCCAACACGAGCCGGCATAGGAAGTGCAACTCTCGGGCCTCGATCACTAGTGGTAGCTCTTCTCCACTCCGGATAGGTGAGATCCAACCTTCACAACCTCCCGGGTCTCCTCCACAACCTTCTTGGAGAGATCACTGGTTTCTTCTCCGAGCCGTCTAAGAGGTGGCAACCTCCAAGAGTAACAAGCTGCAATCAAAGCTAGGAGAAGATGATCAAGTGCCAAAATGAAAATGCAAATGCAATGCAATCTATTCAATCACTTGATCACCCCTTTTTCTTCCCAACCACACTAGTGCTCAATTTAGTGCTCAATGGTGGGAGAGACTCTCTTGTCCTCAAGTTTGCTCAAATGAATGCCAAAAGTCTAGCAAAGGAGTTGTAGCAAGGGTTTATATAGCCACACACCAAAAAGTAGTCGTTACATGAGTTAGGTGGCTCTCTGCGCACTGTCGGTCTGACCGCCCATCTTGGGTCAGTCTGATCGACCCTTACTGTAACGGCTAGAAAACTAGCCGTTTTACTGATGTGACAGGTCCATTTGGTCTGACCGGCCATGCTGGCCCAGTTGTACCGGCCCTACCCGGTTGGACCGGCCATCGGCTCGGTCGGACTGATAGAGCTCCCGTCGGCTCTGTAAAATGATTTTTGCAAAACCTGTGCAACCTGGTCGGACCGCCCATCTCAAGCCGGTCTGACCGGACCCATATGGTCGGTCAGACCGCCAGGGCCAGACACACTCCAAAAGCTGCATTTTGTATTTTCAAAGAATTTGCCAAATTTGTAACTTTTGCAACAACCACACATGATCATAAGCTACTGCATGCAATGCAAGTTGGCACTTAAAAATCAACTCATAACCAAGATGCAACCCCTCTTTATAGTACGGCAAAAACAAAATTTAAACCTAGCCTACTTGATCGCTACAAACACCTCGATCAATTTCTAGTTTTCTTCAATCCTTTTTGCCGTTGCTCTTTAATACGTCCAGATCTTTGGGTTTTCCATCTTGTGCTCCATTTGCGTGGGACCTAATCATTTCCTTCACACTCAAGAAAAAATATTAGTCCACAAACACGTGTTTGTCATTAATTACCAAAACTCACATGGGGCCTAGATCTTCAATCCCAAGTCAACTTCCGGTACTTGCCAGTTTCTCGGTTCTTCGCTTGTTTATTGGTCTTCTCGAAAACAATCTGGAGTTGCACTTTCTACTACAGAGGCTGAGTATGTAGCTGCTGCTAGGTACTGCTCATAGTTGGTTTGGATGATTTCTACATTGCGAGATTTTGGGTTGTTCTTCCCTGCCAGAGTTCCTTTGTTTTGTGATAACACCAGCGCAATTAGTGTAGGGAAAAACCCATGTCTTCATTAAAAAACCAAACATATTTTTTGGCGTAAAAGATTACGCTAACAGGTAAGAGTTTAGAAACTAACAAGCGAAGTGTTTGTGAAATGAACTATTTCAAGCCTCCGAATTGGATAATAGCTTGAAGTAGTTCGAAGATGTGTATTGATAACTCAGTATTCGATCCTCATTACAGGGTAAAACAGGGGGTATTTATAGGCCAAAACCTTAAGGAAAAGACCCTTTTACCCCTCTATTACAACCGACATAGTGGAAACTATTCGGTACCCTTAATAGGGCTAAAACGGTAAAAGACTAATCTAATGAGAAAGAAGATAAGCCTTCCATCTTAGCTGGCAAGGAAGCTCTCTGAAGAGTCAATGTTCGAAGATATACTCCGATGATGCTGGAAACCTTCGACTAAATTACCTGCCTTTGCCTTGTTGCAGCAGTGACACCGATGATGAAGTATTTTCCCCCAACAATATTGATGTGCTCTTGGCTACCTTCGATCTTTTAAAACTTCACAAACAACCTCGATTTTTGGTTCCTCGAGAAAGCTCTGGAGCAATTGCGCCCGAAATATGCAAATATATATGATCTTATATTAAAGAGGGAGAAAAATAAGTTAACTTGTAAACTTCATCTTCTAAGGATGTTGAATGGTCCAAAGACAAGGGTATTGCTGAAGAACAAGGAAAGAAACCAGAAGAACTTCGGAGCTGGGAAAGAAGCCCCGAGCGACTTTGAACTTGGGCTGAACTTCAGCAGGAACAAAAATATTTTCGAGCTTCGAAGGGAGGGAGAAGAATTAAACGTAAAGTTATCAGGACTCCCGGCTCTAGAACTAGTCGTTCCGGCTTTAGTGGTAGCTCTAGAGATCGAAGAGGTCTTCGATTCGTTCTTGGCATAGACACAAATTTTTCGTAATGTAATGTAATCTATTCAAATAATAAAGATTGATTTTTAAATTGTCTCCCTACTTCCCAGCCCCTCTTTGGGTGTGAGCAACTTCGAAGTGTAGTCGAAGATGGTTAGGTGCAAAGAAAAAGACTTAGGAGTACAATTTTGGAGGCTCGGAGCCCCTTAGCAACTTAAAGATTGATTAAAATCTTACAAAATGTCTTTGACTACTTGGAGTCATAAAACTGGTAACTTAGTACCTTTTGTTTGAAAGAAGTCAGTTCGGACGAACTTTTCGGACACTTTAGCGTCACAAACGATTGGTCACTTTGGACTCTTTTTACAGATATTCGAAGCTTATCAGCCCAAACTCTGTTTTGTTTTGGCCTCCTTCGGCTCCTTTTGCGAATGCTATCAAACCGGTGGTTTGGAATTCACAGTGGTCTCCTTGGACTCTTTTTTATGGATGCTTTCAAGCCGGAGCTTGGAATCCGCATTATTTGGTCTCCTTCGACTCTTTTTACGGATGCTTTCAAGACGGTGGCTTGGAATCCATTTTTCAGTGACTTTCCCACCTCGTCAGAAGCTTCGAACTAGTGGTTCGAAGTCCGAAAAATTGGTTCAAATTAATGACACTTCCCTCCCAGCCAACTTCGTTCTTCCAGTGCGTCCACTAGAAGTAGGAAGTGTTTGAGAGGTAGGCATTATCTGAACCATGAACTTTATTAATTCAGAAGGTGTTGACAAATGGTTACAAGGAGCCCCTATGCGAAATATCGCTTTAAGTGCTCCGCATGCCATGTATGTGTTAACTCTTCACCTTCTAAATTAGCTAATTTAAAAGAACCAGGGCGTCCTGAGCGGAGAATTATGTATGGACCTTCCCATTTATTCCATAGTTTCCCTAGTGCTATAATGCTTCACAAAACAAGATGACCTGGCTTAAGTTCATTAAGCTTAACCTTCGGGTCGAACCAAGTCTTCGTCTGCTGAAGATACTTTGACAAATTGGCGACAACTCGAAGTCTTGTTTCTTTTGTTAAATCAAGCAAAGTTTGCCTTTCTGCTTCTATTTCCGGTTCGGTGCTACGAAGGGATCCTCCTTTAAGCTCTGTTGGCGTCATAGCTTCATCTCCGAATAAAAGTCTGAAAGGAATGAACCCCGTGGACCTTATTTGAGTGGTCCGAATGGACCATAGAATCTTCGGGAGCTCCTCGATCCACAATCCTTTTGCCAAACTGAAATGAATAGTCTTTGCCGTCTTTGACAATAACCTTCGTTATAATCTCCCCTTCAGGGCTTGGCCTTGGGAAGGACTTCTTCGAAGGTTCACCTAAAGCAGAAATATCCTCCGGGTCGCCTTGCACGCTGTTCACCTGTCTCGTGTCAAGAGGGGGGCCATGACCATATTCTGCTCTTCGCGAGTGGCCTGATCTCCGAAAATAGTGAGCACTCCCGCTTGTGTGGGCATCTTCATACACAGATAATTATGATGCGCCACAGCTCCGAATTGATTCAACATGCCCCTCCCGAAGATAACATTGTATGCATACAGGGCATCCATAACATCGAAAATCACCTCTTCCGTCCTAGACAGTAGCCCCTCTCCGAAAGTGACCTCCAGACCTATTTGGCCGAGGGCATCGAGAGGGGGTCCAGCGAAGCCTTGCAAAGGACGAGCTGCTGGGAGAAGATGCTTTCTGGAGATACAGAGTTGATCGAAGGCTTGGACAAAGATAATATCTTCTGAACTCCCTCTGTCAATCAGTACTCTTCGGACTTTAGTCCCTGCTATGTCGGCAATGATGACAAGTGGATCTGCATGTGGAAACTTTATGCCCGCTGCATCATCTGCGGAAAAAGATATTGGCACATGGGATCATTCAGGCATGGTAGCTGCGGATGAATAAGTGCCAATATGGCCCACTTCTCGAACATATTCTCTTCTCTGCCTCTTCGACATACTACCAAGAGTCCCTCCTCCGGAAATGGGGAGGACTACTCTTTTCCCTCGATCTTGACCATCTTCCTACTTCGGAGGTGGCATAATATTGACCAATAGAGGTTGCCTTGCAGGTTCGAAGTTATCTATACGTGCCACAGCCTGGACTGGCTCCGGACGCACCTCGAACGGAACTCGGTCAGTAGTGCCTCGACCCGAAGTTCTTTCAAGGTACTCGCCTCTTAAAGCGAGTATAGACTTGCACACATCAGTTGTGTGACTTCGATTCTCACCATGGACACAACAGAAGAAGGCCCGGGCTTTGCCAGCCGGCTTCCCTGGTGGCCTCCAGCCGCTGGTCTTGCTTCCTGAATCTTGGGAAGTCCTAGGGGCAAATTTCTGCGGAGGTGCAATGTTCAAGACTTCTGAACGAGAATGCTTTTGCCCCCGACGCCTATCATGCTGAACTTCAAAGTTAGGCCCCTGCGAAGGTGTTGAAGTCTTCACTTCCAGCTTGACTTCTTGTAGGATTGACAGAGTTGAAGCAGTTCTTTGAAGCCACCTTCTTCTGACCTTGCATACTCTTCAAAATAAGACATCAATTGAGCAACAAAAGATATCTGTTTCCGATGAAGTTTATCAAGGAGGCCCGCATGGGTAACTCCCTCTCGAGCTGCATCAACTACAGAGGATGTAGTTAGCCCTCGAATTTGCAACTTCGTATGGGCGAAGCGCTTGAAAAATTGTCTTAAAATCTCTCCGAGTAGCTGCTTCACCTGGAAAAGACTTCCCATAGACATTGGGGCTACGAAGGTACCCTAGAAGTTACTTATGAACTTCTTCCTTAATTGCTCCCAGGTTCTAATTGACCCTGGCTTTAGGGACCAGAACCACCGTAGAGCCACCCCTTCAAGAGCTAGACGGAAACATTTGGCCATGGTGTCTCGCACTCCTCCACTGGCCTCAATTGCTAATGCATAAGAACGGGAGAACTCCCCAGGGTCTTCGTCTCCAGACTATTTGCAGAGCTTCGAAGTTTTAAACTTAGGATCGAAGCACACTTTCTATAGCTCGGGATGCAGCGGAGACTCGTTGTAGAAGGAAGTGTTCTCCGGGGCTTCGGGATAAGGAAGTTCGTCGTCTTGGGGCACTTCGGGGATGACCGGGGTGGCCTGAGAACGAAGCCTGTCTAAAGCTTCTTGCCGCCACCTCACTACTTCAGCTTGGAGACTGGCCATTTGAGTGGCCATATCGCCAAGACCATATTCATCTCCTCTGGAAGGACCTTTCGGGTCTTGAGAACTATACACATCAGTTCGAAGCGGAATCTGAGGTGGAAGAGGGACTCCGGTTGGCCGAAGAATGGATGGAGTTGGCGTAAAAGATTATGCTAACAGGTTTCCAGAGTTTAGAAACTAACAAACGAAGTGTTTGTGAAATGAACTATTTCAAGCCTCCGAATTGGATAATAGCTCGAAGTAGTTCGAAGATGTGTATTGAATAACTCAGTATTCGATCCTCATTACAGGGTAAAACGGGGGGTATTTATAGGCCAAAACCTTAAGGAAAAGACCCTTTTACCCCTCTGTTACAACCGATATAGTGGAAACTATTCGGTACCCTTAATAGGGCAAAAACGGTAAAAGACTAATCTACTGAGAAAGAAGATAAGCCTTCCATCTTAGCTGGCAAGGAAGCACTCTGAAGAGTCAATGTTCAAAGATATACTCCGAACTTGTCCCAGTACATAGCCGGAGTTGGATGCTGGAAACCTTCGACTAAATCACCTGCCTTTGCCTTGTTGCAGCAGTGACCTCGATGATGAAGTATTTTTCCCCAACAATATTGATGTGCTCTTTCACTTTCCGAGGGATCAGTATGAGAAAGGTGTCATTGAACTTGGTCATGTTGATACCCATCATGAGTTGGCTGATATTTTCACCAAACCCCTAGATCAGTCTACTTTTGAGCGTTTGCGAGGGGATTTGGGAGTTGTGTATCCTTTTTAGGATATTTTGGGTCAGTTTTCTTTCTTCTTTACTCTTTCTTGAGTTTTTTTGTGTGAGTTCATATCATGCATAATCACATATCACACTTTGAACTTGCTTCTGTTATATGATTGATCTGCTTTACTTATTCTAGTTAGTATATGCTTTTGAATACTTGTCGATGATCATGCTTTGTTTCAGTTCACATGATATGTCTGATATCTATCATATGCATGACTTTTATGCTTTAAAATTGAAAAATGATCACCATTGCTTCTAGTAACTAGCATGTGTAGGCTGAATGCTTTTGCTATCTTTTACATACCTTGTAGCTAGATCCTTACTTAGATGTAGATATGCAACTTGGACATCTATATGCTTTAAACATGGAAATTGTGCTATAAAAATGATAAAAAATCAGAAAAATGAAAAATCCATGCCTTTTTATGCTTAATTTGAAAAGATCCAGGTGGGCTTTCTTTGTTGCATTGCATTGTTCTGGACTGCTTACCATAACACTTTGGTATGAACTAGGACAATGTAATGTATGCCAAGACCAATGTCTTAAGCTTCTGATGGTCCAGTTCTGGCCTAGGCTTGACTTGGTCGGTTAGCATAAGGTTGACATGCAAATAACCCCTGGCAAAAATGAAAAAGGAAAAGAAAAGGCCGAAAATTAAAAAGATAACGAGTTTGCTAAAGCACTTTGTTCTGGACAATGCTTATCTTGGTAGATATCAGCTAGATTTTGCATCTCATGTTTTACCTTGCTTGTCGACTAGAAAATGTGGTGATGCTTTTATTTGCAAAAATCAAAAAATGTGTGCTAATGACTTTCTTTAGATATCATCTGTTGCACTGATCATGCCATGTGTCTTAGATAGTATGTCTTTTGATATACCTGCTAGATGTTATAATTGCAGTCAATCATATCTGAGAAGAATGCTTTTTACACTCCACCTGCACCCTAGTTGCATTCATTGCATATTTTGAGGGGTTGCTGCATTTCAGGGGGAGTTTGAGTCGGTGTCTCTTTAGAGTGCATTTAGTCTTACTTGATGAGTCCAATTGTCAACAAGGGGGAGAAATTTTGGGTTACTCGATCTTTTAGAAGAGTTTAGGGGGAGTTTTAGTCTCGTTTGCCCTTACTCTTTGGATATCCTTGTTGATAATTCTGAGATTGCACTCGTCTTTGAGTTTTTATTTTTGGTTAACCATAATGACCGCTTTCTGGTTTTTGTTTGGCTTTTGGTCATTAGGATTAAACTTTTTATTTTATTCTTTCTGTCTTCTTGTGTTTTGTTTTTCGTGTTTCCACATTTGTTTGTAGGTTCTGAAGAGCTGATGAAGAGAGTGTTGACAATGCACTCATCAAGGGGGAGATGTAGGAGCGATGTTGAAGAGCATGAGCCTCATGGCTCCAGATGTGATGGGTGATTGTCAACGGAAGTCAAGAGGACGTGGAGAGAAGATGAGACCAGCTGTGTCTAGGCCGCGTGTGACTCAGGTACACGGGCATCGAGCGACTACCGGGCAGATGGGCCGCAGAGTCGGGCTGGCCAAATCCGAGTACATGGGCTAGGAGCAGCAGAGGATCCACTGGTATGTTGACCAGGATTGACTCAGGTACACGGGCGGCGAGCGATTGCTGGGCTGAGAGAGTTGTGGAATTGGGCCGGGCCAATCCGGTGCGAAGAAGGTGGACGCTTTGTCAGTTTCGGCGCAAAACTGATGACCGCTGATCTCGGATCTGATCGTTCTAAGGCGAAGCCGTAGCTGCTACGAAAGCTCCGCATCAGGACAAGTTATCTTTATTTAGGATTTTACTATTTTGCCTTTAGGCCCACAGTCTGTGTGAGTCCAGTCTGTAAAAATCCTAAGGGCATGTTGGTCTTTTCCATTTTTATTTCAATGTCTGTTTAAACCCTAAGGGTATTTTTGGTGTTTCCTAGTCTATTGGGCTACCTATAAATAGGCCCCCTATCCCTAGGGTTAGGGTCAACTCACTTTAATCTAATCATCAGAGTTCATCCCCATCTTTCTCCTATTTTGTGCGCCACCACTGTTCATCGTTCTGATATTCCAAACAGCCGCCAACTGATTTTGTTTCGTCGCTCAGTACCAAAACGGCGCATGAAGCCCTGTGCAGCAGGCAAACGAGCAAAATCGCTAAAGCAGGTGCGTGATTCCCCGTGTTGTGTTATGGTGCTTGAAGTTTCTGTTGTTCTTGCGTGTATCCCTAGGAAGAAGCAATACTCTGCGAAAAAGCTCTCATGGACATTAATTGCTTGTTCCTCGTTTTGCGTGCCCAAGTTGGACTTCTATGTGCATGTGCAGACTATGTTGTGTAGGCTCTGTTGTGTAGGCACATAGCAGCAGTAGTGTTGTCAGCCGACATGATCAAAGCCTGCGCGAAGGCTGTAGAAGCCACTCGGCTGCGTGTTTCTCCGTGCTGCTGCGCGGCGAAGTGCAGGGAGGCCTTGTGTGGTGGAGCCCTGTTCTTTTATTTTCTCTGTACTGAACGCTTGCAGAGCCATTACATCCGAAGTGCGTGGTCAGGTGAAGGGATCCAAGCGTGTGGCCAGGTAGAGGGATCAAAGTACTTGGCATGCGCAGACGTCCTCGCATGCTTCGGAGAGCCGAAGCTGTGACTTCACTGTGCCTTGTCGAAGCAGGCTCCAGACTTCATTTTGGCTTCGCTGAAAACATTACTCGGAGATAGCCTTCGCTGTAGCAGCGTCGAAGCTAGCTTCGAAGTAGAAGCTCTGGCATAGACTTCGGCAGGTTTCAAACAGGAGACAATATTTGAACAGTAAACCTTCATCTTGTTTTTGCGTGGACTTGAATTAAATGTCTGTGATGATTAACTTCTATGATAATTGAAATGCCTATGTTTTGAATGCTCTGTTAATCTAATTTTGAATATTGTGTTGGTGTCTTTTCAACAAGGACATCGGTCGTTTTTAGGCTAGATTATTTTTAGCACTTGTGATCCGTTTTGTTTCTGCTGAACACTCTGCCATTCTGTTCATGATGGATAAAATGGGGTTCCCCTCCCTATGGAACAAATGGATCACCTCAGTGTTGAATTCGGCAAGTTCAGCAATCCTCTTGAATGGATCAGTGGGGAAATTCTTCAGTTGTCATCAGGAGTCAGACAAGGGGACCCACTCTCGCCACTTCTCTTTGTGATTGTGGCAGAATTACTGCAACTAATCTTGAATTCGATCTATTCACGAGGAACAACCAGTGCACCGGAATGTCACTTCCACACTGGTTTTCCTATAATTCAATATGTCGATGCCACAATTATCTTTGTCAAAGCTACACAAAAGACATCTTCTGCCTTAAAGGGTTACTTGCTTCATACTCAACCTTTATTGGATTAAAGATAAACTTTATGAAATCGTGTCTGGTGCCCATCAATATTGATTCGGAACAAGCTCTAACTCTGGCAAATATGTTCGGGTGTCCTCTAGGTATGCTACCACTGCCTTATCTAGGCTTGCCACTAGGAACCAAGCTACCAAGATTTGAAGACTTCAATTCTCTAATAAATAGAATTGAGAAGATGCTTGCTACTACTTTTCGGCTTTCATCTACTGGTAAGTTGTATATTGTTAACTCGGTTCTCACGGTACTACCAACTTATACAATGTGCATGTTTAAATTGCCGGCAAATGTAATCCAACGAATAGACTGGGCTAGAAGGCATTGTCTTTGGCGAGGACATAGCCACAGTGTGACAGCAAAATCATTAATTAGCTGGTCCAAGGTGTGCAAAAACCAGAGAACAAAGGATGACTTGAAGTAATCAATATCAGAGGACAGAATAATGCACTTTTGATCAAACATCTCGACAAATTCTATAACAAACAAAACGTTATGTGGATTAATCTCATCTAGCAAAAATATTACAGCTCGGGTAAGCTCCCACATTTGGGCAATCGCCAAGGCTCTACATGGTGGAAAGGAGTGCTTAAGCTCACGCCAATCTTCCTGGTGGTTGCCAGACCGTTGGTTCGAAGTGGTTTGACCACATCACTCTCGTTCGATGTTTGGACTAGTTGCCCTGTGTATTTGTTGTTCAGGAGTCTTTTTACGTTTGCAAAACAAAAAGAGTGCTCGATTCAAATGTTCGTCATGCAAACAGACATTTCACGTCTTTCCTTCTTGCCATTGTCTATGGAGGCACAGATATAGCTCGATCAACTTCAACATCTCTTGCATCAATTGAACATTGCGCAGCTCAGTCCTGACTCTTAGAGCTACATCTAGGGAGATGGCCCTTTTGCAGCAAGGAAGCTTTATGCTTATACTTACAACAATTTGAATGTGCATCCGGTATTCAATTGGCTATGGTCCTGTCAATGTGCGAAACAAATAAAAGTTTTTTCTGGCTACTGCTCTAGGACAGACTGAACACGAGGGATATTCTAAGGAGGAAGCATGTAATACAATCAGAAGATGAGTGCTTCTGTTTACATTGCACGGAACATCAATTAGATACCTCGAATCATCTATTTGTGGAATGCGACTTCACGAAAAGATGTTGGAGCAAGCTATGTTTGAACTGGCCGATTGTTGAATCTTTTGAAGAGAAAATTGCGATACTCAAGTCTATGCACAACGATCAATTCATTATGGAAATCATAGTTATAGGATCTTGGTCAATATGGATTCACAGGAATGGCTATGTATTCAGGCAACAAGTTCCTTCAGTTAGGAGCTAGCTACACTCATTCAAAGCAATGCTATCACTGCAAAGTCACAGATACAAGTTGATCACCAGAAATGAACTCTTGGATTGGCTATCAAATATTATGTAATTTCTACATTGGTCTCTATTTCGCGTCGGTACTTACCAAGGTAGGCATCTATAATGCGACATCTAACCCATTACATAAAGACCTTTACCGCCAATACCTAATTCCCTCCATCTTGTAATTCTTCCCTGTGTGTAAGCCAATGTTTTTTTAATAAGATAACCTTGGTAAGAGCATCTCCTGCTGGTTGTTTCATCAAAAAAACTCTTGGCGAGAGCAACGAATGGCAGAACTGTTGATTGCTAAATTAGCCAAATGCCCAAATCTATAGTAGTGTCATCAACTATTGGCTAGTGCAATTTTTTTTCAAAGTTATATACCAACATGAGCTCAAGTCCAATTTATTGTTCTTGGTAACTATTTTAGTCAATATTTAGCTTGCTCAACACCATGGCAAAAAGTTCATCTAACACGATAAAGATCAATCAGAGCGGCAAGAAAAATCAATTGAAATCTAGCTAGCAGGAGAATAGTGAGTCAGCATATTTAGAGCTTGTTTGGTTCCTTTAGTCCAGAGACTAAAGTTTAGTTCATGGACTAAACTTTAGTCCGGTGCCTATTTGGTTCCATGGACTAAAGTCCATAAATACAGTTAATAAAGACTTTTACCCCTGCTTTCTATCACAGGAGTGCCCCTGTTTGGCGCCATTTTTCTTCTCCATTTGTCTTCTCCGTTTTTCTGCCAAACGACAATGTTGTGCGCTAGATAAAGATTCTATTACAAAATATTCCTAACAAGTTCATGGCATACATCTGCAAAGACATTAAGTACAGACTACACATTCACATGAATAGAAAAATGGAGCTTGGAGTTTACTGTCTGCGAATGAATTTCAGATCCAACTTCATCTTCCTCCTCAAAGGAGCTAGCTTGATCTACATGCCACAAGGTGTGGCCAGCAACAGATGAACCACCCTGGTTCACCATCAATCCCCCACGGCTCCCCTCCTGCCTCCGCGAGTAGCCACTACTCCCCCACGATGACCTCCTCCGGATCCACCAGATCCAGATCCAGTGTTCATGGACCTCGATCGGCCAGCTACACAGCCTCCGCCATGACCTCTTCCAGGTGCACGAGGAGGTAGGCCATGGTCTTCTCCAACATCATCTGCCTAGAGGAATTCTTGGTAGGAAAATACTTTGAGGAAGCCATCGGCCTGGGAGTTGAGGTCAAGGTGCTCCATGTGGCGATGGGGAGCAGAGATGAGGGGGCCATCGGTGAGTTGAAGGGGCCGAAGTCCTCTTCGTCGCCGGCGTCGTGGGAGGCGAAGACATCACGATTGTTGTCCATGTGACGGTGCGGTGGATCCAACATGTTGAGGAGCGGAGGCGATGGATCCAGCGTGTGCAGGAGCAAAGTCGATAGATCTGGCAAGGGGACGACTGGAGGCGATGGATCCAGAGCTGAGCAAACGACAGAATTGATCGGAGTTGGCAGTAAGCAGAATCGACCGGAACAAGGAAAGAGGCAGAAGCGAGGAAAGAGGGACTGCGGGGGCAGGAGCAGGGCAGTCCCGAATCACTTTTAGTCTAATTTAGTCCGGTTGAAGTGGACTAGAGGACTAAAAGGTTTAGTCCAAGTTTGTCTATCTATTTGGCATTTTAGGGACTAAAATTACTACAAAATGGAGGACTAAAATTTAGTCCTAAGGAACCAAACATACCCTTACAACCAACCTAAGCGAAATGGAGCCTCGTCACGCTTTTACCAGCCAATCCAATGGTCTAGAAGTATTGCCACATGTGACACAGGGTATTGCAGTCTCAGAAGATCAGGCCTTCGACGGTGGCGCATCAAGAGAGCCCGGCTCTGTGCCATGCACCCTGAGGCGATAAATGCAGGTCAGTTCTAACTTTCCATGGTTTGAGGAAAAGCCAAGACAAACCATATTAATAACTAGTGAATCTGCAGTTCTCTCCAGGTGGAAGGTCTGTGCATTGCTCTTCTCAAGGTCATAAATGAACTCCCCTAAAGTTGTCACCACACGTGATTCCTTGTTTGAATCATCCTCTGTTCCGTGGTACCATCCACTGACCTGGAAATTCTTTTGAGCACTTGATCGATCATAGGCTACGCTCTGCACCCAGGTGAGCCATAATTTTCATAAGTTAGCATAAACAAAAAGGAACATATTATTCATGAATGAGAATTCACGATTTTCCAAGCAGAATCGAAAACTGATATTTTATGTTAGAAACTGATGCAACTGGGCAATAATAGTCATTGCATTTTCATCCATTGAAGGTACGTTGCAGACTTGCAGTGTTGTTATCATGTATGGATTACGAAAGAACATTGCACAAATACAATTATCAGATCAGTATGGAGTAAATTGTAATTTACTTCTCAATAGATAAGGAGAAATCTATTTTGATACCAATATATACATAAATATATTGAAGTATACGGTAGTACATTTCATGGCAATTCTATTGATATGGCTTTCGTTGCGATAACCGAACAATTGAAACTATTAGTGGCCACAATTTGAATAGTAATTAAACTAAACATTGACAAGTGAAAATGGAGGACGGTAGGCTGGGTAAAAACCTAATGACTCTGTAATGTGAGTCAGGTTAATTCGTACACTGTTGGCGTAAAAGATTACGCTAACAGGTTCTCGAAGATTAAGAACTAACAAACGAGGAGTTTACGAAGCAGACTATTTCAAGCCTCCGAATAGGATAATAGCTCGAAGTAGTTAGAAGTTGTGTATTGAATAGTTGAGTATTCGATGATTATTACAGGGTGAGAATGGGGGTATTTATAGGTAAACATCTCAAGGAAAAGACATTTTTACCCCACAGTTATAACCGACATAGTGGAAACTATTTCGGTACCCCTAATAGGGTTAAAATGGTAAAAGACTAATCTAATTAGAAAGAAGATAAGTCTTCCATCCTTGCTGGCAGATAAGCTCTCTAAAGATTTGCCTTCGAAGTTATACTCCGAACAGAAGTCTAGACGGATTCTCTGAGCTTGATCATATGGTTCAGGCCGGAGTTAAGTCTTGGACTTAGGTCTAGTAAATTGTCTTTGTCTTGTAACTATAGAGACCCTGAGGATGAAGTATTTTCCCCCAACAGTAGCCCCTTGAATACGCTTCTCCGAGTGATCTGCAAAGTTAGGAAAGCAGTATACGCGAGAAACATATTCATGTTCAGGGCTTAATAAAATATTCCAACCTTGGAAGTATTCAGAAATTTGCAAACTTTGAATCGACTTCCATGCGAACGTATCATCAGAGCAACTTCGAAGATTGCCTTTGTGAAGCTGAGATGACCGTTATACACAGAAATAGCCGTCACCCCTTTCTGCGGAAAAGTTATAGCGTCGCTTCGTTTTTGGAGATGGGTTCTCACGAAGAGTCGTGATAGATCATAACGGTATGGAAGACGGAAATGCATGTATGAACGGTAAAATGCCTATGAACACATGCTATAAATAGAGGGGTAAAAGTGCGGGTGAGATACTTTACCAACTGCTCACATATTCTCCCCTTTCTGCTTCCCGAGCTCAAACCTTGAAACTCCAAACTCTCTCATGGCGAAAACTAGTCACAAGGTTCCTGTCCCTACTTCAACCCTGGCCAGGCAGCAGGCAATAGCGGCAGCGGCTGCTACAGCGCCTTCGGGTGACTCTCGTCCGGCAGGTCCCCATGACCTTCTTCCAGCATCAGCCAAATACTCCGATCAGTCATACAGCCTGGGGCCGTCGACCTGCACGAAGAAATCTATTGCGGCAGCGGTCGCCGGGAAGACGAGCCTAGGGATTAAAATCCGTCAACCCGGCTCATAAGCAATCCCCTCGCCTCAGACCGGAGAAGTGATCGTGTTCGAAGCTTTCTTCAAGGCGGGGTTGGGACTTCTTGAAGTGGACTTCCTCTCCGAGGTACTGGAGCTCTTCCATGCTACTCTTCCTCAGTTGTCTCCCAATGCTATAGCGCACCTGGCCATCTTCGAGTGGGCGATGCGAGCCGAAAGTTGCGAAGGGAGAGCGGAGATCTTCGCAGCACTCCACAAGTCTTCCTGCCAACCAAAGACTTACCAAGGCACCGGAGGAGAGAAGATAGTAATTTCCTTCGGCAGCATCAACTTCAGGCTTCGAGATGAGTACCAGACACGATTTCTAGCGAAGGCCATCAATGCCAGATGGTATACGGACTGGGTCCTTCACTGGTTTTATGCCGAAGTAGGAGCAGACAGCGCTCTGGCTAGACCCCTCAAAGACATTTTTTACTGGAGAGAAGAAGAGGTTCATCTGGACCAAGGCCAGTTCGAAGCTCGCCTCAACCTGTTATAAACAATAAGTCACTGCATGAGCATGCGGGACTTAGCGGAGGAGTTCTTCGGGCTCCGAATTCTGCCTCTGATGGCCATCTAGCCTATTAACTTCAAAGAGAATTCGGAAGGTGGACTCCGAGAGATCTCTTCAAGTGATGCAGGTAACCTCGATGACTCTACAAAATGTTTTATATGCAATAATTTCATAAAAATGATTTAACTGAGATAAAATCCTATCTTTCAGCTCCACGTGCCACCTTGACTTCGGAGCAAGTTGTACGGGCTTCGGAGAAGATCCTCGGAGCTCCTATGCTCACCGAGAAGGAATTGAGGGTGAAGCTGGTGGGATGCTGGGAGCAATTCAACCGAGTATGGAGTGTACTCAGAGTTGAAGCTCCTTCTCTTCCGGACTGGAGCACGTCCGAGCCCGGTCCCAAGAAGAGGAAAGCTGAAGCGGGGACCTCGGCGCCGACCAAGACACCTGTGAAGAAGGTGGCCCGAAAGCTGATGTTCGTGGCTCCTTCCAAATCCCCTACTTTGTCTTTGGAGTCATCTGAAGATGAAGGACAAGTAGAAATACGGAGGGAGTTCGAAGCCCTCATTACCGGGGGTGAAGACGTAAAAACGGAGGTTGAAGTCTCTATCGAGGGCGATGCGGTGACTGCGCCTGTTGCAAAGGACAACTTCGAGCAGGCAGAGACACAAAATGTCCTGTCTGGCCAAGAAGCCCCTGCTGCGGGAGAAGGTGGAGTCGGGACGAAAAATGATCAAGTCTCGGCTCCGGACGAAGTAATAGCTGTGGTTGTTGGAGAAGTTTTAGCAGGTAATCCTTCGGTTTCTAGCTCTGAGTCTAAAGAAGACTTCGAAGAGGCGTTGGAGCCTCCGAGCAGTCCCGTGCTCATCTGGCGGTAGAACGTCGAAGGTATACCTCAGTAGAGTACATTTCCTTTCTTTTCGTGCCCTGCAAAATTTATGCAATATATAATACCTTTGGCTTTTACAGGATCAACCCCAATGGAGATGACCCCTGCCACGAAGACTACGCCCGAGGCTTCAAAATCTCCGAAGCCAATTCCGGAGGTAGCCAAGAAAATGGGGCCTAGAAAAGGTAAAGGAAAGGGGGAACCTTTGCCTGCTCCGACTCCCGGATTAACCCCAGCGGAGTCTACCGACGGAGGCCAATCTATGGAAGGGGGCCAATCCATAGAAGTCTCTAAGGATGCGGCGCTGCTCTCCGGCCCTTCTCCGAGTGAAGATGATCATAGAGCCTTGTCAAGGCTCCCCTCCTAGCTCCTTTTCTGGATCAAAGGACTGGACTTCAGACTTTGCTAGAGCCTTGGGCTCGGGCTAGTCGCGAGGTTGGGGAGACCGACTTGGTAGCTATTCTCGGGGAAGTTAAGGGGTCGGAGTTGGATGCGGCCTTGGAGCGGGCAGCCTATCAGGTACGAAGTATCTGCAACAAAGAGTTAGTTTAAACATGTAAATAGTTTTCTTACAATACTCTTTTCTTCCTTTGCAGCAAATAGTCTTTGCTCGAGCTGCGGCCGTATCAAATGAGCGAGAGTGTAACCGACTCAAGGAGAATATAACGGCCTTTCATGGGAGTCTTGTTAGCTCTGAGGTTCAGACCTCTAGCTTGGACGAAATGGTGGACATAGAAAGGAAAGCCAGACTTGACTTGGAGGCTGCCAACCAGAAGCTCGAAGTTGAACAGATCGTGCTTTGGGCCGAAGTGGAAAAACTGTGGTGGGTGCAGGCAACTGCAGGGACTGAGCTGGTTAAGCTCCGAGAGGAGCAGCTAAAGTTGTCAAAGGAGGCCAACAGTTTACATGGACAAAAGAATTCTTTGGTTACGGAGGTATCTAGGCTCTCATCTTTGATAGATGAGCTATCTTCATTGAAGAATGCTTTGTCCGAAGACAAGGTGAAGTGTGAGAAGGTAGCCTTATAAACCATGGACAACCTTCGGGGTGTCCTGGAGTACTTCTGTACTTCTTGGACTTTACCTTCAACTGGCGACATCCCTCTGCTGCAAAGACTGAAAATGATCCAAGCAGCAGCGAAGACTATGAAGACAGCGAGTATTAGGTATGGAGAGATCTCCAACAAGTAGCTGCTCTCGGATTGCTTCTCTACTATGAGGATTTAGGGCTATCAGTAGCACCAGAACCAGAGGCGACTCCTATCAACTTCGGTGATGACTGGTTCTTAACTCCTTCCACCAACGTGGCTGCAGCTTGGGAAGCCTTCCAACTGTCTTGGAGAGCTGAAGGCCGATCAGCGATCAAGGCATGGGTTGACGAAGTACTTCGCCAAAAGCAAGGGCGGTCGCAACCTTCGAGCAGCCAACCCCCTTTGGACCCGAAGGTCTAGTTCTCCTTAGGGCTCCGATTATGTAAAAATTTATGCTTTTATCCTTTATGAATGAAAAGACTTATTTGGAAATGTTTTTAGGATTTCCAAACTTTTTTGGATGATCTCGAAGTGCTAGAGGTTAACGAAGAGCTTCGCCTACGATGGGCTACCTTCGAAGCTCTAAGACCTCACAAACGCCCTTGATTTTCAATGCCTCGGGCAAGCTCCGGTGATGTTTTGCCTGAAATATGTAAATATATATTATCTTATATTAAAAAGGAGGAAAAACAAGTCAGTTTAGGACCTTTATCTTTTGAGGACATTGAATGGTCCGAAGAAGAAAATACCGCCGATGAGCAAGTAGAAAAAAGCCCTGAACAACTTCGAAGCTGGGAAAGAAGCCCCGGGCGACTTCGGACCTGGGCCGAACTTCAGCAAGAGCAGAAGGACTTTTGAGCTTCTAAAGGAGGGAAGAGGGTTAAACATAGAGTTATTAAAACT
The DNA here is from genome assembly GCA_019279435.1 of Zizania palustris. Classification (NCBI taxonomy): domain Eukaryota; kingdom Viridiplantae; phylum Streptophyta; class Magnoliopsida; order Poales; family Poaceae; genus Zizania; species Zizania palustris. The sequence goes on along the minus strand of JAAALK010000080.1, from coordinate 82,200,698 downwards.
CCTGGCTCTGGAACGAGTCGCCTTCGAAGTCGTTCTAGTTTCAACAATAGCTCTAGGGATCGAAGAGGTCTTCGTTTCCTTCTCGGTATAGATACATATTTTTCATGATGTAATGTAATATGTTTGAATGATAAAGATTAAAGTTTCAAAATTGTCTCCCTACGTCCCAGCCCCTCTTTGGGTGTAAGCAAGTTCAAAATGTTCGAAGGTGGTTACGCGCAACAAAAATAACATTAGTTAGGAGCACAATTTTGGAGGCTCAGAGCCCCTTATCAAATTAGAGATTGACTAAGATCTAAAAAATGTCTTCGACTCTACTAATTCGGAGTCTGAAAAATGGTAACTTAGTACCTTTTTGTTTGAATGTAGTCACTTCAGAATCTTTTTTGGATACCTTAGCATCCGATAAAAATGGTCGCTTTGGACTCTTTTTACAGAATGCTATCAAACCGGTGGTTTGGAATCTGCATAGTGGTCTCCTTGGACTCTTTTTACGGATGCTTTCAAGCCAGATCTTGGAATCCGTATCATTTGGTCTCCTTGGACTCTTTTTACGGATGCTTTTCAAGCCGGTGGCTTGGAATCCGTTTTTTGTGACTTTCCCACCTCGCTAGAAGCTTCAAACCAGTGGTTTGAAGTCCATAAAATTGGTTCAAATGAATGACACTTCCCTCACAACCAACTCCGTTCCTCCAGTGCGTCCACTAGAAGTATGGAGTGTTTGAGAGGTAGGCATTATCTGAACCATGAGCTTTATTTATTCAGAAGGTGTTTACAGATGATTACAAGGAGCCCCTATGCAAAATATCGCTTCACGTGCTCTGCATGCTAGGCATGCTTTAACTCTTCACCTTCTAAATTAGCTTGTTTAAAAGAACCAGGGCGTCCTGAACGTAGAATGATATATGGACCTTCCCACTTGTTTCCTAATTTCCCTGGTGCTATGATACTTCGCAAAACTAGATGACATGGTTTAAGTTCATTAATCTTAACCTTTGGGTCATACCAAGCCTTCGTCTGATGCTGATATTTCGACAAATTGGCAACAACGCGAAGCCTTGTTTCTTCTGTTAAATCTAGCGAAGCTTGCCTTTCATCTTCTTTTTTAGGTTCGGTGGTGCGAACAGATCCCCCTTTGAGCTCCGTCGTCGGTGTCATAGCTTCATCTCCGAATAGTAATCTGAAAGGAGTAAAACCTGTGGACCTCGTTTGAGTGGTCCGAATGGACCATAAAATCTTCGGGAGTTCCTTAGTCCATAGACCTTTTGCTAATCATACTATTCTTCGATTCAGCCCTAATAAAATATTACCATTAGCTCATTCAACAGCTCCATTAGACTGAGGATGACGCACGGCTGCAAAACACATTTGTATGCCAAGGTCTTCACAAAACTTCTTGAAGGGCTCCGCATCAAATTGGGTCCCGTTGTCGACTGTGAGCTGTCGAGGCACTCCGAACCTGCATATAATATTCCTCCAAAAGAATTTTTGTACATTATTTGAAGTGATAGCTGTTAGGGGTTCTGCTTCGACCCACATGGAAAAATATTCAATTGCTACCACTGCAAATTTCAGATTTCCTTTTGCCACTAGGAAGCGGCCAATGAGATCCATGACCCATCTGGCTATAGGCCAAACCGGAGCAATGACTTGAAGAGTAGGCATCCTCCTCATAGTAGGCATCCTCTGAATTGTGTGTCCAACGGGTATGAGTAAAAAAGTACTCAACAAGCCACCGCAAATGCAAATAATAATGCAAGATAATAACAAAGGAAGGATAATTGGCTAAAAGTGCGGAAAAGTACATTTTTCAGTTATTGCATTTAATGTAGTCAAATTTTATCATGCGGAATAATAAACACGAACATCAATAATACCATCTAACTCGAGGAGTACGTTTTCCCTCCTCGCGCAATAGTCCTTACATGTCAAACCATCATGCACATACATATTGAAAGTAAACTAACTGTGGGATGTCATGCAACCCGCCCTTGACCGTGGGCTCGGCTTTTCGAAAAGATTTATGAATCTGATCAGAGGTGTACTACTGTACTCACAAGGCACACACTCATCCCAAACACCAAAGTGAAACGAGATGACCCATACCACGGGAACTCGTGCCAAAACCTTGGCATTAAATGCTCCAAGCGATAACCACCCGCTCTAGGTTTCGCCGGCGCGCCGGGCCGCATCCCGGCTAACGTCGCACCCCCTTTTGCACCACGTCGGTACAAGCCACCCGCAGGTGATTCTTGACCCATCTGTAAGTGGTGGCCTCGGTTTGGAACACTCCATACCTTAGTTAGGACTTACCCATTAGACTTGCGGTTAGTACGGAAGTGTATTGCAACGGATCCCGCAGACAAGTCCTTATAGTGCCCCGGGTGCTACCAACCAATGCCCTAGCTTGCACCCGGAACCCACCATGCATTCTCTCACAACCACAACTCATCACCGATAGAATTCCAAGGATAAGAATAACGGGGATCATATAGTAGAACCAAGTTGCTACGACTCATTTTTAATCCTATAGCAATGGTGTCAATACATTGGACACTAGCTAATAATACTAATCATATGGTGACAAGGAGGTTAGGCGAGATAGCATGGCTTGGGTTGCACATCAAGGTTGGGGGATCCTAAATAATATATTGTAAGGGTTCCATTTGACTAATGCATATATATCCTATGTGTTTTAGCGATAGTTTAATAAAACATGGGTTCAATATGCTCAAAAGATTGGTTTGGTGACTGGTCTTGTTCAGCGAAAGGGGAGGGAGGAACTTCTGGGAAGTATTCTGGCTCCTCGGCGGCATCGTAGTCTTTCCAATATAAATAAAATAAAATAAATACGACATTCAATTAAACAATCTAAAACCATACAACAAGCATATAGGTTTTGATTGGGCCAATTTAAAGAAAACCAAGTTGTTAAGTTTCTGAAATTCATTTTATGAATAATTTAAAATGAACTATAATGAGATATTGTCCTTTAATAAAAGAGATAAGAGTGTGAACAATTTTATTTTAAGTTTTCTAACCAATTCAAAATAAGTGGTTCAGAGAAAACTTAGTGGTTCCATTATATTAACAGGAAAAGAATAAAGATAAATTTTGCTGAAATTTAAATAATTGAATTTGTAATTTTCCTTAAAGAGCATTTGGATACTTTATTAAATAAACATGAAATATCCAAAGTAAACATACTGTTTTTATTGTATGAAGATGTAGAGAATAAAATTACAAATTTTCTGAAATTGAAATGGTAATTTTTGAAGTTAAAATGCACAAGATATGAATTTTAGAAGTTTAAAATCATTTCTGGAATTTAAATTAAATCCCAAAACAGTCTCGGGTCCACGGTGAGCCAGGCTCACGGTGAACCCGTGCACTGTGCGCATGCGCCGGATCATGATCCACCGTTGGATCGCGATCGGGCGGTCATGGGCAAGGCGGGGGAGTTAAGTTATCACGGACGGCCAAGATTAAAACACCGAACCGGTACGCGATGGACGGACCAGATGCAATGCGGGATTTAAAAACTAACGGACGCACGGGATTAAAACGTACCGCTTCGATCAGATCCGACGGTGTGGATTAAATCGCGCACGTGATAATACCGGCATCGTCCGATCGCGATCGCACGACCGCGATTGAATCCGACACGGCACGGGTACTTGACCCGTGCCGGTCGTCTTCTCCGGCGACGGCGAGCGGGCCAGAGGCCACGGCGAGCGACGTCAGTCCTAGCTAAGCCTAGAAACGTAAAGAGGATGCTAAGGGGAACATGGGGATACCTTAGGCGAGGCGAGAGGTCAACGGAGTGCGGTCGGCGGTGACGGTAGACGACAGAGTGGTTCGGGTTCCTCATCGGCGATGGTGTTCTAGCGGGGTTCGTCATCGGCGGAGGGGTGGCCGAGGTTGGCGAGGTCCTTGCAGTCACAATGGTGCGGTCGGCGAGGACGAAGGAGGTCACCGACGACGGTGAGCGGTGACCGGAGTGTGTGTGGCGGAGTAGCGTTTAAGGGAGCGTCTCGGGCGTTCTATTCAGTCTAAGCGCAAATGGACGTGCGGACTGAACGAGGTGGAGGTGAGGGGTTTAAATAGAGGCACTGGCGGGGAAGCGGGGGCGCAATCGGGGGAGGGCCGAGAGTAAAGCCGGCGAGCTCTTACCATGCATGCGAGCGATAGGGCGATAGCGCGTGGGTTAATGAGGGGAAACGGTCAGCGCATCGTGGGGGTGTTAATGGCATCGGCGAATTAATGCTAGGGGGGCTGACGGGGCGGATCCGAGGCGGGATCGGGGGCCAGTGAGGTTAGGGGGAGGGGCTGGCGCGAGGTGGACGACGGGTCCGACAGGTGGGGCCGGGGGTGTCGGGTACGCGCGCGAAGAGAGAGGGAGTCACTGACTGGCGGGTCCACGGGTCAGTCAGGCGCGCGGGGAGGAGTGGGCTCGGCCGGTCGGGAGAGAGAGAAAGGGAGGGGGAGGGCCCATTACTATTTAAATGCTTTTCTGAATAAAAATAATTACAAAAATCAGTTTAAAATATTTGGGCTACTTCCAAGGTTATAAAAATTTGTATAAATTCTCAAAAATATATATTGGCCTTGGGATCATATACAAAATTTTCTAGCCTCTGGTTTGGTCATTTCATCAAGGTTATAGTTCAAAAAGACTAAGGAGGGCACTAAAGGTATTTCCAAAGTAAATAATTTCAGAAAAATAAATTAAATGATATTTTTATTTCTTTGAAAATTTGGGGTGTTAGAAACCTATACCCCTTACAAAGAATCTCGACCTCGAGATTGGAACGCTACTCGAATAGCTCGGGGTATTGGGATTTCAACTTGTCTTCTTTTTCCCATGTGGCTTCTTCAATGGGGTGGTTGTCCCACTGAGCCTTGCAGAAGCGAACCACACGGCTCCTGGTTATTCTTTCCTTAGTTTCCAGGATCTTGACGGGTTTCTCGATGTAGGTCAAATCCTCTTGGACGTTGAGTTGCTGGAGGTCGGCTTGTTCGGCGGGCACACGAAGACACTTCTTCAGCTGAGAGACGTGGAACACATCATGAACTCCTGCCAAGGATGGAGGCAGTTCTAGTTGATATGCCACTTCTCCTTGCCGTCGGAGGATTTGAAAAGGTCCGACGTAGCGGGGTGCTAGCTTGCCTTTCATGTTGAACCTTTGAGTGCCACGGAGGGGAGTGACTCGGAGATAGACATAATCACCCTCCTCAAAGGTTAGGTATCTTCGTTGGTTATCGGCATAGCTCTTTTGTCGGGACTTGGCTATCTTCAATCTGTCCCTGATGATCTTGACCTTCTCTTCGGCTTCTCTTAGTATATTTGTCCCAAACAGTTGCGACTCTCTGGTCTGATCCCAGAGCAACGGCGTTTTGCACTTACGCCCATAAAGTGCTTCGAATGGGGACATCTGCAGGCTAACTTGATAGCTGTTGTTGTAGGAGAACTCCGCATAGGGCAAGTTCTTGTCCCACATTCCGCCAAAGTCTAGAGCACAAGCTCTAAGCATATCCTCCAATATCTGGTTAACCCTTTCAGTTTGACCGTCGGTCTGTGGATGATAGGCGGTGCTAAAGTTCAGCCGGGTGCCGAGTTCCTCTTCAAGGTTCTTCCAAAACTTAGAGGTAAACTGACTCCCATGGTCAGATACAATCTTCTTTGGAACTCCGTGTAGGCACACGATCCGGGTCATATACAACTCGGCCAACTTGGCGACGGTGTAAGTTGTCTTGACGGGGATGAAGTGAGCCACCTTGGTGAGTCGGTCGACGATCACCCAGATAGAATCATGACCGGCTTGGGTCCTGGGTAGTACCGTGATGAAGTCCATTCCTATCTCTTCCCACTTCCATTCGGGGACTTTGAAGGGTTGCAATAGTCTAGCAGGTCTTTGGTGCTCTGCCTTGACTCACCGGCATGTGTCACACTTGGCCACATACTCAGCTATTTCCCTCTTCATGCTGACCCACCAATATTTCTCCTTTAGGTCTTGATACATCTTTGTACTCCTAGGATGTATTGAGTATAGAGTATCGTGGGCTTCTTGGAGGATGAGGATCTTCAACTCAGGCTTGTCGGGTACGCATATCCGGTTTCTGAACTAGATGGTACCATGCTCGTCCTCGGAGAATCCGGGGGCTTTACCCTTCCACATGTTCTGCTGGATCTCCAAGATGTCCAGGTCTTCCTTCTGCTTTTCTCGGATCTGGTCTATCAAGATGGGTCTAGACTCCAAAGCAGCGAGGTACGCTCGGGTGGTGATCCCTAAATTCAGCCTTTCCATCTCCTTATATAGCAAAGGGGTCTTGTACTATATCATGATGGCATTGCAGTACCCTTTTCGACTAAGGGCGTCTGCCACCACATTTGCCTTGCCTGGATGATAATGGATGCCCAAGACGTAATCCTTGATCAGTTCCAACCATCTCCTTTGCCTGAGGTTCAGGTCCGGTTGGGTGAATATATACTTGAGGCTCTTGTGGTCGGTGAAGACCTCACACTGATTTCCCACAAGGTAATGTCTCCATATCTTCAAGGCATGAACCACGGCTGCTAACTCCAGGTCATGGGTCGGGTAGTTCAGCTCATGCGGTCTCAGCTGTCGGGAGGCGTAAGATATAACCTTCCCATCTTGCATGAAGACACATCCCAAACCTTGGCGAGAGGCATCACAGTAGACATGGAAGTCTTTCCAGATGTCCAGTAGAGTCAGGATAGGGGCTGACACGATCTTCTTCTTGAGGGTTTGGAAGCTTTCTTCAAAATCTGGGGTCCATTCAAATTTTACCTCCTTTTGCAGCAGTCAGGTCATAGGCTTTGCGATCTTTGAGAAATTCTCGATGAACCAACGATAGTATCCGGCTAATCCGAGAAAACTCCATATCTCGGTCACGTTCATGGGCTGCAACCAGTTGGTTACTGCTTCCACGGTGGTTGGGTCCACAGCTATTCCTCCGACAAATATGACATGGCCGAGGAACTTCACCTCAGACGACCAAAAACTCGCACTTGCTGTATTTGGCGTACAGTTGTTGTTCCCTTAGCTTTCCGAGGGTCAGACGGAGGTGGGTTTCATGTTCTTCTTTGATCTTGGAGTAGACGAGGATATCGTCGATGAATACCACAATGAACTTGTCCAAGAACTCCATGAATACATTGTTCATCATGTTCATGAAAAAGGCCAGGGCATTTGTGAGTCCGAACGACATCACAGTATACTCGTAGAGTCCATAGCGGGAGGTGAAGGCAGTCTTGGGTATGTCCTCTTCTCTAATCCTCAATTGGTGATAATCTGACCTGAGGTCAATCTTGGAAAACACCGAGGATCCTTTCAGTTGATCGAACAAGTCATCGATCTGAGGCAATGGGTACTTGTTCTTGATGGTTACGTCGTTCAGGGCTCTATAGTCCATGCACATCCTTTTAGTCCCGTCCTTCAAGGCAAAGATGATCGGTGCACCCCAGGGTGAGGTACTCGGTTGGATGTACCCTTTCTGCTCCAGGTCTTCGATGTTGCTCTTGACTTTAGCTAATTCATTGGCGGCCATCTGGTATGGGCGCTTGGAGATTGGACTGGTCCCGGGGACAAGCTCGATTCTGAATTCGATGTCCCGCATGGGAGGTGATGAGGACATCACTTCACATGATACACACATGGAGCCTCCACCTACAATTCAACTACAAGGACCAATCACACGCGCCCGTGCCCGTCGCTTGAACCATGAGGTTAATTCGTTCCTTAGCAACTTTGATTATATTTGTTTGGATGGGATGCTACTGAATACTAGTGATATTTTGTTGCTTAGGAACATGGGAGATGGAATAGGAGAGTTGGAGTTGAAGACAGAGCCGCACGGATGATTTGAAGTCAAGAATTCGCTGGTTCGGACTACATCGACCACCATTCACCAAAATGGGCATAACTTCCTCATACGAAGTCCGATTGGTGCGTTCTTGGACTTTTTGGAAAGCTGAGGAGAAGACGGATCGTTTGCCGTTGGTTTCACCTCATTTGGAGTCTCGAGTCGTCCTGTGTATTTAAAACAGTACTGCGTGACAGAACTGGGCCATGTTGGCCATAATCTGAGTCTGTACATCTTCTAGCCCACAGCCCATGTCTGTTTACCTTCCCCCTGGCCGCCGCCCTATATATTCTCACGCCAGCCACCTCTAGGGTTAGGTTTTGCTTTGTTGCATCTACACTGTTGTGTTTAGATCCCGCCTCTTGCGCCGGACCGATTGGCTGCCGCATTGGCGTTTGTGAAACCTCAACTTATCTTCGTTTGTCTGTGATTTGGCATTCGATTTGTATCCTTCCTGTTCTTGCTTGTGTTCTTGGGTTCGCTTGCAGGAATTAGCCTTCGTGGCGAGGTCAATCGCGTTCTGCGTGGTTGATAACCAACGGAGACAGTGGTGTAACGATTGCAAGGTTTTGATCCGCCGGACCGGAGCCTTGGATCGCCAACGTCGAGATTCTCCACCAACCCAAGTTTATCCCTTACCTAGCGGAAGATCGGGACCACTCCCCCATCAGGAGGCATTCCTGGTAGGTCATCTGGGAAGACGTCCATGAACTCCTTGACTATGGGCACTTCTTCAAGGGCTAGAGAGTGAAGAGATGCCTCAAGTGGTTTGCGACTGGTCATTTGAAAAGTGACGGCTTCGCCTTCGGGGTTGGTCACTATTACAGACTTGCTGGCGCAATCGATCACTCCCTTGTGTTTCATTAACCAATCCATCCCTAGGATGAGGTCGAGTCCGGTACACTTAATGAGGACTGGTTCGGCCCGAAACAATATTCCTTGGATCTCTATCTCAACCTTAGGACTGTATATGTGGGCTAAGGTTTTATTGCCTGGAGTGGCAATCATCATGGGGACTGATAGAGGGAGCACTTCCAAATCATTGGTTTTCACAAAATCTTCCGAGATGAAAGAGTGTGTTGCTCCAGAGTCGAATAGAATCATATCTGGTATGGAATTTGCGGTAAACGTACCGAGCACGACTTCGGGAGCCTCCTGAGCTTCCTCCGCGCTGATGTGGTTGACGCGGGCACGAACTGCCTGGTTGGGTGCCGCGCCTTGGTGTTGCTTGGGGTGAGGACACTGGTGCGAGTAGTGCCCTCCTTTCCGGTAGTTGAAGCAGACGACCGGCTTCCCTTGGCAATCCCTTAAGATCGGGGCTGAGCGGCGGGAGCTGGTGGAGCGAGGCGGGGATGCCCGGCGTTGGATCCACCGGCGGCGTGAGGTGGCCTGTAGGCGGGCCGAGGATGGTAGGCGGGTGGTTGTGGCGGAGGGACGAAGCGGGGCCTCTGGGAATTCTCCTGTTGATGCTTGAAGGCGATCATCTTCCTCTTCTTGAGGTCCAAATTGTTTTGCTCAGTATCTTGGATGAGCGCCTTGTTCACCAACCATTGAAAGTCGACGTAGTCGGTGGCGACGAGCTGGATGGACAGCTCATCCTTAAGTCCCCAGAGGAACTTGTCCTGGCGGAGGGCGTCGGTCCGCACCTCTTCTGGCGCGTAGCGTGCCAGACGGTTGAACTCATGGAGGTACTCCATGACAGTCCAGCTGCCCTGTTGCAGGTCGCGGAACTCCTGCTGTTTCACCGCGATAACTCCAGTGGGGACGAAGGCGGCGCGAAAGGTGATGGAGAACTCCGCCCATGTCACCATGTGGTCCTCTGGCTGGGACTCACGGTAGTTGTCCCACCACTCCGCGGAGGGACCTTGGAGCTGATGAGTGGCGAAGGCCACTCTCTCCCGGTCGGTGCAGGGGAGGAGGTCCAACTTCTTCCCGATGGTGCGGAGCCAATCTCCGGCCTCCATGGGGTTGGTGGTGCTGGAGAAGATTGGTGGGCGTACGCGCAGGAACTCTGAGAGTTGGGGTGTGGGCGCGGGTGCGGGTGCACGAGGGGCGGGCTCCACATTTTGCAGGCGGTCCAACTGTGCCTGTTGGTGCTGCGTTTGGGTGAGGAGGGCGGTGATCAACTGATTTTGATTCGCCATCATTTCCGCCAAGGTAGGGTAGTTGGCGGATGGTGGCCCAGTCTATCGTTGGCCCGTTGCGCCCCAGTTGGGCACAACACCTTCGGGCAAACCGTTGCTTTCTCCTTCTCCATTGTTGGAGCTGGTGTTCTGGTTGTCGGCCATCTTCTAAACATAAGATGTTAGCCAAGATAAAAAGATGATGAGACAACATTTTAATCAAAATGGCCCGTCGAGGCCCATATATATTTCCAGTGGTATAAAACGTTCATTACATTAAGCTCTTATTTTAATACACCTACAACCCAACTCGTTGTAGGTGGTACCACAACATTATTAAAATTTCAAACAACGGTAGCTATCGCCTACTCGCCATCGGAGGCGGTCTCCGTACTCTCGGAACCATGAGCACGAGGGTCCTGAGGAACGGTGGGCTCGAGAAAATTCTCGATGATCGGTCGGAGACGAGGCTGGGGCACGGTGCAGGGGTGCTGGCGGTGGACGGTTCGGCGGTGGAGGGGTGTGGCAGGATCCTCTTGGGGTGAGGGGCAGGCTCACAGATGGGCTTCCTCTTCCTCGGGATGAGGGGAACCATCTTCGCAATGTCCTTCTACAGCTGCATAATCTTGCACTGTAGCTCGCCGTTCAGTTATATCAAGTTCTTCGTCTCCTCACGAAGGAACTCAACCGCCTCATGGGGCTCATCGGCGTCGAGCACGGCCTTGGTGTGGATGTCGTCCATGGCCTGAAGAAGACGCGACTGCCGAGCCATGACCGGATCACGAACGGAGTGAACTCAGAGTTAGATACTATGGTGGGTGCCGGGAGTGCGCTTCGGCACAAGCCGGAAAGATGAGTTTTGAAGATGATCGTCATAGATCATCCTCAAGTCCATAAGGGCTTGGAGGGCGATGCGTTGGCACGCGACATCGAAAGTCGGGCCCCCAAGTGCTGTTGTGAAGGGCGGCAGGTGTTCTCCGGATCCGTGGATGGTGAGGGAGAGATCGCAGTGTCCGGCGAATTCTTCCATGTACACTCCATGGAACTCAGGCTCAAAGAGGAACCCAAGGAAGGTGAGCATCATGCGGAGCTCCCTGACGAAGCCCTCGTAGTGGCGGCAGTAGCTGTGTACTTGGTAGACCGGCATCTACAAAAACAACAAGTTGAAGAAAAGTGAGGGGAGGAACAAAGTTTATAAAGTAGGTTTTCGGAAGTAATTTTCTGCAGCTATTGGCTAGGCTGGTCCATTTGGCTTCCTACAGTCAAGTCGGCTCTGATACCATCTTGTGGCGCCCCGATTTATCCAAATCGGAACATTATTGAATTTCCATAGAAAGACAATAATAACAAGAGGTTCATCATGCGACATCGTACCTACGGGGATTCATTCGTGGTTCGCAGACCACATTATTACACAAGTGTAAAATTAAAAGGAACTATAAAATAAACTGCATGACGAACGTCTTCTTCAGGATCTTTCTTCTTGACTGGGTCGCTACTCGAGACCATCCTCCTCGTAGTAGGCATCCTCTGAATTGTGTGTCCAACGGGTATGAGTACAAAAGTACTCAACAAGCCACCGCAAATGCAAATAATAATGCAAGATAATAACAAAGGAAGGATAATTGGCTAAAAGTGCGGAAAAGTATATTTTTCAGTTATTGCATTTCATGTAGTCAAATTTTATCATGCGGAATAATAAACATGAACATCAATAATACCATCTAACTCGAGGAGTACGTTTTCCCTCCTCGCGCAATAGTCCTTACATGTCAAACCATCATGCACATACATATTGAAAGTAAACTAACTGTGGGATGTCACGTAACCCGCCCTTGACCGTGGGCTCGGCTTTTCGAAAAGATTTATGACTCTAATTAGAGGTGTACTACTGTACCCACAAGGCACACACTCATCCCAAACACCAAAGTGTAACGAGATGACCCATACCACGGGAACTCGTGCCAAAACCTCGGCATGAAATGCTCCAAGAGATAACCACCCGCTCTAGGTTTCGCCGGCGCGCCGGGCCGCATCCCGGCTAACGTCGCACCCCCTTTTGTGCCACATCGGTACAAGCCACCCGAAGGTGCTACTTGACCCATCTCCAAGTGGTGGCCTCGGTTTGGAACACTCCATACTTTAGTTAGGACTTACCCATTAGACTTGTGGTTAGTACGGAAGTGTATTGCAACGGATCCCGCAGACCGGTCCTTATAGTGCCCCGGGTGCTACCGACCAATGCCCTAGCTTGCACCCGGAACCCACCATGCATTCTCACAACCACAACTCCATCACCAACAGAATTCCAAGGATAAGAATAACGGGGATCATATAGTAGAACCAAGTTGCTAAAACTCATTTTTAATCCTATAGCAATCGTGTCAATACACTGGACACTAGTTAATAATACTAATCATATGGTGATAAGGAGGTTAGGCGAGATAGCATGGCTTGGGTTGCACATCAAGGTCGGGGGATCCTAAATAAATATACTATAAGGGTTCCTTTGACTAATGCATATATATCCTATGTGTTTTAGCGATAGTTTAATAAACATGGGTTCGATATGCTCAAAAGATTGGTTTGGTGACTTGCCTTGTTCAGCGAAAGAGGAGGGAGGGAACTTCCGGGAAGTATTCCGGCTCCTCGGCGGCGTCGTAGTCTTCCCAATATAAATAACATAAAATAAATACGACATTCAATTAACAATCTAAAACCACACAACAAGCATATAGGTTTTGATTGGGTCAATTTAAAGAAAACCAAGTTGTTAAGTTTCTGAAATTCATTTTATGAATAATTTAAAATGAACTATAATGAGATATTGTCCTTTAATAAAAGAGATAAGAGTGTGAATATTTTATTTTAAGTTTTCTAACAAATTCAAAATAAGTGGTTAAGATAAAACTTAGTGGTTCCATTATATTAACAGGAAAAGAATAAAGATAAATTTTGCAGAAATTTAAATAATTGAATTTCTAATTTTCCTTAAAGAGCATTTGGATACTTTATTAAATAAACATGAAATATCCAAAGTAAACATACTGTTTTTATTGTATGAACATGTAGAGAATAAAATTACAAATTTTATGAAATTGAAATGGTAATTTTTGAAGTTAAAATGCGCAAGATATGGATTTTAGAAGTTTAAAATCATTTCTGGAATTTAAATTAAATCCTAAAACAGTCTCGCGTCCACGGTGAGCCAGGCTCACGGTGAACCCGCGCATTGTGCACGTGCGCTGGATCGTGATCCACCATTGGATCGCGATCGAGCGGTCACGGGCGAGGCGGGGGAGTTAAGTTATCGCGGACGGCCAGGATTAAAACGCGAACTGGTACGCGATGGACAGACCAGATGCCATGTAGGATTTTAAAAACTAACGGACGCACGGGATTAAAACGTACCGCTTCGATCAGATCCAACGGTGTGGATTAAATCGCGCATGTGATAATACCGGCGTCGTCCGATCGCGATCGCACGGCTGGGGGTCGTCTTCTCTAGCGACGGCGAGTGGGCTAGAGGCCACGGCGAGAGACGGCGGTCCTAGATAAGCCTAGAAACGGAAAGAGGATGCTAAGGGGAACACGTGGATACCTTAGGCGAGGCGAGAGGTCGACGGAGCGTGGTCGACGGTGAGGGTAGACGACGGAGTGGTTCGGGTTCCTCGTCGGCGATGGTGTTCTAGCAGGGTTCGTCATCGGTGGAGGGGTGGCCGTGGTTGGCGAGGGTCCTTGCAGTCTCAATGGTGCGGTCAGCGAGGACAGAGGAGGTCACCGGTGACGGTGAGCGGTGACCGGAGTGTGGGTGGTGGGAGTGGCGTTTAAGGGAGCATCTCGGGCGTTCTGTTCAGTCTAAGCGCAAATGGACGTGCGGACTGAACGTGGTGGAGGTGAGGGGTTTAAATAGAGGCACTGGTGGGGCAGCGGGGCACAATCAGGGGAGGGCCGAGAGTAACGTCGGTGAGCTCTTACCATGCATGCGAGAGACAGGGCGATAGCGCGTGGGTTAATGAGAGGAAATGGTCAGCGCGTCGCGGTGGTGTTTAATGGCGTTGGCGAATTAACGCTAGGGGGGCTGACGGGGTGGATCCGAGGCAGGATTGGGGGCCGGCGAGGTTGGGGGGTTGGTGTGAGGTGGATGACGGGTCCGACAGGTGGGCCAAGGCGGTCAGCGGGCGCGAGCGCACGAGTGCGGTGGCTGATGGGGTGGGGTCAGGCATTGGCCGAGAGAGGGATCGGTTGGTGCCGATAGGTGGAGCTGGGGTGTCGGGTACACGCACGAAGAGAGAGAGAGTCACTGACTGGCGGGTCCACGGGTCAGTCGGGGCGCGCGGGAAGAGTGGGCTGGGCCGTCGGGAGAGAGAGAAAGGGAAGGTGGAGGGCCCATTACTGTTTAAATGCTTTCTGAATAAAAATAATTACAGAAATTGGTTTAAAATATTTGGGCTACTTCCAAAGGTGATAAAAATTTGTATAAATTATCAAAAATATATTTTGGCTTGGGATCATATACAAATTTTCTAGCCTCTGGTTTGTCATTTCATCTAGGTTCTAGTTCAAAAGACTAAGGAGGCCATTAAAGGTATTTCCAAAGTAAATAATTTCAGAAAAATAAATTAAATGATATTTTTATTTCTTTGAAAATTTGGGGTGTTACACAAATGGCTACCACAAAGGCCTTCATGAATTTATCGGAGTATCTCTTGACCTTCGGCTTGAGAAATACATTGGAGTAGGGGAACATACTCCGGCCTTGTAAACAATACTGTTAATTACATGATAATTCCGAACTCTTAGCTGCAATCTTGAAAGCTGTGGTCCTTCAGGTAAAATTGCTTCACCTTGCAATAACTCCATGATTGAACTCCGCCAGTCAGTGTTCGGAATGCAAAGAACCTCCGCAGGAGGAATTTGTGGCACCGAAGGCGAAGTAAGCTCTTCATAAAAGGCTTCTTCCGGAATATCCACGGCTCCAGCTGTAGCTTTTGCTAGGATATCAGCTTGGACATTGTCAGCTCTTGGTATACTTCGGATAGAAATCCCTTTGAATGCTGCTTTGATCTTACGGATCTCTTCTAGATATTTTGCAAGCTACGAATTCCAGACTTGAAAACATTTGTCAATGTGCCCTGCTACAGTTTGAGAATCTGTTTTGATAACAACTCTTGTAGCACCCAGAGCACACGCTTTTCAGAGTCCTAACAAAATTCCCTCATACTCCGCTATATATTGGTGGACTTTAAAGTTGAGCCTTGCGGAGTACATCACTCTTTGCCATGAAGGCGAAATTATTACTTCTCCAATACCTGTTCCAGATGCTTGAAAAGCTCCATCGGAGTATATGGTCCAAATTCCTTCGCTTGATTTCTCTGGAGCCCATATTGCACACGGAGTCCATTCTGCTACGAAGTCTGCTACCACTTGCGACTTGATTGCTGTCCTTGCTACAAAGGATATGCCAAAGTGTACTAGCTCGACAACCCATTTTCCAATTCTCCCCGTAGAATCTTTGCTTCAGAGCATATCTCCCCAAAGGATACGAAGTTGGTAAAATTACATTATGTGCTAAAAAATATTGTCATAATTTCCTCGAAGCCATTATTAGAGCATAAGTGAACTTCTCAAGCTCAGAATATCTTGTTTTTGCTCCAGATAAAGCTTCAGATACAAAATATACTAGATTTGCACCAACTTCCCATTGAAATCAACTTATCTAACAAGGACTGCACTAACAGTGGAGCTGGTAGCTGCGAGGTAAAAAAGGAGTGTTTCATCTGCAACGGGCATAGTGAGTGTTGCGAGGTTGCTGAGATAATTTTTAATATCATCAAAACTCTTTTGGCACTCCGGTGTCCATGCAAAATCTTCAGACCCTTTTAATGGTTTGAATATGGGCAGGCTTCATTCTGCAGACCTTGCTAAGAATTTGCCGAGTGCTGCAAGGCGGCCATTAAGCTTCTGTACATGTTTTAAATTCTCCGGCGGAGCCATTTTTTGCAATGCAGTTATTTGAGTAGGGCTAGCTTCAATTCCTCTACTTGAAACTAGATACCCTAGCAACTTTCCAGCTTGAGCCCTGAAGATACATTTTTTGAGGTTGAGGCGGACTACACATGCTCGGAGGCTCTCAAATGTTTCCGCTAAGTCTAGGCTATCCTGGTGCTTTAAAGCACTCTTTATTACAATATCATCCATATAGGCTTCTACATTGTGGCCTATTTGGTGATCTAAAGCCTTAGCAATTAATCTTGAAAAGGTTGCACGACATTTCTCAAGCCAAAAGGCATTCTTACATAGCAGAAGACACCCGAAGGAGTTACGAAGCTTGTTTTGATTTCATCTTCGCGCTTTAACCAGATTTGATGATAACCAAAATACGCGTCGAGGAAGCTTAATAACTCCGAACCAGCAGTGTAATCAACTAATTGATCTATACGGTGCATGGGGTAGGGGTCACGTGGGCATGCTTTATTCAAAGATGTAAAATCAATACACATGCGCCACTTCCTGGAGGATTTCTTTTTGACGAAGACTTGGTTAGCTAGCCACTCTGTATGAGCTACTTCTCTGATAATCCTAGCCTTCAATAATTTCTCCACTTCTACCTTAGCAAGGCTTGCCCTTTCTACTGATAGCTTTCGAAGCCCCTGTCGAACAGGCCAAACCCTTGAGTTTACAAGTAAGCTGTGCTCAATGATATCTCGGCTGACTCCCGGAATGTCTTCATGAGACCACGCAAAGACATCCAAATTTTCTTTGACTACTTTTCCAATGAAGTACCGATCTCCAAAGGCAAATATTTGCCGAACTGAAAAGAATAGTCTTTGTTGTCTTTTACAATAATCTTCATTACGGTTTATCCTCAGGGCTTGGCCTTGGGAAGGATTTCTTCGGAGACTCACTTGAAGTAGAGATATCCTCCGAATTGCCTTGTACATTATTCACTTGTCTTGGGTCGAGAGGGGGGCCATGACCATATTCTGCTCTTCGCGCAGTGGCTTGATCACCGAAGACAGTGAGTACTCTCGCTTGCGTGTGCATCTTCATACATAAATAGTTATGGTGCGCCACGGCTCCGAACTGATTTAACATTCCCCTTCCGAAGATGACATTATAAGCATAAGGGGCATCTACAACATCGAAGATTACTTCCTCCGTTCTTGCCAGGAGCCCCTCTCCTAAAGCGACCTCAAGACCTAATTGGGCGAGGGCATCAAAAGGAGGTCCTGCGATGCCTTGCAGGGGATGAGCTGTGGGGAGGAGATGTTTCCTGGAGATACAGAGCTGATTGAAAGCTTGAACGAAGATAATATCTACTGAACTCCTACCATAGACCAACATCTCCGAACTTCAGTTCCTGCTATATCGGTAGTGATGACAAGAGGATCTGCATGTGGGAATTTTATGCCTGCTGCATCATCTGCAGAAAAAGATATAATGCACATGGGACCACTCGGGCATTGCGGCTGCAGACGAAGAAGTTCCAATATGACCTACATCCCAAAATAGGGAGGACCACTCTTTTGCCCCGGTCTTGGCCATCTTATTGCTTCGAGGGTGGCATAATATTGACCACTGGAGGTTGTCTTGTGGGGTCAAAGAGGTTCTACACATACGACAGCCTGCACAGGCTCCGGACGTGCCTCTGAGGGGACTCAGTCAGTAGTGCCTTGACCAGAGGTCCTTTTGAGGTACTCGTCTCTTAAAGATAGTATAGCTAGTAGGCTTGGCCCTTGCCAGCCGGCTTCACTAGCGGCCTCCAGCCGCTGACCTTGTTTCCCGAAGCTTGCGGATTTCTAGGGGAAAATTTTTGCGAAGAAGGAGCAATGTTCAAGACTTCGGAGCGAGGATGCTTTTGCCCCTGACGCCTGTCATGCTGGATGTCAAAGTTGGGCCCCTACGAAGGTGTTGATGTCTTCACCTCGAGCTTGACTTCCTAAATGATTGGTGGAGTCGAAGCTATTCTTCGGAGCCATCCTTCTTCCGACCTAGCATATTCTTCGAAATAGGTCATCAACTGTGCTACAGAGGATATCTGTTTCTGATGGAGTTTGTCGAGGAGGCCTGCATGAGTAACTCCTTCTTGGGCTGCATTGACGACAGACGATGCAGACAACCCTCTTATCTACGACTTCGTATGAGCGAAGCGCTTGAAGAACTGTCTTAAAGTTTCTCCAGGTTGCTGCTTCACCTGAAAAAGACTTCCTGTAGACATAGGGGGCACAAAGGTATCCTGAAAGTTACTTATATACATTTTCGTTAGCTGCTCCCAAGTTCTAATTGATCCTGGCTTCAAAGACCAGAACCAACATAAAGCAACTCCTTCGAGCGCGAGGGGGAAGCACTTGGCCATGGTATCTCGGACCACTCCGCTGGCTTCAATTGCCAAAGCCTACCAACGAGAGAACTCCCTTGGATCTTCTTCCCCGGAGTACTTATAGAGCTTCGAAGTTTTGAACTTGGGGTCGAAGTGCACATTTTGTAAATCGGGGTGTAGCGGAGACTCGCTATCGAAGGAAGCATTCTCGGGGGCTTCGGGATAAAGAAGAGGGTCGTCGTCTTGATGCACCTACGGAATGATGGGGATAACTTGAGGACGAAGCCTATCTATTGCTTCCTGCATCCACCTTGTCACTTCGGCTTGGAGACTGGCCATCTGGGTCGCCATGTTTCCAAGGCTATCTTCATTTCTTCCAGAATGAGCTTCCGGGTCTTGAGAACTAAATAGATCAGTTCAGAGCACGGTCGGAGCTGGAGGAGGAGCTTCGTCTAGTCGAAGCATAGACAGAGTCCCTGAAGGGTCTTTGTATGCTCGAGAAAGAAAATTCCCTTCGGGGGGTCTGAGGTGGAGGAACTACCGAAGGTCCTCCGACCTCAACCGTATTCAAACATCTTGCTCCGAAGGTCTGAGGGGACCTCCGAAGGGGACTACCACCTGAACTACGCTTAGGAGGCAAGGCTTCTAAAAGCTTGGTAGAGAACGAAGTTTTTTGGACTAGGTTCCCCACGGACGGCGCCAACTATTGGCATAAAAGATTATGCTAACAGGTTCTCGACGATTAGAACTACAAAACGAGGAGTTTGCGAAGCGGACTATTTCAAGCCTCCGAATAGGATAATAGCTCAAAGTAGTTCGAAGTTGTGTATTGAATAGCTGAGTATTTGATGATTATTATATCGTGAGAATGGGGGTATTATAGGTAAACATCTCAAGGAAAAGACTTTTTACCCCTCAGTTATAACCAACATAGTGGAAACTATTTCGGTACCCCTAATAGGGTTAAAATGGTAAAAGACTAATCTAATTAGAAAGAAGATAAGTCTTCCATCCTTGCTAGAAGATAAGCTCTCTAAAGATTTGCCTTCGAAGTTATACTCTGAACAGAAGTCTGGACGGATTCTCTGAGCTTGATCATATGGTAGAGGCTGGAGTTAAGTCTTGGACTTCAGTCTAGTAAATTGTATTTGTCTCATAACTGTAGAGACCCTAGGGATGAAGTTTTTCCCCCAACATACACAATATTTTAACCATGGATGATGCAACATATTATAACTCGAGGAGTACAGTCATCCCTCCTCGCTGGATAGTCATTACATGCCCAAACAATTATGCAACACTTCTCAACATAAGCTAACTGTGGGCTGTCACTCCACTCACCCTTGACCGTGGGCTCAACTTTTCGAAAAGATTTAACTCTAATCAGAGGTGTACCATTGTACTCACAAGACACTCATTCCCACACACCGCAGTGTGTCAAATGACCCAAGTCAGAGGAACTTATGCCGAAACCGTTAGCATGAATCGCTCCACCAACGTCGCGCCACCTTTTGTGCCACATGGCCCAAGCCATCCGCAAGTGCTTCTTGCCCATCTCCACATAGTGCCTCGGGTTGGAATGACCCATACCTCTAGTTAAGACTTACTCAATAGACTTGTGGTTGGTACAGAAGTGCTTTGCGACGAATCATGCAGACCGGTCCTTATAGTGCCCTAGGTGCGACTAACCAATGCCCTCTCTTGCCCCTGGAACCCACCATGCTAACTTATCAAACCAATTCCAAGACCAACAGAATACCAGGGGTGAGAGACATAGGAGATCATATATCAGAATCCAAGTATGTATGACTCGTTTTTAAGCCTATAGCTGTTGCGTCGATACATTGGACACTTCTAATATTAATAAGTATACTGGTGACAAGGAATTTAGGCTCGATAACATGGCTTGGGTTTGCACATCAAGGTCGGGGATTCGATAAATATAATGTAGGGTTATTCATCTGACTAATGCAAATAAAACCTATGAGTTTTAGTGATATTTAATTGAAAACTGGGCTCAATATGTTCAAAATGGGGTTGGTGACTTTCCTTGTTCAGTGAAAGGAGATGGGTGAGCTTCGGAAAAGTATTTCGGCTCTTCGACATCGTCATAATCTTTACGGTACGTAAAACGAGAAATACAATTCAATTAAAACAATACAAAATCACAATACAGGCATATGGATTTTATTGGTCAAAGTTGAAGAGAATAAAGATATAAAGCTTCTGAAATTAAAATGTTAATTTTTAGAGTTAATCTAATGAAGTTATGAATTTTTGAAGTTATAAAATGATTTCTTCAATTTTTTTTAATCCTAATTAAATAATATAAAATATCCAGAGTAAACATATAAATTTTATTGGATGAAATTGAATAGAATGAAAAGATAATTTTTCTGAAATTTGAATGGTCAAATTTGTAGTTAATTTGAGCAAGTTATGAATTTTTGAAGTTTAGATCTTTTTCTAGAATTTATTTTAAATCATAATTTAGCCTTCGGTCCATGGTGGACTGGGTTCACCTTGAACCATCACAGTTTGCTGTGAGCCGAAGCGCAGATCACCGTTGAATCGAGATATGGTAGCCACAGAAGCGCAGATTACATCATACCGCTTCGCCCAGATCAGACGACCTAGATTTAATACTGAGACGATATAATCATAGCTGTCCGATCAAGATCATGCAGCCGGGATCAAATCCTACACGGCACGAGTAATTACATGTGCCGGTCGTCTTCTCTGATGATGGCAGGGGCATGCGGCGGTCACGACGGCGACAATGATGGCTAAGGCTACCCGGCGAAGCTAGAAATGGAATCAGTGTGGTGAGGGGAACACAATTGTTGGAACAACGGACTAGACCAACAGGTTTGAGAATGTGTATGGAATGAGAAGCTCAGATCAAAGTGTTTCTTGGATCAAGTGTCTTGTCCCTTACAACCTAGGGAGAGGGAGTATTTATAGGGGAGCCCTTCAAGGGGTCCGATACTTCCAAAATCCCTCTAGCAGCAGTACTGCCTAGCACAACCCTATAGTACACACAAGAATTGCAGCCCTATAGTACAGACAAGAAGTGTAGCCCTGACAGCGTATCAACCGTTCTGAGCATGGCAACAGTGCCAGACGTTGCATAGATGATCGCGATCCTGTTGCTAGACCATCGTGACCAAACTGGTCCCAGTCTTCTATCTTGATGTTGGGCCCCTCGCACCTTTCGGGGATATGGCTCCGGCCTCCTATCGGCTTCGCAGCTTTGAGACCATGGGCCTTTGAGCTTCGGGTCCTCCGAACTCCTCCAGAGGGGAGCATCCGGTCTCCATACCATCCTAAGGTCGGCGCCTTCGCCAACCTCCAGCTAGCGGAGTCCTTCCTTCGAACAACGCTCCACCTCCTTCACGCTCCCGAGCTCCATCGGGATTATCTGCCCGAAGGCCCTTCATGGAGGAAGAGGAAGGAAGCGCACAAGATAATACCGATGGTTAATCCTATCGAAAATCAACTCACAGCGAGACCTTGACATTTGCAGCGAACTGACTATCCGCCCTAAATGCTTCGGAGCTGCTCTGAGGCTTCGGAGTCCGGGGTTGACCTTAGAGCGGCTCCGGCATGCTTGATGCGTGCCGGCATAGTGGGAGACTTGGTCGACAGCCACGATGCAACTACGGGGCGACCGTCACATGCCAGCCCGTGGGAGGAGTTGGACCGGTGGATTTTAATGTGACTTCAGTATGACCGTCGCACGCCAGCGCGTGCGAGGAATGGACTAGCGGGACTTTAATGCGGCTTCAGCTTGACTGTCGCGCGCCGGCGCATGGGAGGAGTGGACCGGTGAGACTTTAATGTGGCTCCCGCGCGCCCGGCGTGAGCGGGTGCATGGGGGATTGCGAACAGGAGTGGCGTCAAACGGACCGAGCAATGGCGCACGCGCATAAATACGCCCTCTTGGCTAGACCCGACCTCCTCCTGCTCAGCTAACCAAGCTCATAACTACTCATGATTGTCATCTCCATCTCGCTATCTCTCAGCCACCTTCCTTTCACCGTTGTCTTCAAGCATGTCGGGGAGAAGCGCCCCCGTGGCAGCGGTTGACCCCCAGTTCCTGCAGTGCAAGTAGCAGCAGCGGCGGCAGCGACAATGGCCCCCAGCTCAGCGGAAACCCACGATCCCCGAGAGCTCCGCCAGGTGTCAGAAAGGTTTCTGGAGCAGACTCTGGAGTTGGAGAAGTCGGCATGCACGGTCAAGTCCATCGCGCTAGCGACCCGACACCGGCTCGGCCCCAGCGTGGAGGCTAGGAAGCCGGGCCTGGAGACCGTCCCCGAACTGCGTGAAGGAGAGGTCATCGTCTTCGAGGCATTCTTTGACGCGGGGCTCGGATTCCCAGCTTTAGAGCTCCTGGTGGGGGTCCTTGACGCCTTCCACCTCGAACTGCCCCAACTGTCCCCGAACGCCGTGCCCCGCCTCTCCATCTTTGAGTGGGCCATGCGGGCGGAGAGTTGCGAGGGCCGAACGAAGGTCTTCGCTCAGATGCACGAGGTGCTCTGCCAACCGAAGAAGAAAGAAGGCCTGGTGCAGTCATACGGCAGCATCAACTTCCAACTCCAGAAGAAATACGCCGACTGGATACACCGTTGGTTTTAGTTCTGAGTCGGGCTGGAATCCGGACTCACCGGACCTCCGCGCCACATCTAGTTCTAGAGGGAGGCGACCATCAAAGCTAATGCCAGCTCTATCTCAGCCCGCATCTGACTCCTTCAAATCGTCGCCCGCCGGATAAGCATGTGGGACCTGACGGAGGAGTTCATCACCCTCGAGATCCTGCCTCTGAAGGAGGCGTAGCCAGCTTCGCTTCAGAGCACCCAGGATGAGTCTACCCCAGCGGAGCTCTCCAACCTGCTAGGTTTGATCGCTTCCTTTTTCCATGCAGCAAACACCTTACGACTTCAGTAGTTAGCGGAGATGCTAAAACACTTAGCCTGATTGCAGGGTCGCTCGTTGCCAAGACTCTCGACGAGGTAGCCCGAGTTGCCGAGAAGATCCTTGGGGCCCCCACTCCGGCCGAGCACAAGTGGAGGATGGAGCTCATCGGGTCTTGGGAGTGGTTCAATCACGTGTCGGACACGCTCAACCTCTCCACCACCCCTCCCGGAGGCAGACGGCTTACACCCAACTTCGAAGAAGAGGGCGGTAGATCTCGACATGGGGGAGTCTCCGAGGTGCCCCCTGAAGAAGAAGAAGACCGTGAAGAGCCCCAAGCGGCTCTCCCTGGCTCGCTCCTCTGCCTCCAACTCCGAGGGGGAGTCCTCTAGCGGGGAGGTAGGAAAAAAGCCAGATGACTCCCTACCGAACCCCGGTGCATCCCGGTCCTATCGACCGGCTTCCGGCGGCGCCGACGATGGAGGGGTTCTAGCTTCGACGAATCTACAACAGCCTCCTCCAGAGTCCAGACCGGAGGTGGGAAACGTAGGAGCAGTGGTGTCTTCAGACCGTCCGACCGAGACCACGAATGAAGGTACAAAGCCTCACACTGATCTCTTACTTGAGTTTTCACTTACGCTGCTTTCAATTGACTTACCTTACCCTTGTCTAGGCACCTCTGCCCTGGCCCCAGCTTCATCGCCAGCACCGTCCGGAGATGCCACCGGTGCGAGAGCCAAAGCCCCAATCGATGCGGTGGAGATCTAGGAGTCGGATGATGAGGCGGATTCATAGGGGGCCTCGGAGGCATCCTCGGAGGAAGCCACTCGGTGGACCAAGGTCCGCCCTTCTACGGGCTCGGGCGCGCCCGCGACTGCATGCCTCTCTTGGTTCCTTTCCTGGGAAGCGACCAATACTTCGCGACGAAGACCGCTCCCCTCCATGACTCTTACCTAGGCCTGCGGGACACCGAGCTAATATCAGAGCTCGGCTGGGTGGATGGCGCCGGCCTCGGCTTTGCTATCAAGAGCGCCGCGAGCTAGGTATGCATTCGAAATGTTACCCGATGAGCCCCTAGCACCTCCTTCGCTTCTGGCTTACTTGTTGCTTCTTCGTGCGCAGATAGTCACGCTGGCACAGGGATCGTTGGTGTCTCTCTCCGCTGAGCGGAGCCACCGCGAGCACGATACCTTGAAGCTCCGCGAACACGCCAAGGCTGCTGAGAAGATTGCTCGGGAGCACGTGGCCGAGGCTGACCGGCTCCGAGTGTTGGAGTTGGAGGTCACGGGCCTCCGCACCTAAGCCGCCAGAGCCGAAGAGCTCTGAGCTCAAGTCACAGAGATGGACATGCTCCGAGCTCGGGCAGCTGAAGCGGAAGGCCTTCGGGCTCAAGTCATTGAAATTGGTGTCCTCAAGGCCCAATTTGCCGAGATGGACGAACTCTGAGCCCGAGCCACCGAAGTAGACAAGCTCAAGGCTAAGGTCGACACCTTCCGGGCCCAGGTCGCGGAGATGGAGGAGCTCCAAGCCCAGGCCGCCGAACAGACAGGCTCGAGGCCGAGGTCAGCGCCTTCCGGGTCCAGGTCTCTGAGATAGAGGAGATCTGGGGGAAGGTCGCCACCGCGAAGATCTTGAAGATCCAGGGGCTCAAGCTCGAGCGAACCATCATGGATCTCCTGGCCCAGAACGAAGCGGCGGTCGAGGCACTGGCCTAGGGCGAGAAGACCACGGCTGACACCATGGTGTCCCTCCGAAGGGTCCTAGAGCGCTACGGCACGGGATGCGTAGCCTTCGATGTCGCCCGGGAGCCTCTCAGCCGCCGCCTAAAGTTTATTCAGGCTGTCGTCCCGCAGATAAGGTCCACAGTGTTGAGGTACGTGGAGGTGTTGGTGCGGGTGGCTGCCCTCAGCGTTCTTCACCATCTTGAGGCTTCTAGGGGCACCTTGCCTTCATCGTAGAGCTCGCCTCCAGTCACCTTTGGGGGGAGCCATCTCCTTTCCCCAACTTCAGTGGTTGCGCAAGCCTGGAGGGCTCTCCAGACGACTTGGAGGGTGGAGGGCCCAGACGCAATCAAGGCCTGGATAGACGAGGCTCTTCGATCGAGCCTTCCTCCGCCCTCTTCGAAGCCTCCAGCCGCTGCGCCCATCCCAGACCCAAAGGTGTAGTTTCCTTAGGGCCTTAGTATCACAACTCCTGTAATAGATAGAAACTTTGGCAATTCATTAATAAAGGGAAGTTGTTTTCTGGAAATCATCTAGGGTATTTGTGACACTCACGATTCTGACGTCAAGATACTTGATGGGGGCGAGGCCCTCCGACACCAATGGGCCATCTTAGAGGCCCTAAGGGCCGACCGTCCTGCATGCTTCAACATTCCTCGAGATGATGACGGGCATGTTATCCCCGAGGTGCTTCATGAGGTCTTGGGTTTTATTAAGGAAGAGGAAGAGGAAGGAAAGACACGAGCTCCATCTTCATCACCCGAGCTAGTGAATTGGTCCAATGTGGAGACTGGCCCTAACGAACCGAGGCTCGGAGACAAAGGATTGCATAGCTGGGCACAACTTCAAGAAGAACAGAAGGCTTTTCGGGCTCAAAAGAAGGAGGAGAGGAAGCAGAAGAAGAAAGAGAAGAAGGAGTCCATTCACGCGTCTCCGAGGGCGTGGACCGGAGAGAGTGCGAGGGGCCCAGGCAACCTTCAAGACCGGAATGCTTCCGATTCCTACTTGGCTTAGACGACGAGTTCTCTTAGTTTTACTTTTCAGTTCGACCTTGTAATAGCTATCGTCCATGTCCTATGTAACCTACGAAATCTTGCTCGCACCACTGATGCATCCCTATTGCCTCCTTGTCCACTCCTTTCACCCCCTTGTTGCAGGTAGGCGACTTTGATAGTGGGCACAATGCGTTAGGACCTAGGATCGGGAGCTAGAAATACCACACTTACTTACTACGAGACACGGTGTGTCGGACCTGGCGCTCGGGACTTGAACGCGGGGCACTCTAGGTCGGGTATTCAGAACCCAATCATAGGGCGCCTCGAGCCAGAGCTCGGAACACGGATATAGGGCGCCTCGAGCTAGAGCTCAAAATCCAAACAATGGTGCTTCGAGCCGGAGCTCGGAACCCTGAGGTAGGGTGCTTCGAGCCGGAGCTCGGAACCCAAAATGGGGTGCTTCGAGCTGGAGCTCAGAACCCTGAGGTAGGGTGCTTAGAGCCAGAGCCCGGAACCCAAAATGGGGTGCTTCGAGCCGGAGCTCGGAACCCTGAGGTAGGGTGCTTCGAGCCAGAGCTCGGAACCCAAAATGGGGTGTTTCGAGCCAGAGCTCGGAACCCTGAGGTAGGGTGCTTCGAGCTGGAGCCCGGAACCCAAAATGGGGGTGCTCCGAGCCAGAGCTCGAAACCCAAAATGGGGTGCTTTGAGCTAGAGCTCGGAATCCTTTGAGTCTATCGGGATTATGCATAGTACCATAGTGCGTCCACTTTGGTAGAACGTTAGCCAGATTTTTTATTATTGAAACTGAGAAATCTAGTATAGCGAAAAATAAAAAGGCGAAATGTATTAAATCAAATTAAGCAAAATAGCGCTTCAGATGCTCCGCATGCCATGTGTGCTTCAGATATTCACCTTCTAGAGTAGCCAGGAGGTAGGACCCTAGTCGTCTAGAGCCGACGATGATGTATGGACCTTCCCACTTATTTCCTATCTTCGTGGGGGCGACAACCGCTCGAAGGACGAGATGCCTTGGCTAGAACTCGCTTCACTTTACTTTGGGGTCGTACCATTCTTTCATCTTCTTTTGATACTTGGAAAGGTTGGCGACGGCTCATAGCCTTGATTCTTCCATGAGGTCGAGGGAGACTGCACGCTTTTGATCAGCTTCTGCAGTTGTGACCCGCAGGGAGCCGGCCCGGAGCTCCGTCGACATCATCGCTTCATCTCCGAACAATAGCCGGAAGGGGGTGAATCTAGTTGCTCGGGAAGGGGTGGTCTGAATAGACCACAAAATCTTGGGCAACTCTTCAGGCCATAGGCCCTTAGCCAAACACACGATACGCTTGTTGAGGCCGGAAAGTATATGCCCATTGGCTCGTTCAACGGCTCCATTAGACTACGGATGCCAGACGGCGGTGAAGCATAGCTGTACTCCAAGCTCCTCGCAGAACGCCTTGAAAGTACTTGCATCGAACTAAGTGCCATTATCCAACGTGAGCTGCTTGGGCACTCCGAATCGCAGACGATGTTTTGCCAAAAGAACTTCTGGATGCTTCGGGAGGTGATCGCGGTCAGCGGCTCGGCTTCGACCCACTTGGAGAAGTACTCAACGGCGACGATGCCAAAGCGCAGGTTGACCTTAGCCCTGGGAAATGGACCAACGAGGTCCATCCCCCATTGAGATAGAGGCCAAACAGGTGCGATGATTTGCAGGTTGGTGGGAGGCCGATGGCTCCGCCGCCCCATCCATTGGCACCCTTGATAGGTGCGCACCAGATCTTCAGCATCGGTGACAACAGTGGGCCAATACACGCCTTGACGGAGAGTTTTCCTGGTGAGGGCCCAAGGGGCTAGATGGCTACCACACAAGCCTTCGTGAATCTCTCGGAGCATCTGCTGCCCGTCAGTAAGAGAGATGCGCCAAAGTAGCAGGGAACAGACACCCGACTTGTAGAGTAGTCCATTAATGACCTGATAAGATCTCGCGTGGAGCTGAAGTCACGCAATCTCAGTACCAGGCTTGATTTCCACTTCGCCTTTAAGTAGCTGTAGGATGGGCTCTTGCCAATCACCATCGACCATACAAAGGATCTCGACTAGTTTCGAGGATGCCAGAGGATCTGTCGATACTTGCGTCGGGGTGCTTTCTCGGAGAGATGCAGATGGCTTGGCGAGCTCCTCGAAAAAAGCAGTGGGAGGAAGGGCTTGATGAGGAGTCATGCTGAAGAGCGTGGGCCTCATGGCTCCAGATGTGATGAGTCATTGTCAATGATAGTCAAATTGGACTGAAGAGAGAGAGAAGACATGCTGCGTCTGGGCCGCGTGTGACTCAGGTAAATGGACAGCGAGTGACTGTCGGGCAGAGGGGCCGCGAAGTTGGGCTAGCCCAATCTGGGTACATGGGCTAGGAGCAGCAGAGGATCCATTGGGCTATTGACCAGGATTGACTCAGGTACACGGGCGGCGATCGATTGCCGGGCTGAGAGAGCTGCGGAATCGGGATGGCCCAATTCGGGTACCTGGTGCGAAGACGGTGGACGCTTTGTCAGTTTCGGCGCAAAACTGACGACCACTGATCTCGGATCTAACCGTTCTGAGGAGAAGCCGTAGCTGCTACGAAAGCTCCGCATCAGGACAAGTTATCTTTATTTAGGTTTTTACTATTTTGCCTTTAGGCCACAGTCTGTCAGTTGAGTCTGTAATAAATCCTAAGGGCATTTCGGTCTTTTCCCTTTTCTATTCAGCGTCTGTAAAAACCCTAGGGGTATTTTTGCATTTTTCCCATTTATTGGGTTGCCTATAAATAGGCCCCAACATCGTAGGGTTAGGGTTACCCATTTCAGAAA
Source organism: Zizania palustris (assembly GCA_019279435.1). Lineage (NCBI taxonomy): Eukaryota > Viridiplantae > Streptophyta > Magnoliopsida > Poales > Poaceae > Zizania > Zizania palustris. The sequence continues at coordinate 82,171,889 of JAAALK010000080.1, read as the reverse complement.
ACACTGTACCAATTCCAAAATTTGGGTCACCTTTTCTGCGTTCTTCTCCGCCGCCGGCGATTGTTGTTTTTCTCGTGGCTATGCTTTCTTCTATGAGCGCTGCTTCTCTTTGGCCTTCATCCGCGCATGGATGAGATCAACTAGTACCTACACTTGTGAGCTAGCTCCTACGCCTGCAACTAGCCTGCGCACGACATCTAAACGCCTAGTGTCTAGGCCCTACGCGCAACAGCGCCTAGCGGCGTGGCCTTTCGCATGGCAACGAAGTCAGAGCAGCCCGCGACAGCTTGGCACAGAGCCTCACGCAGCAGCACGGGGTCTCACACTAGCGTAGCCTGGCTAGCAGCAGCGGCATGGGATCTTCTTCGCACGGCAAGAAACAGCGACCACACCACATCTTCAATGTCTTCGGCTGCAAATCGATGGGGGTTCCACGTCTGCATCGGCAGCAGGAGATTCTTCAAGCCTGGTGCATGCAAATCGAGGTAAGAAGTTACTGTAGCATGCTTTCACGTTTTTGATCTTCCTGCATCTGCAGTATTTTTGTTAGAAAAATTTTGCATTTTAATTCATATATTCTAGTATAGTTCATCTGTGATTAATCCATTTGTTCAGTTCTTTTATTTCAGAATGCACTAAATATTCATAGATATATTTATGAGCACATTTTATTTACTGCAATTATTTTGTCTAGATTAAATGCATTAAATAGTGTGTTTGCTCTTACTTGATGAACTTCCTATAAACTGTGAATATTTTGCATGTGCTTAATGGATCATCTGTGATTTGGTGAAACTTTTGTCAAGATGTCATTCGTTCTGCGATGATATTTCAATCTGCCTTTAAGCACTTTGATGGTGTCTTTTCGTTTAGGACACCGGTCGTTTATAGGCTAGATTATTTTTAGCACTTGTGATCTGTTTACTTCCTTTGACTGTCTGTTGAGGTGCGTTGGGTGTTGGGAGCAGGCCATTGATTCGAAAGAATTTTTAGGCGCCCATTCACCCCCCCTTCTGGTCGCTACTTTCGGTCCTACACTTGACCGCCTGCGCCGGCCTTAGCGAGGATATCAGCCTGGCAATTTTCGCTTCTTGGAATGCTTTGGACGGAAATTCCTTTGAAAGTTGCCTCAAGCTTCCGAACGGCTTCGAGGTATGTGGCGAGATCGGGGTGACGAGCTTGAAAACTCTTGTCCATGTGCTCGGCCATGACTTGAGAGTCGGTCTTGATGATCACTCTAGCAGCCCCGAGCGCATGCGCCTTCCGGAGGCCCAGCAACACTCCTTCATACTCAGCAACATTGTTTGTAGCTTTAAAATTCAACCGAATGAAGTATAATGCTTGTTGACCTGAGGGAGAAACAATCACTGCCCCTGCACTTGCCCCCGAGGCTTGGTAAGCACCATCTGAATAAATAGTCCACACCCTGTCCAAGATTAAGATGGAGAAGGATCTAGTTTGCCATCCCTGTCATCATGGGAAAATGGTTGCCGCTTCTCACGCACCTATGACTCAGGTGATGACTTCGTACCAGGGAGAGCTGTTACACATGGATACAGTTGGTCCAGCTTGAGTACGCTCAGTCGGTGGGAAGTGGTACGCGCTTGTAATAGTTGATGATTTTTCTCGATTCTCATGGGTTTACTTTCTAGAGTCTAAGAATGAGGCTTTCAGTTTGTTCATGACCTGATTTTGAAGCTGAAGAACGAGAACAATGGTTAGACACGAGCAATTCGCTCGGACAACGGCTTTGAGTTTAAGAACTCTCAGTTCTTCAGCTTCTGTAGTGATTAGGGTCATGATCATATGTTCTCGACCCCTTACACACCCCCACAGAACGACGTTGTGGAACAAAAGAACTGCACGCTAGTCGAGATGGCCAGGACGATGCTTCATGAGCATAGGACTCCTAGGTGCTTTTGGGCTGAAGCAATGAACACAAATTGCTATCTGGCCAACTGCATTTTCTTAGAGCTTACTTAGGTAAGACGTCATATGAGTTGCGGTTTGGCAGACAGCCCAAGGTGAGCCACTTGAGTGCGTTTGGCTGCAAGTGCTTTGTGCTCAAGAAGGGAGGGTTTTGGACAAGTTTGAGTCTCGTTGCTAGGATGAAGTTTTTCTTGGTTATGCTTTGCATTCTCGAGGCTTTCGTGTTTGGAACCTAGATTCTCAGCTGCTTGTCGAGACTTGTGAGGTTTCTTTTGATGAGTCCATGCCTTCGCTAACTCCTTCTCTTGAGCTTTCTGGAGATGATGAGCTTGGAGAGTCCATCTTCGAGGAAGATGATGACACTCCTGTTGTTGACGAGGGTGGACCCTCTGCATAGCCTGCAGACCCCACACCTTCTTAGACTTCGACTGAGGATGAGGACGGACCACTGATCACTCCTTCTACTTCGATCGAGCCTCCTCGGCTGAGTCTAGAGGTGCTAGTTGCTGACTCCAGTGAGGTGACTTCTCAGCCGAGACCAGAGGTGCCAGTTGCTGACTCCTGTGAGCTGACTTAAGATCACCTAGGATCCCGAGCAGTTCAGCGTGATCACCCCTCATTGCTCATCATCGGTGATCTTACTGAGAGATCCTTATGTTCTTTAGTTGATTCTCTTGCTTTGTTTGCGGAGTCTGCATTTGTTGCCACTTTTGAGCGTAGAGACATTTCTCATGCTCTTTCTGATTCAAATTGGATAAACGCCATGCAAGAAGAGCTTGAAAATTTTGTTTGCAATTGGGTTTGGACACTGGTTGAGCTGCCACCTGGATGCAACACCATAGGCACCAAGTGGGTGTTTAAGAACAAACAAGGTGAAGATGGGGTTGTGGTGCGCAACAAGGCTCGACTAGTTGCACAGGGTTTTTGATAGAAAGAAGGTATTGATTTTGAGGAGACATTCGCTCTTGTTGCCCGTCTTGAGTGCATTCGTATTCTTTTGGCCTTTGCTGCTTCTAAAGGTTTTAAGCTTTTTCAAATGGATGTCAAGAGTGCTTTTCTGAACGGGTATATAGAGGAGGAGGTCTATGTTAAGAAGCCCCCCGGTTTTGAGAACCCTAAGTTTCCTCGACATGTTTTCAAGTTACAGAAGGCTTTATATGGTCTGAAGCAAGCCCCCAGGGCTTGGTATGATCGCCTAAAGTAGTTTTTTTTGTGGAGCGGGTTTGTGATGGGTTCTGTGGACAAAACTCTTTTCTTGCTCAGAGTTGGCTTAGACTTATTGGTTGCTTAGATTTACGTGGACGATATTATTTTTGGTGGTTCTACTAATGAGCTTGTGTCCAAGTTTTCTGAGCAGTTGCATAGCGAGTTTGAGATGAGTCTCATGGGTGAGCTCAAGTACTTCTTAGGGCTCCAGATCAAGCAGACCAAGGACAACATTTTCATCCACCAGGGTAAGTACACACGAGACATGCTGAAGAAGTTTGACTTTGGTGGAGAGCTGAAGCCTCAAATGACCCCAATGGGTACATCTGGCGGCCTAGACAACGACGAGAACGACGTCAAGGTCAACGAGAGAGAGTATCGAGGGATGATTGGATCGCTGCTATACTTGACTGCGACAAGACCGGACATTCAGTTTGTCGTGGATGTGTGCGTGCATTTTCAGTCTTCATAACGCGCATCTCACTAGCAGGCTGCCAAGCGTATTTTCAGGTACCTTACTTATGCTCCTGGTCTAGGTCTTTACTATTATGCATCATCGTCTCTTGATTTATCTGGCTTTTCCGACGCTGATTTCGATGGGTGCCGGCTGGATCGCAAGTCGACTTCTGGTACTTGCCAGCTTCTTGGTTCTTCACTTGTATCTTGGTCTTCTCGAAAACAATCTGGAGTTGCGCTTTCTACTACTGAGGCTGAGTATATAGTTGTTGCTAGCTGCTGCTCACAATTGGTTTGGATGATTTCTACTTTGCGGGATTTTGGGTTGTTCTTCTCTTCCAGAGTTCCTTTGTTTTATGATAGCACTAGTGCAATTAGTGTAGGGAAAAACCCATGTCTTCATTCAAAAACCAAACATATTGATGTGCATTTTCATTTTCTGAGGGATCAATATGAGAAAGAGGTCATTAATCTTGTTCATGTTGATACCCATCAGCGGTTGGCTGACATTTTTACCAAACCCTTAGATCAGTCTACTTTTGAGCGTTTGCGAGGGGATTTGGGAGTTGTGTATCATTTTAGGCTATTTTGAGTTAGTTTTTTTCTTCTTCTTTACTTTTTATTGAGTTTTTTGTGTGACTTCATATCATGCATAATCATATATCACATTTTGAGCTTGCTTCTGTTATATGCTTGATCTGCTTTATTTATTCTAGCTGGTACATGCTTTTGATTAACTGTCGATGATCATGCTTTGCTTTAGTTCACATGATATGTCTGATATCTCTCATATGCATGGCTTTTATGCTTTAAAATTGAAAAATGATCAACATTGCTTCTGGTAACTAGCATGAGTAGGCTGAGTGCTTTCACTATCTTTTACATGCCTGGTAGCTAAATCCTTACTTAGATGCAGATATGCAACTTGGACATCTATATGCTTTAAACATGAAAAATATGCTATAAAAATAATAAAAATTCAGAAAAATGAAACATTCATGCCTTTTTATGCTTATATGAAAAGATCCAGGTGGGTTTGCTTTGTCGCATTGCATTGTTCTGGACTACTTACCATAGCACTTTGATATGAACTAGGACAGTGTAATGTATGCCAAGACCAATGTCTTAAGCTTCTGATGGTCTAGTTCTGGCCTAGGCTTGACTTGGTCGGTTAGCATCAGGTTGACATGCAAATAACCCTTGGCAAAAATGAAAAAGGAAAAAGAAAAAGTCTGAAAATTTTAAAAAGATGACAAGTTTGCTGAAGCACTTTGTTCTGGACAATGCTTATCTTGGTAGATATCAGTTAGCTTTTGCATCTCATGCTCTACTTTGCTTGTCAACTAGAAATGTGGTGATGCTTTTGTTTGCAAAAATCGAAAAATGTGTGCTAATGACTCTATTTAGATATTATCTGTTGCACTGATCATGTCATGTATCTTAGATAGCATGTCTTTTGCTATACTTGTTAGATGTTGTAAATGCAGTCAATCATATCTGAGAAGCATGCCTTTTACACTCCACGTGCACCCCATTTGCATTCATAGCATATTTCGAGGGGGAGCTGCATTTCAAGGGGAGTTTGTGTCTATATCTCTTTAGAGTGCATTTAGTCTCACTTGATGAGTTCAATTGTCAACAAGGGGGAGAAATTTGGGTGTTTAGGGCACATTTTTGGCTTTCTCTGGGATTTATTTCAGGGGGAGTTTTCATTCACTTTTGCCTTTACTCTTTAGATATCCTTTATGATAGTTGATAGTTCTGAGATTGTACTTGTTTTACGTCTTTATTTTTTGTTAACCATAATGACTGTTTTCTTGCTTCTGTTTGGCTTTTGGTCATTAGGGTTAAACTTTTATTTTCTTCTTTCTATTTTCTTTTGTTTTTTTCGTGTTTCCACATGTTTTGCAGGTTCTGAAGAAATTGCTGAAGAGGGTGTTGACAATGCACTCATCAAGGGGGAGATTGAGGAACCATGTTGAAGAGAATGGGTCTTATGGCTCCAAATGTGATGAGTGATTGTCAACGAAAGTCAAAGAGGAGACGTGAAGACCTGCCATGTCTGAGGCGCATGTGACTCAGGTACACGGGCAGCGAGCGACAGCCGGGCAGAGGAGCCGCGGAGTCGGACTGGCCTAATCCGAGTACATGGGCTAGGAGCAGTAGAGGATCCACTGGTCTGTTGACCGGGTTTGACTCAAGTACATGGGCGGCGAGCGATTGCTGGGCTGAGGAAGCTGCGGGATCGGGTCGGTCCAATCCGGGTACCCTTTGCGAAGACGGTGGACGCTTTGTTAGTTTTGGCACAAAACTTACAACCAATGATTATCTTTATTTATGATATTAATATTTAGTATTTAAGTCCACAATATTTGTTATCCGAGTCAGTTGAATATTCTAAGGGTATTTTTGTAATTTCCAATTTTATTTTTAGTGTCAGTGTAATTTACCTTAGGGGTAAATTAGTATTTTCCCTTTATTAGTGGGCTGCCTATAAATAGGCCCCAACCCCGTAGGGTTAGGGTTGACTGTTATTTTTAAGAGTTTTAATCTACAGTCCACCGCTAGTTTTCATCTGCTATTTCTTCTACCGCCGCTAGCTTTCTTGTTTTTCTCTTCAAGAGTTTTTTTCTCGCCATGCCTCCATCGAGCAGCAGGACAGCGGCGTGAAAGGCGGCAGCTACGCGCAGCGTCTGGTAGCCAGCAGCTTTGCTGTAGCGGAGCCTAGCCTACGGTGTGTAGGTGCAGCAGCAGTTTTTCAGCACGATTAGCTCACACGGAGGCGTGATTTTCCAAGAGGAGCGGTAGCTTAGCTGTCCAGGCAACACGACAGTCCACGCAAGAGGCTTCCATGATAGCAAGGCATGCTGCGCTTCAATTTTGCAGTGTGGCAGTCGAAGCAGCGTAGTAGTGCTCGGCAGCAGCATCGCGGCGCGCAAGTGACCCTGACAACATGGCAAATTCCCAGGCGTAGGCTCGGCAGGATACGCACGGCTGGTTTCGTTGGCTTTGTCAGACGTCAATCTCTTTGCGTGGGACCCGCCGGCACGACAGTCCACGGCGCAAATAAATTCAACGCAGAGCTTTCGTGCACGGCGTCCAAGGAGGAGCAGCAGGAGCCGACGATGTGTTCTTCACGGTGCAGTCCATGGCACGCGGTAGATTAGGTAAGTTTGATCTAATCTACTATTTTTCAGTAGTATTAATTAAAATCAATAATTATCTATGCTTAATTAGCATGCAAATCTAGCCAGTAAATTCGTGGTTAATTTTTATCTGCTAAATTTATTAGTGCTCGCATATTATTTATTTAAGTATTTTAGTATGTTCGAATAAAAAAAAAATAGTGAGAGTAATATTTTTATTCTAGATTTACGTGCAATATATCAAGTTGATTTGTGAAAGATCTAGGATTTATTCATTTGATTAGTATTTTATTTTTAGACTACAATGTGAATATTTATTGATATTTTTAGGTATTTTTTCCTATGCCATTAAATATTTTTAGAACACATTTTTATTTACTGCAGTTATTTTTGTTTAGTTTAGTTTAGTTTTAAATATCATTTTATTCAGGACACCGGTCATTTTTAGGCTAGACAACTTTAGTTCATGTGATCTGCTTTGCTACTGTTATTTGTCTGTCGGGGTACGTTGGGTGTTGGGATTAGGTCATTGATTCATAAGAATTTTTAGGCGCCCATTCACCCCCCTCTACTCTCTACTTTCGGTCCTACACCATTTCAGTCTGACCATCGGTCTACAGATGATATGTTGTGCTGAAGTTCAGTCTGGTGCCGAGCTCTTCCTGAAGGTTCTTCCAAAACATGGAGGTGAACTGACTACCTCAGTCGGACACAATCTTCTTTGGAACCCCATGTAAACACGTGATCCGGGTAATGCATAGCTCAGCTAGCTTTGAACCATTGTACGTCGTCTTGATGGGGATGAAATGAGCTACCTTGGTGAGTCGATCGATGATCACCCAAATGGAATCATACCCGACATTGGTCCTGGGCAGTCCAGTGATGAAGTCCATTCCTACCTCTTCCCACTTCCATTCGGGAATCTTGAGGGGTTGTAAAAGATCAGCAGGTCTCTGGTGTCGTGCCTTGACTCATTGACAAGTGTCACACCTTGACACATATTTAGCTATCTGTCTTCATACTAACCCACCAATATTTCTCTTTTAGGTTCTGGTACATCTTGGTACTCCCGAGATGTATGGAGTACAAGGTCCCATGGGATTCTTCAAGAATGAGAGCCTTCAGCTTAGGCTTGTTGGACACGCATATCCTATTTCCGAACCATACGATGCCAACCTCATCTTCGGAGAACCTTGGGGCTTTTCCCCTCCTCCTATTCTTCTGGATCTCTGCTATGTCGGGGTCTTCCTTCTGTGTCTCATGGATCTGGTCCATTTAGACATGTCTTGCTTCAAGTATAGCGAGGCACTCCCTGGTGGTGATCCCTAAGTTCAATCTTTCCATCTCTTTATATAGAAGAGGGGCCTGATCTTACACTGCGAGGGCATTGTAGTATCCCTTCCAGCTTAGAGTATCTTCCACTACATTTGCCTTACCGGGATGGTAATGGATGCCTAAGTCATAATCCTTGATCAGTTCCAACCATCTTCTTTGCTTGAGGTTTAGATCTGGTTGGGTGAATATGTACTTGAGACTCTTGTGGTCGGTGAAGACTTCACACCTATTACCCACAAGGTAATGCCTCCATATCTATAGTGCATGGACTACTGCCGCCAGTTCTATGTCATGCGTGGGGTAGTTCAGCTCATGCGGTCTCAATTGACGTGAGGCGTATGACACTACTTTCCCGTCTTGCATGAGAACACACCCTAGTCCAAGGCGAGAGGCATCACACTAGACGTGAAAGTCTTTCCGGATGTCCGACAGTGTCAATACTGGGGCTGATATGAGTCTCTTCTTGAGGGTTTGGAAGCTTTCTTCATAGGCTAGAGTCCATTCGAACTTTACTTCCTTCTGTAACAATCTGGTCATGGGCTTAGCGATCTTGGAAAAATTTTCGATGAATTGCCGGTAATATCCGACCAATCCTAGAAAACTCCGGATCTCCAATACATTGTGAGGTTGTAACTGGTTTGTTACTGCTTCCATAGTGGTCGGATCCATGACTATTCCTCCGGCAGATATGACATGCCCTAGGAATTTCACTTCGGACGACCAGAATTCATACTTGCTATACTTGGCATATAGCTGATTCTCCCGTCACTTTCCCAAGGTCAGACGTAGATGGGCTTCATGCTCTTCCTTGCTCTTGGAGTAGATGAGTATATCATCTATGAACACCACAATGAACTTGTGCAAGAATTCCATGAAGACATTGTTCATCATGTTCATGAAGAATGCAGGGGCATTTGTGAGTACGAAAGACATCACCGTATACTCGTATAGTCCATAACGGGATGTGAAGGTAGTCTTAGGGATGTCCTCTTCTCTGATCCTGAGCTTATGGTAGCCTGATCGAAGGTCAACCTTAGCAAAGACTAAGGATCCCTTAAGCTGATCGAACATGTCGTCGATTCATGGTAAAGGGTACATATTCTTGATGGTTACATCATTCAAAGCCCTATAATACACACACATCCTCTTCGTCTTATCCTTATTCATGGATGTTGGCGTAAAAGATTACGCTAACAGGTTCTCGAAGATTAAAAACTAACAAACGAAGAGTTTGTGAGACGGAATTTTTCAAGCATCCGAATTGGATAATAGCTCGAAGTAGTTCGAAGTTGTGTATTGAATAACTGAGTATTCGATCCTCATTACAGGGTAAGAATGGGGGTATTTATAGGTAAAAATATTAAGGAAAAGACCTTTTTACCCCTCAATTACAACCGATATAGTGGAAACTATTCGGTATCCCTAATAGGGTTAAAATGGTAAAAGACTAATCTAATTAGAAAGAAGATAAGTCTTCCATCCTTGTTGGCAGATAAGCTCTCTTAAGATTTAACCTTCGAAGTCAAACTCTGAGCAGAAGCATGCATTGATTCTTTGAGCTTGATCATACACTAGACCGGAATTAACACTAGAACTTTGGTCTAGTAAATTGCCTTTGTCTTATAATTGTAGAGACCATGGGGATGAAGTATTTTACCCCAATAGTAGCCCCTCGAATATGCTTCTCCAAATGATCTGTAAAGTTAGGAGAGCAGTATACGCAAGAAACATAATCATGCGCAGAGTTTAATAAAATGTACCAAACTTGGAAGCATTTAGAAATTTAGAAACTTCGAATCGACTTCCGAGTGGAGGTCTCATTTGAAAAGCTCCGAAGATAATTTTTACGAAGCTGAAAAGACCGTTAGACTCAGGAAAATATCCGTTATCTTTTTCTTTTTAGAAGTAATAATGTTGCTTTGTTTTTGGAAACGATAATGGTACAGAAGACGGACCGACGAGTATGAATGGTAAGAAATTGCGAGTTCAGGCTATAAATAGAGGGGCAAGGGGCATTCGAGATACTTTACCCACTGCTCTCGCGCAATCTTTTTCCTAGCTTCTAGAACTCTAGTTCCAAACCTTTCCACTCCGTTCAATGGCAAAGACTAGCCACAACATGCCCGTAGACGCTTCAATCTTTGCAAGGCCCCACGACCTCCTCCCGGCTTCAACTAAATACTCTGATCAATCATACAGTCTAGGGCCGTCGACGTGCACGAAGAAATCTATTGCAGTGGCGACCGCCGGGAAGACAAGCCCAGGGATTAAAATTCATCAACCTGGTTCAGAAGCAATTCCCTCACCTCGGATCGGAGAAGTGATCGTCTTTGAGGCTTTCTTCGAGGCGGGCTTAGGACTTCCGGCAGTGGACTTCCTTTCAGAGGTACTGGAACTCTTTCATGTTACTCTTCCTTAGTTATCCACAAATGCCATAGCGCGTCTCGCGATCTTCGAATGGGCAATGCAAGCCGAAGGTTGCGAAGGAAGAGCAGAGATCTTCGCAGCACTCCACAAGGCTTCCTACTAGCCGAAGACTTATCTGGGCAGCGGAGGAGAGAAAATAGTAGTTGCATTTGGCAGTATCAACTTCCGGCTCCAGGATGAATTCTAGACTCGATTTCCAGCGAAGGCCATCAACACCAGATGGTACACAGACTGGATTCTTCGCTGGTTCTACGCCAAAGTGGGAGTAGACAGCACCTTGGATAGGCCTTTGAAAGACATATTTTTCCGGAGGAAAGCCGATGTTCACTCGAATCCGGTCCAGCTCGAAGCTCGCCTCAACCTGCTTCAAAAAATAAGCCACCACATGAGCATGCGAGACTTAGCGGAGGAGTGCATCAAGCTCCGCATTCCGCCTCTGATGGCCAATTGGCGTATTAACTTCGAAGAGAACTTGGAGGGTGGACTTCAAGATATCTCTTCAAGTACCGAAGGTAACTTCAGAGACTGCAAAATGTCTCATATGCAATAATTTCATAAGAAATGATATAACTGAGATAAAACTTATCTTCCAGCTCAGCATGCCACCTTGACTTTGGAGCAAGTTGTACGGGCTTCGGAGAAGATCCTCGGAGCCCCTACCCTCACTGAGAAGGAATGGAGGGTGAAACTAGTGGGCAGTTGGGAGCGGTTCAACCGAGTATGGAGTGTACTCGGAGTTGACGCTCTTTCCCTTCTGGACTGGAGCACTTTTGAGCCAGGTCCTAAGAAGAGGAAAGCTAAAGCCAGGACTTCGGCGCCAGCCTATACTCCTGTGAAGAAATTGGCTCAGAAACCGAAGTTCGTGGCCCCTTCCAAGTCCTCTACTTCGTCTTCGGAGTCATCTGAAGATGAAAGATATAGAGAAATGCAGAGGGTGTTGGAAGCCCTTATTACCAAGGATGAAGGGATGCGCGCGGAAGTCGAAATTCCCACCGAGGGCGACATAGCGGTCGTGCCTGCCGCAAAAGGTAATCTCGAGCAGGTAGAGACTTCGAAGGTCCCGTCTGGCCAAGAGACTCGCTGCAAAAGAGGGCGGAGTCAAGGCAACAAATGATCAAACTTCAGCTCCGGATGAAGTGATAACTACTGTTCTTGGAGAGATTACAGCAGCTAATCCTTCAATCCCTAATTCCTAATCTTAGGAAGACTTCGAAGAGGCATTCGAGCCTCCGAGCAGTCCCATACTCATTCGGCGACAAAATGTCGAATGTAAGCCTTAGTTGAATGCTTTTCCATTCTTTTCGTGTCCTGCAAAATTTATGTAATATATAATACCTTTGATTTTACAGGATCAACCCCAATGAAGATGACCCCTGCCGCGAAGACTGCGCCTAAAACTTCGACATCTCCGAAGTCAATTCCGGAGGAGGCTATGAAAATGGGGCCTGGAAAAGGTAAAGGAAAGGTGGATCCTTTTCCTACTCCGAACTCTTGATTAACCCCGTCGGAATCTACAGACGGAGGCCAGTCCACAGAAGGGGGCCAATCCACATAGGTCTTCAGGGACGCGGCTCTGCGCTCCGGACCTTCTCCAAATGAAGATGATCAAAGAGCTTTATCAAGGCTGCCTCTCCTAGCTCCTTTTCTGGAGCGAAGGAGAGGGCTTCAGACTCTGCTAGAGCCTCTGGCTCGAGCTAATCACGAAGTCGGGGAGACTGACTTGGTGGCTATCCTTGGGGAAGCTGAGGGGTCAGAGTTAAATGCGGCCTTAGAGTCGGCAGCCTACCAGGTACGAAGTATATGCAATAACAGAGTTAGTTTTAACATGTAAATAGTTTACTCACATTGCTTTTTTCTTCCTTCACAACAAATAGTCTTGGCCCGAGTTGTGGCTGTATCTAATGAGCGAGAGTGTAATCGTCTCAAGGAGAAGATAACTGCCCTCTAGGGGAGTCTTGTCAGCTCTTAGATTCGGACCTCTAGCTTGGATGAGATGGTAGCCACAGAAAGGAAAGCCAGACTTGGTTTGGAGGCTACCAATTGGAAGCTCGAAGCTGAACAAATCGTGCTTCGGGCCAAGGTGGAAAAACTGCGGATGGAGCAAGTGACCGCAAGGACAGAGCTGGTAAAGCTCCGAGAGGAGCAAACGAAGTTGATGGAGGATGCCAATAATTTAGTTGGACAGAAGAACTCCTTGGTCACGGAGGCAGCTAGGCTATCTTCTTTGATAGACGAGCTGTCCTCATCAAGGAATATTTTGTCCGAAGACAAAGTGAAGTGTGAGAAGGTGGCCTTATATACCATGCACAACCTTCGGGGCGTCTTGGACTACTTCGGTACTTCTTGGACTTTACCTTTGTCACGCCCCGATTTAATAAATCAAGACCTTTATTGAAATTCCATAGAAAATCAATAAAAACAAGACGTTCATCATGCGACCACGTACAATACGAGCAATCATTCACGGTTCGTTGATCGTATTAGTACAAAAGTGAATAAAGATGAAGAGAAACTAATAAAACAAAGGGTCCTAAATGAACGCCTCCTTCCAGTCTCGCCTTGACTGGGTCGCTACTCCAGACCTTCATCCTCCTCGTAGTAGACATGCTCTGGTTGTGTAAGTCAATGGGAGTGAGTACAAACGTACTCAGCAAGCCACCGAGTGCAAATATAATGCAAGGTAATAACAAGGGAGATAGTGGCTAATTTTGCGGAAGAGCATAATTTGTAAAGAAATTAAATGTGATCAATTTATTAGTAGTGAAATGTAAACATGTGTATGCATCATCATCTTCTAACTCGAGGGGTACAATCAGCCCCACCTCGCTCAACAGTCCTTATATGCCATGAATAACTCAACCATTCAAACAATTATAAACTAACTACGAGTAGTCACACAACCCGCCCTTGACCGTGGGCTCAGCTTTTCGAAAAGATTAAATACTCTGATCAGAGATGTACCACTGTACCCACAAGGCACGCACTCATCACTTACACCAAAGTGTAACGAGATGACCCATACCACGGGAACTCGTGCCAAAACCTTCCATATGGTCCTCCTCGACGTGACAAAACCCTCTTATGGGTTTCATATGGTGTCCCGACACGTCGAGCCTCACCATACCCCCCCTTGAGCCACGTCGGTACAAGTCACACACAGGTTGCCCCTAGCCCCCTCCACTATGGTGCATCGAGTCGGATTGTTCCATACTTTCAGTTAGGACTTACCCATTAGACTTGTGGTTGATACGGAAGTGCTTTGCAACAGATCCCGCAGACCGGTCCTTATAGTGCCCAGGTGCGACCAACCAATGCCCTAGCTTGCACCCGGAACCCACCATACTTATAACATAGCCAACTCCAACAGAGTCCAGAGACGAGAATAACGGGGAAATTCATATAGTAGAATCCATCTATTCTATGACTCATTCTTTTTATCCTATAGCAGTTGTGCCGGTACATTGGGCACTAGCTAATACTTTTATTGTAGAGTGACAAGGAGTTAAGCCTCAATAAGCATGGCTTGGATTTGCACACAAGGACGGGGATCTAATAAATATAAGTGTAGGGCTTGATATTTGACTAATGCAATATTATCCTATGAGTTATAGCGATAATTTATTAAAACATGGGCTCAATGATGATCAAAATGGGGGTTGAGACTTGCCTTGATCAGCAAAGGGTGAAGGCGGAACCTCGGGATAGAACTCCGGCTCCTCGACGAACTCGTAGTCTTCTCGATACGGAAAAAGGTAAACAATACATTCAATAAAGCATCACAAAACATAATCATACAAGTTTTATGATTTAATTATGTGAATTGAGCTTTATTGTACTGAAGTTATATTAATAACATCAAAGGTTAAAGTTTTGGCATTTTTCCTAATTTATTTCATGAATTATTAATTTATCCCTAAGGGGTTTTTATTTATTTAATTCATAATATTATTTTGTGCTGAAGTAAACATACTGCTTTTATAGCATTAATGTGTAGAGAATAAAATTTTGAATTTAATAAAATTGGAATGGTGAAATTTGGAGTTAAAATGAGCAAGTTATGAATTTTCAAAGTTTAAATCAATTTCTGGAATTTTATTTAAACTGGAAATGGGTTTTAGTCCACGGTGAGCCAGTCCCACGGTGGACAGGTGCACTGTGCGCCTGAACCGGATCAACCAGGACCGTCGGATCTGGATCCGACGATCGGGTGCGAGGCGGGATCGGACAGCGAGGATTAAAACCTGCGAATCGGTACGACGTGGATGCACCAGATTGAGTCAACATTTTTAAATAGCGATCTACGGCCAGGATTAAAGGATACCGGTTTGACCAGATCGACGGCCACGACGCGATCCGACACGGCAAGGGCATAAGGGGCCACGTACCCCCTTCGTCTCCGGCTCCGGTGGGTTCGGGCGCGGCGGCGACGGTGGCGGCGAGCGCCTACGGGCCTAGCTACCAGCAGAAATGGAACGAGGGGAGTACGGCGGTAACGACGGTACCTTCGATGGTGGCGGCGAGTGGCGGACGGTCACCGGCGATGAGGGTAGACGAAGGAGGTCTTCGGGAGCTCGACGGTGATGGCCAATGGAGGCGTGGCCGAGGTTGGGTGGTCGACGACGGTCACGATGGGTGCGATGGCAGGGACGGAGGCAGTCTGAGGCGGCGGTGAGCGGTGGCCAGAGGTGAAGCAGGAGAGGAGACCGAAAAATGGAGCAGGGCGCTCTGATTTCGCTCAAGTAAGGGCTACGTTGGTGTGGACTGAGGGCGGCGACCGGCAGGGTTCTTATAGGGGGTCGCCGGTGTCCAAACGGAAGGGAACCGAGGGGTTCCCTTTTCTCCTCACCGGTGTACTTTCCTAAAGCTCGGGTCCTTTCTATGTATGGCGAAAACGCGTGGCCATCGGTGGAATGGGATCCCTGGCGGTCGGAGAAGGCGATCCATCGGCCAATTTGGCGAGATCGGCCACGGGGCGGCGGATTTGGAAAGTGGGGGCTCGCCAGCGATGGAAAGGGGATCCCTTTCCATCGGGGAAGATGATCCTGACAGGTGGCCCCCACCTGTCAGTGGCCGAGTGCGAAGCCAACAGCGCCGACAGGCGGGCCACCTATGTCAGAGAGCGAAAGCGGGAGGGAAGAGGCTGACAAGTGGGGCGGGGAGGATGCGGGCATGGGGAGGAGAGAGGGGGAGTGCGCCGACATCTGGGTCCCATGTGTCAGTGACTCAAGGTTTGGTTGGGCTGGGCTGAAGTCTAATTCAAGGTTGAGGCCCATTTAGATTTATATCTATTTTTCTGATTAAAATAAATCCAGTAATTCATTTATTTGATTAAGGGTTGAATCACTGTTGATAAAAATTTGTAAAAATTCATGAAATTATGTTTTGGCCTCTAGTTTATTCCATAAATTTTCCAAGTCCAAATTTTGAATATTTATTTCTATTTGGCTTTATTAGGGCTCTTTTAGGAGTTTTCTTTAATAATAAAATCCAGAAATTCTTTTATTAATATATTTCTTTTATTTTATTTCGTTTAAATCTTGGGGTGTTACAACCTTCAACTGGTGACGTCCCTCTGCTGCGAAGACTGAAGATGATCCAAGCAGCAGCGAAAACAATGAAGACGGTGGGTATTCGGTATGGAGAAATCTCCGGCCAAGTAGCTGCTATCGGAGTGCTTCGCTACTACGAGGATTTAGGGATATCAGTAGCACCAGATTAAGGGGCGACTCCTTTCATCTTCGACGATAACTAGCTCTTAACCCCTTCCACCGACATAGCTGCAACTTGGCAAACCTTCCAAGCATCTTGGATAGCCGAAGCTCGATCAGCAATCAAAGCTTGGATTGATGAAGGACTTCGCCAAAAGCAAGCGCGGTCACATGCTTCGAGCAGTTAGCCCCCTCCAGACCCGAAGGTCTAGTTCTCCTTAGGGCCCCGAATATGTAAAAATTTATGCTTTTATCCTTTATGAATGAAAAGACTTATTTGGAAATGTTTTCAGGCTTTTCGACCTTTTTTGGATGATCTCGAAGTGCTAGAAGTTAACGAAGAGCTTCGCTTGTTATGGGCTACCTTCAAAACTCTAAGACCTCACAAACGCCCTCGATTTTTGATTCCTCAAGAAGGCTCCGGTGTAATTACACCTGAAATATGCAAAGATATATTATCTTATGTTAAAGAAGAGGAAAAAGTAGTCAACTCAGAACCTTCATCTTCTGAAGACATTGAATGGTCCGAAGAAGAAAATACTGCTGAAGAACAAGTAAAGAAAAGTTCTGAACAACTTCGAAAGGAGGGAAAAGAGTTAAACGTAAAGTTATTAAAACTCCTGGCTCCAGAACGAGTCATTCTAGCTTTAGTGGTAGTTCTAGGAATCGAAGAGGTCTTCGTTTCCTTCTTGGTATAGATATATACTTTTCATGATGTAATGTAATCTATTTGAATGATAAAGATTAAAGTTTCAAAATTGTCTCCCTACGTTCCAGCCCATCTTTGGGTGTAGGTAACTTAGAAATTTGGTCGAAGGTGGTTACGCGCAACGAAAATAACTTTAGTTAGTACAATTTTGGAGGCTTAGAGCCCCTTATCAACTTAGAGATTGGCTAAGATCTCAAAAAATGTATTCGACTCTATTAACTCGGAGTCTGAAAACTGGTAACTTAGTGCCTTTTTGTTTGAATGTAGTCACTTTGGACTCTTTTTTCGGATACCTTAGCATCCAATAAAATTGGTCGCTTTGGACTCTTTTTACAGACGTTCTAAGCTATTAGCTCAAAGTCTGTTTTATTCGGCCTCCTTCGGCTCTTTTTGCGAATGCTATCAAACCAGTGGTTTAGAATTCGCATAGTGGTCTCTTTGGACTCTTTTTATGGATGCTTTCAAGCCGGAGCCTAGAATCCACAACATTTGGTCTCCTTGGACTCTTTTTACGGATGCTTTCAAGCCGACGGCTTGGAATCCATTTTTTGTGACTTTCCCACCTCGTCAGAAGCTTCGAACCAGTGGTTCGAAGTCCGTAAAATTGGTTCAAATTAATGACACTTCCCTCATAGCCAACTCCATTCCTCTAGTGCGTCCACTAGAAGTATGAAGTGTTTGAGAGGTAGGCATTATCTAAACCATAAGATTTATTTATTCAGAAGGTGTTTACAGATGGTTACAAGGAGCTCCTATGCAAAATATCACTTTAGGTGCTCTGCATGCCAGGCATGTTTTAACTCTTCGCCTTCTAAATTAGCTAGCTTAAAAGAAACAGGGCATCTTGAACGTAGAATGATATATGGACCTTCCCACTTATTTCCTAATTTCCCTGGTGCTATGATGCTTCGCAAAACTAAATGACCTGGTTTAAGTTCATTAAGCTTAACCTTCGGGTCATACCAAGTCTTCATTTGATGTTGATATTTCGAAAAATTAGCCACAGCTCGAAGCCTTGTTTCTTCTGTTAAATCAAGCAAAGCTTGCCTTTCTCCTTCTATTTCAGGTTCGATGGTGCAAAGAAATCCTCCTTTGAGCTCCGTCGGTGTCATAGCTTCATCTCCAAATCATAATCTGAAAGGAGTAACACCTGTGGACCTCGTTCGAGTGGTCCGAATGGACCATAAAATCTTCGAGAGTTTTTCAGTCCACAACCCCTTTGCTAATCCTACTATTCTTCGATTCAGCCCTGATAAAATATTACCATTAGCCCTTTCGACAGCTCCGTTAGACTGAGGATGACGCACAACTGCAAAACATATTTGTATGCCAAGATCTTCACAAAACTTCCTGAAAGGCTCCGCATCAAACTGTGTCCCATTATCGACTGTGAGCTGTCGAGGCACTCCGAACCTGCATATAACATTTTTCCAAACGATTTTTTTGTACATTGTTCGAAGTTATAGCTGTGAGGGGTTCTGCTTCGACCCACTTGGAAAAATATTCAATTGCTACCACTACGAATTTCAGATTTCCTTTTGCTACTGGGAAGGGGCCAATGAGATCCATGCCCCATCTGGCCATAGGCCAAACCAGAGCAATGACTTGAAGAGTTGTTGGCAGACGATGACTTTGTCTTCCCATCTATTGACAACCTTGGCAAGTGTGGACTAAACTCTCCGCATCAGCTACTATTATAGGCCAATAAACCCCTTGACGAAGTGTTTTTCCTGCTAAAGCTCGGAGGCCAGATGGCTACCACAAAGGCCTTCATGAATTTCTCAGAGTATCTCGTGACCTTCAGCTTGAGATATACATCAGAGTAGGGGGAACATACTCCGGCCTTGTAAAGAATACGTTGATTATATGATAATTCCAAACTCTTAGCTTCAGCCTCGAAAGTTCTGGTCCTTCAGGCAAATTTGCTTCACCTTGCAATAACTCCATGATTGAGCTCCGCCAATCAGTGCTTGGAATGCAAAGAACCTCCGCAGGAGGAATTTGTGGTGCCGAAGGCGAAGTAAGTTCTTAATAAAAGGCTCCTTCTGGAATATCCACAACTCCGACTGCAGCTTTCGCTAAGGTATTAGCTTGCATATTTTTAGCTCTTGGTATACTTCGGATGGAAATCACCTTGAATGCTGCTTCGATCTTATGGATCTCTTCCAAATATTTTGCAAGTTGTGGATGATGGACTTGAAAACTTTTATCAACGTGCCCTGCTACAATTTGAGAATCTGTTTTAATAACAACTCTTGTAGCGCCCAAAGCACGCGCTTTTCGAAGTCCTAACAAAATTGCTTCATACTCCGCTATATTATTGGTGGACTTAAAGTTGAGCCTTGCGGAGTACATCGCTCTTTGCCCTAAAGGCGAAATTATTACTGCTCCAATGCCTGCTCTAGATGCTTGAAAAGCTCCATCAGAGTATATGTTCCAAATTCCTTCATTTGATTTCTCTGGCGCCCATATTGCAGATGGAGTCCATTCTGCCACAAAATCTACCACCACTTGTGACTTGATTGATGTCCTTGCTACGAAGGAGATGCCAAAGGGTTCTAGCTCGATGGCCCATTTTCCAATTCTTCCCATAGAATCTTTGCTTTGGAGCATATCTCCCAAAGGATACGAAGTTGGTACAATTACATTATGTGCTAGAAAATAATGTCGTAATTTCCTTGAAGCCATTATCAGAGCATAAGTGAACTTCTCAAGTTTGGAATATCTTATTTTTGCTCCAGATAAGGCTTCAGATACAAAATAGACTGGATTCTGCACCAACTTCCTATTGAAATCAACTTCTCTGACAAGGACTACACTAACAGTGGAGCCAGTAGCTTTAAGGTAGAGTAGTAGGGTTTCATCTGCAATGGGCATAGTGAGTGTAGCGAGGTTGCTGAGATAATTTTTAATATCATCAAAACTCTTTTGACACTCCGGTGTCCATGCAAAATCTTTGGATGCTTTTAATGCTTTGAATATGGGGAGGCTTCGTTTTGTTGACCTTGCTAGAAATCTGCTAAGTGCTGCTAGGCGGCCAGTCAGTTTTTGTACCTACTTTAAATTTTCTGGGGGAGCCATCCTTTGCAATTCAATTATTTGAATCGGGCTAGCTTCAATTCCTCTACTTGAAACAAGATACCCTAGCAACTTCCCAGCCTGAGCCCCGAAGATACATTTTTCGGGGTTTAGATGGACTCCACATGCCCGGAGGCTCTCAAATGTTTCTGCTAAGTCTAGGCTATGGTGGTACTTTAAAGCACTCTTTATTACAATATCATCCATGTAGGCTTCTACATTGCGGCCTATTTGATGACCTAGAGCCTTAGCAATTAACCTCGAAAAAGTTGCCTCGACATTTCTCAAGCCAAAAGGCATTCTTACATAGCAGAAGACTCCCGAAGGAGTTACAAAGCTTGTTTTGATTTCATCTTCGCGTTTTAACCAAATTTGATGATAGCCAGAATACGAGTCGAGGAAGCTTAATAACTCTGAACCAGTAGTAGAATCAACTAATTGATCAATTTGGGGCATGGGATAGGGGTCACGTGGGCATGCTTTATTCAAAAATGTAAAATGAATACACATGCGCCACTTCCCGGAAGATTTCTTTCTGACGAAGACTGGGTTAGCTAACCACTCCGTATGAGCTACTTCTCTGATAATCCCAGCCTTCAGTAATTTCTCCACTTCTGTCTTAGCAAGGATTGCCCTTTCTACTGATAACTTTCGGAGCCCCTATCGAACAGGCCGAACCCTCGGGATTACAAGCAAGCTATGCTCAATGATTTCTCGGCTGACTCCCGGAATGTCTTTATCAGACCAAGCAAAGACATCCAAATTTTCTTCGACTACTTTTTCTAACGAAGTAGCGATCTCTGAAGGCAAATCTTTGCCGATATAAACAGAATAGTCTTTGCCGTCCTTTACAATAACCTTTGTTATAATTTCTCCTTCGGGGCTAGGCCTTGGGAATGATTTTTTCGAAGATTCACTTGAACCAGATATATCCTCCGAATTGCCTTGTACATTATTCACTTGTCTCTGGTCGAGAGGGGGACCATGATAGTGAGTACTCCCGCTTGCGTGGGCATCTTCATACATAAATATTTATGGTGCGCCACAGCTGCAAACTGATTTAACATGCCCCTTCCGAAGATAACATTATATGCATAAGGGGCATCTACAACATCGAAGATTACTTCCTCCGTCCTTGCTAGGAGCCCCTCTCCAAAAGCAACCTCAAGACCTATTTGGTCGAGGGCATCAAGAGGAGGTCCTGCGAAGCCTTGCAGGGGACGAGCTGCGGGGAGGAGATGTTTCCTTGAGATACAGAGTTGATCGAAGGCTTGAACGAAGATGATATCTGTTGAACTCTCACCGTCGACCAGCACTCTCCAGACTTTAGTTCCTGCTATATCGGCAGTAATGACAAGGGGATCTGCATGTGGGAACTTTATGCTAGCTGCATCATCTACAGAGAAAGATATTGGCACATGGGACCACTCAGGCATTGTAGCTGCAGACGAAGAAGTTCCAATATGGCCTACTTCTCAGACATATTCTCTTCGCTGCCTTTTCGACATACTGCCGAGGGTCCCTCCTCTGGAAATGGGGAGGACTACTCTTTTGCCCCTATCTTGGCCATCTTCTTGCTTCGGGGGTGGCATAATATTGACCACCGCAGGTTGTTTTGTAGGGTCGAAGTTGTCTACACGCGCGACAGCCTGCACAGGCTCCGGACGTGCCTCGGAAGGGACTCTATCAGTAGTGCCTCTACCAGAGGTCCTTTAAAGGTACTCGCCTCTTAAAGTGAGTATAGACTTGCACACATCAGTAGCATGACTCCGATTTTCACCATGAACGTAGCAGAAGAAGGCTTGGCCTTTGCCAGCCAGCTTCCCTGGCGGCATCTAGCCACTGGCCTTGCTTCCCGAAGCTTGTAGATTTCTAGGGGCAAATTTATATGTAAAAGGAGCACTGTTCAAGACTTCAGAGTGAGGATGCTTTTGACCCCGATGCCGGTCATGCTGGATATCGAAGTTGGGCCCCTGCGAAGGTGTTGAAGTCTTCACCTCGAGCTTGACTTCTTGCAGGATTGGTGGAGTTGAAGCTGTTCTTCGGAGCCATCCTTCTTCCAACCTAGCATATTCTTTGAAATATGGCATCAGCTGCGCTACAAAGGATATCTATTTCCGATGAAGTTTATAAAGGAGGCCCGCATGAGTAACTCCCTCTCAGGCTGCATCAACAACGGATGATGCAGACAACCCCCTTATCTACGACTTCGTATGAGCGAAGCGCTTGAAAAATTGTCTTAAAGTTTCTCCAGGTAGCTGCTTCACCTGGAAAAGACATCCCATAGACATAGGGTGTACGAAGGTACCCTGAAAGTTACTTATGAACTTTTTCCTTCGCTGCTCCTAAGTTCTTATTGATCCTGGCTTCAAGGACCAGAACCAACGCAAAGAAACCCCTTCGAGAGCAAGGGGGAAACACTTGGCCATGGTGTCTCAGACTTCTCCACTGGCCTCAATTGCCAAGGCATACGAATGGGAGAACTCCCCGAATCCTCTTCTCCAGAGTACTTACAGAGCTTCGAAGTTTTGAACTTAGGGTCAAAGCGTACTTTCTATAAATCGGGATAAAGAAGGTAGTCATCGTCTTGAGGCACTTTGGGGATGACAGGGGTAGCCTGAGGATGAAGCCTATCTGCGGCCTCTTGCCTCCACCTTTCCACTTCAGCTTGGAGACTGGCCATCTGGGTCGCCATGTCACCAAGGCTATCTTCATTTCTTCCGAAAGGATCTTCCGGGTCTTGGGAACTGAACATGTCAGTTTGGAGGACAGTCGGAGTTGGAGGAGGAACTCCGTCTGGCCAAAGCATAGACAGAGTTGGAGGAGGAACTCCATACGCTCGAGGAAGAGAATTCCCTTCAGGGGTCTGAGGTGGAGGAACTACTGAAGGTCCTCTGACCTCGACTGTATTCGAAGATCTTGCTCTAGAGGTTTGAGGGGACCTCCGAGTAGGACTACCACCTGAACTTCGCTTAGGAGGCATGGTTCTAAAAACTTGGTAGAGAACGAAGTTTTTTGGACTAGGTTCCCCACGGACGGCGCCAACTATTGGCGTAAAAGATTACGCTAACAGGTTCTCGAAGATTAAAAACTAACAAACGAAGAGTTTGTGAGACGGACTATTTCAAGCCTCCGAATTGGATAATAGCTCGAAGTAGTTCGAAGTTGTGTATTGAATAACTGAGTATTTGATCCTCATTACAGGGTAAGAATGGGGGTATTTATAGGTAAAAATCTTAAGAAAAAGACCTTTTTACCCCTCAATTACAACCGACATTGTGGAAACTATTCAGTATCCCTAATAGGGTTAAAATGGTAAAAGACTAATCTAATTAGAAAGAAGATAAGTCTTCCATCCTCGCTAGCAGATAAGCTCCCTGAAGATTTAACCTTCGAAGTCATAATCTGAGCAGAAGCATGCATGGATTCTTTGAGCTTGATCATGCTCTAGACTGGAATTAACACTGGAACTTCGGTCTAGTAAATTGGCTTTGTCTTATAATTGTAGAGACCCTGGGGATGATATATTTTCCCCCAACAATGGAGAATATAACCGGTGCTCCCCAAGGTGAGATACTTGGTCGAATATAACCTTTCTGTTCGAGCTCTTCAATGTTACTCTTCACATTGGCTAGTTCATTAGCGGCCATCCGATATGGTCGTTTGGAAATGTGTGTGGTCCCGGGGATGAGCTCGATCCTGAATTAAATGTCCCTCTTGGGAGGCATTCCTGACAGTTCTTTTGGAAAAATGTCCGCATATTCTCGGACTACAGGTACTTCTATGGCCATGTGGTGGAGAGAAGTCCTTCTTAGACCCTGGGTGGCCATTTCAAAGGTGATGGTGATTCCATCTTCATTGGTTACGGTGATGAACTTGCTGGCGCAATCTATCATTCCCTTCCGCTTCATAAATCAATCCATACCGAGGATGAGGTCTAGGCCCTTGCAATATATAAGTACCGGGTTTGCCCAAAATAATAACCCCTTGGATTTCTATCCTTATCCTTGGGATAAATAGGGTGGCTAGATTTTGGTTGCCGAGGGTGGAAATTACCAAAGGCTTAGGTAGTTGGAGTACTTCTAGTCCATTATTCATAACAAAATTCTTAGATATGAAGGATGTGTTTCTCCCGAGTCGAACAATACTATCGCGGGTATGGAATTTGCACTAAACATACTAAGGATGACTTCCAGGGATTATTGGGCTTCTTCCGAGGTGAAGTGATTAACACAGGCGCAGATCGCCGGGTTGGGAGTGGCTCCTTGGGTCTACTTGGGGTGAGGATACTGATTGTAGTAGTGCCCTTCCTTGCGGCCAGTGCCAATGGGGCTAATGGAGCAAGTGGAGCTGGGCGGGGATTCCCGGTGCTTAGACTGCCTGAGTGGTACTGCGGCCTGAAGGCGGGATGAGGGTGATGGCTTGGTGCATGGGCTAGAGGAGTGAAGCAGGGCCTCTGAAGGATTCCCTGGTTGTGCTTTAAGGCTATCATCTTCCTCTTCTTGAGGTCCAGCAGGTTCTGCTCGGTCTCTTGGATGATAGCGGTTGACACAAAACTGTGCCCCCACACTTGGGTCAGTTCAACGATCCAAAAGCGCGCGGATACTTAGGGATAAACCTAAGCGTGACGTGGCGCCGACGTCACGTTCCGACAAATCGTTAATGATTGTAAGGGTAACGGAGTCGCCAGGTAATCAAACAAATATTAAGAAATAAAGTTTAATTAGCCAATGTATGAGAAAATAACTAAAAATAATAAAACCTGAACAAACTAGCCAGAACAGGGCCGATTCTGATATGTAATAAAATGGCGGTTGGACTGAAGGTATACTCCCTGGTCGGACTGGTGATGCGAAGTATCGCTGAAGGGGGGCCTTAGCATTCTATTGCGAAGGGGTCACCGAAGGTGGCTTTGGCGTTCTAGTGCGAAGCGGTCTCCGGGCGGTTGGATTGACGGAGGGTACCTAGTTAGTCCGATAGTGAAGCCTCGGTCAAAATGGGGGATTTGGCACCGTGGGGTCCGGTGTGGAGCAGTTTACTGTGGAGGGTTCTCGCCGAAGAGGGCTTCGGTGTGATGGCGAAGGCTATTGAAGACCGTGCTGACAACAGCCTGACGACCCGGTGAAGCCTTGTCGGTCAGACCCACAAGCTCTGATCTGATCACCAAAGGGCTCCGGCGACTTTGTAGATGAATAGCAATCACCCTGAAACTCCTTGGCGATGACTTTGAAGGTAATTCACCTGCAAAATAGTAAAGATCAAGTGCAATCCTACCTAGTGGCCGAACTCCCTAGAATAGCAGAAGAAAATCGATAAAACAATAAAAATCCATTTCGTGGATTAAACAGGAGATTCACAGGCGAATCAACAAGGGTTACCGTGATTTCGACGCGGCAGACGGAGGGCTTTCAGTGCAAACCCACAAAGATGGACATTACTTGGATAATCCGAGGGCAAGGAAAGTAGATTGGAAGATAAAAGAATGATTCAAAGAGAGGGCTTTGTGTTGATATGAAAGCGGGGGTCTCTTGAATCGGCCTCACCCTTATATTTATAGGGGCTGGTCTCACCTAATTTGAGTAGGATTCGACCAGGTGGTAAAGATTGGGATAAGAGATCTCACCTAATCTGAGTAGGATTCAGCCAGGTGGTTAAGGTTTGGATAAGAGATCAAAAATAGCTGAATTATACTAATCTGAATAGGACTCTGCTGGTCAGAGTGGGACTCCGCAGGCCTCGCCGAAGCTAGTCTGCTAGGCCGAAGCCCTCAGGCCACCGAAGGGCCCACTGGGCCGAAGCCTGCCTATGAAGTAGGCCTCCGAAGGTGCTGCCGAAGCCCATCGCAAGATGGGCCTTCACCACATCAGGGCTTCGGCCTACGCCGGAGATGTCATATTTTCGACCCAAATTACCAAAATTAATATTTCGAAAATTTCGACCATTAATGCCAAATTTGAATGTCAACACATGCCCCCCTGTCTTTTAGCAAACTTAGTGAGCTAAAAGCACAGTGAGCCATGGGTAGCACTCTCTATTTGTTTACCTACCAAATCATACATTTCATAACCCAAGACATTTGAATTTGGTGAGGATGATTTGTATGACTCACTAATATGACCAGGGGACTTAAGCGCCGAATTTTTCATCAAATCGACCTTTAGTTATTTTACTAGTCTTTCCCCCCGGGTCCCTCGCGAGGATGCGGTTCCTAAGATGGCTTGCTAGCCAACTTCGGTCTCCACACCTGGTGTGTCCTAGCTACAGCTATATGGACTCACTGGGTGGGCTACCTTTCCATTCTTCGGCCTCTTTCTCTCTAAGATACTCGGCACGAAGACGTTGCAATCGCCTCTTTTGGGACTTAGTCATCCCGGGAGGTGCCCATGAAACTTGCGGCTTTGTTCCGGATGTCACAAATTTTCTCCCAGAACCTTCGGCCGAACGGGGTGTACCTAGAACAGCATTAGCTACCTGTGGGCCGAACTCATGCTCCTGTTGAGGGTTTGACCTCTTTGGCGGGGGTGGCCGAGGGTGTTTTTCCTCAGACCTTCTCCAATGCCTCTAGAGAAGCATCCCAAAAGTTACCTCTGGCTTTTTGCGGGATATAGCCAAAGATGGCTTGTCTACATTTACCCCTACCTCAGGTTTCTTCGGTATGAGCATGGTGTGCGAGGCTTCCCAATGATGACTGCCTTTCCTTTAGATGACTCAGCCTGTTCGGGTCGAATCAGTACCTTCTTCTCGTCAAGATCAATGTTGTTTACGGGAAAGAGATCATGATCTAGCTTCATTCTAGGGCTAGAATCTATCTTCAATCGTCCTTCATTTATGGACGATTGAACTTGTCGATGAAATACATTGCATTCATTAGTAGAATGGGAAAGCGTATCATGCCACTTAAAGTATGCACATTTCTTCAAGTTGTCAGTAGATGGAATGACGTGACCTTTGGGCAACCCAAGGAGCTTGCTTTTCAACAGAAAATCAAATATTTTATCGCACTTGGTCACATCAAATGAGTACTTAACTTCGTTGGGCCGACTCTTAGCAAGAGATGGCGGTAATTCGGAGCACTTGATTCTTTTAGATCCACTGGGCTACGTCCATTCGGCCACGTACATGTCAGCCGAATCTTCTTCTCCTGATGACTATTCTTCGAAGTGCTCCACGATGTGTAGCTCAGCCTTAGGCTCACTAAAAACATTAACAGACCTTTTGCCCTTGGCTTGGCCTTCTTGGTCTAGAGCCTGCTATAAAACCTGAGTAACCTCGAGGAAGTTTCGGCTGTCTAACTTTTCCTTAATCTCAGAATGCAAACCATTGAAAGCTAAGTCGGCCAGATCCCTCTTGGAGATGTTTAAACTAAAACATCGGTTCCTAGTGTCCCGGAAGGGCCTAATATAGTAGGAGACACTCTCATTGGTCTTCTGTTTAACCGATGTCAAATGTGAGAGCCTAAGTTCGGTTTCCCCAGTGTAAAAATAATCGTGGAATTTCTATTCTAACTGGGCCCAAGTCTGGACGGAGTTCGGCGGTAGCGCCAAAACCAAGTGAAAGCAGTGCTGGACAACAATAAGGAAAATAATTTGAGCTTAAGCGCATCCGACTCGCTTACTTCACCACAGTGTGCTAGAAATTGGCCTATATGCTCTAGGGTGGTCTTGCTACTCTCGCCATAAAACTTTGTGAACTCAGGAACCCTAAAGCCACGAGGATATGGGATGGCATCGAAATGGTTTGGGTACGGCTTACGGTAAACCCTAATCTGATCCCGAGGCATGTAACCAGTGCATTCCTTAACAAGTGCATGAATTCGCTCGTCAATATACTCTATGCTTCCGGCCTGTGCGCGTCTCTTATGCGGGGGCACGACACGTGGTGGTGTGTCAAGATGTCGGCCGTGCGTTCCCTCCTCTCGTGCCAGCTCAAGATAAATGGGATGCTCAGGCCTACGCGGGTACGCGGGAGTAGGAGGTGTGGGCAACGCGTGAAATGGCAGCATGGGCGCAGGCAGCATGTAATAAAATGGGGTGGTCTAACCGGCCATAGGGCTGGTTTGACCGTAGGAACACTAGCCGGTCGGATCGGCCTGGTAGCCAGTCTGACCATAGGTATATGGGTAAGTCAGACCGACCTAGTAGTCGGTCGGACTGACTGTCGTCGGTGATGGTGCCTGGTACGTGCTGGTTTGGCTAGCCCAAGGGCCGACCTGACCGACGGTGGTGTGCACAGCATCGGCCCTGGAAGTTGGAGATGTATATGTAATGGCCTTTCCAGTGCTCCCATTGGTTCTATTGTGTACGTGGTGCGCGAGGGGTAGGCTAGCAATCGGGGTGTGAGAAACGGCCTCAAAAAAGCTGAATCTCCTAAACATCGCTTCCATTTCAGGCCCTAGTCGATTTGAAAATGTAGCACTAACGCATGATCCACTATAGCGGCTATCTCCTGTCTAATCTCTAAGGGGGATAAAGACAAGAGGGATGGTGGTGGTACCTTGTTTCCGAAGGGGTCCGGGATGTCGATGTCACACTTGACGAAGCCTGTGCGAGTTTTCGTGTAGCGCTCGAGCATGAGGGTGTGGAATTCCTTCGTCTTGGCTTCGATCTCGGCCTTATCCTCTTCGAGGATGTCCACGAGAGTAGGGAGGATGATGTTGTAGTTGTCGATTTCCGTGTTCATGCCCCCCGGGTCCATAAACGATAGGGGTACTGTTGCCGTAGTCGTAGTAGTAATGGCCGATGTACCTGCAACCGATGTAGATGTGCTCGTCATGTCGATGTCATCCCCAGCGGAGTCGCCAAAAAGTGTGTTGACACGAAAACGCGCACACACACTTGGGTTAGTTCGACGATCCAAAAGCGCGCGGATACTTAGGGATAAATCTAAGCGTGACGCAGCGCCGACGTCGTGTGCCGACAAATCCTTAATGGTTGTAAGCGTAACGGAGTCGCCAGGTAATCAAACAAATATTAAGAAATAATGTTCGATTAGCCGAAGTACGAGAAAATAACTAAAAATAATAAAACCTGAACAAACTGGCCAGAACAGGGTCGATTATTATCTATAATAAAATGGTGGTCGGACCGAAGGTATACTCCCTGGTCGGACTGGTGATGTGAAGTATCGCCGCCGGGGTCCTCGGCGTTCTGTTTTGAAGGGGTCACCGAAGGTGGCTTCGGCGTTCTGGTGCGAAGCGGTCTCTGGGTGGTTGGACCGACGGAGGGTACCCGGTCAGACCGATAGAGAAGCCTCAGTCAGAACGAGGGCTTTGGCACCGTGAGGTCCGGTGCCGAGTAGTTTACTGTGGAGGGTTCTCACCGAAGAGGGCTTCGGCATGATGGCGAAGGGTGCTCCGAGGTTCTTGCCGAAGAGGGTTCGGCGTGATGGCGAATGGTGTTGAAGACAGTGCCGACAATAGCCTAACGGCCCGGCGAAGCCCTGTCGGTCGGACCAACAAGCTTCGATATGATCACCTAAGGGCTTCGGCAACTTTGTAGATGAATAGCAATCACCCCGAAACTATTTGGCGATGACTTTGAAGGAAATTCCCCTGCAAAATAGTAAAAGATCAAGTGCAATCCATCCTAGAGGCCGAACTCCCAAGAATAGGAGAAGAAAACTGATAAAACGATAAAAATCTGTTTTGTGGAATAAACGGGAGATTTACAGGCAAATTAACAAGGGTTACCGTAATTTCGACGCGGCGGACGGAGGGCTTTCAGCGCAAACCCACGAAGATGGACATTACTTGGCTAATCGTAGGGCAAGGAAAGTAGATTGGAAGATAAAAGAACGATTCAAAGCAAGGGCTTTGTGTTGATATGAAAGCGGGGGTCTCTTGAATTGGCCTCACCCCTATATTTATAGGGGCTGGTCTCACCTATTTTGAGTAGGATTCGACCAGATGGTTAAGATTGGGATAAGAGATCTCACCTAATCTGAGTAGGATTCAGCCAGGTGGTTAAGACTTGGATAAGAGATCAAAAACAGCCGAATTATACTAATCTGAATAGGACTCTGCCGGCTGGAGTGGGCCTCCGCACGCCTCGCCGAAGCTAGTCTGCCGTGCCGAAGCCCACAGGCTGCCGAAGGGCCCACTAGGCCGAAGCCTGCCTGTGAAGCAGGCCTCCGAAGGTGCTGCCGAAGCCCAACGTAGGATGGGCCTTCGGCACTTCAGGGTTTGGCCTATGCCGGAGATGGCTTATTTTCGGTCCAAATTACCAAAATTGATATTTCAACAATTTCGACCATTAATGCCAAATTCGAATGTCAACAATAGCTTTATTCACCAACTGTTGGAAGTTGGTATTGTCCACGATGACAAGTTGGACGGATAGCTCATCCTTCAGTCCCCGGAGGAACTTGGCTTGGCGGGTGGCGTCAGTGCAAACTTCCTCTAGCACATAATGGGCTAGACGGTTGAACTCATGGAGGTATTCCGTGACTGACTTGCCTCCCTGCTGCAAGTAACGGAATTCTTGCTATTTCTAGGCCACGACGCTAGCTGGTACATGGGCGGCACAGAAGGTGGTGGAGAATTCCGCCCAAGTGACCAAGTGACCTTCGGGTTGGGACTCCCGGTAGTTATCCCACCACTCTGCTGCGGGGCCCTGGAGTTGATGGGCGGCGAAGGCCACTCGCTTCGAGTCAGAGCATGGGAGGAGGTCCAACTTCTTCCCGATCATCCTCAACCAATCCCTTGCCTCCATTGGGTTGGTTGTACTTGAGAAGGTGGGAGGTTGCACTCGTAGGAATTCTGATAGTTGGGTGGTGAGGGCCGGTGCGGGGGCTTGAGGGCGTAGAGGTAGCTCTAGGTGGTGCTATTGGTGCAGATGGTTTATCTGAGCCTGCTTCTCATGCATGTGGGCCTATTACTGCATCATCTGAGCCAACAACACGGTGATGAGTTGGTTTTGCTTGGCCATCGTCACGGCCAAGGTAGGGATGTTGGCAACGGGTGCTCCGGTCTGGCATTGCCGTGGGACTTCTCCATTGGGCACCGTGTGGCTTGGTAGGTTGGGGGTAGAGGATGAGTTCTGCTCGTTGGACATTCTGAAGATGTATATTTCCCCAAGATCACAGGAGGAGGTTTAGAAAATTATACTCAAAATATCTCATATTTTTTGTTATTAAATGTGATATGAAATTCCTTACAATTGAGCTCTTATTTTCTATCTCACCCATAGCACAAGTCGCTATGGATGGTATCACAAACAAGAAAAGCAAACATCCGGTGTCTAGCGACTACTACTCACCATCAGAGGATGTCTCGGTGCTCTTTGACAAATGCGCGTCTCGGGGGACACTAGGCTCGATGAAGTTTTCTATCATGGAGTCCGTGGTGATGACCGTTCCTGGAGCGGTGGTGCTGGTGGAGGGATGTCTAGAGTGTGTCGGGGGTGGGGTGATCCGCTTCGGTCGAGGTGTGGGCTTCCTGATGGCCTTCTTCCTACGAGGAGGTAGTGGCGCCAACTCTTCAATATCTTTCTTGAGTTCCTGAATCTGTCGTCGGAGCTCGGCATTCTCGGTGGCACTTTGTCATAGCTCGATGACCATGCGCTTTAACTCCCCATTCTCTCAGATTAGGCTGGTCGTAGTATGGCGATAGAAGTCGATAGTGGCTTGCTGATCATCGGCTTCAAGAACGGCTTTTGTGTGGAGGTGGTCCATGGCCTGAAGAAGGCGAGTGCTTATAGCTACGACAGAATCGTGGTCCGAAATGATGCTGAAGTAGATGCTGCGGTTGGCTCCAAGGGTGCACGTCGGCATGAAGCGGAAGGAAGTGTCTCAGAGCTAGACATCGTAAATCAGTCTCAACTCAGTGAGAGCCTGAAAAGCGACACGCTGACATGCCACCTCAAAGGTCGGGCCTCCGATCGCGGATGTGAGGAAGGGAGGGTGCTCTCTTGAGGAACGGATGGTGATGGTGACGTCGCAAGCGCCCGCAAACTCATCCGGATAGAATCCATGGAAATGAGGCTCGTGGACGAAACCGAGGAAGGTGACGAGCATCCGATGCTCGCGGACGAATCTGTCATGGTCCCGAAGGTACCCGTGCACATGATGGATTGGCATCTATAAAGAAACCAAAGTTTAAAGAGTAAGGAAGAGAGGAAAAATAATGGAATGGATTTTTATAAAATAGTTTTAGAAAACTAAGTATAAGGCAGGTCCATTTGTCTTCCTACAGTCAAGTCGGCTCTGAAACCATCTTGTAGCGCCTGGATTTAATAAAACCCAGACTTTATTGAAATTCCATAGAAATTCAATAATCACAATATGTTCATCACACGACGATGCACATACGTCAAACATTCGTAGCTCACAGACCACAATATTACACAAAGGTTAAAATAAACGAAACTACGAAAACAAGAAACTTGATGAACATCTTCTCCAAGGCCGCTTCCTTGACTAGGTTGCTAATCCAGACCATCCTCATCGTAGTACGCCTCTTAAATGGTTTTTCCAATGGGTGAGTATGAATGTACTCAACAAGCCACTGAAAAAATGCAATAATAATGCCAGATAATAACAAAGGGATGCAATGGTTTAAAGTGCGAAAAAGTACATTTTTATCTTGCATCCTTTAATGCGAGTAAGGTTTATTCATACATAATATTTAAATCATGGATGATGCAACATCTTCTAACTCGAGGAGTACAATCAGCCCTCCTCGCTCGACAGTCCTTACATGACCAAACAATTATGCAACACTTCTCAAACATAAGCTAACTGTGGGATGTCACTCCACTCTCCCTTAACCGTGGGATCGACTTTTCAAAAAGATTTAACTCTAATCAGAGGTGTACCATTGTACCCACAAGGCACTCATTCCCGCACACCGCAGTGTGTCAAATGACCCAAGTCACAGGAACTTATGCCAAAACCGTTAGCATGAATCGCTCCAACTCAACGACACACACTATAGGTTTCGCCGGCATGCCGGCGCACCGGACCAACGTCGCACCCCCTTTTGTGCCACACGGCCCAAGCCACCCGCAGGTGCTACTTGCCCCTCTCCACATAGTGCCTCGGGTTGGAACGACCCATACCTCTAGTTAAGACTTACCCAATAGACTTGTGGTTGGTACGGAACTGCTTTGCGACGAATCCCATAGACCGGTCCTTATAGTGCCCCGAGTGCGACTAACCAATGCCCTCTCTTGCACCCGGAACCCACCATGCTAACTTATCAAACCAATTCCAAGACCAACAAAATACCAAGGGTGAGAGACATAGGGGATCATATATCAGAATCCAAGTACCTACAACTCATTTTTAAGCCTATAACAGTTGTGTCGATACATTGGACACTTCTAATATTAATAAGTATACTGATGACAAGGAATTCATGTTCTATAGCACGGCTTGGGTTTGCACATCAAGGTTGGGGATCCGATAAATATAATGTAGGGTTATTCATTTGACTAATGCAAATTTAACCTATGAGTTTTAGCGATATTTAATTGAAAACTGGGCTCATTATGTTCAAAATGGGGTTGGTGACTTGCCTTGTTCAACTAAAGGAGATGGGTGAGCTTCGGGAAAGTATTCTGACTCTTCGATGGCGTCATAATCTTTACGGTACATAAAACGAGAAATACCATTCAATTAAAACAATACAAGCACATGAATTTTATTGCTCAAAGTTGAAGAGAATAATGATATAAAGCTTCTGAAATTAAAATGGTAATTTTTAGAGTTAATCTAATGAAGTTATGAATTTTTGAAGTTATAAAATAATTTCTTCAATTTTATTTTAAATCCTAATTAAATAATATAAAATGTCCAGAGTAAATATATAAATTTTATTGGATGAACATGAAGAGAATAAAAAGATAAATTTTCTAAAATTTGAATGGTCAAATTTGGAGTTAATTTGAGCAAGTTATGAATTTTTGAAGTTTAAATCATTTTCTGGAATTTATTTTAAATCCTAATTCAGCCTTCGGTCCACGGTGGACTGGGTTCACCATGACCAATCGCACTATGATGTGAGCCGGATCGCAGATCACCGTTGGATCGAGATCTGGCGGCCACAGAATGCATGGTGGTTTTAAATAGAAATCAACGGCTGAGATTACACGATACCCCTTTGCCTAGATCAGATGGCCTAGATTAAATCATGAGACGATATGATCATAGCCGTCTGATTGGGATCGTGCGGTCGGGATCAAGTCAGACACGGCACGGGTAATTACCCATGTCGGTCGTCTTCTTCGACGATGGCAGGAGCATGTGGTGGTCGCGGTGGCGATGGCGATGGCTAAGGCTACCCGGTGAGCGACAACTAGAGGATGAGTAGAGGGGCGGTGCGAAAATGCTTAATGTGGCACTTGGTTCTGGCTAATGGAGGCAAATGGGAGGTGCGTTCGAGGCGGTGTGCCGAGGGTTTCTTTTATAGTGCTCCGGCGATGGTGAGGTGGTCGGGTGCAGTGAAGACCGAGAAGGGGAGAGATTTAACTCCGGCGAGGCATTTACAATGATTAAACAGAGTAATCGCGATGGAATCCAAGGGAAAACATTCAGAGGATTACAGTGACTTAATTCCGGCGATTAACCGGAGCTCGGGACCACGACAGAGGTGATCGGATTTCACAGCGGTGGCCGGGGATCTCGGGCACTCGAGGTTGAAGATGACAAACAGGGCGGGGCCACCGGTTAGTGACGGGATGAGGTCCAATGGCGCAACGGTCGGTGCCGATAGGTGGGCCTAAGTGCGTAAGCCGTGAGGGGAGGAGGCTGATAGGTAGTCCAAGCCTCGGGCGCGAGGTAGATCGTGCCGACAGGTGGGGCCCACTTGTCAGTGAGAGGGTGCTGTGGTGGATGGGTTAGGCCGGCCGGGGAGCAGACCATTAGCATTTAATTTGATTTTCTGAATAAAAATAATTACAGAAATTGATCCTTAAATTGTATCTTGGCCTTAGTAACATAATATAAATTTTTAGATCATAATTAGAATTATTTCTCTAGATTCTATTTACTTATGAATTTATGACTTTATGAGAATTAAAATAAATCTTTTCTGAAAATTTCTAATTTTTTGAATTTATTTTATTGCTCTAAAATTTGGGGTGTTACACATAGCCCCTGGATAAGATGACAAACTACGAGCAATCGAAGGAAAGTAAGTAAAAGAACAACGCTTCGACAAATCCCACAAAAGGTTACCATGACTGGTGTACCAAGTAAGCGACCCGTTCAAGGGAAGTGCCAAGCTCGACTCCGTCCGAATGACTTACCTTGGTGACCTAGTCAATTTCACCCAAGGCACGACATACTTAAGTGAGGGGCTCCACCATAGCATGAAGGCTAGGTGATGAGGACATCACTTCACATGATACACACATGGAGCCTCCACCTACAATACTACAAGGACCAATCACACGCGCCCGTGTCCGTCGCTTGAACCATGAGGTTAATTCGTTCCTTAGCAACTTTGATTATAATTGTTTGGATGGGATGCTACTGAATACTAGTGATATTTTGTTGCTTAGGAACATGGGAGATGGAATAGAAGAGTTGAACTTGAAGACGGAGCCGCACGGATGTTTGAAGTCAAGAATTCGCTGGTTCGGACTACATCGACCACCCTGCACCAAAATGGCCATAACTTCCTCATACGAAGTCCGATTGGCGCGTTCTTGGACTTTTTGGAAAGCTGAGGAGAAGATGGATCTTTTGCCGTTGGTTTCACATCATTTGGAGTCTCGAGTCGACCTATGTATTTAAAACAGTCCTGCGTGACAGAACTGGGCCGTGTTGGCCATATTTTGAGTCTGTACGTCTTCTAGCCCACAGCCCAAGTCTGTTCCCCTTCCACAGGCCGCCGCCCTATATATTCTCACGCCAGCCACTTCTAGGGTTAGGTTTTGCTTTGTTGCATCTACACTGTTGTGTTTAGATCCCGCCTCTTGCGCCGGACCGATTGGCTGCCGCATTGGCGTTTGTGAAACCTCAACTTATCTTCGTTTGTCTGTGATTTGGCATTCGATTTGTATCCTTCCTGTTCTTGCTTGTGTTCTTGGGTTCGCTTGCAGGAATTAGCCTTCGTGGCGAGGTCAATCGCGTTCTGCGTGGTTGATAACCAACGGAGACAGTGGTGTAACGATTGCGAGGTTTTGATCCGCCGGACCGGAGCCTTGGATCGCCAACGTCGAGATTATCTACCAACCCAAGTTTATCCTTTACCTATCGGAAGATCGGGACCACTCCCCCATCAGCTGGTATCAGAGCTCAGATTCCCCGTTAGGTAATTTCGATCTGCTTTTGTTTTACCCAGAGTCCAGAAAACCACACCAAAAAAAATTCCCCACCGAGAACCCCTTTGTGCCTTGCGATTTTAATTTCAGTTTTAACTTTGTTGAGTTCGTGTTCTTGGTCGAGTCTTGTTGCTGGTTTAGTCATCCCTCTGTGTCATTTGAGTAGTAGTTGTTCTTGTGTCTCAGAAAAATTTCCCCACCGAAAACCCCCCCTTCCGCAACCTTTCTTTGTTTTCCACATCCAGTCTTTTTGACCCCTCTTCAGTAAAACAGGCATAACTTTTCGCTCGTTTGGCAGAAAAATCTGAAATTTTTTGAGCGTGTTCCTGACTCAATTTGGAGGGTCCCCTAACCACCAAAGGTCGGTTAGCCCTCACCAAAATCGCCAAAAAAATCGGGAAGATAGAGAAAAAAATTGGACAAAGTTTTTGCTCGCCGGACAGCAAACTTGTTTGAATTTTGTGAGCCACATCCCACCTCAGTTGCAGGTGCCAATTTTTGTGGTTACTCCTCTGGTCATCCTTGTTTCAAAAAAAAATAGAGTGAAAAAAAAGGAGAAAAAAAAATATATAAAAAAAAAGAGAAGCGGGCTGTTAGTTGCTTGTCCGAACTCTTGTCCGAACTCTTGTCCGAACTCCTGTCCGAACTCTTGTCCAATCTGAGGCAGTCTTTGGCTGTTTGCTGCTTGTCCGATCTCTTGTCTGAACTTTTGTCCGAACTCCTGTCCGATCCGAACAGCAGCAGAAAAAAAAAAAAATTTGCACATACCCTTGTCCGATCACTTGTCCGATCTCTTGTCCAATCCCTTGTCCGATCAATAGAGAGCTGATTTTGACCTGTTTTTGCTTCCTTTTGGATTTTTGGGCACATAGTTTCCCTCTATTACTTGAACTTTCACTTTGGGAGCACTACGGTCAGCAACTTTGACGAGTACTTGGGAATACTTATTGAACTTGGTTTAACTGTTATTATTATCGCTAATCCTTGATACTCACTTGCCTTCCAAGCTACACATTTCTCTTGGTCAGGACAGGTTCAATTCTTGCAATTGTACACCACCCTCCACTTGGTTCATCACCTGTAGGCCGGTGACCTCACTGCGGCGTGGTAAGAACACTTGCAAGCGTGGGTAAGGTGCTTGACGAATTGCTTCCACCACACATCCCCCACCTCACCTAGCTGTTTTACATAAGGATTATTCTTTGTTGCTTTGTCTTTTCTCTAACATGGCAGCACTTATTGTACAACGTGACTTGAGCACTCACATGGACCAGGACGACCAGTCACAACGGAACAATATATTTCAGACCTTCTTCCGCGTCAAAGACCGTCGTGCGCATGTCATCATCGACAGCGGTAGTTGCAACAATTTGGTGAGCCTCGACGTGGTAACTAAGCTTCAACTTCCCACACGTGCACATCCACACCCTTACCATGTGCAATGGCTCAACGACAGCGGTAAGGTCAAGGTAACACAAACTGTACACATCGAATTTTCCATTGGTACATACTTCGGAAGTGCTGATTTTGATGTAGTACCAATGCAAGCATGCTCTCTATTACTTGGTAGACCTTGGGTATATGACACTGATGCTACACACCATGGTAGGAGCAACAAGTACACATTTATGTATAAAGGAAAGAAAGTTACATTGCTTCCTATGACTCCTGCTGAAATTATGAAATTTGAACAAGAAAAACGTGCTAGGGACGCACAAAAGAGCACACAACTTTCTGAAAATCAGCAAGTAGTTAAAACGCTTTCGAGGCAACAAAAAGACAAAGTTGTTTCTCCTTCCTCATCACAAGTTATAAATCTGAAAGGATGTGTCATGCATGCAACTAAAACTAACCTTGCAGTACGTAGCTCTCTTGGTCTTGCAGGTTCCTACCGGCGTTTTGTGAGAGATTTCAGCACCATAACCGGTCCTTTGCCAGAGTTGACCAAGAAGGGAGTTACTTCTACTTGGGAGTCAGCACAAGAACAAGCTCTTGCCACACTCAAGGAACGCATTACACATGCACCTCTACTTCAGCTACCCGATTTAGTAAGCCTTTTGAGTTAGAATGTGATGCTAGTGATTTTGGACTAGGAGAAGTGCTGCTACAAGAAGGTAAACCCGTGACCTATTCTAGTGAGAAATTGCATGGTCCACAATTGAATTATTTTACCTATGAGTGTGAATTATATGCCTTAGTGCGTGTGCTTGAAACTTGGCAACATTACCTTTTGCCTAAGGAGTTTATTATACATTCTGATCATGACGCATTCAAATATTTGAGAGGGCAAGCTAAACTGAACCGTAGACATGTTAAATGGGTTGAATTTATTGAATCTTTCCCATACATTGTGAAATACAAGAATGGCAAAGAAAATGTGGTTGCTGATGCATTGTCTCGCATGGTTGTTCTTTTATCTCAACTTGATATTAACGTTCCAGATTTGGAAAGCTTGAAAGATTTATATGTTGTAGATAAAGAATTTGCTGAACCATTCACTAAATGTAATGATGGGAAAGACTGGAAAACATTTCATGTTTATGACGGTTTCTTGTTCCATGCTAACAAGATATGTGTTCCAGATTCGTCCGTATGTTTGCTGTTGTTACAGGAATCACATGGCGGTGGATTAATGGAACATTTCGGGAGAGAAAAGACTTTGGCCCTGCTGTCCAATAATTTTTATTGGCTAAAGATGCGGAGAGATATTGAACGATTTGTGCAGCGTTGTGCCACATACCATAAAGCTAAGTCCAAACTTAACCCATATGTTTTGTACACTCTACTTCCTGTTTCTAGTGCACCTTGGGAAGATATTACTATGGACTTTATTGTGGGATTGCCTAGGACAAAGAGGGGGAGAGACTCCATATTTGTAAGAGTGGATAGGTTTTCTAAAATGGCACACTTTATTCCCTGTCACAAGACCAACGATGCTTCACATATTGCTGATTTATTTTTCAGGGAAATTGTGAGATTGCACGGGATGCCTAGAACCATCATTTCAGATCATGATGTGAAGTTTATGAGTTACTTTTGGAAGACAATGTGGGCCAAGCTTGGCACAAAATTGCTGTTTTCAACAACTTGTCACCCGCAAACTGATGGTCAAACAGAGATGGTAAACCGTACACTATCCATGTTGCTGCGAACAATGAGTAAGAAGAACTTGAAAGAATGGGAGGACTGTCTTCCACATGTTGAGTCTGCATACAATAGAGCTGTCCACTCAACAACACAATTGTGCCCGTCTGAAGTGGTGTATGGTTTTAAGCCAATCACACTACTTGATTTGCTGCCACTTCCTTTTCAAGAAAGAGCAAACATAGAGGCAACTAAGCGTGCAGAGTTTGTGAAAGCTATGCATCTGAAGACCAATGAAGTTATAGAAAAGAAGGCACGCTATTTTGCTCAAAAGACAAATAAAGGAAGAAAGAAGATGTTTTTCAAACCAGGAGATCTTGTTTGGTTGTACTTGCGCAAGGAACGTTTTCCTGATTTGAGAAAGTTTAAATTGATACCCCTTGCTGATGATTTAAAACCCTATTTGGGAGCTGACGATGAGCTTGAGTCGAGGACGACTCCAATTCAAGAAGGGGAGGATGATGAGGACATCACTTCACATGATACACACATGGAGCCTCCACCTACAATACTACAAGGACCAATCACACGCGCCCGTGTCCGTCGCTTGAACCATGAGGTTAATTCGTTCCTTAGCAACTTTGATTATATTTGTTTGGATGGGATGCTACTGAATACTAGTGATATTTTGTTGCTTAGGAACATGGGAGATGGAATAGAAGAGTTGAACTTGAAGACGGAGCCGCACGGATGTTTGAAGTCAAGAATTCGCTGGTTCGGACTACATCGACCACCCTGCACCAAAATGGCCATAACTTCCTCATACGAAGTCCGATTGGCGCGTTCTTGGACTTTTTGGAAAGCTGAGGAGAAGATGGATCTTTTTCCGTTGGTTTCACATCATTTGGAGTCTCGAGTCGACCTATGTATTTAAAACAGTCCTGCGTGACAGAACTGGGCCGTGTTGGCCATATTTTGAGTCTGTACGTCTTCTAGCCCACAGCCCAAGTCTGTTCCCCTTCCACAGGCCGCCGCCCTATATATTCTCACGCCAGCCACTTCTAGGGTTAGGTTTTGCTTTGTTGCATCTACACTGTTGTGTTTAGATCCCGCCTCTTGCGCCGGACCGATTGGCTGCCGCATTGGCGTTTGTGAAACCTCAACTTATCTTCGTTTGTCTGTGATTTGGCATTCGATTTGTATCCTTCCTGTTCTTGCTTGTGTTCTTGGGTTCGCTTGCAGGAATTAGCCTTCGTGGCGAGGTCAATCGCGTTCTGCGTGGTTGATAACCAACGGAGACAGTGGTGTAACGATTGCGAGGTTTTGATCCGCCGGACCGGAGCCTTGGATCGCCAACGTCGAGATTCTCCACCAACCCAAGTTTATCCTTTACCTATCAGAAGATCGGGACCACTCCCCCATCACTAGGCCCCAGAGTCAGGAACGGAGCTAGCACGGGGAGTTTCGTTAGCACCCACCGGACATCCCTTGAGAAGAAGTCTCCGAGCACCGGGAAGCCCCCTCCGAAGCCTCCACTGAGTGGGCCCATCGTCAGACCCTGACACATCAACTACCATGACGGGAGGCTCCTCCTTCGCCTCGGGTATCTCCCTAATGGGTTAAGGATCCTTTGGAGGACCCTCCACCAAGGTACCTAAGCATATTGAGATACATATGAGATGCGGGAAAAATGTAGGTACCACTGGGTTGACCCAAGATATGCTCGAAGAGGGTAACGTACTAGCTCAAGGGCTAATCGGGGACTGCACCGGGCTGCAGATGTGCTCAAACATCTGAAAGAACTCCGCGCTAGAGTATCTCGTGGACCTAGGGGATTGAGCCACCACCTTGGTTTCTCCCCTTCATCCCGTATCAATCTTGCTACCGCCACCGCGTCAGCAATCTACAGTGTAGGGGCCTCTAGCTCTATTACTGGGAACCCTTCAACTAGCCTCCCCCTGCTGTGGATGCGAGGGCCGGCACCTCCCCTGGAGAATCAGAAGGAGGCTCCGAGAAGGCTAGACTCTTCGGCTTATGGGCAATCTTATTCGAAGGGGGCTTCGGGGTCCCTACAAACCCCTTGTCCGCCTTCCACTTCCCTAGAATCACGTCTGGGACATCCATG
This sequence comes from Zizania palustris, assembly GCA_019279435.1. Classification (NCBI taxonomy): domain Eukaryota; kingdom Viridiplantae; phylum Streptophyta; class Magnoliopsida; order Poales; family Poaceae; genus Zizania; species Zizania palustris. The sequence continues at coordinate 82,130,421 of JAAALK010000080.1, read as the reverse complement.
TACGGGAGCATAGGTGGCTTGGCCCCAAGCTCACTCCACACTCGGTTATACCGCTCCTAGGCCCCCACCAGCTCAAGACTCCATTGGGGAGTCATGTTGAAGATCATGGGCCTCATGGCTCCAGAAGTGATGAGTGATTATCAATGGAAGTCAACGAGGAGAGAGAGACGAAGACGAGACGAGACCTATCGTGTATTGGGTCGCATGTGATTCAGGAACATGGGTGATGAGCGACTGCCAGGCAGAGGGGTCGCGGAGTCGGGACGACCCAATCTGGGTACATCGGCTAGGAATGGCAGGGGATCCGCTAGGCTGTTCACCGGGGTTGACACAGGTAAATAGGCGATGAATGATTGCCGGGATGAGGGAGCCACAAAAATGGGTCGGCCCAATCCGGGTACTCGGTGCGAATACAGCGGACACTTTGTCGGTTTCACCGTAAAACCGACGCACCAATTCAGGACAAACTATCGGAGATTCAACAGTCTTGAAGTGAAACCGTAGTGGCTATTAAAGCTCCGCATCAGTACAAACTATCAGTAGATAGGACTTAACTATTTTGCCCATTGGGCCCGCAGTTTTATTTTTGCGTCAGTATGTATTTTACCCTAGGGGTAATTGTGTCTTTTCTATTTTTTGAACAGCCTTTAAAAGAGCGTGTATACTCTAGGGTTTCACCAACTCATCCGTTTTAAAAATCAGAGGTGCACACACATCCACATGCGAACCGAACAGCGGTGGCACATGGCGCTTTTTGGCTGAAGCAGTCCACGGCGGTGGTGGCGCCACAGGCATTTGGTGTTCGATCGAAGCCGTGAGGCACTGCATCGAACCGAGGATGCGGAGCCCCACGATGCCCAGGTGCACAGTCCGCTGCAAAGCATTTTTTAGCACTGTCTGCTGGAGTAGTCTCCATTTCTTCAGCTTCTAGAAGGTACTCACAGTAAAGAACATCTCAGTAGTTTTCGTTTCTTGATCCACGGGCATCTACAATTTGTTTATTTCTAATATTCACTGATATATATCTGAGCACATTTTATTTACTACTTTTATTTTGTCTAGATTAAAAACGTTAAATATTGTGTTTGCTCATACTTAATGAACTGCCTGTAAATTGTGGATATTCTGCATGTGTTTGATGCATCGTCTGTGATTTGGTGAAAGTTTTTGTGGTGATGACATTTGTTTTTTGAGATATTTTAATCTGCTTTTAAACACTTTGGAGGTGTCTTTTCAATTAGGTCACCGGTCGTTTTTAGCCTCGATTATTTTTAGTGCTTGTGATTTGTTTTGGTTCTGTTGATTGTCTATTGAGGTGTGTTGGGTATTGGGAGAAGGCCATTGATTCTGAACAATTTTTAGGCGCCCATTCACCCCCCTCTGGTCGCTACTCTTGGTCCTACAAATGGTATCAGAGTCTGGTTAGGGTTTTCCATACCTTAACTGGTTCTAACCCAATGTAGCGATCATGACTTCTGCTAGCAAGGTTCTGTCCCTTGAGGTTTTTGGCTATAACTATTGGAAGACTCGCATGCGAGCCTATCTATTGAGCCAAATCTTAGGGCTTTGGGACATGTGTGTTCATGCCATGTTCACTGTGCTTCCGGCTACAGAGCATACTACCCCTGATATAGTCGTTTTGCATGACCTAAAAAACAAGGCAGTGAACATACTGTTTTCTAGTTTAGGTCCTAGCGAGTTTGATCATGTTAGCCATCTCGACACTACTCGAGAGATCTGGGCTACCCTCTAGGCACATCATGAGGGGACAGCTCAGGTCAAGGCTAGGCTCTATCAGACCTACCAACGTGAGTATGAAAATTTCTCACAGAAGCCGAGAGAGACTGTCGAGGCTTTGTTTGGTCGCTTTCAGTCGATCATTAACAAGCTTCAGGCCAACAAGGTCGATCGTGATCAACTGGTCTTAGATCATGAACATGCACTCAAGGTTCTTCATACCGTAGACCCTAAGATCCGGGAGATCAAGGTATCCTCTATTGTTGAGAGTGCTTCCTATGATACCTTGACTGTCGCAGAGCTTTTTAGGAAGCTCAAGTCCTTAGAGGTTGATATCCAGTTGAGATTAAATCTCACTGGGTCTGGATCAAAAACTCTGGCCCTTGCGACACCTTCGGCTGATCCTGCTGCTTTGAGTTGTGCTTTGTCCTCTTTGATGTCTATCACTGAGGACCAATTGGATTTGCTAGATAAAAGAATGTCTATGATGACCTGTGTCTTTTCAATAGCCGTGTTCATCATCTCTATGATAAAAGAATGTTCAGACGACATGGAAAAAACATGTTTGCTTTGAGTGTGGTGATCTAGATCATTTCATCGCCAACTGCCCCAAGCAGAACACACATAAGAAGGGCACCGATGGTGGCTCCTATGACTCCAACAAGCATGATAGCTCCACCTTCACAAATGGCAAGCCCAAGACGAGGTTCTTTCGGAAGGCCCAAAAGGACTACCGGAGCAAGAACAAGAAGCGAGACAAGGGCTTCTTCGTCAAGATTGAGAGAAGCTACTCCAAGAGATCATCCTCTTCTTCCTCTTCATCAAGCTTAAGTGATGAGGAGATCGTGATCAAGAAGGGGAAGGACAAGGATGATCCGGCGGGCCTCTACTTCATGGCCTTCGGGGACAAGCCGAAGACTCGCTCGCACCCCAGCCGAAAATCCCGCAAGAGCATTTGCTCAATGACTCTTGGGGATAAAGAAGAAAAGGGCTCCTCCGACAACTTCGACGATGACGATGACGAGAAGGTATATCTTCCTATGAATGAGAAGTCATTGAATTACTTGAAGAGAACCGTAAAGAGTTGTAATATCGAGAGAAACTGCTTAGAGGGCTAAGAACAGGATACATGAGCATGAGAGTGAGCTTGCTATGGCCAATACCATGTTTGAGAGTCTATCTTCATTCCCTTTCTTGGGTGAGAGCAGTGAGTGCCCTAACTGCGAGGTGTTGCTGTGTGGCCTGACTACTCTAAAGTCCAGGTACACTAAGAGGGTAGATGAGAGAGATGCTTTGGCCACTGAGCTTGAAAGCACTCAGTTAGAGCTGAAAGATGTTCATGCCTTAGTGTCATGCCCTGTAGAGACTGCCCATCCCACTTATCTGATCTAGCTGAGCTGAGAGTGAAGGGAGATGAGCAGTTGGGCAAGCTATAGAGAGTTTACGCTGAGTTATAATAGACTAAGCTTGAGCTTGAGACATTATCAGTTCTAGCCACTGTTTGTGAGAACTGCTTGTCTCTGAGGTTAGAGCTAATCAAATTGAAAGCTGAGAAGTCTGTTCAGGTTGATAGAGTGTGAGATTTGCTTGTCTCAAGTGGAGGTGCTATCTTCCTTGAGAGAGGAGTTAGCTGATGCTCAAAATGAGAACTGTTACCTCCGTCAAATCCTAAGTTGGGTGAGTGCCAGAGATCCTTAGCTCGGCATGATGATCAAGCAGTTCAAGAGGAAGGATGGGTTTGGAGTAGGTTACACCTACACCAAGGCTGACTTTGAGAGTGTCTTGAGCCGTGCAGTGGAGTGAAGTAAGATTACTCAAGAGGAGAGATATCCCAAGACTCAATCCACTAAGTCTTTTTAGGCCTGGCAACCCAAGGATGGAGTGTTCCAAGAACAACCTAAAGCTCCACCCAAGAAGCCTATCTGGATCCCCAAGCCCAAGCACCTCCACACTTCTCTTGACTCTCTACCTAGATCCACTCATACCAAAGAGTCAACACCAAACACCACCAAGCCGAAGAAACCCAAGCCTCAACCACATCTCAATAAGCATACCTATCATTGTGAGTTCTGTTAGAGAGCAGGGCATCTTGTGGAGTTTTTCTTCAGGAGAAAGTGAGTTGAGAGAGTAGAGAGAGAGAGCTCTAGATGGGCATGAGTAGTTCTACAAGGAAGGTGGTAGAATGAGAGTTCCTCGACGTAAAGAGAGGCTAGAGGCAAGTACACGCCATGTAGGTGGTGGTAGAGGAGACGACTTTGGACCTCCAGTGTAGTTTTTGCTCCAGTAGAGCTCTAGGTCGTTCTGGATACGACTTTGGACCTCGTCTTCTTGACTTTAGGCAGAACAGAGGATCGTGCTTTGAGCCGTGTTTTGGTATAGACTCTTACGATTCTTTCTACTTTCCTACCTTTGAGCAGATGGCTCGACACTGGTTTAGCTCATTTGCTAAACCTGGTGTCGAACCGTTTTCTCCCCCTTGTGACCATTGATCTTACAGGATCGAGGCCTGGAGGACATATGGATCATGGATTCGGTATGCTCTCACCACATGACGGGATATCGTAGATGGTTCTCCAGCCTCACTCCCCCGAGCTCTAAGGAGTACATCACTTTTGGGAACAATGGTCAAGGAAAGGTAGACAGTTTTGGATCAATTCGGATTTCTGAGCATTTATCATTGAAGAATGTTGCTTTGGTTGGAAATTTGGGCTTTAATTTGGTTTCTATTTTGCAACTTCTTGAGGAGGGATTAGAGGTTTGTTTTAGGAAGGGCATTTCTTCTGTTGTTGATTCTAGAGGATCTTTGGTTCGCAGGATCTTACCCTTCGGTAAGTTTTGTCGGATTGATTTCTCTAGTTCTTTTGGCCCTTCTCGCTGTTTGATCGATGGATCCTCTTTTGAGCTCTGGAGTTGGCATAGGAGGTTAGGTCATTTGAGCTTTGATCTGCTAGTTAGACTTTGTTCTATGGACCTCATCTGAGGATTGCTCGAGCTTAAGATGGAGAAGGATCTAGTTTGCCATCCCTGTCGTCATGGGAAGATGGCTGCTGCTTCTCATGCACTTGTGACTCAGTTGATGACTTTGTACCCAGGAGAGTTGTTACACATGGATAATGTTGGTCCAGCTCAGGTACGTTCAGTCGGTGGGAAGTGGTATGCGCTTGTGATTGTTGACGATTTTTCTTGATTTTTGTGGGTTTTTTGGGAGTCTAAGGATGAGGCTTTTCATTTTGTTCATGACCTGTGTTGATAGCAAAAATGGCATTAATGTCTAGATTATCAAAATATCAATTTTTGGTGATTTGGGCCGAAAGAACACATGTCCAGAGTCTGTCCAAAGCCCTACAGGGCCGAAGCCCACCAACCTATGGGCTCTGAAAGCCTCTTGCCAGCCCATGGGCTTCGGCCAGGAGGCCTTCGGAGGCCCACGCTACCGAAGCTTCGGAAGCCTTCGGAGGCCCACGCTACTAAAGCTTCTGCCCGAGGAGCAAGCCTCGACGGGCCTGGCTGAAGCCCACGCTACCCAAGCTTCGGCCCGAGGAGCAAGCCTCGACGGGCCTGGCCGAAGCCCACGCTACCGAAGCTTCGGCCCGAGAAGCGAGCCTCAACGGGCCTGGCCGAGGCCCACGCTAATGAAGCTTCGGCCTGAGGAGTGGGCCTCGACGGGCCTGGCCGAAGCCCACCTCAGCAGAGATAGAGTTGGATGCGTTTCCAGCTCAATCTTTATCTCTATCCGGCTAGATTAATAGCAGATTAGATTAGGAGTTACCCCCTATAAATAGAGAGGTCTGGCAGGCGTGGAGAGCCCCCCAACTCAAACCAAACCAAAGCCATGCTTTGATCGTACCTTTACATTTACCTTTACTTTTCTGTACCTCTTCATGGGTTTGCCTGGAAGCCCTCCGTCCGCCACTACGGAATAGTGGTAAGCCTTGGTACTTCGCCTGTGAAGTACCCGTTAATCTACGTAACAAATTGCTATTGCCTTGTTACTTCGCCTGTGAAGTATCCGCTAATCTGCGTAATATATTGCTACCTTCGCCACCCGTGCAACACCTCACAAAATTCGGTCCTAAGGCCGAATTGGTACTTCGCATCATCTTTGTTGCAGGTTCGCACGTTCGGAGCCCCTTCGCCGAAGGTGTTCGGAACTGAGAGATCGGTTCCGGAGGTCCCCACGACACCCTTCGACAGGATCGCAGGCTTCGACAACAGGCTTCGCCAGCATACTTCGTCGTGACAGGCTTCGCCACGGCTATACTCCGCAACGGATGAAGTTGCACCCGCGTGTGGCCTTCGCGTCACTACTCTGTAATTCGCTGCATCAGAGATCGCACGCCGAACCCCGCTGTTTGGAGGTGATCACCGTGTTCAGATCTGTTCGGAGTCTACCTTCGGTCGGATCAGTCCGAACGCGGAAGCACCCTTCGGCGGAGTACTTCGCACTAGACGCCGAAGGTACCCTTCGGCGCACCCTTCGCATCAGACTTCGAACCAGGAGGACTCCGACTGGCTTGCTGATTTTAAATCTATTTAACCTATTTCTTTCGGCTAATTGGATTATTTTGTGTAATCTGGTTGCCTGGTGACTCCACCCCCCCTTATCACTATTAAGGGTAGTCGGAACGCGGCGTCGGTGCTACGTCACGCTTAGGTCTGTCCCTAAGTATCCGTCCACTTTTGGATCGCCGGACTGACCCAAGTGTGGGGGCACGTTTCCGTGTCAACACACTTTTTGGTGACTCCGCTAGGGAAAAGCTACGCCAACACGATGAGTATGTCTACATCGGCCGCCGGTACATCTACTTCGACTACTACGTCTACACCGCCGATGGACACAATAGGAGGTGCGGATATCGACAACCGCAACATAATGTCACCTACACTTGAAGATATCCCCACAGAAAACCGAGCAGAGATCGAGGCAAAGCTAAAGGCGCTCCAAGACACGATGCTTGGGGGCTACATCAAGACACGCGCGGGCTTCGTCAAGCGCGACATCATCACCCCCGACCTCGCTCAGGTCCAGGTAACATCGGTATCGCCTCATTTATCTTCTTTAGAAATTGAGCAAAAAATAGCCGCGTCAGTAGATCAGGCCGTTAGCGCTTCGCTAGCCAACCGTTTAGATTCGGCTATCAGCTCCCAAGTAGAGGCAACTCTTAGAAGGTTCGGCTTCACTGAGGCCGTACCCCTGGTTCCTATAGCTACTGCACCTCCGACAAACATGTCTCCGGCCTCATCACTTATGGCCGAGACCAATCATTATAACTATGGTCAAACTAATACTGCGTACCACACGACACCTGCGCGAATACTCGCGCTACCCGCACCACACGCGTAGGCATCCGGACTTGAGCACGTTGTACAAATAGCGCGTAGGGAAGAAGAACATGGCCGACACGCCGATATCCCACCACGTGTCACGCCCCCACATGAGAGGCACATGCAAACAAACTACCAAGATGATATAGATGAGCGAGTCCGCGTAATGTTTAGGGAGTGTGCCGGCTTCATGCCCAAGGGACGGGTTAGGGTTTATCACAAACCATACCCTGATCATCTTGATACAGTACCCTACCCCCGCGGCTATAGGATCCCTGAGTTCACTAAATTCGATGGCGAGGGTAGCAGGACCACACTAGAGCATGTTAGTCAATTTTTGGCACAGTGTGGAGAGGTTAGTGGGATAGATGCCCTAAAGGTTAGACTATTTTCTCTCTCGCTATCCGGCACAACATTCACTTGGTTTTCGGCGCTCCCGCCGAACTCCATCCACACGTGGGACGATTTAGAGTGGAAATTTCATGATTATTTCTACATGGGTGAAACATAACTTAGGCTTTCACATTTGACATCAGTTAAGAAAAAATCAAGTGAGAGCACCTCTTAGTATGTCAAGCGTGTCAGGGATACCAGAAACCGATGTTTTAGTCTTAATAATTCAGAAAGGGACTTGGCTCAATTAGCTTTTAATGGGTTGCGGTCCGAACTTAAAGAAAGGTTAGATAACCAAAACGTTTTAGAAGTTAGCAAAGTTCTACAGCAGGTTCTGGTCCAAGAAGGCCGAGCCAAAGATAAAAAATTTATTAAGACGTTTAGCAAGGCTAGGGCCGAAATCCACATCATGGAACGCTTTGATTAGGAGGAATCAGAGGAGGAGGATTCGGCCGACATGTACGCGGCCGAATGGGTTACAAACACTAAAAACAAACCTGTCACTTGCTCCGAACTACGACCATCCCCCACAAAGAATAGACTGAATGAGGTCAAGTACTCGTTTGATGTGACTAAATGTGATAAAATATTTGATTTCCTCTTAAAGAGTCAGCTTCTCAGGTTACCTAAGAGTCAAGTTATCCCACCTGCCGACGAGTTAATGAAGCATCCATACTGTAAGTTCCATGATTCACATTCTCATAATACTAATGATTGCATTGTTTTTCGATGGCAGATACAATCGGTCTTAGAAGAAGGACGATTGAAGATAGACCATGATCCAAAATGAAGCTGGATAAAGATCCTTTTCCAGTCAACGCCGTCGACCTCGGCGAGAAGAAGGTGTTGATTCGGCCAGAACAGGCCGAGTCTTCTAAAGAGAAAGAAGTAATTGTGGGAGAACCGCGCACTCGCACACTCGTACCAAAGAATCCCGAGGTAGGAGTGTGGAAACAGAACATCAATACCCCTTCAGCTAAGGCTCGCCAGAGGCCAAAGGTAACATATAACATGTTGATAAACAAGCATCAGAGGAGGGCCAAAGAAGCAGGACCGCACGCTAAGCAAAAACAGCCGAAGGGTCCAAGACCTTCGAAGGGTGGCTTCGGTCCGAAGCCAGCGAACCCTCCGCACGAGGGCTTCGAACCACAATGGCCTGATGCTCCGCATGGTGGTTCTGAGCCACAATGGGCAAACCCCCCGTACAACAGTTTTGAGCCCCAGTGGTCGGGTCCCCTATACAATAACTTCAGCCCCCAATGGTCGAACCCCGCACCACACTGGACTTCTCCGATGGGAGGCTTCGACCCGCACTGACCGAACATACCTCCAGCTTGGTAGGATCCTTCGCTGGTGTGGTCGGAGACACCTTCGACTTGGCCGAACCCCCCTTTGGTGACGGGTTCGGCTCGCAGTGGCCGAGGCCACTAGAGCCTCCGATGCCTCTGCCGTATGACTGGGCGGGGACCCCGTGGGCCCCGTACATATCCAGGTCAAGGTACCATCCGCAGACTAACCCTATTCCCTGTTTTCCTTCGGAGTATTATGGATGTTAGGGGCAAACAGACGCAGCGGATGGGGGCATCATCCACAGATTGTCTGTGGTACCTCCGAATCGGACCCTACAGAGCGAAGTCGATGGGTGCGAGCACGCGAAGGCCGAAGTCAGGGAGTCCGAAGCCATAACTATCAGAGTTGGGTCTCAGGAAGTCCCAATCCCGAAGACTTTGTCACCGAAGGCAACAGAGGTAAGATGCATGCTTCATCCAGGCTCCGCGCCGAAGCTTGGTTCGATCGGCCGAACGAGGCCGATCCGTTCGATGGGGTTTGCAGCAAAGCCCCCTTCGAACACAGGGCGCCCGAGGTCGAAGGGCACACTTCGGCCAGAATTAATAGGAGTCGAACAGTAGCTCTAGGCACCAAGCCGCAGCCATCTTGGGCTCCTACGGGCATGTCCAAATCACAAAAGAGACGCCTACAAAGGCTGCGGGCACAGGAGATACACGAGAAGGTAGCTGAGGACGAGCGCGATGCTATCTTCGAAGAAATCCGCCCTCGGCCATCTACCAAAAAGGTATGGAGGGAGAAGCCGGTTGAGATAACCAACCTGGCTCCTAGTCCGAGCGATGACGACGACGACTTGCTCGATGACGATTACTCACCCGTCTTTGAGGGGCCCGCGCCTCAGCCGATGTACATCAACATCGTCACATTACCCACCGAGTTTGCACCACCACGGGACGAGGCCGAGGTCACTCAGTTGAACCTCGGTCCCTGCAACGCCATCTTCGAGAAGCCCGAGGACTCGTCTCGCCATCTAAAACCCCTCTATGTCAGGGGTCACATCGATGGGAAGCCGATTTCCCGGATGCTCATCGACGGCGGCGCCACTGTTAACCTAATGCCTTATTCATTGTTGAAGAAACTTGGCAGGGACGAAGATGACCTAAAGAACACTAACTTGATGCTCAACGGCTTCAACGACGAGAGCTCCGAGGCCAAGGGAGTACTCTCTATAGAGTTGACGGTAGGCAACAAGACTTTGCCAACAGCGTTCTTCGTCGTCGACGTACAAGGTAACTATAGCGTGTTACTCGGGCGCGACTGGATTCACGCAAACTGTTGCATACATTCTACTCTACACTAGTGCCTGATACAGTGGGACGACGATGAGATAGAAGTCATCCCCGCGGATACTTCGGCCGAAGTAGCATTGGCCGATGTATCAGTCGACGCCGTCCGTAACAAAGTAGAGTGTCCATCAGGTAGAGATCTTTCGGATTATGACTTTTTTAGTGTATTCGGAGGACGGTTTGTACCAGTGTCTGTAAGGCCGGCTAGAGTAGCACGGCTATTTTTGTATTAGTAGTCATGTCTAGCAAGAATAATCTAGATTGGTTAAAGTCTCGCGTGGAGCAGTATCGGTCAAATAAAGACGGTATTGCCGAGGCCATCGAGGACTTTAGCGAAGTAGAAAAATTAGGGCAAGGATTTGCGTCAGCGGAGCTTGTGGAGCATCGGCTGCCCATCAAGCCCGGATTTAGGCCTTATAAACAGCCTCCCCGTCACTTTAATTTGGCCATCTATGATCGAGTTAAAGAGGAAGTGGAACGACTACTTAAGGCTGAATTTTTTAGGCCATGCAGGTACGCGGAATGGGTTGCTAACATTGTGCCTGTAGAAAAGAAAGGGAGCGGCAAGATACGGGTATGCATTGATTTAAGGGATCTGAACAGAGCCACTCCAAAATACGAGTATCCAATGCTGATAGCCGACATGTTGATCAACGATGCTTCAGGACAGAAGGTACTAAGTTTTCTTGATGGCAATGCCGGTTACAATCAATCTTTATGGCCGAAGAGGACGTCTATAAGACTTCCTTTCGATGCCCTGGTCATGACCATTGGGTTCAAAAATGCCGGCGCCACGTATCAGCGCGCTATGAACTTGATCTTTAATGACTTGTTAGGAGTCATGTTAAAAGTTTACATTGATGACGTCGTGGTCAAATCGGATGCTATGGGAAACCATTTAGCCAATTTGAAGGTTGCTTTCGATAGGATGCGGCAGTATGGGTTGAAAATGAACCCACTCAAGTGTGCATTTGGCGTGTCGGCAGGTAAGTTCTTAGGTTTCATGGTTCATGAGAGAGGTATAGAGATTGATCCTAAGAGACTTGAGAAGATTAGAAATGTTGCAGGACCGGCATGCAAGAAGGATGTGCAAAAGTTGCTAGGCAAGTTGAACTATTTGCATCGCTTAATATCCAACATGTCCAGCAAGATTGATGCCTTTGTCCCCATACTCCGGCTAAAAAATGAAGCCGGGTCCACTTGGGGGGCAAGCCAGCAAAATGCTTTTGAGAAGATCAGGGAATGCTTGTCATCACCACCCGTGGTGAGAGCACCCAAGGCTGGGATTCCGTTTCGGCTATACATCGCCGCTGAAGATAGCGTGATTGGAGCCGTGCTAACCTAGGAGGTGGAGGGGAAGGAGTATATCATCATATTCTTGAGCCGCCACCTGCTGGACGCCGAAACCAGGTACGCGTTTGTGGTGCAATTATGTTTATCACTTTATTACGTGTGCACCAAGTTACGCCATTATCTTCTCCCCACTACATGTGTTGTCGTTTGCCAGACCGATGTTATAAAGCACATGTTACAAAAACCGATTCTAAGTGGAAGAATCAGAAAGTGGGCTTACGCATTGATTGAGTACGATTTGGACTACGAGCCCCTAAGAGCGATGAAAGGCCAAGTCGTAGCCAACTTTATAGTTGATCATCACATAGATGCTAGCTGGAGTGATGCTATTTCTCTAGTTGAGATAGTGCCATGAAACATCTATTTTAATGGTTCAGCTTGCAAGAATGGCCAGGGTATTGGTGTGGTTCTCATATCACCTAATGGTATGTGCTTTGAAACCTCGGCCCGACTAGAGTTTTCTTCCACTAATAACCAAGCCGAATACGAAGCTTTGTTGCTAGGTCTTGAACTACTAGAGTCTATAGGCGCTAAGCATGTTCACGCATACGGTGATTCATTATTAGTAGTACAACAAGTAGCCAAGAATGCTCAATGTTTTAATGGCTTGCTTAATAGCTACTTGGACAAATGCCTAGACATAGTTGCTACTTTTGATGATTTCGAAATATCTCACGTGTCAAGAGAAGCCAATTCAATCGCTAATGATTTGGCTCAGCAAGCATCTGGCGACCAAGTCAAGAGAGGGAAATTTTCTATATTGAAAAAGCCGATGTTTGGTCTCATTGCCAAACTCTATGTACCCGTTCAGAAAAGCACTCTCGACGTCCATTTGAAAAGCTTAAAACCCTTCGATGCAGCAAAAGCTAAGAGAATGCGAATGGACTCAAGACGGGCAACAGGGGCGAAGGTTTCTTCAAAATCAATACCCTCCTTCTGGCAAAAACCCTGGGCAACTAGTCGAGCTTTGTTGCGCACCACAACCCCATCCTCACCTTGCTTGTTCTTGAACACCCACTTGGTGCCTATGGGGTTGCATCCGGGTGGCAGTTCAACCAGTGTCCAAACCCGATTGCGGACAAAATTTTCAAGCTCTTCTTGCATGGCATTAATCCAATTAGAGTCAGAAAGAGCATGAGAAATGTCTCTGGGCTCAAAAGATGCAACAAATGTAGATTCAGCAAACACAACAAGAGAGTCAACAGATGAACGCAAAGTTCTTGTAGACACATCACTGATGATGAGCTCTGAGGGGTGATCACGCTGAACTGCTCGGGATCCCTGGTGATCTGAAGTCACCTCACCGGAGTCAGCAGCTGGCACCTCTGGACTCGACTGAGGGGGCTCGATCGAAGTGGAAGAAGTGATCAGAGGTCCACCCTTGTCCTCAGTCGAAGTCTCAGAAGGTGTGGGCTCTGCAGGAGGTGCAGAAGGCCCACCCTCATCAGCAGCTGGAGTATCCTCATCTTCCTCGAAAATGGACTCTCCGAGCTCACCATCACCAGAAAGCTCAAAAGAAGGAGTTAAAGAAGGCAAGGACTCATCAAAAGAAACCTCGCAAGTCTCGACAAGCTGCTGGGATTCGAGGTTCCAAACACGAAAACCTCGAGAATGCAATGCATAACCAAGAAAAACTCCGTCCCAGCAACGAGACTCAAACTTGTCCAAATGCCCTCCCTTCTTGAGCACAAAGCACTTGCAACCAAACGCTCGCAAGTGGATCACCTTGGGCTGTCTGCCAAACCACAACTCGTATGAGGTCTTACCTAGGTAAGCTCTAAGAAAAATGCGGTTGGCCAGATAGCAACCCGTGTTCATGGCTTCAGCCCAAAAGCGCCTAGGAGTCCTGTGCTCATCGAGCATCGTCCTGGCCATCTCTACTAGCGTGCGGTTCTTTCTTTCCACAACGCCGTTCTGTGGGGGAGTGTAAGGAGTAAAAAACTGATGGTCAAGACCCTGATCACTACAGAAGCTGACGAACTGAGAGTTCTTGAACTCAGAGCCATTGTCGGAGCGAATTGCTCGCATCCAACCATTGTTCTCATTCTTCAGCTTAAGAATCAGGTCATGAACAAAATGAAAAGTTTCATCCTTAGACTCCAAGAAGAAAACCCACGAGAATCGAGAAAAGTCATCAACAATCACAAGTGCGTACCACTTCCCACCGACTAGGCGTACCCGAGCTGGACCGACAGTGTCCATGTGTAACAGCTCGCCCGGATACGAAGTCATCACCTGAGTCACATGTGAGTGAGAAGCGGCAACCATTTTCCCATGACGACAGGGATGACAAACTAGATCTTTCTCCATTTTAAGCTTGGGCAATCCTCGGATGAGGTCCATAGAGCTTAACCTGACTAGCAGATCAAAACTCAAATGACCTAACCTCCTATGCCACTTCCAGAGCTCAGAAGAAGATCCAGCAATCAAACAGCGAGAAGGGCCAAAATAACTAGAGAAGTCAATTCGAAAAACTTTACCGAAAGGTAAGATCTGGCAAATCAAAGACCCTTCTTAAAATGCACCTCCAAACCATCCTCAAGAAGTTGCGAAACAGAAATCAAATTGAAGTTCAAGTTTCCAACTAAAGCAACGTTCTTCAAAGAAAAATGGTCTGAAATGCGAATTGAGCCAATGCCACTTACTTTCCCTTTACCACTGTTCTCGAAGGTGATGTACTCTTTGGAGCTTGGGGGAGTGAGACTGGAGAACCATCTGCGATGTCCCGTCATGTGGCGAGAGCATCCTGAGTCCATGATCCAAACGTCCTCCAGTCCCTGATCCTGCACAATCAGTGGCTGTAAGTGGGAGTGAATGCTCCGGCACCAGGTTTAGCAAAAGAGCTAAACCAGTGTCGAGCCATCTGCTCAAAGGCGGAAAGCATAAATCATCATGAGAGTTCGGACCAAAACGCGGCTAAAAGCGCGGTCCTTGGTTCTGCCTAAAGCCTCGGCCATGAGGTCCAGGACTGTAGCCAAAACGGCCTGGAGCTCTGCTGGAACGGACACCACCAACTGGAGCACGGGCAAGAAAGCCGTCTCCTCTACCACCACCTACACGACACGGCCTGGCCTCTAGCCTCTACCCGTGTCGCGGAACACACAGTCTACCACCCTACTGGTAGAACTACTCCTGACCACCACGAGCTCTCTCTGCTCTCTCAACCCGCTTCCTCCTTAAGCAAAACTCCGCAAGATGCCCGTCTCTCTGACAATACTCACAATGGTAGGTGGGCTTCTTGGGATGTGGTTGAGGCTTAGGGTTCTTGGGCTTAGTGGTGACTGGTGTTGTCTTCTTGGGCTGAGAGGGTCCAGGAAGAGAGTCTAGAGAAGTGTGGAGGAGTTTGGGCTTTGGAACCCAGATGGGTTTCTTGGGTGGAGCTTTGGGTGGTTCATGGATCACTCCATCCTTGGGCTGACAAGCCTGGGAAGACTCAGTGGAATGGGTCTTGGGATATCTCTGCTCAGGAGTCATTTTACTCCACTCCACTGCCCGGCTAATGGCACTCTCAAAGTTAGCCTTGGTGTAGGTGTATCCTACCCCAAACCCATCCTGCCTCTTGAACTGTTGGATCATCATGCCGAGCTGTGGCTCTCTGGCACTGATCCAACTCAGGATAGAACGAAGGTAAAAGTTCTCATTCTGAGAATCAGCTAGCTCCTCTCTCAAGGAAGCTAGTACCTCCACCTGAGACAAGCAGGTCTCACACTCGCTATCTACCTGGACAGACTTCTCGGCTTTTAGCTTAATCAACTCAAGTCTAAGAGACAGATAGTTCTCACAGACAGTGGGTGGAACTGACAGTGTCTCAAGCTCTAGCCTAGTCTGCGCAAGCTCAGCTCTCACTCTCTCCAAATCACCCAAATGCACATCGCCCTTGGCTTTCAGCTCAGCTAAGACAGCTAGATGAGATGGGCAATCAGCACAGGGTGCGACGACAGTGGCTTGAGAATCTTTCAGCTCCTGCTGAGCACTTTCAAGCTCAGTGGCCAAAGCGTCCCTCTCATCAACCCTTCCTGTGTACCTGGACTTCAAAGTCGACAGGTCACACAGAAGCACTTCACACTTTGGGCACTCACTGCTATCACCCAAGCAAGGGCAAGAAGATAGACTCTCAATTCTGCCGTTGGCTATGGCAAGCTCACTCTCTAACTCATCTATCCTCTTCTTGGCCCCCCTAAGAAGTTTTTCCCGATACTTTAACTCCTGACGATTGCTCTCAAGTAAATCAACAATTTCGTGTTCATAGGATGATACCTTGTTGTCGTCGTCGTCGGAGTCATCGGAGGAGCTCTTTTCTTCCTTATCCCCAAGAGCCATTGAGCAGAAGCTCTTGCGGGATCTTCGGTGTTGATGTGAGCGGCTCTTCGGTCTGTCCCCGAAGGCCATGAAGTAAAGGCCCGCTGGATCATCCTTGTCCTTCCCCTTCCTGATGATGATCTCCTCATCACTTGAGCTCGATGAAGAGGAAGAAGACGTGGACCGCTTGGAGTAGCTCTTCTCCATCTCAGCGAAGAAGGCCTTGTCGCGCTTCTTGTTCTCTCAGCGGTAGTCCTTCAGGGCCTTTTTGAAGAATCTGGTCTTTGGCTTGCCCTTGTTGAAGGAGGAGCTGTCGTGCTTGCCTGAGTCGTGGAAGCCACCACCGGTGCCCTTCTTGTGTCCATTGCGCTTGGGGCAGTCGGCGATGAAGTGTCATGGATCACCACACTCAAAGCACCCGGATTTTGTGCCGTGTCTCTTGAACATTCTTTTGTCATAAACACGACGAACCCGGTTGTTAAAAAGACACAAATCATCATCTCCCAACGACTCAAGCTGGTCCTCAGTGATAGACATCAAAGAGAACCCAACACAACTCACAGAAGAGGGATCAACAGAAGGTGTAGCAAGGGCCAGAGACTTTGATCCAGAGCCAGTAAGATTTGATCTCAACTGGGTATCAACCTCGGTGGCCTTCAGCTTGCTAAATAAATCAGAAATGGTCAAGGTATCATAAGAAGTGCTCTCAATGATAGAGGATACCTTGATCTCCCAGATCTTTGGGTCCAAGGTATGGATAACCTTGAGCGCCTGTTCGTGATCTGAGACTAACTAAACACCCTCAGCTTTGTTGTCCCGAAGCTTGTTATGATCGACTAAAAACAACCAAACAACGCTTCAACAGATTCACCCGGCTTTTGTGTGAAGTTCTCATATTCACGCCGGTAGGTCTGATAGAGCCGAGCCTTGACCTGGGCTGTCCCCTCATGGTGTGCCTGGAGGGTAGCCCAGATCTCTCTCGCAGTGGAGAGATGGCTCACACGCTCAAATTCAGTGGGACCTAAACCAGAAAACAAGATGTTCACAGCTTTGCTATTGTTCACATGCTGAGCGATGATACCAGGAGTACCACGCTCAGCAACTGGCAATATGACAAACGTAGCATGAACCCAAATGTCCCAGATGTCCGAGCTTTGGCTCATGAGATAGGCTCACATGCGAGTCTTTCAATAATTATATCCATAAGCTTCCAAGGACGGGACCTTGCCAGGAGAAGTCATGATCACTACTGGGGTTTAGAACTGGTGAAGGTATGGAAAAACCCTAACCAAGCTCTGATACCACTTGTAGGACCGAAAGTAGCGACCAGAGGGGGCGAATGGGCGCCTAAAAAATTCTTTCGAATAAATGGCCTGCTCCCAACACCCAACGCACCTCGATAGACTTAGCAGGGAAATGTAAACAGTTCAACAAGACCTAAAAAGATCTAGCCCAAAAAAAACGACCAGTGTCCTAAAAAAAAGACACCAACACAGTGCTTAAAGGCAAATTTAACAGATTAATTAACTCATAGGCATTTAATCAGACCAACTCAAATGAAGATGATAAACTGTGGTGTTCTAACAGAATTAAAATAGTACACAAATTAAAAAAGTAATTTAACAACATTAACGTGAAGTACTAATCTGGACGACAAGTTAAGCACGTGATTAGGCACGTTTCCCTATGCAAGATTAGGAAATATTCACAAAGAAACGTGCAGCAACAGTAATGATGTGCAGAAAGAATATCACGGACTAATCTTGCATTTCAATCAAGAATTTAATTTCTACAGTGAACTTGTACCTTGATTTGTGTGCCCCTTGATTAGTTCATCCGGTTGACTGTATTTTGCCTTGGAACCCGAGCCCGTGTGCTTGCTGTTCACGCCGTTGAATGCTGCTCCTTGCTGCGTGGTGCTATCGCATGCAAATAGCCGTGCAGCACTTCGCCTTCACGCGGCCAATGGCAGACTTCCTACTGCTGCAGCCGCGCGTTAGATGCAGCCACTAGGCGCTGCTGGCCTAGGTTACCACACGCTACGACCTCGATGCGGGAGACACAAACAGCGGCAAGGAAAAAACTTGGCCGGAGAAAAACGTGGTGCTCGGAGAAGATAAGAAAAGACGGCGGCGATTTCAGATTGAAGAGGATGAACGCGTCGGCGGCGGAAGGAAAAAGAATAGATGGAAAGTGACCCAATATTTGGTAAAGTGTTTTTCTGAAATGAATGGGTACCCTAACCCTAGGATATTGGGGCCTATTTATAGGCTGCCCATTAAATGGAAAAATGCAGAAATACCCCTAGGGTTTTTTACAGACTCTGAATAAAAATGGAAAAGGCCGAAATGCCCTTAGGATTTTTTACAGACTCAACTGACAGACTGTGGCCCTAAAGGCAAAATAGTAAAAACCTAAATAAAGGTAACTTGTCCTGATGCGGAGCTTTCGTAGCATCTACGGCTTCACCTCAGAACGGTCAGATCCGAGATCAGCGGTTGTCAGTTTTGCGCCGAAACTGACAAAGCGTCCACCGTCTTCGCACCGGGTACATGAATTGGGCCGGCCCGATTCCGCAGCTCCCTCAGCCCGGAAATCGCTCGCCGCCCGTGTACCTGAGTCAATCCCGGTCAACAGCCCAGTGGATCCTCTGCTGCTCCTAGCCCATGTACCCGGATTGGGCCAGCCCAACTTCGCGGCCCCTCTACCAAACAGTCGCTCGCTGCTCGTGTACCTGAGTCACATGCGGCCCTGACGCAGCAGGTCTTCTCTCTCTTTCAGTCCTCTTTGACTATCGTTGACAATGACTTATCATTTCTGGAGCCATGAGGCCCACGCTCTTCAGCATGGCTTCTCAATCTCCCCCTTGATGAGTGCATTGTCAACACTTCACTTCAAGCTCTTCAAAACCTGTGAACAACTGTGGAAACACGAAAACAAAAACACAAGAAAAGAAAGAAGAAGAAAATAAAGTAAAAGTTTATCCCTAATGACCAAAAGCCGAACAAAAGCAAGAGACAGTCATTATGGTTAACCAAAAGTAAAAAACTCAAAACGAGTGCAGTCTCAGAAACATCAACAAGGATATTAAAAGAGTAAGGACAAACGGGACAAAATCGCCCCCTGAAACAAATCCCAGAGAAAGCCAAAAACTCCCCCTTAAACTCTTATCCCAAAATTTCTCCCCCTTGTTGACAAGTGAACTCATCAAGCACTCTAAAACGACACTGACTCCTCCTGGCAATATGCAATGAATGCAACTCGGGTGTAGGTGGAGTGTATAAAGCATGCTTCTCAGATATGATTGACTGCAATTACAACATCTAACAAGTATAGCAAAAGACATACTGTCTAAGACACATGGCATGATCAGTGCAACAGATGA
The DNA here is from genome assembly GCA_019279435.1 of Zizania palustris. Classification (NCBI taxonomy): domain Eukaryota; kingdom Viridiplantae; phylum Streptophyta; class Magnoliopsida; order Poales; family Poaceae; genus Zizania; species Zizania palustris. The sequence continues at coordinate 82,111,296 of JAAALK010000080.1, read as the reverse complement.
TATCTAAAGAAAGTCATTAGCACGCATTTTTTCAATTTTTACAAATAAAAGCATCACCACATTTTCTAGATGACAAGCAAGGTAAAGAATGAGATGCATAAGCTAACTGATATCTACCAAGATAAGCATTGTCCAAAATAAAGTGCTTCAGCAAACTTGTTGTCTTTTTAATTGTCAGGCTTTTTCATTTTCCTTTTTCATTTTTTGCCAAGGGTTATTTGCATGTCAAACCTTATGCTAACCGACCAAGTCAAGCCTAGGCCAGAACTGGACCATTGGAAGCTTAAGACATTGGTCTTGGCATACACTACACTATTCTAGTTCATACCAAAGTGCTATGGTAAGCAGTCCAGAACAATGCAATGCGACAAAGCAAACCCACTTGGATCTTTTCAACTCAAGCATAAAAAGGCATGGAAATTTCATTCATTTTTGATTTCTATCATTTTTATAGCACATTTTCCATGATAAAGTATAAAGATGTTCAAGTTGCATATCTGCATCTATGTGAGGAACTAGCTACAAGGCATGTAACAGATAGCAAAAGCACTCAGCCTACACATGCTAGTTACCAGAAGCAATGGTGATCATTTTTCAAGTTTAAAGCGTAAAAGCCATGCATATGACAGATATCAGACATATCAAATGAACTGAAGCAAAGCATGATCATCGACAAGTAATCAAAAGCATGTACTAGCTAGAATAAGTAAAGCAGTTCAATCATATAACAGAAGCAAGCTCAAAAGTGTGATATGTGAATATGCAAGATATGAACACACACAAAAAGACTCAAGAAAAGAGTAAAGAAGAAGAAAACTGACGCAAAATATCCTAGAAAGGATACACAACACCCAAATCCCCTCGTAAACGCTCAAAAGTAGACTGATCTAGGGGTTTGGTGAAAATATCAGCCAACTGATGATGGGTATCAACATGAACAAGGTCAATGACACCTTTCTCCTATTGATCCCGCAAAAAGTGAAAGCGCACATCAATGTGTTTGGTCTTTGAATGGAGACATGGGTTTTTTCCTACACTAATTGCACTGGTGCTGTCGCAAAACAAAGTAACTCTGGTAGGAAAGAACAACCCAAAATCTCGCAGAGTGGAAATCATCCAAACCAACTGTGAGCAGTAGCTAGCAGCAGCTACATACTCAGCCTAAGTGGTCGAAAGAGCAACTCCAGATTGCTTTCGAGAAGACCAAGACACAAGAGAAGAACCAAGAAACTGGCAAGTACCGGAAGTCGACTTGCGATCCAACCGGCACCGACCAAAGTTGGCATCCGAAAAGCCAGATAAATCAAGAGATGATGATGCTGAATAGTAAAGACCGAGATCGGGCGCATAAGTGAGATACATGAAGATGCGCTTCACAGCCTGCTGATGAGACACGTGTGGTGAAGACTGAAAACGCGCGCAAAGTCCCACGGCGAACTGTATGTCTGGCCTCGTCGCCGTCAAGTACAGCAACGAACCGATCATCCCTCGAAACTCTCTCTCGTTGACCTTGACACCGCTCTCGTCCTTGTCCAGGCCCCCAGATGTGCCCATTGGGGTCATCTGAGGCTTTAGCTCTCCACCAAAGTCGAATTTCTTCAACATGTCCCGAGTGTACTTACCCTGGTGGATGAAGGTGTCGTCCTTGGTCTGCTTGATCTGGAGCCCTAGGAAGTACTTGAGCTCACCCATGAGGCTCATCTCAAACTCACTGTGCATCTGCTCAGAAAACTTGGACACAAGATCATTAGTAGTACCGCCAAAGATAATATCGTCCACGTAAATCTGAGCGACTAAGAAATCTGAAGCATCTCTAAGCAGGAAAAGAGTTTTATCCACAGAACCAATCACAAAGCCCTTCCCCAACAAAAACTGCTTCAACCGGTCATACCAAGCCCTGGGGGCTTGCTTCAACCCGTATAAAGCTTTTTGCAACTTAAAGACATGTCGAGGAAACTTGGGGTTCTCAAAACCGGGGGGCTGCCTAACATAAACCTCCTCCTTTATGTACCCATTCAGAAAAGCACTCTTGACGTCCATTTGAAAAAGCTTAAAATCCTTCGAAGCAGCAAAAGCTAAGAGAATGCGAATGGACTCAAGACGGGCAACAGGGGCGAAGGTTTCTTCAAAATCAATACCCTCCTTCTAGCAAAAACACTGGGCAACTAGTCGAGCTTTGTTGCGCACCACAACCCCATCTTCACCTTGCTTGTTCTTGAACACTCACTTGGTGCATATGGGGTTGCATTCGGGTGGCAGTTCAACCAGTGTCCAAACCCGATTGCGGACAAAATTTTCAAGCTCTTCTTGCATGGCATTAATCCAATTAGAGTTAGAAAGAGCATGAGAAATGTCTCTGGGCTCAAAAGATGCAATAAATGCAGATTCAGCAAACACAGCAAGAGAGTCAACAGATGAACGCAAAGTTCTTGTAGACACATCACCGATGATGAGCTCTGAGGGGTGATCACGCTGAACTGCTCGGGATCCCTGGTGATCTGAAGTCACCTCACCGGAGTCAGCAGCTGGCACCTCTGGACTCGACTTAGGGGGCTCGATCGAAGTGGAAGAAGTGATCAGAGGTCCGCCCTCATCCTCAGTCGAAGTCTCAGAAGGCGTGGGCTCTGCAGGAGGTGCATAAGGCCCACCCTCATCAGCAGCTGGAGTATCCTCATCTTCCTCGAAAATGGACTCTCCGAGCTCACCATCACCAGAAAGCTCAAAAGAAGGAGTTAAAGAAGGCAAGGACTCATCAAAAGAAACCTCGCAAGTCTCGACAAGCTGCTGGAATTCGAGGTTCCAAACACGGAAACCTCGAGAATTGTAATAGCCCCAAAATTAAAAGGGAATAAAATAAAGGAAAAATAATATTAAATGAATTTCTGAATTTTGTTATTAAAGAAAATCCTAAAAGAGCCCTATTAAAGCCAAGCAGAGGTAAATATTCAAAATTTGGACTTGAAAATTTTATGGGATAAACTAGAGGCCAAGAAATATTTTTGAGAATTTTTACAAAATTTTAGAAACAGTGCTTCAAGCCTTAATCAAATAATTGATATTCTGGAATTATTTTAATTAAAAAATGAATTTTAAATCTTGATGGGCCGAAACCCCGAATTCCCCTCCAAAGGCCTTTGGCCCAGCCCTGTCCAACCCCTCTCGCTGACAGGCGGGGCCAGCCTGTCGGTGCTTCCTCTCTCCTCCCCGCGCCCACGTACGGATTGGCCCACCTGTCGGTCACTTGCGCGCGCGCCTAGCCACTGCCCTCCCTGGCCCACTTGTCGGCGCCGAAGCCCCCTCACTCTCGCGCCTGGCCAGTCCCACTTGGCAGCCGCTCGCGTTTCCTCCCTCTCTCTGCCAAGCCTGGCCCGCCAGTCAGCCGATTCCATTTCCCTCGGACTATGACAGGTGGGACCCACCTGTCATATCCTTCTTTCCCGAAGGAAGGGGGCGATCCCCTTCCATACCGACGCCACCCCCTTCCGTATTCAGCCGCCGGCCGCCATATCTCACCAAAACTGGCCCCAGATCTACTTTCCCCTCTCGTCGGCGATCCCCATCCGCCCAAGATCGACGCGATTTCGCCCTTTTGGAAGTCTATCCGAGAAGCATGGAAGCTCGCCGGCGAGGCATGGGTTCCCTCATCGGGTTTCCTTCTTTTCCCCTTCCATTCTTATCGCCGGCGACCCCTATAAAGAGCCTAGCCTCGCCGCAACCCGAGCACACCACCAGGACCCTAGCCATCGCAATCCCGAAGGCCGCCACCCCTCTTATTTCGGTTTTCCTCTGCTCGCACTCCGGTGGCCCCTCACCGGTGCTCCGGACCACCGCCACCCTCGCCGTCTTCATCGCCGGGATCCCCTCCGCCTCCTCTACCTCGCCATCGCCTCCGCTAGGCCAGACGACCGCCGGAACACCTTCGCCACAGCCAACCCGAGGAGCCCGTCGCCACCTTCTCGCCGCTGGTCGCCACCAGTCCATCACCGCCGCCGCCTACGGTACGGATACACTCCCCTCCCTCTACCCTTTCGGTTTCCATCGTCGCCTAGGGCCATGGACCCCCGCCACCGCCGATCGCCCCTCGCCATCACACCGCCGGAGCTGGGGACGAAGACCTCGGTCTTCCCCGTGCCGTGTGCGTGCCGGACGTGATCACCGCCGTGTGATCACGGATGGACGGTTGGGATTAGACCGGCCACGGATTCAATCCTGGCCCTCGGATCACACTGAACCGGTATCGGTTGATCTGGGGCGTTGGATTTCATTTAAAACGCCGGGTTGATCTCAGACGTACACGCGTACCGGTTGGATTCCTTTTAATCACAGCTGTCCGCTGTAACTTAAACGCCCCGCCCCACCGTGGACCACTGGATCTGGATCCAACGGTCCAGATCCGATCGGCCCACGCGCACAGTGCGCGGGTCCATGGTGGACTTGGCTCACCGTGGACCCCGCAGGTTTTCTGGTTTAAATAAAATACAGAAATTTGTTTAAAACTTTAAAAATTCATATCTTGCTCAAATTATCTCCAAATTTCCCCATTTTAATTCTGGAAAATTTGTCTTTTTATCCTCTACACTTTTATGCAATGAAAACAATATGTTTATTTGGCACATAATAATCTTATTAAATAATAAAGAAAAGTCCCCTTTAGGAATTAATTAATATTTCAATTAAATAATTCAGATAAACCCTTAAAAACTTATAAATTAATTTCAGAAGATATTTTGGCTCCATTTCACAATTATTAATACAATAATAATGGAATGACCATTTTGTCCATGACATTTTATTAAATAACATTCCTAAGACCCCTCTTAGGATTTAATTATTATTTCATTCAGAAAAGCTCTTAAATATTTATATATTAATTTTAGATGACTCCAGTACACTGTTTATAAGCCAATAAAAATATAATAATTCATTTTGCTCATTTTAATTTACTAAACCACATTTCCAAGGCCCTCTAAAATAAATGATTAATTCATATAATGGAAATACAACACTTTACAAAAATATCATGAAAGATTATATAATAAATTCAGAGGACTTAATGACTTTATCCCACTATTTTAATGCAACAAAAGTAACATGTTCACTTTGCCCACTTTAATCTAATAATTAATATTACAAAGGCCCTTTTAGGACATGTAATTAATGCATTTAAGAAGAAGTCAACCCTTTATGGAAATATCCTAAAAATTTATATAACAACCTCATGTAACCTAATAACTTAAGTCCAGTATTTTTACTACAATAATAATAAGGTTATTCAATACCTTTTTACTTCAACTTTAAAAAGGGAAAAATAGAAACTCCTAGGAAAAATAACTACATCAAGTCTTAAGATTCAGAAATCTCATTAGAAATCAATCTTAAATATTTAAGTAACAACTCCCTAAACTTTAAGACTCTATCTCCTTTACTTAATCCAATAGAAACATGTATGTTAGTATGATTGATTGTTTTGGATTGTTTATTGAATGCTTTATTTACTTTTCCGTATCGAGAAGGCTACGACGTCGTTGAAGATCCGGAGTTCTATCCCGAGGTTCCACCTTCACCCTTTGCTGAGCAAGGCAAGTCATCGACCACCTCTGTTGAAACAGTTGATCATCATTGAGCCCATGTTTTAATAAATATCGCTATAACTCATAGGTTAATAATGCATTAGTCCAATAATCAAGCCTTACACTTATAATTATTAGATCCCCGTCCTTGTGTGCAAACCCAAGCCATGCTTATTGAGCCTTAACTCCTTTTCACTCTACAAATATTATATTAGCTAGTGCCCAATGTACCGGCACAACTGCTATAGGATAAAAAGAATGAGTCGTAGATAGATGGATCCTGTTATATGAATTTCCCCGTTATTCTTGTCTCTGGACTCTGTTGGAGTAGGCTATGTTATAAGTATGGTGGGTTCTGGGTGCAAGCTCGCAAACTGGTTGGTCGCACCCGGGGCACTATAAGGACCGGTCTGCGGGATCTGTTACAAAGCACTTCCGTACCAACCACAAGTCTAATGGGTAAGTCCTAACCGGAAGTGTGGGACACTCCGACTCTCTGCACCATAGTGGAGGGGGCAAGGGGCTAGCCCTCAGGGCGCCTTGTACCAAAGAAGGCTCAAGGGGGGTATGGTGAGGCACCGACGCGTCGGGGCACCATATGAAACCTATAAGAGGGTGCTGTTGAGTCGGGGAGGACTATATGGAAGGTTTTGGCACGAGTTCCCGTGAAATGGTTCATCTCGTTACACTTTGGTGTAAGTGATGAGAGCGTGCCTTGTGGGTACAGTGGTACATCTCTGATCAGAGTAATTTAATCTTTTCGAAAAGCCGAGCCCACGGTCAAGGGCGGGTTGTGTGACTACTCGCAGTTAGTTTACAATTGTTTGAATGATTGAGTTATTCATGGCATGTAAGGACTGTTGTGCGAGGAGGTAAAACGTACTCCTCGAGTTAGAAGATGATGATGCATACACATGTTTACTTTTCAGTACTAATAAATTGATCACATTTAATGCTTTACAATTATGCTGCTTCCGCAAAACTAGCCACTATCTCCCTTGTTATTTACCCTGCATTATATTTGCATTCGGTGGCTTGTGGAGTACATCTGTACTCACCCCGTTGACTTACACCATTAGAGCCTGTATACTACGAGGAGGATGAAGGTCTGGAGTAGCGACCCAGTCAAGGCGAGACTGGAAGGAGGCGTTCATCTAGGACCCTTTGATTTATTAGTTTCTCTTCATATTTATTCACTTTTGTACTAATGCGGTCTACGAACCGTGGATGATTGCTCGTATTGTACGTGGTCGCTTGATGAGCGTCTTGTTTTATTGATTTTCTATGGAATTTCAATAAAGTCCTGATTTATTAAATCGGGGCGCGATAAGAATGCAATGCATAACCAAGAAAAACTCCGTCCCAGCAACGAGACTCAAACTTGTCCAAATGCCCTCCCTTCTTGAGCACAAAGCACTTGCAGCCAAACGCTCGCAAGTGGCTCACCTTGGGCTGTCTGCCAAACCGCAACTCGTATGAGGTCTTACCTAGGTAAGCTCTAAGAAAAATGCGGTTGGCCAGATAGCAAGCTGTGTTCATGGCTTCAGCCCAAAAGTGCCTAGGAGTCCTGTGCTCATCGAGCATCATCCTGGCCATCTCGACTAGCATGCGGTTCTTTCGTTCCACAACGCCATTCTGTGGGGGAGTGTAAGGAGCAGAAAACTGATGGTCAAGACCCTGATCACTACAGAAGCTGACGAATTGAGAGTTCTTGAACTCAGAGCCATTGTCGGAGAGAATTGCTCGCATCCGACCATTGTTCTCATTCTTCAGCTTCAGTATCAGGTCATGAACAAAATGAAAAGTTTCATCCTTAGACTCCAAGAAGAAAACCCACGAGAATCGAGAAAAGTCATCAACAATAACAAGTGCGTACCACTTCCCACCGACTGAGCGTACCTGAGCTGGACCGACAGTGTCCATGTGTAACAGCTCATCTGGATACGAAGTCATCACCTGAGTCACATGTGAGTGAGAAGCGGCAACCATTTTCCCATGACGATAGGGATGACAAACTAGATCTTTCTCCATTTTAAGCTTGGGCAATCCTCGGATGAGGTCCATAGACCTTAACCTGACTAGCAGATCAAAACTCAAATGACCTAACCTCCTATGCACTTCCAGAGCTCAGAAGAAGATCCAGCAATCAAACAACGAGAAGGGCCAAAAGAACTAGAGAAGTCAATTCGAAAAACTTTACCGAAAGGTAAGATCTGGCAAATCAAAGACCCTCTAGAATCAAACACAGAAGAATTGCCCTTCTTAAAACGCACCTCCAAACTATCCTCAAGAAGTTGCGAAACAGAAATCAAATAAAAATGGTCTGAAATGCGAATTGAGCCAATGCCACTTACTTTCCCTTGACCACTGTTCCCGAAGGTGATGTACTCTTTGGAGCTCGGGGGAGTGAGACTGGGGAACCATCTGCGATGTCCCATCATGTGGAGAGAGCATCCTGAGTCCATGATCCAAACATCCTCCAGTCCCCGATCCTGCACAATTAGTGGCTGTAAGTGGGAGCGAATGGTCCGGCACAAGGTTTAGCAAAAGAGCTAAACCAGTGTCGAGCCATCTGCTCAAAAGACGGAAAGCAGAAATCATCATGAGAGTTCGGACCAAAACGCGGCTCAAAGCGCGGTCCTTGGTTCTGCCTAAAGCCTCGGCCACGAGGTCCAGGACCATAGCCAAAACGGCCTGGAGCTCTGCTGGAACGGACACCACCAACTGGAGCATGGGCAAGAAAGTTGTCTCCTCTACCACCACCTACACGACGCGGCCTGGCCTCCAGCCTCTCCCCGCGTCGAGGAACACGCAGTCTACCACCTTGCTGGTAGAACTGCTCCTGATCACCACGAGCTCTCTCTGCTCTCTCAACCCACTTCCTCCTGAAGCAAAACTCCGCAAGATGCCCGTCTCTCTGACAATACTCACAATGGTAGGTGGGCTTCTTGGGATGTGGTTGAGGCTTAGGGTTCTTGGGCTTAGTGGTGATTGGTGTTGTCTTCTTGGGCTGAGAGGGTCCAGGAAGAGAGTCTAGAGAAGTGTGGAGGAGTTTGGGCTTTGGAACCCAGATGGGTTTCTTGGGTGGAGCTTTGGGTGGTTCATGGATCACTCCATCCTTGGGCTGACAAGCCTGGGAAGACTCAGTGGAATGGGTCTTGGGATATCTCTGCTCAGGAGTCATTTTACTCCACTCCACTGCCCGGCTAATGGCACTCTCAAAGTCAGCCTTGGTGTAGGTGTATCCTACCCCAAACCCATCCTGCCTATTGAACTGTTGGATCATCATGCCGAGCTGTGGCTCTCTGGCACTGATCCAACTTAGGATAGAACGAAGGTAAAAGTTCTCATTCTGAGAATCAGCTAGCTCCTCTCTCAAGGAAGCTAGTACCTCCACCTGAGACAAGCAGGTCTCACACTCGCTATCTACCTGGACAGACTTCTCGGCTTTTAGCTTAATCAACTCAAGTCTAAGAGACAGACAGTTCTCACAGACAGTGGGTGGAACTGATAGTGTCTCAAGCTCTAGCCTAGTCTGTGCAAGCTCAGCTCTCACTCTCTCCAAATCACCCAAATGCACATCGCCCTTGGCTTTCAGCTCAGCTAAGAAAGCTAGATGAGATGGGCAATCAGCACAGGGTGCGACGACAGTGGCTTGAGCATCTTTCAGCTCCTGCTGAGCGCTTTCAAGCTCAGTGGCCAAAGCGTCCCTCTAATCAACCCTTTCTGTGTACCTGGACTTCAAAGTCGACAGGTCACACAGAAGCACCTCACACTTCGGGCACTCACTGCTATCACCCAAGAAAGGGGAAGAAGATAGACTCTCAAGTAAATCAACAATTTCACGTTCATAGGATGATACCTTGTTGTCGTCATCATCGGAGTCATCGGACGAGCTCTTTTCTTCCTTATCCCCAAGAGCCATTGAGCAGAAGCTCTTGCGGGATCTTCGGCGCTGATGTGAGCGGCTCTTCGGTCTGTCCTCGAAGGCCATGAAGCAAAGGCCCGCTGGATCGTCCTTGTCCTTCCCCTTCCTGATGATGATCTCCTCATCGCTTGAGCTCGATGAAGAGGAAGAAGACGTGGACCGCTTGGAGTAGCTCTTCTCCATCTCAGCGAAGAAGGCCTTGTCGCGCTTCTTGTTCACTCGCCGGTAGTCCTTCAGGGCCTTTCTGAAGAATCTGGTCTTTGGCTTGCCCTTGTTGAAGGAGGAGCTGTCGTGCTTGCCGGAGTCGTGGAAGCCACCACCGGTGCCCTTCTTATGTCCATTGCGCTTGGGGCAGTCGGCGATGAAGTGTCCTGGATCACCACACTCAAAGCACCCGGATTTTGTGCTGTGTATCTTGAACATTCTTTTGTCATAAACACGACGCACCCGGTTGTTAAAAAGACACAAATCATCATCTCCCAATGACTCAAGCTGGTCCTCAGTGATAGACATCAAAGAGAACCCAACACAACTCACATAAGAGGGATCAACAGAAGGTGTAGCAAGGGCCAGAGACTTTGATCCAGAGCCAGTGAGATTTGATCTCAACTGGTATCAACCTCGGTGGCCTTCAGCTTGCTAAACAAATCAGAAATGGTCAAGGTATCATAAGAAGTGCTCTCAATGATAGAGGATACCTTGATCTCCCGGATCTTTGGGTCCAAGGTATGGAGAACCTTGAGCGCCTTTTCGTGATCTGAGACTAACTGAACACCCTCAGCTTTGTTGTCCCGAAGCTTGTTTATGATCGACTGAAAACGACCAAACAACGCTTCAACAGATTCACCCAGCTTTTGTGTGAAGTTCTCATATTCACGCCGGTAGGTCTGATAGAGCCGAGCCTTGACCTGGGCTGTCCCCTCATGGTGTGCCTGGAGGGTAGCCCAGATCTCTCTCGCAGTGGAGAGATGGCTCACACGCTCAAATTCAGTGGGACCTAAACTAGAAAACAAGATGTTCACAACTTTGCTATTGTTCACATGCTGAGCGATGATACCAGGAGTACCACGCTCAGCAACTAGCAATATGACAAACGTAGCGTGAATGCAAATGTCCTAGATGTCCGAGCTTTGGCTCATGAGATAGGCTCGGATGTGAGTCTTCCAATAATTATAGCCATAAGCTTCCAAGGACGGGACCTTGCCAGGAGAAGTCATGATCACTACTGGGGTTTAGAACCGGTTAAGGTATGGAAAAACCCTAACCAAGCTCTGATACCACTTGTAGGACCGAAAGTAGCGACCAGAGGGGGGGGTGAATGGGCGCCTAAAAAATTCTTTCGAATCAATGGCCTGCTCCCAACACCCAACGCACCTCGACAGACTTAGCAGGGAAAAGTAAATAATTCAACAAGACCTAAAAAGATCTAGCCCAAAAAAACGACCGGTGTCCTAAACAAAAAGACACCAACACAATGCTTAAAGGCAAATTTAATAGATTAATGAACTCACAGGCATTTAATCAGACCAACTCACATGAAGATGATAAACTGTGATGTTCTAACAGAATTAAAATAGTACACAGATTAAAAAAGTAATTTAACAACATTAACGTGAAGTACTAATCTGGACAACAAGTTAAGCACGTGATTAGGCACGTTTCCCTATGCAAGATTAGGAAATATTCACAAAGAAACGTGGAGCAACAGTAATGATGTGCAGAAAGAATATCACGGACTAATCTTGCATTTCAATCAAGAATTTAATTTCTACAGTGAACTTGTACCTTGATTTGCGTGCCCCTTGATTAGTTCATCCGGTCGGCTGTATTTTGCCTTGGAACCCGAGGTCGTGTGCTTGCTATTCACGCCGTTGAATGCTGCTCGTTGCTGCGTGGTGCTGTCGCATGCAAACAGCCGTGCAGCACTTCGCCTTCGCACGGCCAATGGCAGACTTCCTGCTGCTGCTGCAGCGCAGGAGCCAGCTGCAGCCGCGCGCTAGATGCAGCCACTAGGCGCTGCTGGCCTAGGTACTGCCACACGCTACGACCTCGATGCAGGAGACACAAACAGCGGCTAGGAAAAAACTTGGCCGGAGAAAAACGTGGTGCTCGGAGAAGATAAGAAAAGACGGCGGCGATTTCAGATTGAAGAGGATGAACGCGCCGGCGGTGGAAGGAAAAAGAACAGATGGAAAGTGACCCAATATTTGGTAAAGTGTTTTTCTGAAATGAATGGGTACCCTAACCCTAGGATATTGGGGCCTATTTATAGGCTGCCCATTAAATGGAAAAATGCAGAAATACCCCTAGGGTTTTTTACACACTCTGAATAAAAATAGAAAAGACCGAAATGCCCTTAGGATTTTTTACAGACTCGACTGACAGATTGTGGGCCTAAAGGCAAAATAGTAAAAACCTAAATAAATGTAACTTGTCCTGATGCAGAGCTTTCATAGCAGCTACGGCTTCGCCTCAGAATGGTCAGATCCGAGATCAGCGGTTGTCAGTTTTGCGTCGAAACTGACAAAGCGTCCACCGTCTTCGCACCGGGTACCCGGATTGGGCTGGCCCGATTCCGCAGCTCCCTCAGCCCGGCAATCGCTCGCCGCCCGTGTACCTGAGTCAATCCCGGTCAATAGCCCAGTGGATCCTCTGCTGCTCCTAGCCCATGTACCCGGATTGGGCCAGCCCGACTTCACGGCCCCTCTGCCCGACAGTCGCTCGCTGCCCGTGTACCTGAGTCACACGCGGCCCTGACGCAGCAGGTCTTCTCTCGCTTTTCAGTCCTCTTTGACTATCGTTGACAATGACTCATCACTTCTGGAGTCATGAGGCCCACGCTCTTCATTATGGCTCCTCACAAACCCCTCGTACAACAGTTTTGAGCCCCAATAATCGAGTCCCCTATACAATAACTTCAGCCCCCAATGGTCGAACCCCGCACTGCACTGGACTTCTCCGATGGGATGCTTCGGCCCGCACTGGCCGAACATACCTCCGTCTTGGTAGGATCCTTCACTGGTGTGGTCGGAGACACCTTCGACTTGGCCGAACCCCCCTCTGGGTGACGTGTTCGGCTCGCAGTGGCCGAGGCCGCTAGAGCCTCCGATGCCTCCGCCGTATGACTGGGCGGGGACCCCGTGGGCCCCGTACGTATCCAGGTCAAGGTACCATCCGCAGACTAACCCTATGCCTTGTTTTCCTTCGGAGTATTATGGATGTTAGGGGCAAACAAACACAACGGATGGGGGCATCATCCACAGACTGTCTGTGGTACCTCCGAATCGGACCCTACAGAGCGAAGCCGATGGGTGCGAGCACGCGAAGGCCAAAGTCAGGGAGTCCGAAGCCATAACTATCAGATTTGGGTCTCAGGAAGTCCCAATCCCAAAGACGTTGTGACCGAAGGCTAACGGAGGTAAGATGCATGCTTCGTCCGGGCTCCGCGCCGAAGCTTGGTTCGATAGGCCGAACGAGGCCGATCCTTTCGACGGGGTTTGTAGCAAAGCCCCCTTCGAACACAAGGCACCCGAGGTCGAAGGGCACACTTCGACCAGAATTAACAGGAGTCGAACAATAGCTCCAGGCACCAAGCCGCAGCCATCTTGGGCTCCTACGGGCATGTCCAAATCACAAAAGAGACGCCTACAAAGGCTGCGCGCACAGGAGATACACGAAAAGGTAGCTGAGGCCGAGCACGACGCTATCTTCGAAGAAATCCGCCCTCGGCCATCTACCAAATAGGTATGGATGGAGAAGCCGGTTGAGATAACCAACCCGGCTCCTAGTCCGAGCGATGACGACGACTTGCTCGATGACGATTACTCACCCATCTCTGAGGGGCCCGTGCCTCAGGCGATGTACATCAACATCGTCAAATTACCCGCCGAGTTTGCACCACCACGGGACGAGGCCGAGGTCGCTCAGTTGAACCTCGGTCCGCGCAACGCCATCTTCGAGAAGCCCGAGGACTCGGCTCGCCATCTAAAACCCCTCTATGTCAGGGGTCACATCGATGGGAAGCCGATTTCCCGGATGCTCGTCGACGGCGGCGCCACTGTTAACCTAATGCCTTATTCATTGTTGAAGAAACATGGCAGGGACGAAGATTACCTAAAGAAGACTAACTTGATGCTCAACGGCTTCAACGACGAGAGCTCCGAGGCCAAGGGAGTACTCTCTATAGAGTTGATGGTAGGCAACAAGACTTTGCCAACAGCGTTCTTCGTCGTCGACGTACAAGGTAACTATAGCGTGTTACTCGGGCGCGACTGGATTCACGCAAACTGTTGCATCCCTTCTACTCTACACTAGTGCCTGATACAGTGGGACGACGATGAGATAGAAGTCATCCCCGCGGATACTTCGGCCCAAGTAGCATTGGACGATGTATCAGTCGACGCCATCCGTAACAAAGTAGAGTGTCCATCAGGTAGAGATCTTTCGGATTATGACTTTTTTACTGTATTCGGAGGACGGTTTGTACCAGTGTATGTAAGGCCGGCTGGAGTAGCACGGCTATTTTTGTATTAGTAGTCATGTCTAGCAAGAATAATCTAGATTGGCTAAAGTCTCGCGTGGAGCAGTATCGGTCTAATAAAGACGGTATTGCCGAGGCCATCGAGGACTTTAGCGAAGTATAAAAATTAGGGCAAGGATTTGCGTTGGCCGATCCCTTGGAGGAAGTTGATATACGTAATGGTAGCATCCCAAGGCCGACTTTTGTAAACCAACATTTGCAGCCCGATGAAAAGGCTGAAGTAATAAAGTTACCTCGGTCGTATGTCGATTGTTTCGCATGGGAGTATAGCGAAATGCCAGGGCTAAGCCGCGAGCTCATGGAGCATCGGCTGCCCATCAAGCCCGGATTTAGGCCTTATAAACAGCCTCCCCGTCACTTTAATTTGGCCGTCTATGATCGAGTTAAAGAGGAAGTGGAACGACTACTTAAGGCTGAATTTATTAGGCCATGCAGGTACGCGGAATGGGTTGCTAACATTGTGCTTGTAGAAAAGAAAGGGAGCGGCAAGATTAGGGTATGCATTGATTTCAGGGATCTGAACAGAGCCACTCCAAAAGACGAGCATCCAATGCTGATAGCCGACATGTTGATCAACGATGCTTTAGGACACAAGGTACTAAGTTTTCTTGATGGCAATGTCGGTTACAATCAAATCTTTATGGCCAAAGAGGACGTCTATAAGACTTCCTTTCGATGCCCTGGTTTTGTCGGTTTATTCGAATGGGTCGTCATGACCATTGGGTTGAAAAATGCCGGCGCCACGTATCAGCGCGCTATGAACTTGATCTTTCATGACTTGTTAGGAGTCATGTTAGAAGTTTACATTGATGATGTCGTGGTCAAATCGGACGCTATGGGAAACCATTTAGCCAATTTGAAGGTTGCTTTCGATAGGATGCGACAGTATGGGTTGAAAATGAACCCACTCAAGTGTGCATTTGGCGTGTCGGTAGGTAAGTTCTTAGGTTTCATGGTTCATGAGAGAGGTATAGAGATTGATCCTAAGAGACTTGAGAAGATTAGAAACGTTGCAGCGCCGGCATGCAAGAAGGATGTGCAAAAGTTGCTAAGCAAGTTGAACTATTTGCGTCGCTTTATATCCAACATGTCCAGCAAGTTTGATGCCTTTGTCCCCATACTCCGGCTAAAAAATGAAGCCGGGTTCACTTGGGGGGCAAGCCAGCAAAATGCTTTTGAGAAGATCAGGGAATGCTTGTCATCACCACCCGTGGTGAGAGCACCCAAGGCCGGGATTTCGTTTTGGCTATACATCGCCGCTGAAGATAGCGTGATTGGAGCCGTGCTAACCCAGGAGGTGGAGGGGAAGGAGTATATCATCATATTCTTGAGCCGCCACCTGCTGGACGCCGAAACCAGGTACGCGTTTGTGGAGCGATTATGTTTATCACTTTATTATGCGTGCACCAAGTTACGCCATTATCTTCTCCCCACTACATGTGTTGTCATTTGCCAGACCGATGTTATAAAGCACATGTTACAGAAACCGATTCTAAGTGGAAGAATCAGAAAGTGGGCTTACGCATTGATTGAGTACGATTTGGCCTACGAGCCCCTAAGAGCGATGAAAGGCCAAGTCGTAGCCAACTTTATAGTTGATCATCACATAGATGCTAGCTGGAGTGATGCTATTGCTCTAGTTGAGATAGTGCCATGAAACATCTATTTTGATGGTTCAGCTTGCAAGAATGGCCAGGGTATTGGAGTGGTTCTCATATCACCTAATGGTATGTGCTTTGAAACCTCGGCCCGACTAGAGTTTTCTTCCACTAATAACCAAGCCGAATACGAAGCTTTGTTGCTAGGTCTTGAACTACTAGAGTCTATAGGCGCTAAGCATGTTCACGCATACGGTGATTCATTATTAGTAGTACAACAAGTAGCCAAGAATGCTCAATGTTTTAATGGCTTGCTTAATAGCTACTTGGACAAATGCCTAGACATAGTTGCTACTTTTGATGATTTCGAAATATCTCACGTGTCAAGAGAAGCCAATTAAATCGTGTTGGGGGAAAATATTCCATCTTCAAGATTAGCGTAGCAACAAGATAAAGACTGATGGTTAAGATGATGTCAGATGTATAATTTCGGAGATGCATCCAGTCAAGTTCAAAGTATGATGATGGGCTCTAGTTCGAAGTATATCTTCGAACATAGACTCTTCCAGGAACCTCTTTGCCAGCTAAGATGGAAGACTTATCTTCTTTCTAACTAGATTAGTCTTTTACCATTTTAGCCCTATTAAGAGTACCGAATAGTTTCCACTATGTCGGTTGTAATAGAGGGGTAAAAAGGTCTTTTCCTTAATGTTTAGGCCTATAAATACCCCCGTTTTACCCTGTAATGAGGACGGAATACAAGGTATTCAATACACACATTCGAACTATTCTAAGTTATTATCCTTTCGGAGGCTTAGAATAGTTTCCTTCGCAAACATTTCGTTTGTTAGTTTCTAATCTTCAGAAACCTGTTAGCGTAATCCTTTACGCCAACAGTTGGCGCCGTCCGTGGGGAAACTAGTCCAAGAAACTTCATTCTCTACCAACTTCTTACACCATGCCTCCTAAGTGGAGCGCAACTGGTAACCCTGTTCGGAGGTCCCCTTGGACCTCCGGAGTGATATCTCTAGACACAGTTGAGGTCAGAGGACCTTCAACGTTTCCTCCACCTCAAACTCCAGAAGGGATTCCCATTCCTCGAGCATACGGAGTTCCTCCGCCAACTCCATCTATACTTCGACCACTCGGAGTTCCTCTTCCACCTCAAGTTCCACTCCGAACTGATCCTTACAGTTCTCAAGACCCAGAAGATCCTTCCAGAGGAGATGAAGACAATCTTGGCGATATGGCCGCTCAAATGGCCAGTCTCCAAGCTGAAGTAGCGAGATGGCGACAAGAAGCTGCAAATAGGATTCGTTCTCAAGCCATCCCAGTTATTCTAGAAGTGCATGAAGATGACGAACCTATCTATCCTGAAGCCCCGGAGAACGCCTCCTTTGATACTGAATCTCCGCTACATCCTGAACTGCAAAAAGTTCGCTTCGACCCGAAATTTAAGACTTCGAAGCTTTGCAAGTATGTCGGAGATGAAGGTCCTGGAGAATTTGTCTGATCTTATGCTTTGGCGATTGAAGCCAGTGGAGGAGTGCGGGACACCATGGCAAAATGATTCCCCCTAGCTCTTCAAGGAGTAGCTTTGCGATTGTTCTGGTCTTTAAAACCTGGATCAATCAGTTCATGGGGGCAATTGAAGAAAAAGTTCGTGAGTAACTTCCAAGGCACCTTCGTGCCTCCAATGTCGACGGGAAGTCTTTTCCAGGTGAAGCAGCTCCCTGGAGAAACTTTAAGACAATACTTCAAGCGCTTCGCTCATACGAAGTCGCAGATCCGAGGGTTAACTACGTCTTCAGTAGTTGACGTAGCTCGGGAAGGAGTCATTCATCCAGGCCTCCTTGATAAACTCCACCGGAAAGGCATATCTTCTGTTTCTCAGCTGATGTCATACTTTGAAGAATATGCGAGGTCAGAAGAGGGCTGGCTTTGGAGAACTGCAGCTACTCCGTCCATACTACAGGAAGTAAAATTGGAAGTAAAAACTTCGGCACAAGCCGCGGGAACCTGTCTTCGAAGTTCAGCATGATAGGACAAGGGGCAAAAGCATCCTCGTTCAGAAGTTCTGAACATTGCACCCCCACAGAAGTTTGCCCAAAGAGCTCCACAACCTTCAGGAAACAAGGTCAGCGGTTGGAGGCCGCCAGGAAAACCGGCTGGCAAGGGCCAGACCCTTTTCTGCTGTATTCATGGTGAAAACTGAAGTCACGCAACTGATGCGTGCAAAGCTATACTTGCCCTGAGAGGAGAATATCTAGAGAGAACTTCAGGTCGAGGTACTACTGACCGAGTTCCAGCTGAAGTGCGTCCGGAGCCTGTCCAGGCTGTGGCGCGGATAGAAAACTTCGAAGCTGCAAGACGCCCTCCGGTGGTCAATATTATGCCACCTACGAAGCAAGAAGAGGGGCAAGACCGAGGAAAAAGAGTAGTCCTCCCTATCTCCAGAGGAGGTACACTCGGAAGCATGTCAAAAAGGCAGAGGAGAGAGTATGTCCGAGAAGTGGGGCACATTGGAACTTCGTCGTCTGCAGCTGCTATGCCTGAATGTTCCATGTGCCAATATCTTTTCTGTAGAGGATGCAGCTGGCATTAAATTTCCACATGCAGATCCACTTGTCATTACTGCCGACATTGCAGGAACTGAGGTTCGAAGAGTGCTAATTGACGGAGGGAGTTCGGCAGACATTATTTTTGATCAAGCCTTCGATCAATTATGCATCTCCAGAAAGCACCTCCTTCCAGCGGCTCGTCCTTTGCTAGGCTTCGCAGGACCTCCGCTTGATGCACTCGGCCAAATTGGCCTGGAAGTTACCTTCGGAGAAGGATTGTTAGCCAGGACAGAGGAAGTAATCTTCGACATCGTGGATGCTCCATATGCCTACAACGTCATCTTCGGAAGAGGCATGTTAAATCAGTTCGAAGCTGTGGCACACCACAATTACTTGTGCATGAAGATGCCCACACAAGCGGGGGTGCTCACTATCTTCGGAGATCAAGCTACCGCCCGGAGAGCGGAATATGGACACGGCCCCCATCTTGATCCAAGACAAGTGAATAATGTGCAAGATAATCAAGAAAATTTTTCTGCTCCTTCCGAATCTTCGAAGAAATCCTTCCCAAGACCAAGTCCTGAAGGAGAGATTGCAACGAAGATTATTGTTAAAGATGGTAAAGAATATGCATTTCAATTTGGTAAAGATTTACCTCCAGAAGTTGCCACCTCCTTGGAAAAAGTAGTTGAGGAGAATTTAGATGTCTTCGCTTGGTCTGACGAAGACATCACCAGAGTCAATAGGGATATTATTGAACATAGTTTACTTCTAAACCCGAAGGCCGGCCTGTTCGGCAAGGACTCCGAAAAATGTCTGCAGAAAGAGCTGTTCTTGCAAAAGACGAAGTTGAAAAATTGTTGAAGGCTGGGATTATCAGAGAAGTGGCTCACACAGAATAGTTAGCCAACCCAGTCTTCGTCAAGAAGAAATCCTCCGGGAAGTGGCGCATGTGCATTGATTTCACATCCTTGAATAAAGCATGCCCTCGTGACCCCTACCCGATGCCCCGAATTGATCAATTGGTCGACTCCACCGCAGGTTCGGAGTTATTAAGCTTCCTTGATGCGTACTCTGGTTATCATCAAATATGGTTGAAACGCGAAGATGAGATCAAGACAAGCTTCGTAACTCCCTCGGGAGTCTTCTGTAATGTAAGAATGCCTTTTGGCTTAAGAAATGCCGGGGCTACTTTTTCGAGGTTAGTTGCTAAGGCTCTAGGTCATCAATTAGGTCGCAATGTGGAGGCCTATATGGATGATATTGTAATAAAGAGTGCTTTAAAGCACCAACATAGCCTAGACTTAGCAGAAACATTTAATAGCCTTCGGGCATGTGGGATTCGTCTTAACCCCGAGAAATGTATCTTCGGAGCTAAGGCTGGGAAGTTGTTAGGGTATTTAGTTTCAAGCAGAGGGATTGAAGCTAGCCCTACTCAAATAACTGCCCTACAGAAGATGGCTCCTCCAGAAAATTTAAAGCAAGTGCAAAACCTGACTGGTCGTCTGGCAGCACTTAGCAGATTTTTAGCAAGGTCTGCGGAGAGAAGTTTGCCCATCTTTAAAGCATTGAAAGGGTCCGAAGATTTTGCATGGACACCGGAGTGTCAAAAAAGCTTCGAAATATTAAAGAGTATCTCAGTAATCTTGCTACACTCACGGTGCCTACTGCGGACGAAACCCTACTCCTTTACCTTGCAGTTACAGGCTCTGCTAGTCAGCGCAGTCCTTGTCAGAGAAGTGGATTTCAATGGGAAGTTGGTACAAAATCCAGTTTATTTTGTGTCCGAAGCATTATCAGGAGCGAAGATAAGGTATTCTGAGCTCGAAAAGTTCACTTATGCTCTGATAATGGCTTCGAGGAAGTTGAGACATTATTTTTTAGCTCATAATGTAATTGTACCAACTTCGTATCCTTTGGGAGATATGCTTCGAAGTAAAGATTCCACTGGAAGAATTGGAAAGTGGGCAGTTGAACTAGCACCCTTCGGCATATCCTTTCTGGCAAGGACAGCAATCAAATCGCAAGTCTTAGCAGATTTTGTAGCAGAATGGACTCCCCCTGCAATGTGGGTTCGGGAGAAGTCAAGTGAAGGAATTTGGACTGCTTTTTCTAATGGGGCTTTCCAAGCATCCGGAGCAGGTGTTGGAGCAGTTTTAATTTCGCCTTCAGGGCAAAGAGCAATGTACTCGGCAAGACTCAACTTTAAGTCTACCAATAATATAGCGGAGTATGAAGGGATTTTACTGGGACTCCGAAAAGCACGTGCTCTAGGGGCTACAAGAGTTGTTATAAAGACAGATTCTCAAATAGTAGCAGGGCACGTAGATAAAAGCTTTCAAGTTCGGCATCCACAGCTTGCAAAGTACTTAGAAGAAATCCGTAAGATCGAAGCATAATTCAAGGGTATTTCAATTCGGAGTATACCAAGAACAGAAAATGTGCAAGCGGACATCTTAGCAAAAGCTGCAGCCGGAGCTATGGATATAGCCAGAAGAAGCTTTTTATGAGGAGCTCAGGTACACCTTCGGTGCCACAAATTCCCTCCGTAGAGATTCTTTGCATTCCAAGTACAGATTGGAGAAATTCGATCATGGAACTTTTGCAAGGAGGAGCAAATTCATTTGAAGAGCCACAGTTTTCAAGATTGAAACTCAGGGCTAGGAATTATCAAATAATCAACGGTATTTTATACAAGGCCAGAGTATGTTCCCCTTTACTTCGATGTATATCCCAAACCGAAGGTCAAGATATTCTTCGAGATATTCATGAAGGGCTTTGCGGTAGCCATCTGGCCCCTCGAGCTTTGGTAGGGAAAACACTTCGCTAGGGGCTTTATTGGCCTACGATAGTAGCAGATGCGGAGAACTTAGTCCGCACATGCCAAGGATGTCAGTGGATGGGTCGATGGAGTCATTGCCCACCAACAGCTCTTCAAGTTATTTCTCCGGTTTGGCCCATGGCCAGATGGGGTATGGATTTGATTGGTCCCTTTCCAGTAGCTAAGGGAAATTTAAAGTTCGCAGTGGTAGCTATTGAATATTTTTCTAAGTGGGTAGAAGCAGAGCCCTTAACAGCTATCACTTCGAACAATGTACAGAAATTCTTTTGGAAAAATATCATTTGCCAGTTCGGAGTGCCTAGACAACTCACAGTTGATAATGGAACACAGTTCGATGCAGAACCTTTCAGAAAGTTCTGCGAAGATCTAGGCATCCAGTTATGTTTTGCTGTAGTGAGGCATCCTCAGTCTAATGGAGCTGTAGAAAGAGGCAATGGAAATATTTTGTCAGGGCTAAATCGAAGGATAGTAGGATTAGCAAAAGGACTGTGGACCGAAGAACTTCCGAAGATTTTATGGTCCATTCGGACTACGCAAACAAGGTCCACAGGTTTCACTCCATTCGATTGCTATTCGGAGATGAAGCTATG
The DNA here is from genome assembly GCA_019279435.1 of Zizania palustris. Classification (NCBI taxonomy): domain Eukaryota; kingdom Viridiplantae; phylum Streptophyta; class Magnoliopsida; order Poales; family Poaceae; genus Zizania; species Zizania palustris. The sequence continues at coordinate 82,089,667 of JAAALK010000080.1, read as the reverse complement.
ACTCCAACGGAGCTCAAAGGAGGATCACTTCGCAGCACCGAACCAGAGATTGAAGGAGAAAGACAAGCTTCGCTGGATTTAAGAGAGGAGACAAGACTTCGAGCTGTAGCCAATTTATCAAAGTATCATCAGCAGACGAAGGCTTGGTTTGACCCGAAGGTTAAGATCAATGAGCTTAGACCGGGTCATCTCGTTTTACGAAGCATCATAGCGCCAGGAAAATTAGGAAATAAATGGGAAGGTCCATACTTAATTGTTCGTTCAGGATGTCCTGGCTCTTTTAAATTAGCTAATTTGGAAGGTGAAGAATTAGCGCATACTTGGCATGCGGAGCACCTAAAGCGATACTTCGCATAGGGGCTCCTTGTAATCATTTGTAATCATCCTCTGAATTAATAAAGCATATGGTTCAGATAGTGCCTACCCCTCATAAACTTCCAGCTTCCGAGTGGACGCACTGGAACCGTGGAGTTGACCGAGAGGGAAGTGCCATTAATTTGAATCATAATTTCGGGCTTTGAACCATTGGTTCGAATTTTCCGACATGGGGGCTGACATAATCCGGAGTCCAAGCCACCGGCTTGTAGGCATCCGTAAAAGAGCCCAAAACCACATCATACGGAGTCCAAGCCATCAGCTGGTAGACATCCGTAAAAAGAGTCCAAGGAGACCAAATCATGCGGAGTCCAAGCCACCGGCTTGTAGACATCCGTAAAAAGAGTCCAAAGAGACCAATGCTGAACTCCAAACCACCGGTTTGACAGAATTCGCAAAAAAGAGCCGAAGGAGGCCAAAACAAAACAGAGTTTGAGCCATGAGCTCCAAATGTTTGTTAAGAAAGTACAAAGTGACAAATTATCTAAGACACTAAAGTGTCCGGAAAGTTATCTCAAGTGATTTCTTTCAAAAGCATAAGGTGTTAAGTCGCCATTCTTCAGACTACAAATAGTCGAAGACATTTTATAAGATTTTAAAAGATCTTTAAATTACAGAGGGGCTCCTGAACCCCCAAAATTGTACTCCTAAGTTTTTCTTTGTGCCTAACCATCTTTGAATACAGTTCGAAGTTGCTCACGCCCAAAGAGGGGCTAATAAATAGGGAGTCAATTTTAAATTGATATTTATTATTCAAGCAAATATGATTACATCATGAAAAATTGGTATCTATACCAAGAAGGAATCGAAGACCTCTTCGATCTCTAGAGCTAGGGTTGGAACGACTAGTTCCAGTGCCGGGAGTCCTAACAACTTTGCGTTTAACTCTCCTACCTCCCTTCGAAGCTCTAAAGTCATTTTGTTCTTGTTGAAGCTCGGCCCAAGTTCGAAGCCGTTCGGGACTTCTTTCCCAGCTTCCAAGTTCTTCAGGCTTTTTACCTTGAACCTCATCTTCGTCTTCGGACCATATAATGTCTTCAGAAGACGAAGTTTCCAAGTTAACTTCTTTTTCTTCTTCTTTAATACAAGATAATATATCTTTACTTATTTCGGACGTAATTGCTCCAGAACTATCTCGAGGAACTAGAAATCGAGAACGCTTGTGAAGTTTTAAGATATCGAAGGTAGCCCATAATAAGCGAAGTTCGTCGTTAACATCTAACACTTCGACATCTTCCATATGAGGCAAAGCCTAAAAACATGATAAACAAATCTTCATTCATAAATGTACATAAGCGTAATGCTTTACATAGTTAATGATCCTAAGGTATTTCTAAACCTGCGGGTTTGGAGGAGGCTGACTGCTCGAAGCTTGGGACCGAGCCTGCTTCTGGCGTTGTCCTTCGTCAATCCAGGCCTTGATCGCAGAACGACCTTCGGCTCTCCATGAAGTTTGAAAGGCTTGCCAAGCAGCGGCCACACCTTCGGAAGGAGTAAGAAGCTGGTCGTCATCGAAGGTAATAGGACCCTCTCCTGCGCTCGGAGTTATCGATCGACCCAGATCTTCGTAGTAACGAAGTAGACCAATGGCAGCCACTTGTTCGGAGATTTCTCCGTAACGAATGCCTGCTGTCTTCATTTGCTTCGCTACTCCTTGAATCCTTTTAGACCGGTGCAGTAGGGAGATGTTGTCATCTGAAGGAAGCATCCCAGTAGTACCGAAGTACTCCAGAACACCTAGCAATTGGTCCATGACCTCCGCAGCTACCTTCTCAGACTTCAGCTTATCTTCAATTAACGCATCCTTCATCGAAGTTAGCTCTTCTATTACTCCATAGAGCCTAGCCGCTTCCGTAGTTAAAGAATTCTTGTGATTCAGTAGCTGGCTGGCTTCTTCTCGGAGCCTAACAAGCTCGGCCCCCGCAGTAGCATGCTCCGCCCGCATCTTTTCAATTTCTGCTCGAAGCACAATTTTTTCTGCTTCGAGCTCCTTGTTCGCAGCCTCCAAGCTTTGTCTGGCCCTGCACTCCGTTGAAACCATGTTGTCCATGTGGACCACTCGACCTTCGGAGATAGTCAAATTTCATTGAAGAGTTGCATTTTCCTCTCGAAGGCAAATGTTTCCACGTTCATTGGAAATTTTCGCAGCTCGGGCCAAGACTGTTTGCTGCAAAAAGAAAAAACCAAGGTGAGAAATTATTCGTATGTAAATTTGATTCTGTTTTGCAGATACTTCGTACCTGGTATGCTACGTGTTCCATGGCAGCATTAAGCTCCGAACTCTCCGCCTCACTCAAGATGGCCACCAAGTCTGTCTCCCTGACTTCACGACTAGCTCGATCCAAAGGCTCGAGCAATGTCCGAAGCCCAGTTCTTCACTCCAAGAAAGGAGCTAGAAGGGGGAGCTGTGGTGTTGAGCTGTGGTCTTCGGAGCCCCAGTAGTTTGGCCCCCCTCAGTAGATTGGCTCTCGTCTATTGACTCAGACGGAGTTGATCCTGAGCTCGGAGCAGGGAGGGAGTCCATCTTCCCTTTGCCTTTTCCAGGCCCCATTTGAGTGGCTCCTGGAATTGGCTCCGAAGTTGTCGAAGGTCTAGGAACTGTATCTTCGGGACGGACCTCTTCCATAGAAGTGGACTCTGTAAAACAAAGGTATTATACATTGTATAATTTCGCATTAAAAAAGGATAAAAGAATTATTCAAAGTTTACCTTCGACATTTTGGCGGCGGGTGAGCATTGGACTGCTTGGCGGATCGAAGGCGAGATCTTCGTCAGAATCAAGCGTCAAATCTTCGACTGTCGGAACATTTTCCTGAACAGTCGTTGTTGCTTCATCCGGAATCGAAGCTACAATGACTTCGACTCCACTCTCATCCATAGGAGCTCCGTCCTGAGGTAAATATTCATGAACAGCTGGAGTCCTCGCTTGCTCAAGATTCTCTTGAGACTCCGGCACGTTCGCAGGTTCTTCAATTTGTACAGCTCTTTGAGCTGCATCCTCGTCAATCAACTTCACGAGCAATCTACCTTCATCCTCCTGAGAATCGGAGATTGAAGCTCTTGGGCTTGAAGGCGCGAGAACTTTTGGTTTTCAAGCCACCCTTTTTAACCGGAGTCTTGGCGAAGCTCGATGTCCCAGCTTCGGCTTTCCTCTTCTTGGGCCCTTTCTCCGAAGGTACCCAATCCATCAGAGGAGGCGGGGCAATTTCTAGAAGCCCCCATACTCTGTTGGATCGTTCCCAACTTCCAACCAATTTGATTCTCCATTCTTTCTCAGTCGGAGTTGGAACGCCCAAAATCTTCTCCGAAGCCCGTACGATTTGTTCCGAAGTTATAGGGGCTAAAGAAACAAAAAAACGAGTTAAGTTTGTTAATTCTTCGAATAAATATACATAGAGTATGTTGTTCTCGAAGTTACCTGCAGGACTTGAAGTTGAGGAAATTTTTCGAAGACCGCCTTCCGAATCCTCTTCGAAGATGATAGGCCAGTTGGCCATCAGGGGAGAAATTTGAAGCCCTAAGAATTCTTCGGCTAAGTCCCGCATGCTCAAACGACGACTGATTTTTTGAAGCAAGCTCAAGCGAGCTTCAAGTTGGCCTAGATCCGGGTGCACTAAGGCTTCCTTCCGGAAGTGGATTTCTCGCAGAGGTCCAGCTAGGCGGCTGATTGCCCCAACTTCGGCGTAAAACCATCTCAAGATCCAATCAGTATACCATCTAGCATTAATGGCCTTGGCAGGAAACCAGAGAGCATATTCGTCCCGGAGTCTGAAGTTGATACTTCCGAAGGCCACTACTATCTTTTCACCTCCGGAGCCTACGAAAGTCTTCGGTTGACATGATGCTCTGTGTAGTGCTGCGAAGATCTCCGCTCTTCCTTCACAACCTTCCGCTCACAACGCCCATTCGAAGATGGCAAGGCGTGCTACCGCACTTGGAGAGAGTTGGGGGAGGGTGACATGAAACAAGTCCAATACCTCCGCTAAAAAGTCGACTGCCAGAAGCCCCAACCCAGCTTCGAAGAAAGCTTCGAAAACAACCACTTCTCCGGGTCTCGATGATGGAATGATTTCCTTCCCAGGTTTGCGAATCATAACCCCAGAACTGATCTTGCCCTCTACTGCGGCCGCAAGTGATTCTCTTCTGCAGGTTGAAGGCCCTAGCTGATAAGATTGATCCATATATTTTGACGACGCTGGACAGAGGTCTTGATGGCCAACATTTTGGGGATTTTCCCCCGCTGTCGCCATTGTTGGTGCTGCAGGTGTCGGAGCAGTCGCCACCAATGTAGCGGTCGCCGCTGCCGCCGCAACTTGCTGCCGAGTCAAGGTCGAAGCCGTTCCCGGACCCTTGAAGCTGGTTTTCGCCATTAGATCTCTTGGGCTACTTTGAAGGAGGAGAGGCTAGGTTTTGAGAGTTGGTTTGTTTGCACGAAAGCGGTGGAAAGGTACAAGAAAGGGTCGGGTCCTCTATTCATAGCCCAGACCTCAATTTTTTAACGTTTGCTTATGTCGTTTCGCATTCTTGACCGTTACTTTATTCCGGAATTAACGCATTATGTAACTTCTGTTAGAAGGAAAAAGCCAACGGCTATTTTTTCCAAGTTAATTCTAGAATACTTCGAATGCAATTCATTTAGAAAATAATTCGAACTTCGCATCTCTATACATTTTGGAGGTATATTGAGTCTGCCAATCTCTGCACATGAATATGTTTCCTTGCGTATACTGCTTCCCTAACATCAACGATTTAACGGAGAAGCGTATTCGAGGGGCTACTGTTGGGGGAAAATATTCCATCTTCAAGATTATCGTAGCAACAAGATAAAGACTGGTGGTTAAGATGATGTCAGATGTATAATTTCGGAGATGCATCCAGTCAAGTTCGAAGTATGATGACGGGCTCTAGTTCGAAGTATATCTTCGAACATAGACTCTTCCAGGAACCTCTTTGCCAGCTAAGATGGAAGACTTATCTTCTTTCTAACTAGATTAGTCTTTTACCATTTTAGGCCTATTAAGAGTCACTACAACAAAACAGAAACTTTTCGTCGGCCAAACTAACTTCCGTCGGCTTTTACCTGTGGCCGACGGAAGTTAACGTGTCTGTGGTCCGGGCCGATACATATCCCTTAACTTCCGTCGGCCACCATTAAAGCCGACGGAAGTGTAACTTCCGTCGGCTTTAATGGTGGCCGACGGAAGTTAAGGGATATAATCCCCAACCCCGCACGAGCGTACAGGGAGACCTAATCCCTGTACGCGCCCACTGCACGCCGCCGCCGCCCGCCTCCTGCCGCCGCCGCCCACCCGCCTCCCGCCGCCCGCCGCCTCGACCCTGCGCCACCGCCCGGCCACCTCCAATCAGGCGCCTTCGCGCCATCGCGCCCGGCCGCCGCCCACCCGCCAGACGCCGCCGCCGGTCCCGAGCACCCTGCCGCCGCCGCCCACCACGCACGCAGGCCGCCCTCGCCGGTGCCCCGCCGCCATTCTCCTGGCCACCGGCCACCGCCCACGCGTGCCCCTGCTCCCCGCCGCCCGTCAGGTGCCCCGCCGCTACCGTGCCCCCGGCCGCCGGCCACCGCACACGCCGGTGACCACTGTCGTCCATCTCGGCACCCCGTCGCCACGCCTCACCGCCTTCAGGTCAGATGCATGGCCACTTGTTACTTGAACTGTTGTATCGTGGATAGGATGGAATTAATGATCCATAATTCTAGCTATTCGATGATCTTTGTTAGTGGATAGTACGAGCTAATTTGCTTGTTGAATGATATAAGTTAGAATTAGTATGAGTCGCTTGTTATATATACTTTTTTCATCAAAATATAATCACCCAAAATCGTGTTTTGTAGATTTAAATGTAATGAATAAATGGTGTAGTTATATTGTAAATTGGATACATGATTTAGGAGAAAAAGATTTGAAGTATTGCTAATGGAAAATAAACTCATGTTATTTTGCAACGAATCAAGCACACCCTTAATTTCCGTAACTCTATCATCTGGACTCTGCATTTATCATCGACGCGTCACCCTAGCTATCCCCCTCTTGAGTCTCGACTGAGTCGACTCTCTACCTCCCCTTCCACTTGCGCCGCCACCTCTGCCCCTTGCACCGCCGGCCGCCGCCTCTGCTACCCCTCCCCTTGCGCCGCCAACCGCCGCCTCTGCTACCCCTCCCCTTGTGCCGCCGGTCGCCGCCTCTGCTACGCCTCCCCTTGCACCGCCGGTCGCTGCCTCTGCTACCCTTCCCCGTGCGCCACATCGCCGCCTCTGCTACCCCTTCCCCTTGTGCCACCGCCGCCTCTGCTACCCCTCCCTGTGGCACCTCTCTCCTTTCTGCCTCTCTAATCCTCTCCCCCTCCCTCGCGGCGATGGCGCGGCGAGGGCTCGATAGGGCATGGTGAGGGTGCAATGGGGCCGCGGCGAGGGCATGTCGAGGGCGTGGCGAGGACGTGGCGAGGTCAGATCTGGCCACCCAGTGCACTAGTGTAGAAAATGGGGAAGAGAAGAGGAGGGAGAGGAGATCAAGTGTGGCGGCTGGAGAGGGGGTTGAGAGAGAGAGGTAGTGGAGAGAAGTTAGGGTTTAGAAATGGGCTTTAAATGAGCTGAAATTCAAATGGGTTGTGTGGTAAAATTTAAATATATATGTGCTATTAATTATATTCTTGTGTTAATTTGTGGTTTGTTGATGATTTCATTACGGTGATTAGTATATTATATATATATACTTTTATTATATATATTTCTTTTCGTATGCAATTTTTTAATTGACAACAACGTAGATAGTGTAACGAAACCTATGCGTCACCCGTTTCGGACCAACATGTCTCACACGTGTCATGCGTGTGAGATGTGTAGGTCCGGAATTGTCTCTTTTTGGACAGCCTCAGAGTGGGCGATAGAGCGTGGTTTTATGATGAGTCATGAGTCCGAATGGGATTTCAGTAACATAACCTTGTTGTTCTCCATTGCACCATTATCAAGCGTGCAATTGGAGAACGGCGGGGTTATGCTGCTGAAATTTCGTTCGGACTCATGGCTCGTCATAAATACCACGTTTTGTCGGTCACTCTTGGGTGGGTTTAGGACCTATCTTTTCCTATAGACCATGGTTGTCACGGCATCGCCTGCGCCGACTAGGCGTCCAGGCGGTCACCGCCGGACGCCATGGTGAATCACGTCGTCGGCGGGCTCTGCTTCCCCTTGCGTCACCGGCCGCCCGGCCGCCTCTACTTCCCCTCCGTTGTCCGGAGGCGGAGGCGGGGGGTGGCCAGGGTGTGCGTATGTTGCGAGCCCCTTGATTGAATGAATGTTTTGCATATAGAATGGCTGAGGATGACCGACGGTGGATGTATAGTGGTTGGATGAAAAGTGGAGCTCACACGAGGGAGTGGGTAATCAACGCTGAGAAATTTGTTGATCGTGCATTCGCTTTGACAACAAACACTGGCGCGAGGTGCCCATGCATGAAGTGCAGAAGTTCTCGTTGGCAAGACAAGAGGACGTTGTCATTGCATATTTGCAAATATGGTTTCGTGCCAGGTTATGAAGTTTGGTCTTTTCACGGCTGAGACAGGCCGTGAAAAAACGGTATTAGAAGTGGAAGAAGAAGATGATAGCGTTGCTGACGATAGGATGGATGAGATGGTTGATGCTATATGACCGGAGTTTGAATCAAACCCCGAGGATCCTCCAACACCGGAGGTTCAAAAGTTTTTCGACATCCTTCGAGCTTCAGAAGAGCCATTGCATGAGCACACCACCGTAAGCGTTCTCGCTTTCGTGACTCGTATTATGGCTATTAAGTCAAAGTTTGCATTTTCAAACAATTGTTATAAGGAGCTCTTGAATCTTATCAGCGATATCCTTCCTAAGAACCATAAGGTGCCGAAAGACATGTACCAGTCAAAGAAAATGCTTTCTGCTCTCGGTATGGAGTATGAGAAGATTGATGTGTGTCGAGATAATTGTATGCTGTTCTGGAAAGAACATAGTAATGAGGTGAAATGCTTAAAATGTGGTAAACCGAGATTCGTAGAGGTCGTAAATGAAGACAAAGAGAAGGTGACGACAGAGGTTGCTCATAAGCAACTTCGTTACATGCCTCTTACACCTCGAGTGAAATGATTGTTTCTCTCAAAGAAAACCGCTAGACATATGAGATGGCATAAAGAAGGTGTACGTGAGAATAATCAAGTAATGGTGCACCCATCTGATGGTGCGGCATGGAAGGCTCTAGATAATTTTGATGCATACTTTGCTAGTGATGCAAGGAATGTTCGCATCGGGTTGGCAACTGATGGATTCATGCCTTTCAATGTAACGGCATCGTCGTACTCTTGTTGGCCTGTGTTTGCTATTCCATACAACCTTCCACCTTCGTTTTGTATGAAATATGAATTTATGTTCATGTGTCTCATTATACCTGGTCCAGATCATCCTAGAACACGACTAAATGTGATGCTGAAGCCCTTAATTGAAGAGTTGAAACAATTGTGGAAAGGAGTTGAAGCATATGACTATGACCAGAAACAAAAATTCAATCTTCGAGTTGCGTATCTGTGGTCGGTCCACGATTTTCCGGCATACGGTATTTTTTCTGGTTGGAGTTGTCATGGAAGGTTGACATGCCCGATATGTGCGAAGGACACAGATTGTTTCCGTCTGAACTTCGGGGGAAAGATTTGTTACTTTGATTGCCATAGATGCTTTTTGCCCATGAATCACCCATTTAGGTTACAGAGGAACAATTTCAAGAAGGACAGCATTGTTGTAAAGGGACCACCAAGGCATTTAAATGGTACAGAAATCGCTGATATGCTGAATGAGTTGGTTCCTTAATGAAAATGAGGATGGATTTGTAGGATTCGGAACCAAACATAATTGGACCCACATATGTGGCTTATGGGAATTGCCGTATGTCAAATCACTAATTCTGATGCACAACATTGACGTTATGCATCAGGAACGTAATGTTGGTGAAAGCATTATAAGTACATGTATGGATTTTACTGACAGGACAAAAGATAATGTAAAGGCGAGAAGAGATTTAGCTAAGATTTGTAATCGACCAACCCTTGAGTTGACGAATAGTGGTGGCAAGCCACGTGCCCCATTTTGTTTAAAACCTAAAGAAAAAAACAAGTAATGAGGTGGTTGAAAAATTTGAAATTCCCAGATGGTTACGCCGCGGGATTTAGAAGAGCTGTGAACTTGAAGACAGGGAAATTAAATGGATTGAAACGTCACGATTACCACATAATAATGGAAAGACTCCTTCCTGTAATGTTTCGCGGGTACCTGAATGATGATGTGTGGAAGGCGTTAGCTGAGCTGAGCCATTTTTATAGACAACTTTGTGCGAAAGAAATTAAGAAAGATATGATGGAGATGCTAGAGAAAGAGATCCCGGTGCTTTTATGTAAACTGGAAAAAATATTCCCTCCAGGGTTCTTCAATCCAATGCAACATTTACTGGTTCATCTGCCATATGAAGCTAAGGTAGGTGGCCCTGTGCAATATAGGTGGATGTATCATAGTGAAAGGTCCCTAAAGAAGCTTAGAGCGATGGTTGGTAATAAGGCCAGAGTTGAAGGTTGCATCGCAGAAGAATTTAAATTTAAAGAGATAGCATACTTCACTAGTGTATACTTCGCTGAGCATCACAATGTCAAAACACCTGCTACACAGTACCATACGGATGAAGACCATCCTTGTAGTGATCTCCAAATATTTGGGTGGAAGGGCATAACTGTTGGTGTCTCCACGACATATTATGTAACTCAGGAAGAACGAACAAATGCCTTGCTCTACATGTACTCAAATATGGAAGAGATGGAACAATATTTCGCGTAAGTGATTCGTTTTAGTTTTATATTTTACCTCCAAATTTTATACCCATTTGTTTACCTATTGTTACATTGACAGTATGTTTGATTTGAAATACTTGACGTCTGGTCGTCAACCAACGGAGAAGCAATTAGATAAATTGCGTCGAGAAGGAGTAAATGGCGGGCCTAGTTTCCTCACTTGGTTCAGAGAACATGTAAATCCTTACCTTTTGTGACATGTATTATTTTAGTCTACTAGGTTAATTATCTGATAATCTCCTATGATTTGCAGTGTGTGCTCGCTGACAATGTACATATAGACTTGCGACAGCTCTCTTACGGAAGTATTAGTGCCAAAAGTTACGGTCGCTATGATGTTAATGGTTTCCGCTTCCGTTCAACTATTTTTGAAGCATATCGACCTCTAGCGGCAACAACTAATACTAGAGTTGTTACAAGGGTCGTTGATGGACAAGGACACGAAACTATGTATTATGGAATCATCAAAAATATAATCGAGTACAATTTTGCCGGGAATAAGGAGATTAAAGTAGTCTTCTTCGATTGTGATTGGTTCGACCCTAAACATGGTACTCGTGAAAACCAATTTGGGATGGTTGAAGTCAAACACGCGGAACAATTATCTAGTTGCGACAATTTTGTCCTTGCTCACCAAGTCGAGCAGGTGTATTATATGCCCTACCCTATGTGAAAAACTAAGTGCTTGGTGGGTAGTCTACAAAGTGAATCCTCGGGAACGTCTACACACCCCTAGTGATGGCGCTTATCAATTGGAGGTTGAAGAGGTCGATGAGGTTTACCAAGATGATGAATTGCCGACTTCATTTAATGTAGAGTCAGAATCGTCGATAGATTCTTTTCTCGGTGATTCTAATGATGTGGCAGTTCCCGAGAAAAGGAAACACCAACATAAGAAGAAAAAAGTAACATGGCGTGCTTTGGGGAGAAAAGGACAAATTGATCCTGATTTTGATGATAATTGACAAGTAATTGTTTTCATACATGGATATGCAATATACTTCATATTACATGTTTTTTTATATGTTCAAACCTTCTTTACTAATAAATGCTCGTTTGTGCTTGTTTTGAATAGGATGTCGAAAAAGATGAAGAGTGTCACGAGGAAGCTCTTCCGCTTGGGGAGTTCATTGGTGAGTACTCCGGCGAGTACACCGACGAGTCAGGAGGACACCCTATTGCAGGGTAGTTCCTCTTCATCAAACAGACGTCGTCAAGAGCAGCTCCTGAGATGCATAGATCCGACATTAATTGGTCGGCCTATTGCATTTCAACTAGAAGATGAGGTAACTTTCAGCTTGTTTTTTATGCCAGTTATAAACTATTCCTAATTGTTTCAATACTGTTTTGTAGGAGGAAGAACACTTGGAGAGTGCGGGTCACGAGGATCATCCGGAGGGTGGGGGGCAGGGAGGGGGATGTCCTAGAGTGTGCGGCACAGAGGGATGACCCAGAGGGTGTGGGGCAGGGGGATGACCCGGAGGGTGCGGGGCAGGGGGATCTCTCGGAGGGTGCGGGTCAGGAGGAAGGTGCTGAGGCTGCCGGCGGGTCCTCAGTATCTTTCACGACGAGCCACCTGGTTGCCCCACCAGCCGTCTCTTCTGGTGGAGCCAAGATCGAGATTACGCCTGTTGGTGACGGGTAAGTGTAATACTCTTCTGTTGTTTTGCTTTTTTTTTCAAAAAATTTCTTTCACTAAACTAATTAACTTTATTTATTATGTATTTCTAGATCTTGGATTGACTCTCAGTTTGACGGCACTTCGAGGGTCAGGCAGGTTAACCAGATATTGGGTAACCTGTGCCGTCTGCACTACCTAGGGGTGTGACAATGCCGACCGGTGAGCGGGTTCTATGCCAGACATGGGACCAGTACCGGTTTGCTCCTGACGGGCGCCACGGAACTGCTCAGGGGGTGGTGTCTCATGACTTCTGGGTATGCAAGTGTTTTTTCAATCTTCTTTTAGGCTTTTCGAGTTACAACACTGTACTAATCATTACTTTTGCAGTTACGCTTTTGCTTGCCAGAAGTCGGCAATCACCATAACCATGCCCTTCAAGTCTTCAACAACAATGCACATAAGGTGGTGAAGGACGCCATTTCGTATGCCCGCATTCAAGCGAACAATGCTTACTACAAGGAGAAGCTAGGGCAACGAATGAGCAAGGCGACGGGCTCATCGTCAATCTATTTGACTGAAGAAGAATACCGTTCGGTAAACAATTCTAACTTTTTAAATCTTCGATTGTTGAGATTTGTTGTCATATAATACAAATAGCATCTCTGTTCAGGTGAGGATTCTGTGGTTTGCAAACCGCGAGGACGCATATTTCGAATTCTGCAAGATTTGGTCTTCAGCCGCATTTAAGAAGACTTCCGAGCAGAAAAGACAATGCCGCGGGACGGATCCGAAGCACAGATATGGTGCCGACGGACATATTCGTCACACTAAACGCTTGGTAAGACCTCCTTATGTCACTCTCTAGCTATAGATACATTGTAATGCGACTAACTCATTTCTAATGTACAGGAAGCTAAATCTGGCAACGTGCCAAGTGACATAGAGGTGTATACCTCTGGTCACAAAGGAAGCGATCCTACACAGCCAGATGTCTTGTGTAGCCAGACAGCCACGGACCATTTGGTGAGATGTTATTAAGAGTTTACGTAATTTCATTTTTCTGCGTCTAGCTAATCGGACATGTTTTTTGCAGACGCAGTATGGTGAACACATGGTTCGAATCCATGGAGAGGACTATGATTGGCGGAGAGAACCTGTCGACCAAATGGCCGTGTACTCCAGCGGAGGTGGCAAAAGCCATGGACTGGTGAGACGGTGTTTTTATTAATGTTTTGTGTATGGTATTGTGATGGTAACTAACTCATTCAATGTTGTAGGTACTCCAAGTTCAATGGAGTTATTGACTCGAGAGCAGTGAGAGCTCAGAAGTCAGCTCAGTCGTCGCAGAGCTCCATCGGAGTTGGCTCCAGCCGTCGTCGCTCTTCAGAAACCCCGGAGGTGGATCGGGTGAGGGAGGAAATGAGGCAGGAAATGAGGCGACGTGACGAGTACTATACCGCCTGCTTAGCACAACAGCAGGCGATGATCCAAGTAAGTTTAGTTTGGAGTGTTGTAGTTAAAAAGTATTTAGAAATAGGTTTAGAACTAACTGATTACATTACAACATGTGTAGCAACTAGTTTCCACTATGTCGGTTGTAATAGAGGGGTAAAAAGGTCTTTTCCTTAATGTTTGGGCCTATAAATACCCCCCGTTTTACCCTGTAATGAGGACGGAATACAAGTTATTCAATACACACATTCGAACTATTCTAAGTTATTATCCTTTCAGAGGCTTAGAATAGTTTCCTTCGCAAACATTTCGTTTGTTAGTTTCTAATCTTCAGAAACCTGTTAGCGTAATCCTTTACGCCAACAAATCGCTAATGATTTGGCTCAGCAAGCATCTGGCGACCAAGTCAAGAGAGGGAAATTTTCTATATTGAAAAAGCCGATGTTTGGTCTCATTGCCGAAGCTAGTAATGCTGGACAGGCGCACCCTTCGGGTCGAAGCCCTTGGGTCACCGAAGGCCAGCGCATGCCGAAGCCCCTAGATCGGAGTGCTCCGCCCACCGAGGGGTCCGACATGCCAGAGCCTATAGTCCGAAGCCTCTCGGACGGGGAAGGCTTTCCAGGGTCCGAACCCTCCGAAGTCAGTGTTTTAGAAGTTTTTTTAGAAGGTGGACCAGCGAAGCCCTCTAAAATCTATGAGGGCGATTGGAGAGTCCCAATCGTCCAGTATTTGAAAGACCCTAGCCGAAGGGTTGATCGGAAGGTTCGGCGACAAGCGTTCAAATTTGTGTTGGTAGACGACACATTATATCACCGAAACATCGACAGAGTGCTATTGAAGTGTTTAGATCATGAGCAGTCCCAGGTGGCTACAGGAGAAGTCCATGAGGGGCTTTGCGGCACTCACCAGTCGGCCCAAAAGATGAGTTGGATGCTCAAAAGAGCGGGTTTTTATTGGCCGACTATGACTAAAGATTGTTTCAAGTACTACAGAGGGTGTGAGGCATGTCTGAAGTTTGGCAACATCTAGTTAGCTCCTGCATCATTGCTCAATCATATTGTCAAGTTGTGGCCGTTTCGAGGTTGGGGTTTAGACTTCATCGGCCAGATCTACCCTCCTTCCTCAAAGGGGCACTGGTTCATGTTGATGGCGACATATTACTTCACCAAATGGACCGAGGTCGTACCTCTCAAGAACATGACCCATAATGAGGTACGCGATTTTATTTTAAAGCACATCATACATAGATTCGGCATCCCTCAAACTCTTACTACAGATCAAGGTAGTTCATTTATTTCTAAAGAAGTAAGGGACTTCGCCGAATACTATGGCATTAAGTTGATAAACTCTTCACCTTACTATGCTCAGGCCAATGGTCAGGCCGAGTCTAGTAATAAAACCGTGATTAAGCTTATTAAGAAGAAAATTGAAGAGTTTCCTAAAAGGTGGCATGAAGTGCTTTCCGAGGCGTTATGGGCTTGTAGGATTGCAAAGCACGGTGCCACCAAGGTCAGTCCATATGAGTTTGTATATGGACAAGAGGCCGTTCTGCCTGTAGAGGTAGATCTTGGCTCCTTAAGAGTGTTGAAGCAAGACGGCTTATCGGTCAATGAACATGAAGCTCTTCTGAAGGATAATCTGGAGGAAGTGACCGATAAGAGACTAAGAGCTTTATAAGCCATAGAGGTAGACAAGAAGAGAGTAGCTAGAGCCTACAATAAGAAGGTTAAACCAAAACCGTTTCAAACAGGAGACTTGGTATGGAATATGATTTTCCCTTTAGGCACGAAGAGTCCCAAATTTGGCAAATGGTCACCTAGTTGGGAAGGTCCTTTTAAGATAGCCGAAATCGCTCCCGGCAACGCATACGTGTTGGAATCCCTACAGGGGGAGCGGTTTCGAAGAGCTTTGAATGGTAGATACTTGAAAAGGTATTTCCCAACTGTGTGGCAAACGTCGGTGCTACGTCATGCTTAGGCCTGTCCCTAAGTATCCGTGCACTTTTGGATCACCGGACTGACCCAAGTGTGGGGGCACATTTCCGTGTCAACAGCCTAATCCTGAAGCTGAAGAATGAGAACAATGGTTGGATGCGAGCAATTCGTTCTAACAATGGTTCTGAGTTCAAGAATTCTCTATTCATCAGTTTTTGTAGTGATCAAGGTCTTGAGCATCAGTTTTCTACTCCTTACACTCCCCCACAGAATGGCGTTGTGGAACGAAAGAACCACACGCTAGTCGAGATGGCCAGGATGATGATCGATGATCATAGGACTCCTAGGCACTTTTGGGCTAAAGATATGAACACAACTTGCTATCTAGCCAACCGTATTTTTCTTAGAGGTTACCTAGGTAAGACATCATATGAGTTGCGGTTTGGCAGACAGCCCAAGGTGAGCCACTTGCGAGCGTTTTGCTTCAAGTGCTTTGTGCTCAAGAAGGGAGGGCATTTGGACAAGTTTGAGTCTCGTTGTTGGGATGGAGTCTTTCTTGGTTATGCTTTGTATTCTCGAGGCTTCCGTGTTTGGAACCTCGAGTCCTAGTAGCTTGTCGAGATGTGTGAGGTTTCTTTTAATGAGTCCATATCTTCACTTACTTCTTCTCTTGAGCTTTTTGGTGATGATGAGCTTAGATAGTCCATCTTCGAGGCAGATGATGACACTTCTGTTGTTGATGAGGGTGGGCCTTCTACACAGCCTTCAGACCCCACACCATTCTAGACTTTGACTGAGGATGAGGGCGGACCTCTGATCACTACTTCCACTTTGATCAAGCCCCCTCAATCAAGTCCAAAGGTGCAGCTGCTGACTACGGTGAGGTGACATCTGATGACCTAGGATCTCGAGCAGTTCAGCGTGATCATCTCTTAGAGCTCATCATCGGTGATCTCACTATGAGATCTTTGCGTTCTCAGCTGGTTCACTCACTGTTTTTGCTGAGTTTCCTTTTGTTGCGACCTTTGACCCAAGAGATGTTGCTCACGCTTTGGCTGATGCAAATTGGATAAATGCCATGCAAGAAGAGCTTGGAAATTTTATTCACAATCTGGTTTGGACAATATTTGAGCTGCCACCAGGTTGCAATCCCATAGGCAGCAAGTGGGTGTTTAAGAAAAAGCAAGGTGAAGATGAGGTTGTGGTGCACAACAAAGATCGATTAGTTGCCCAGGGTTTTTGCCAGAAAGAGGGTATTGATTTTGGGGAGCCTTTCGCCCCTGTTGCCCATCTTGAGTCCATTCGCATACTTTTGGCATTCGCTACTTCTAAAGGATTTAAGCAGCCCCACAGTTTTGAAAACCGTACGTTTTCTCGACATGTTTTCAAGTTGCAAAAAGATTTATATGGACTGAAGCAAGCCCCTAGGGCTTTGTATGATCGTTTAAAGCAAATTTTGTTGGGGAACAACTTTGTGATGGGTTTTGTGGACAAAACTCTTTTCTTGCTCAGAGTTGGCACTAATTTTTTGATTGCTCAGATTTA
Source organism: Zizania palustris (assembly GCA_019279435.1). Lineage (NCBI taxonomy): Eukaryota > Viridiplantae > Streptophyta > Magnoliopsida > Poales > Poaceae > Zizania > Zizania palustris. The sequence continues at coordinate 82,072,867 of JAAALK010000080.1, read as the reverse complement.
CGTGGATGACATTATTTTTGGTGGTTCTACTAATGAACTTGTGTCGAAGTTTTCTGAGCAGATGCACAATGAGTTTGAGATGAGCCTCATGGGTGAGCTCAAGTACTTCTTAGGGCTCTAGATCAAGCAGACCAAGGACGACATCTTCATTCACCAGAGCAAGTACACGCGAGACATGCTGAAGAAGTTCGACTTCGGTGGAGAGCTAAAGCCTCAGATGACCCCCATGGGCACACCTAGGGGCTTAGACAAGGATGAGAGCAGTGTCAAGGTCAACGAGAGAGAGTATCGAGGGATGATCGGATTGCTTTTGTACTTGACGGCGATGATACCAAACATTTTGTTCACCGTGGGATTGTGTGCACGCTTCCAGTCTTCACCACACACATGTCATTAGCAGGCTGTCAAGCGCATTTTTAGGTACCTTACCTATGTGCCTGATCTTAGTCTTTACTATTCAGCATCATCATCTCTTGAGTTATCTGGATTTTCCGACACTGATTTTGGTGGGTGTCGGCTAGATCGCAAGTCTACTTCCAGTATTTGCCAGTTTCTTGCTTCTTCGTTTATTTCTTGATCTTCTCAAAAACAATCTGAGAAACCAAGTTAAGATGTGCCTTTGTTTCAAGTCTATGATGAGTGATTGACATGTCACCTTCTGGACGAAGGGGTCCCTCCGAAGGGGTTTCAGAGGTGTGTTACCGAAGGGTTCAATGTTTGCTGACTCCAGCTGTTGCAGCGGAGTTTGTCTATCGGAGGGGTCTAGCAGAATACGATGAGAAGTGTGTACCGAAGGGCTTGGTACTTTGGGCGGTACACTGGACTGTGTACCGGAGGTTGTTTACCGGAGAGGTCTCTAGGGTACTAGAAACGTTTGTCTTCTTGTTGGTGGTGTGCAGGTGACTTCGGAGGCGATGGGACTATTCACAGCAGGTGAACCTGGATCAAGCGGGAGGTTTGATGCCAGGCGAGCGGGGAGCTCGGTCACGGAGGCTGCGTGGGGTCGAGGTCAGTCCTCGGGTCAAGGTGTGCCAAGTGAAGGCAGAAAGTACGGAGGGTGGCTTCGACTGAAGGTACCCGAGGTAAAGTCCTCGGAGGCGAGGCACTTCAAAGGTGACTCCGAAGGAGTGACTTCGATGGTTGGTGGACGAAGTCCCCAAGAATGAGGCAAGGCTCCCAAGTGTGCTCCGGTCGGAGACACTTGAAAGGACACCTGACGAAGGTCTCAGAAGTCAAGGAGCATTGAAGGCATGGTCCGGATAAGGGTCTTCATGGAGTGTGCTCAGGGCTGAGACACTGCGAAGGGGTGCTTATGGGTATGCTTCATGCGGAGACCTTGGACGAAGAAGGGACATCGAAAGGTGGCAAAGGTACTCTGAAGGTTGGGCTTCGGAGTGAGGCTGAATTGAGGTACTTTGGCCATGCATGTCTTCGGTATACGGACTGACGAAGCTTGAGCTGGAAGTAGCTACGAAGCCGTGGTGGTCCACTCTAGAGGTTATGGAGCGAAGGCTCGAGGGTTTTGATGGCTTCGACTTAAAACTGTCAATGTATCGAAGACTGACTTCGGTGAAGCGAAGACCTTCGGGTTCGAAGCATGTCACCAAAGCCTTCCACACTTTCTGTGCAAAGGGGGCTCCAGAAGATTCTACTTTACAAAAGCTGATCGTGTCTGCTCTGCAAAAGCTGATGATGTATCCTCTACGAAGCTGACAAAAGGAGCTTCCAATAAAGTAGACTACCATTTGTACCCCCGTGTCTAGCAGAGACAAAATCACTGTAAACCCTAGGGGTAAAGTAGTCTATTTGCATTACTGAGTTGAGGCTATAAATAGTGAGGTAGGCTAGGTCTAGGTAACACTTTGAGAAATCATTTTCAGAACTCCTAGAGCTAGCTGCCATTCTCATGTACTCAGTTCTGTGAGTCTTTTGTGTTCCCTGTTTATGCAATTAAATTTCAGTTTTCGCATTGATTCAATTTGCATGAACTTGTATCTGCTTTCTTTGCACTATATGAGTTGAGTTGTCTTCCATCAAGTTCGTTTCTTGTAAACTTGAGATCTTTCTCTGTGTTATTTCATACGAAGTGTTGTGTAACTCATACATGCGATTTCTGTGAGTTTTGGTGCATGATTCATTCTATGTAAATTGGAGGCTAGACCTCGGTATTTACTAACAAAGCACCCTATGCAGTTTGGCTCGAAGCCTGTTTTTCTTCCCATATACGAAGTCCTCATTGCAGTCAGTTGTCTGTTTTTAGCACTCCAAAGTGCGAAGCCTAGTACTAGTTACTAGTGCAGAGTCTTTGTTCGGAGCTCTCTTAGGGAAACACACTTGTGCTAAGTACAGTAGTGCGAAGCCTACTCAAAGGCACCTCGTGTGCGGAGCCTGCACTATGTTTGTAGAGTTTATGGTTATTTTGGGTTTCTGAGTGCATGCTAAGTATTCTAAACTCCGAACGTTTACCCTATCTGAAGCCTATGTTCGAAGTGTGTTTGATACTTTCGAACCAAACACTTCGAAGGGTGTGTTCGAAGCATGTTCAGCAGAACAAAATTTTAAAATCTCCCATTCACCCCCTCTGGTCGCCTGTTTCGGTCCAACAATTTGTATCAGAGCTTGGTTAAGATCACAAGTTGATCATTATTGGTTTTGTGATCTTTTGGTGACATGGACAGAGTTAGTAACATACCTCTGTTAGATGGGACTGACTTCGCATATTGGAAGATGCACATGGAGGCTTACTTGCTATGCCAAGGAAATGAAATATGGGAGATCATGGACTCACAATACTCCATCCCTGAAACCCGCACTACTCAGGCAGAAAAAGACCAGTATAATTCTAACTCCAAAGCTAGAAATATACGATTCATTATCTTGAGTAGGAGTGAGTTTGATAGGGCTTAGCACCTATGGACAACCAGGGAGATTTAGAATACACTCACTGTCTTTCATGAGGACTCTACACAGATCAAGGCTAGGCGCCAAAGCACATACAATCAACATAATCAACTGTTTGTGCAAGGCTCGGGTGAATCTATAGATACTATGTTTTCACGCTTTGACGCCATAGTGAGTAACTTGCGGTCCACTGGGATGCTTCCTTACAATGATCATGATAGGGCTATCAAGGTTCTCTATGCTCTCGATCGTAGCATTTGGGAAGTGAAGATATCCAGCATTGAGGAGTCCACAAGATATGATACATTGACCTGTGATGAACTCTTCAGCAAGCTGAAGTCCATAGAGATTGCAAAGGCATCTCTTGTTGTGCACAAAAATTCTTTGACTCAACCATTGGCACTAGTTTCTGGCTCTAGCCGTGGCACCATAGCAGTACCAAGCTCATTAGGCACTTGTGTTCTTGCAGGAGGTTTTGCTTTATCTTCGCTGGTCTTTGTTACTAAGGAGCAGGTGGATACTCTGGATGATGAAGAGCTTGCTCTCATTGCTAGTTGATTCACCCTTTTTCACAATGAGTGACGGGATTAGAGGAGAAGTGGCTTTAGTGGATGTTTTGAGTGTGGTGACACTTCTCACATCAAGGCCAATTGTCCTAAGCATAAGAGAAGAGAAGAGAAGAGAGTGAGCACCCCAGACACCACAAGAAGGAGAGGAAACCCTATGCGAAGGGTAAGCGCGACAAGGTGGCTAAGAGGGTAGCCAAGGCAACTTGTAGAGCTTTTGTCATGGCTCTCAGTGACATCGACACTTCCTCAACTGAGGAGTCGAGCTCTGATGAGGAGGAAGAGTCTCCAAGGAAGGAGGAGAAGGAGAAGAAGGCAAGGGATTTCACCGGCCTTTGCTTCATGGCCGACAGCGCTAACAGCGGCGATGAGCTAGACTCATCTAAGGTACCTCTATCCTATGACCAGCTTTCCATTAGAGTTGATGAACTGAATGAGGTTGTTCTTGGTCAGGATAGATTACTAGTTCTAGACGCTAGAGATAGAAAAGACCTTAGATTTAGGCTAGAATCTATTTCTATGGATTATGCCATGCTTAAGTCTAAACTTGATGATGCTGAATGTGAATCTTGCACTGTTGTCATGGGTGAGCTTGCCTAGTTGCATTCTGTGCATGCTCAAACTATTGATGAGCTTGAGACTGCACAGAAGTAGCTTTTGGTAGCGGAGTCTAGACCTATTTTTTTATGCTTGTTCAAACTGTTCTTTATTAATTGATAGAATTAATTTGAGAGACAAACATGTTAAGGAGTTAGAGGCTAGATTGGAGAGTGTTGAGTGTTGAGTGTTTTAAGGATGTGTAGTCTGTTTGTCCCACCTACATCACCCTTAAGGACCAACTATGTTTTGCTAGAGGGCAAGTTGAAAAGCTCATGACTGAAAATGAATACCTTCTTTCTGTGGTGAACAAATGTACTAAGGGAAAGGGTAGGATGAATTTGCTCTTAGCCAAAACCAAGACGTATGCTGACAGGGCAGGGTTAGCTGTAGGATTGGGTTTTGAGAGAATTCCTTCAGACAGTGAGAACAAAACTGTTTTTACCTCACCCACTACCTTAGAGAAAGAAAGAGTCCAGTTAGACACTCCACCGAAAGCCAAGTGTTGGGGGAAAATACCCCATCTTCGGGGTTATTGCTGTAATAGGACAAAGGCAGGTGATTGAATCAAAGGTTCCCAACATGTAACTCCGGGAGTACATTGGATCAAGTTCGAAGTATGGAGGTGAACTCTAGTTCGGAGTATATCTTCGAACTTGGACTCTTCCGAGAGCCTTCCTGCCAGCTAGGATGGAAGACTTATCTTCTTTCTCATTAGATTAGTCTTTTACCATTTTAGCCCTATTAAGGGTACCGAATAGTTTCCACTATGTCGGTTGTAAGAGAGGGATAAAAGGGTCTTTTCCTTAATGCTTGGGCCTATAAATACCCCCCGTTTTACCCTGTAATGAGGACCGAATACAAGTTATTCAATACACATCTTCGAACTGTTTTGAGTTATTATCCACTTGGAAGCTCGAAATAGTTTATTTCGCAAACACTTTGTTTGTTAGTTTCTAACATGTTGAAACCTGTTAGCGTAATCTTTTACGCCAACAGTTGGCGCCGTCTGTGGGGAACCTAGTCCAAAAAACTTCATTATCTACCAAATTCTCACACCATGCCTCCCAAGCGGAGTGCAGGTGGTAGTCCTACTCGGAGGTCCCCTCGGACCTCCGGAGTAAGATCTTCAAACACGGTTGAGGTCGGAGGACCTTCAGTAATTCCTCCACCTCAGACCCCCGAAGGGATTCCCCTTCCTCGAGCATACGGAGTTCCTCCCCCAACTCCATCTATACTTCGGCCAGCCGGAGTCCCTCTTCCTCCTCAAGTTCCACTTCGAACTGATGCATACAGTTCTCACGACCCAGAAGGTCCTTCTGGAGGAGATGAAGATGGTCTTGGTGATATGGCCACTCAAATGGCCAGTCTCCAAGCTGAAGTAGCAAGGTGGCGGCAAGAAGCCGTAGATAGGCTTCGTTCTCAGGCCACCCAAGTCATCCCCGAAGTGCCCGAAAACGACGAACTTCCTTATCCCGAAGCCCCGGAGAACGCTTCCTTCGACACTGAAACTCCGCTGCATCCTGAGTTGCAGAAAGTGCGCTTCGACCCTAAGTTCAAAACTTTGAAGCTTTGTAAATATTCTGGAGATGAAGATCCTGGAGAGTTCACCCGCTCTTATGCATTAGCAATTGAAGCCAGCTGGGGAGTGCGAGACACTATGACCAAATGTTTTCCCCTAGCTCTTGAAGGAGTGGCACTACGGTGGTTCTGGTCTCTGAAGCCAGGATCAATCAGATCATGGGGGGAGTTGAGGAAGAAGTTCGTGAGCAACTTTCAGGGTACCTTCGTACCCCCAATGTCAACAGGAAGTCTTTTCCAGGTGAAGCAGCTCCCCGGAGAGACTTTAAGATAGTATTTCAAGCGCTTCGCTCATACGAAGTCGCAAATTCGAGGGTTAACTATGTATTCTGTAGTTCACGCAACTCGAGAGGGAGTTATTCATGTGGGCCTCCTTGATAAACTTCACAAGAAAAAGATATCTTCTGTTGCTCAGTTGATGTCTTATTTCGAGGAATATGCAAGGTCAGAAGTGGGGTGGCTTCGGAGAACTGCCGCAACTCCGTCAATCATGCAAGAAGTCAAGCTGGAAGTCAAGACTTCAACACAGTCGCAGGGGCCTAGCTTCGAGGCTCAGCATGACAGACATCGGGGGCGAAAGCATCCTCCGCAGAAATTAGCCCCAAGGACTTCGCAATCTTTAGGAAGCAAGACCAGTGGCTGGAGGCCGCCAGGGAAGCCGGCTGGCAAAGCCCAGGCCTTCTTCTGCTGTGTCCATGGTGAGAATCGAAGTCACGCAACTGATGCGTGCAAATCTATACTTGCCTTAAGAGGCGAGTACTTGGAAAGAACTTCGGGTCGAGGCACTACTGACCGACTTCCGACCGAAGTGCGTCCGGGGCCTGTTCAGGCCGTGGAACAGATAGAGAACTTCAACCCTGCAAGACAGCCTCTGGTGGTCAATGTTATGCCACCTCCGAAGCAAGTAGATGGTCAAGATCGAGGAAAAAGAGTAGTCCTCCCCATCTCCGGAGGAGGGACCCTCGGAAGTATGTCGAAGAGGCAGAGAAGAGAATATGTTAGAGAAGTGGGCCATATTGGAACCTCTTCGTCTGCAGCTGCTATGCCTGAATGGTCCCATGTGCCGATATCTTTTTCTGCAGATGATGCAGCTGGTATAAAGTTTCCACATGCAGACCCACTCGTCATCACTGCCGACATAGCAGGGACTGAGGTCCGGAGAGTGCTAATCGACGGAGGGAGTTCGACAGATATTATCTTTGTCCAAGCTTTTGATCAACTCTGCATCTCCAGGAAGCATCTTCTCTCAGCAACCCGTCCTTTGCTAGGCTTCGTTGGACCCCCTCTCGATGCCCTCTGGCAAATTGGCCTGGAAGTTACTTTAGGAGAAGGGATATTGGCTAGGATGGAGGAAGTAATTTTTGATGTTGTGGATGCCCCATATGCATACAATGTTATCTTCGGAAGGGGCATGCTGAATCAATTTGGAGTTGTGGCGCATCATAATTACTTGTGTATGAAGATGCCCACACAGGCGGGAGTTCTTACTGTTTTCAGAGATCAAGCCACCGCGTGAAGAGCGGAGTATGGTCATGGCCCTCCTCTTGACCCGAGACAGGTGAACAGCGTGCAAGATAACCCGGAAGATTCTTCCGCTCCTAGCGAATCTTCGAAGAAGTCCTTCCCAAGGCCAAGCCCTGAAGGAGAGATTGCAACAAAGGTTATTGTCAAAGATGGCAAGGAATATTCATTTCAATTCGGCAAGGACTTACCTCGCTCCAGAAGTCGCTACTTCGTTAGAGAAAGTAGTTGAGGAGAATTTAGATGTCTTTGCTTGGTCTTATGAAGACATCACCGGAGTCAGTCTAGATATCATTGAACACAGTTTACTCGTGAACCCGAAGGCTCGGCCTGTTCGGCAAGGACTCCGGAAGCTGTCTACGGAGAGGGCTATCCTTGCCAAAGATGAAGTTGAAAAGCTGCTGAAGGCTGGGATTATCAGAGAAGTGGCTCATACGGAGTGGTTAGCCAACCCAGTCTTCGTTAGGAAGAAATCTTCCGGGAAGTGGCACGTGTGTATTGATTTTATATCTTTGAATAAAGCATGCCCCCGTGACCCCTACCCCATGCCCCGAATTGATCAACTGGTTGACTCTACTGCTGGTTCGGAGTTATTAAGCTTCCTCGACGCGTACTCCGGCTATCATCAAATTTGGCTAAAGCGCGAAGATGAAATCAAGACAAGCTTTGAAACTCCTTCGGGAGTGTTCTGTTATGTATGAATGCCCTTTGGCTTAAGAAATGTCGGGGCTACTTTTTCGAGGTTAATTGCTAAGGCTCTAGGTCATCAATTAGGTCGTAATGTAGAGGCCTATATGGAAGATATTGTAATAAAGATTAGCAGAAACATTCAACAGCCTTCGGGCATGTGGGATCCGTCTTAACCCCGAAAAATGTATCTTCGGGGCGCAGGCTGGAAAATTGTTACGGTATCTAGTTTCAAGTAGAGGGATCGAAGCTAGCCCCACTCAGATAACTGCGTTGCAAAGGATGTCTCCCCCGGAGAATTTAAAGCAAGTGCAAAAGCTGATTGGTCGTCTTGCAGCACTTAGCAGGTTTTTGCCAAGGTCTGCGGAGAGAAGTTTGCCCATTTTCAAAGCATTGAAGGGGTCCGAAGATTTTGCATGGACACCAGAGTGTCAAAAGAGCTTCGAAGATATTAAAAATTATCTCAGTACCTCGCTACACTCACGGTGCCTATTGCGGACAAAACCCTACTCCTCTACCTTGCAGCTACTGGTTCCGTTGTCAGTGCAGTCGTTGTCAGAGAGGTTGATTTCAACGGGAAGTTGGTTCAGAATCCAGTTTATTTTGTGTCTGAAGCATTGTCCGGAGCTAAAACAAGATATTCCGAGCTTGAGAAGTTCACTTATGCTCTAATAATGGCTTCGAGGAAGTTAAGGCATTATTTCTTAGCCCATAATGTAATTGTACCAACTTCATATACCTTGGGAGATATGCTCCGAAGTAAGGATTCTACATGAAGGATAGGAAAGTGGGCCGTTGAATTAGCACCTTTTGGCATATCCTTCGTGGCAAGAACAGCAGTTAAGTCACAGGTGTTGGCGGACTTTGTGGCAGAGTGGACTCCCCCTGCAGCATGGGCTCCAGAGAAGCCAAGTGAAGAAATTTGGACCATTTACTCCGATGGAGCTTTCCAAGCATCTAGAGCAGGTATCGGAGCAGTGATAATTTCGCCTTCAGGGCAAATTAATGTACTTCGCAAGACTCAACTTTAAGTCTATCAATAATACGACGGAGTATGAAGGAATTTTGCTAGGACATCGGAAGGCACGTGCTTTAGGGGCTATAAGAGTTGTTATTAAGACAGATTCTCAAATTGTAGCAGGGCACGTAGACAAGAGTTTTCAAGCTCGGCATCCACAGCTCGTAAAATATTTGGAAGAGATCCGTAAGATCGAAGCAACATTTAAAGGAATTTCCATTCGGAGTATACCCAGAGCAGAAAATGTGCAAGCTGATATCTTGGCAAAAGCCGCAGCTGGAGCTATGGACATTCCAGAAGAGGCTTTTTATGAAGAACTCAGTATACCTTCGGTGCCACAGATCCCTTCTGTGGAAGTCCTTTGCATTCCAAGTACAGATTGGCGAAGTTCAATTATGGAATTGTTGCAAGGAGAAGCAAGTATGTCTGAAGGGCCACAGCTTTTGAGGTTGAATCTCATAATTCGGAATTATCATATAATCAAAGATATTTTGTACAAGGCCGGAGTATGTTCCCCTTTGCTCCGATGTATATCTCAAGCCAAATGTCAAGAAATTCTCCGAGAAATTCATGAAGGACTCTGCAGTAGCCATTTGGACCCACGAGCTTTGGCAGGAAAGACACTTCACCAGGGGCTTTATTGGCCTACAATAGTAGCTGATGCGGAGAGCTTAGTCCGCACTTGCAAAGGATGTAAGTGGATGGGACAAAGAAGTCATCGCCCACCAACAACTCTTCAAGTCATTGCTCCAGTATGGCCCATGGCCAGATGGGGCATGGATCTTATTGGCCCCTTCCCAATAGCAAAAGGAAATTTGAAATTCGCAATGGTAGCAATTGAGTACTTTTCCAAGTGGGTCGAAGCTGAACCCCTAACAGCTAGCACTTCGAATAATGTACAGAAATTTTTTTGGAAAAATATCATATGCCGGTTCGGAGTACCTCGACAGCTGACAATTGACAATGGAACACAATTCGATGTAGAACCCTTAAGGAAATTTTGGGAAGATCTAGGCTTCCAATTATGTTTTGCTGCAGTAAGACATCCTCAGTCTAACAGAGCTATTGAAAGAGCCAATGGTAATATCTTGTCAGGGCTGAATCGAAGAATAGTGGGATTGGCAAAAGGATTGTGGACCGAAGAGCTCCCGAAGATCCTATGGTCCATTCGGACAACTCAGACAAGGTCTACCGGTTTCACTCCTTTCAGACTATTATTCAGAGATGAAGCTATGACACTGACGGAGCTTAAAGGAGGATCCCTTCACAGCACCGAACCGGAAATAGAAGCAGAAAGGCAAACTTCGCTTGATTTAACAGAAGAGACAAGACTTCGAGTTGTCGCCAATTTGTCAAAGTATTAGCAGCAGACGAAGACTTGGTTCGACCCGAAGGTTAAGATTAATGAACTTAGCAACAGACGAAGACTTGGTTCGGAGTCGTTCGGGGCTCCTTTCCCAGCTTCCAAGTTCTTCAAGTTTTTTCCCCTGAGATTCAGCATTACCTTCATCTTTGGACCATGCAATGTCTTCAGAAGATGAAGTTTCCAAGTTAACTTCTTTTTCTTCCTCTTTAATATAAGATAGTATATCTTTACATATTTCGGGTGCAATTGCACCGGAGCTAACTCGAGGAACTAAAAATCGAGGTCGCTTGTGAAGTTTTAAAAGATCGAAGGTAGCCCATAGCAGGCGAAGTTCTTCAGTAATGTTTAACACTTCGATATCATCCATATGAGGTGAAGCCTAAAAACACGATAAGCAAATTTTCATTCATAATGTATGAAAAACATGATTCTTTACATAGTTAGGATCCTAAAACAAGTCTAGACCTGCGGGTTTGGCGGAGGCTGGCTGCTCGAGGCTTGCGACCGAGCTTGCTTCTGGCGTTGTCCTTCATCAATCCAAGCCTTGATCGCAGTACGACCTTCGGCTCTCCATGAAGCTTGGAAGGATTGCCAAGCAGCAGCCACGTCTTCGGAAGGGTTAAGAAGCCGGCTTTCGTCGAAGGTAATGGGAGCTGCCCCTGCATTCAGAGTTATCGATATTCCCAGATCCTCGTAGTAACGAAGTACGCCAAGAGCAGCCACTTGTCCGGAGATTTCTCCATACCGAATGCCTGCCATCTTCATCGTCTTCGCAACTCCTTGGATCATTTTTAACCATCGAAGCAGGGAGACGTTGTCATTTGAAGGAAGTGTCCCAGTAGTACCGAAGTACTCTAGAACACCTAGGAGTTGTCTCATGACCTCCGCAGCTACCTTCTATGATTTCAGCTTATCTTCAAGTAAAGCGTCCTTCGCCGAAGTCAACTCCTCCACCACAGCGTAGAGCCTAGCTGCCTCCGTAGCTAAAGAATTTTTCTGGTTAAGCAGGTGGCTAGCCTCCTCTGCAACTTTGGCTTTTTCCTCCTGGAGCTTGACAAGTTCAGCCCCCGTTGTAGCATGCTCCGCCCGCATCTTTTCTATTTCTGCCCGAAGCACAATTTGTTCTGCTTCGAGCTTCTTATTCGTAGTTTCCAAGCTTTGTCTGGCCCTCCGCTCCGTGGAGACCATGTTGTCTAAGTGGGAAACTCGACCTTCGGAAATGATAAGATTTCGCTGAAGAGCAGTAGTTTCTTCTCGAAGGCGAAGGCTTTCGTGCTCATTTGAGGCAGCCGCAGCTCGGGCCAAGACTATTTGCTGCAAAGAGGAAAAATCAATGTGAGAAATTATTTGTAGGTAAGATTAATTTTGTTTTGCAGATACTTCGTACCTGGTACGCTGCACGCTCCATGGTGGCGTTGAGCTCCGAACCCTCTGCTTCGCTCAGGATGGCTACCAAGTCCGTCTCCCCGACTTCGCGGCTAGCTCGATCCAAAGGCTCGAGCAAAGTCCGAAGTATGGTTCTTCGCTCCAAGAAAGGAGCTAGAAGAGGGAGCATAGACAAAGCCCTCTGGTCGTCTTCGTTCGGCGAGGGGTCAGAGCGCTGAGCTTTATTCTCAGGAACTTTAGCAGACTGGCCCCCCTCTGTAGATTGACCTCTGTCTGTTGATTCAGACGGAGTTAATCCTGAACTCGGAGCAGGGAGGGGGTTCATTTTGCCTTTACCTTTTCCAGGTCCCATTTGGGCGATTTCTGAAATTGGCTCCGAAGTTGCTGAAGCCCCAAGAGTTGCATCTTCGGGACGAACCTCTTCCATATGAACGGGCCCTATTGAGGCAAAGGTATTATACATTGTATAATTTTGCAGGGAAAAAGAACAAAGGGATTATGCAAAGTTTACCTTCAAAGTCTTGTCGACGGGTGAGCATCAGGCTGCTTGGGGGGTCAAAAGCTACCCCAAAGTCTTCGTCGGAGTCAGAATTCACGACTAAAGCTTCGACTGTTGGAGCCTCTTCGGGAGCTGCAGTCGTTGCTTCGTCCGGAATCGAAGTTGATTCTACAGCAACTTCGGCTCCACCTTCATTCATAGGGGCTTCATCACGCGGCAAGTCTTCTTGAGCAGCCGAAGTTTCAACTTGCCCGAAGTTGCTTGGAAACTCTGGCACGTTTGCAACACTGCCGGTGTTTGCATCTGCTTGGGCTTCATCCTCATCAATTAGGTCCACAAGAAGTCTACCTTCGTCCTCCCAGGAATCGAAGACCGAAGCCACCGGACTTGGAGGCACAACAGCTCTTGGTTTTCGGGCTACCTTCTTTGACGGAGTCTTGATGGGGGCTGAAGTTCCAACTTCTGCCTTCCTTTTCTTAGGTCCTTTCTCCGAAGGCACCCAATCCAAAAGAGGAGGGGGAACAACTTCAAGTAACCCCCATACTCGGTTGAACCGTTCCCAAGTACCTACTAACTTAATCCTCCATTCTTTCTCGGTCGGAGTCGGAACTCCCAGAATTTTCTCCGAAGCTCGCACAATTTGCTCCGAAGTCATAGGAGCTAGAGAGGCTGAAAGATAAGTTGACATTGGTTATTTCTTCAAATAAATATATATGAAACATGTTGTTTCCGAAGTTACCTGCAGGGCTCGAGCTTGAAGAGATCTTTCGGAGGCCGCCCTCCGGATCTTCCTCAGAGGTGATTGGCCAGTTGGCCATCAGAGGGGGGATCTGAAGTCCGATGAACTCCTCTGCCAGATCCCACATGCTCAGACGATGGCTAATGCGTTGAAGTAGGCTACGACGAGCTTCGAGCTGGCCTGGATCCAGGTGGACAAGGGCTTCCCTCCGGAAGTTTGTCCTGTAGAGGTCCCGCTAGCCGGCTTCTTGCCCCAACTTCGGCGTAAAAACCAGCGGAGGATCCAATCCGTATACCACCTGGCATTGATGGCCTTGGCTGGAAATCGAAGAGCGTACTCATCTCGAAGCCAGAAGTTAATACTCCCGAAGGCCACCACCATCTTCTCACCTCTGGGGCCTACGAAGGTCTTGGCTGGCAAGAAGCTCGGTGTAGGGCTGCAAAGATTTCTGCTCTTCCTTCGCAGCCTTCAGCCCGCAATGCCCATTCGAAGATGGCGAGACGTGCTATCACATTCGCAGAGAGTTGGGGGAGAGTAACATGGAATAAATCCAGTACCTCAGCTAGGAAGTCGATAGCCGGGAGCCCTAATCCTGCTTCGAAAAAGGCTTCGAAGACAACCACTTCTCCGGGCCTTGGCGAAGGAATACCTTCTTTTCCAGGTTTGCGGATCACAATCTCCGAACTAATCTTCCCTTCTATCGCTGCCGCGAGCGACTCCCTCTTGCAGGTTGAAGGTCCCAGTTGGTAAGATTGATCCGCATACTTCGACGACGCCGGAAGGAGATCATGAGGACCATCATGTTGAGGATTTCTTCCTGGCGCTGCCATTGGCGCTGCTACTGCCGCTGTCGGAGTCATTGTCGCTGATGTTGCCGCCGCTGCTGCTGCCGCGGCCTGCTGCCGAGCCAAGGCTGAAGCCGCCCTAGGAACTTTGAAACTGGTCTTCGCCATGGAACTGCTCTGGTGGTTCAAGGAAGAAGATGGAGGCTAGGTTTTGTTTTCACTAAAGCGGTGAGAAGAGTACTCGAGAAGGGGTTGGGCTCTCTATTTATAGCCCAGGCCACGATTTTTTACCGTTTGTATCTGCCGTTTCGCATTCTTAACCGTTATCTTGTTGCGGAGTTGACGCATCGCGTAACTTCCGTTAGAAGAAAAAGCCAACGGCTATTTCTTCTAAGTCTAAAAAAGCTTTCGGGCTCCTCAAGTTAATTCTAAGATAGTTTGAACGTAACTTTCTTAGAAGTTGATTCAAAGTCTTGCATCTCCACATATTTCAGAGGTCGATTAAATCTGTTAACCCCTGCGCATGATTATTTTTCTTGCGTATACTGCTCTCCTAACGTTACAGATCTAGCGGAGAAGCGTATTCGAGGGGCTACTGTTGGGGGAAAATACTCCATCTTCGGGGTTATTGCTATAACAGGACAAAGGCAGGTGATTGAATCAAAGGTTCCCAGCATGTAACTCCGGGAGTACATTGGATCAAGTTCGAAGTATGGAGGTGAACTCTAGTTCGGAGTATATCTTCGAACTTGGACTCTTCCGAGAGCCTTCCTGCCAGCTAGGATGGAAGACTTATCTTCTTTCTTGTTAGATTAGTCTTTTACCATTTTAGCCCTGTTAAGGGTACCAAATAGTTTCCACTATGTCGGTTGTAATAGAGGGATAAAAGGGTCTTTTCCTTCATGTTTGGGCCTATAAATACCCCCCGTTTTACCCTGTAATGAGGACCTAATACAAGTTATTTAATACACATCTTCGAACTGTTTTGAGTTATTATCCACTGGAAGCTCGAAATAGTTTATTTCGCAAACACTTTGTTTGTTAGTTTCTAACTTGTTGAAACCTGTTAGCGTAATCTTTTACGCCAACACCAAGAAACCTACCCAGCCTCCAAAGAAAATTCCACCTCCTCCACTCAAGAAAAACCTTCAGCAGAAACCCAAGGAGACTGTGAGAATTGCTCCTATGACCCAGGCGAGTGCGCCTAGGAGAGTGTTTCATTGTTCTCACTGTCAGCGGATGGATCATTTGGTGTGGTTAAGCTTTCATCGTATCAAGGATGAGCGACGCTCTCAGGCATTGTGTTTTCTGGACATGCATTACCCTTCTTCAGGTATGCATGAGTCTAACTTGTACACACGTCCAGGTTTTGAGGCTCCCCGTGCTTCATGGAGAGGTTTTGTCCCTCGTGGTGTACACCATGTCTCATATGGTGGTAGACCACGTGTAGGTGGCTTTGTACCTCAATAGTTTGGGAGACCTCGTCGCATGTCTGGATTGCATCATGTAGGTAGACCTCGCAGTTTGCATCACTCTATTTTACCTATGCATAGATAGTATACTTTTATTGTGCCTACTTCTCGTATCTCTCAGTGCTAGATGCCTCGTCATATTTTCACTCACCCCAGCACTGAGCGATCGAGGTTTTCTCGTTTTGTGTAGGCATCATACCAAGGCTTGGAGGGCACGTTGATCATGGACTCCGGTTGTTCACGCCACATGACCGGGAACACAACATGGTTCTCCAACCTCACACAACCAAGCAAAAGGAGCAAATCACCTTCGGCAACAACCGAAGAAGTAGAGTGAAAGGTAAAGGTGTGGTAAGAATCAACTCAAATTTCACTCTCAAATATGTTTCCTTGGTTGAAAATTTGGGATACAATTTGCTCTCTATGTCCCAGTTGCTTGATGAGGGCTTCGAAGTGCGATTTCATCGTGATACTTCGCAAGTACTCAATTTAGATGTCATTTTAGTTTGTAAGATTTTTAGAGTTGGGAGAGTATCTGGAGCTGATTTCTCTAAGTCTTCGAGTTCTTGTCATTGCTTAGTTGCTCATTCTACATCTGATCTTTGGAAGTGGCATAGGAGACTAGGGCATAAGAGTTTTGAGTTGCTCGCTCGTTTGAGTGCCCTAGGACTGATCCGACGATTGCCCAAGCTCAAATTTGAGAACAATTTAGTTTGCGCTCCATGTCGACATGGAAAAATGATTACCGCTTCACATTCACCAGTCACTATGGTGATGACCGAACAACTCGGAGAGCTTCTCCATATGGACACTGTAGGTCCTTCTCAGGTTAGTTCCTTAGACGACAAGTGGTATGTTCTTGTCATTGTAGACGATTTCTCTCGCTACTCTTGGGTCTTCTTTCTTGCTAGAAAGGATAAAGTGTTTTCACACTTTCGGATCTTATCTTTGAGACTTTTCACTGAACTCCCTAGTGCATTGAAATTCATTTGAAGTGATAATGGCACCGAGTTCAAGAATAGTATCTTTGTTGACTTTTGCATGGAGCATGGCATAGAACATCAATTCTCTGCTCCATGGGTTCCTCAACAAAATGGTGTTGTTGAGATAAAGAACCACACTTTGGTTGAGATGGCTAAGACGATGCTCGATGAGCACATGACTCCTAGAATGTTTTGTGCTGAAGCCATGAACACTGCTTGTTACATCTCAAACCGAATTTTCTTGAGTTCAATCTTGAACATGACTTCATATGAGTTATGTTTTGGGAGACAGCCCAAAGTTACTCATCTTCGAGTATTTGGTTGTTGTTGGGGGAATAATTTTTCCCTTAAAACAGGGGCCAAATGACGTCAACCTCTGACGGCCTTCGGCTCGGAGCCCGACACTGTCGAAGCATGCCCCTGTCTAGTGAAGTTATTTCTAAAGTCTCAAGGTTCATTTCGGAGCCCTCTAGAGCAAAGCCTCCGAAGCCCTTTCGGAGTCCTCCGGAGCGAAGCCTCCAAGCTCCCTTTGAAGTTTGCCAGAAGCTAAATTTCAGGCTAACTTCAGAGTTATCCTCCGGGCTAACTTCGAAGTTTACCTCCGAGCTTTGTTCGGAGTCAACCTTCGAGCTCCTTTCGGAGTTCCACAGAGCCAGTCTCCGGACCCTTTTCAGCCGATTCGAAGCTAAGTCTCCGAGAACCCAGTTCGGAGTTCAATCCAGAGTATACTTTGAAGCCCACTTTCGAGTGTCCTTCGAAGCCTTCCTTGTAGCCTCCGCCTGAAGAGCTCCGGCCCCTACTCCGAACACAGAAAATATTTGTACCTCGCTACAGTATAGAACTCATACCAGGGGCCCCTCTGCCCCTAGTATGTCATTTAGCTGGTCAAGAAGTGACGTTTATCTGATACGTCTGTAAAGATGTAAAGCACTTTGTACAGTAGACTAGCCTTTTTCCCTTTTGGCCCCTATAAGCCTATGACTTATAGAGGGCATTTAGGTCTTTTCCTTTGGCCTGCGTGCCTATAAAAGTAGGGCCAAGCCCTTGTAATAGTTTAGCTCCTCTAGGGCCATGAGAGCCTCGGGATTCATTAGATTCTACCGAGGCATACTATGCCAACTCCACCACAAACTGGACGTAGGGCTATTATCCCTTAGGGGAGGTCCGAACCAGTATAAATCTTTTCTCCTTCTGAGAGAACCCTTCAAGGTTCATTTTACACACTATACACACATACATAACCTGTGCTGTAGCTAACACAATTGCTACAATAGTTGGCGCCATCCGTGGGGACCTTAGTCCTAAAAGCTAAGTTCTCTGCCACTGTCTGCAATTCGAAGTGCGCTTGAGGGGGGAGCTTCGAAGCTTTCTTGCTTCGCGCACCCTCCGGCAAGGGGCTTCTGGTGCAGTTCGAAGGCCTTCTTAGCCTTCCTCTATCCTTCGCGCTTCGGAGCTCACCCTCCAATAAGGGGCTTCACTTCACGTGTTGAAGGTCGTCAAAGCCCAGTGGCTATGAGGCAAGTTTTCACCCACTTTACGAGGTATGTACACTGCAGAAGCATCCCTTCGATGTACCAATCTGCAATTACATTAATATAAAATCGAAGCCTTGCTTCGCCTTTAAAGCAAACTTTTGCTCAATCTTATTAAAAGTCGAGGCCTCGCTTCGTGTTTTAAAACCGAAGCCATGCTTCGCATTTCGAAATCGAAGCCTTGCTTCCTTTTAAAAATTCGAAGCCTTGCTTCACCTTATCAAAAACCTAAGCCTTTTTTCGCCTTATTTAAAATTTGAAACCTTGCTTTGCTTTACAAAATCCGGAGCACCCCTCCAAAGGCTACACAGCGCCTCCAGACCCATAGCAGTGGGCTTTGATACTTCCGAGCGACGGCTCGGCAAGTCCGAGATTCCAGGCTCCGGCCTGATGCATCCCCGGGTCAAAGGGGGCCCAGGGTCGTAGGTGACCTAGAGTCGAAGGTGGCTCAACTTATCGCAGGTTCGGTGAATCCACACCAAATATCCTTTTCATTCACTACAGGATCAAGCTCAAGAAGGCTTGCTTCGCTATCTGAACACGCACCGAGGCCTCGCTTCACGTGACGTGATCGAATCTAAAAATTAAGCATCTCGAAGTCATGCTTCGCTTAAAATCTAACTACGTTTCGGAGCTTCGCTCACGCACAATATCCAAATTAATTTTTGGCTACGCTTAATTTGTCTACGCTGAAGCCTTGCTTCGCTCCAAATTAATGCATTCGAAGCCCAAAAGAGGCCTTCACCTCGATGCGATAGAAGCATCCGAAGCCGCCAAAAAGGCGCACCCCTTCGCATTTTTAATTGCCCGTACCAGCAACGACTAAGTCCCTAGCTGCCACGCGCAAGGGGGGAAGTATGTATGCGAAGTGTGTGAATGTAATGCGCAGTACGAGCATGACAAGTTAAAATATTCGAAACAATCAAATCATGCGAAGCATGTAGACAAAGTATGCAAATACAAGAAATCTCATTCATTGAATGATAATTGAGAAGTATGTTACAAATACACTTCAAAAACAAAATTATGAGTAGTCTGTATCTAAGCCTGAGAAAAAGCGAGCTTGAGGCCCCGACCCTCGCTTGCTAGAGCCGTATTCGAAGGCTGTACCCCCTCACCACGTAAGTCTACTGCGAAGCAGCTTAAGTCTGGCGAGGAGGAAGAGCTCCGAAGGGGCTCCGTCTTCACGGTAGCCAGTAGCTCCTGGGTACTTCGGAAATGGCTTCGCCGTTAGGCCCCCTTAGAAGTTTGAACCGAGGGGGGACTTCGGACCTAGCTACCTCGAGGATGACCCATAATTGGCGAAGTTCTTCAGAGTCCTCAAGTACTTCGAGGTCAACATTCGAAGGCTTGGCCTGGTCAGGTATAAAGTACCCCCGCATTTATATTAATAATCTGATAAGTTTTTACAAGCCTACAACTAAGAATTACAAGGAGCCTAAGGAGATCTACACTTCGGAGGCGGAGGTGCCAACGTCAAAGGCTGAGCTGGCGAGGCCTATGCCCTGGCTCAGCGAATGCGGATGGACTTCTGGAGTTTGAGGACTGCTTCACAGCCTTGGGCCTTCCAAGGCTCCTAAAGTCGATGCCAGGCTCCGCGGATGTCTGCCAGATGTGTCACCAGGTGTTGGCCTCCGAAGGCCACCGGAGTCGCCGAGGTCGTTGCTTCGAGGTGGTTGCACCCCGAGTCGTGAAACATTTGCAGCACTCCTTAACCCGCCACTCGGCTGGCCATCAAGGCGAATCCCTTCAGGGATTGCTCCGCCATCGCAGCCACCACCTTCAAGAAATCGACGCGGTCTCTAATTGGGTCCTGAAGGCCGAAGTCTGGAGCCTGACACTCAGTCCCTATTTGTTCAAGGACCTTGGTCAAGCTTAGAGTGGCTTCATCGACGTTAGCAACGACGAAGTCTTGAAGGCAATGGCTAGCTTGGCGAACCTTGGAGTTCTCCTCTGCCAGCTGAGCTCTGGCATCCTCCACAGCTCGAAGCACTGCTCGGAGCTTGTCGGTCTCCGAGGCCAAGACTTCCCTCGCCTTGTCGGCCTCGGCCCTCGTCGTCTCCGCTGAGGCTTCGGCCTGCCTTCGCTTCTCGGCTTCCACCAAGACTTCGCGTCGGAGGGCGTCCCTCTCCTCCGCCAAGAGTGTCATCCGCCTATCCGCAGAGGTTGATGCTGCAGCGTTCAGTGTGAAGGCCTGAAGGAATTCAAGAAAATCATAAGTGCTGATTAAAAACAAGCACGACTCGAAGGTTGTATAGGACTTCGCTCACCTAGATGAGGGCTTCGTTTGCATTTATGAACAGGTCCATGGGGCTCGAGCGGCTGAGTTGACACACCAAGCCTCCTGCCTCTATAGCCATGGAGCCCTCATGAAAGTCATGGATGGCCGCCTCCGTCACGGCCCCCTTCGGCTACAGAGGCCGGACAATCTCCTCCACGTCAACCTCCTACACAGGCTTTAGCGGAGCCAGGCTCCGGTCCACCACCTCGACATGCTCATCATCTTGGGGGTCCCGTTCGTCGCGACCATTGCCTCCGTCTTCCTCAGACGAGGAACTGTCGGACTCCGAACTACTGCTGTTGCTGCTGCTGCTACTGCCAGAGGCCTCCGCTGGCTTCGGTGCGGTGGACCTCGCACCGGCATCGTCTTCTGCAAAACTTTCAAGTCAATATCCTCATATGAAAAGAGAAGTATAATTAAAGTATTTACCTTCGTCGGAGATCTCTTCGAAGGAGGAGGGGTCGATGAGTGCACCCCAATACTTTTGCTGCGAAGCTGGCGCCTCAACCTCTGCACCCGAAGTCGTCGCCGTCGAAGCCTTCGCCACCACCTCGTTAGCTTCTGCCGGAGCCCCTGCTACCTCCGCTCTGGTTTCAGGGTTCGCGACTGTTGCCTCCTCTGGTATAGAGGCTTTGGTCGCTGGGACCTCTGACCGAGCCTTCGAAGCATTGGGCTCATCGTCGTCCACCCTCTTCCTCTTGGAGCCGGTTGCTGAAGGTACAAGGTTGGAGAAGTCTAGCAGAGCCTGGACCCCCTCGACGCCGAGCAGGGTCCACACTCTGTTCCAGTGCTCCCATGTCCCCACCAGAGCAAGCCATTGGGCCAGGTCCTCAGGTGTCGGGGCTCCGACAACACGCTCCACTGCCATGATGGCCTCCTCCAGAGTCCTCACTTCAAGAGCGGCTTCATCAAGATTCCAAGTCAGGATAAAGTTATTTGATGAAGTATGAAAGTGGAAAGGCTTCGAAGTCTTCACCAATCCTTCACGCCGGTAAGAGATGAGCGCATTGGTACTCCGAGGGGAGAGTTTGCCCCAACGGAGGCATAGAACCACTCTTGATCCCACCTCGAGTACCATTTGCTGTTGGCGGCCCTCGCTGGGAAGGCATCTTGGTACTCCCTCCAAAGCTGGAAGTTGGCGCTTCCGAAGGCCAAAGCTTTCTTGACGTGGTCTGCACCCTCCCTTGGCTTCGGCTGACAGTTGGCGTCGTGAAGGGCTACAGAGACGTCGGCACGCCCCTCGCAGCCTTCAGCCCTCATGGCCCATTCAAACACCGCTAGCCTCTCCATGACGTTGGGCGATAGTTGAGGAAGCTCGAGGTTGTAAGCCTTCAAGACTTTGCTCAGCATCCCCACGGCTGGCAGTCCGAGGCCAGCTTCGAAGAAGGCCTCGAACAGCACCACTTCGTCAGCCCGAGGTCTTGGTATGGCCTTCGACTTCTCTGGCACTAGAAGTTGGATCTTTGATGAGATCTTCCCCGCGCAGGTCCTTCGGATAGACTCCTCTGTCGAGATCGAGGCCCTCATCTCCAAGGTTTGCTTGAACTTATCTGATGGCGACTGAAGATTCTTCGGCCCAAACCGCCTCGCTGCAGGCTTCGCCGCAGTTGCATTCGCTGCCTACGATTGGGCGGAGATCGAGCTCGAGCCCAAGGACAAAGCCTTCGAGGCAACTTTCTTCGGCATTTTTGTGGAGCTTAGATGCGAAGGGCGCTAAGGCTTGCGAAGTGGGCTCCGCGCGAAGCTATGGATGAGGAGAAGAGAGCGAAGGATGCAAGGCGTTGAGAAGAAAGCAAATGAGAGGTGTGTCGAAGCCGTGTGCGGTAAACCCCTATTTATAGGCAGTAAAAATCCCGACGGTTCCCATGCCGAAGCCACTGACAGGTGGGCTACCGCGAAGCTGAAGCGAACCAGCGCACTGTAACGGTCAATTTAATAGCCGTTGCAAAGTCAATTGATCTCCCCGAGGTCATTCTGACAGCTGACGAAGGCAATTATTACCTGCGCAAGTCGAAGCCACCTTCGGTCCAAGCTTCGAAGGCCTGCTTTCTCTGAAGTTGCCATTTTTACTATCATTTGTCCCAAGGGCGCACGCACCCCTTCGTCCCGAAGGCCTACAGGTGAGGGGCTACTGTTGGGGGAATAAGTTTTCCCTTAAAATAGGGGCCAAATGACGTCAACCTCCGACGGCCTTCGGCCCAGAGCCCGACACTGTCGAAGCATGCCCCTATCCAGTGAAGTTATTTCTAAAGTCTCAAGTTTCTTTTCGGAGCCCTCTGGAGCGAGGCCTCCGAACCCTTTTCGGATTACTCCGGAGCGAAACCTCCAAGCTCCCTTTGAAGTTTGCCAAAAGCTATGTTTCAGGCTAACTTCGGAGTTATCCTCTGGGCCAACTCCGGAGTTAACCTCCGAGCTTTGTTCGGAGTCAACCTTCGAGCTCCTTTCGGAGCTCCCTAGAGCCAGTCTCCGGACCCTTTTCAGCTGATTCGGAGCTAAGTCTCCAAGAACCCAGTTCGGAGTTCCATCCGGAGTATAATTCGAAGACCACATCAGAGTGTGCTTCGAAGCCTTCTTTGCAGCCTCCGCTTGAAGAGCTGTAGCCCCTACTCCGAACCCAGAAAATATTTGTACCTCGCTACAGTATAGAACTCATACCAAGGGCCCCTCTGCCCCTAGTATGTCGTTTAGGTGGTCAAGAAGTGACATTTATCTGATACGTTTGTAAAGCTGTAAAGCACTTTGTACAGTAGACTAGCCCTTTTTTTCCCTTTTTGCCCCTATAAGCCTATGACTTATAGAGGGCATTTAGGTCTTTTCCTTTGGCCTGCGTGCCTATAAAAGCAGGGCCAAGCCCTTGTAATAGTTTAGCTCCTCTAGGGCCAAGAGAGCCCCAGGATTCATTAGATTGTACCGAGGCATACTATGACAAATCCACCACAAACTAGACGTAGAGCTATTATCCCTTAGGGGAGGTCCGAACCAGTATAAATCTTTTCTCCTTCTAAGAGAACCCTTCGAGTTTCATTTTACACACTATACACACATACAAAACCTGTGTGGTAGCTAACACAATTGCTACAACTGTTGTCGATGTTTTATCCTAAAACGTGAAAATTTAGACAAGTTTGAGTCGCGTTCTTTTGATGGGATCTTTTTGGGTTACACAACCCGTCGTCATTCTTATCGTGTTTTCAATTTGGAAAAAAACACTGTCATTGATTCATGTGATGTGACTTTTGATGAATCAACCCCATGTATTAGTTCTTCTTTTGAACAGGCAAGTGAACATGATATGAATCAAACTATCTTTGAAGATGAAGATCCTGAAGAATTTGAGGATGATCCAATATTACCCTCAACATCAACTCCTGAAGCCGACCCCACTTCGACTACTTCGGCAAGAGGCCCCGAAGCTACTACCTCAACATCGGTCATCATCGACCACTCATCGGCACAAATTGAGAGGGAGACTACATCCCGCCATGAGGCTCCTCATCACATCCAAAGGATGCATCCTCGCGAGCAGATTATTGGTGAGCTTGATCAAAGGGTAACACATTCTAATGCTCATTTCATTGATTCTGCTTTTGTTTCTTCTTTCGAGCCCTTAGATGTAAGTCGTGCGTTATCTGATTCTAGTTTATCAATGCCATGCATGAAGAACCTAAAAATTTTGAGAGAAACCAAGTCTGGACACTTGTAGATCCCACTCCTAATATTCATTTCATTGAAACTAAATGGATTTTCAAAAACAAACAAGGGGAGGATTGGTCTATAGTTAGAAACAAAGCTAGACTTGTGGCTCAGTGTTATTCTCAATTAGAAGGGATTGATTTTACAGAAACTTTTGCACATGTTGCTCGTCTTGAGGCCATTAGTATTTTACTTGCATTTGCTGCATCACGCGGTTTCAATCTTTTTCAAATTGATGTCAAAAGTGATTTTCTAAATGGTTTCATAGGCGAAGAAATTTATGTAAAGCAACCCCTTAGATTTGAAAACCCTAAATACCCCCATAAAGTCCTCAAACTTCATAAGGCTCTTTATGGACTCAAGCAGGCCCCTCGGGCTTTGTATGATAGACTTAAGTCTTTTCTGCTTGAGCGAGGGTATTTGATGGGTTCAGTAGATAAAACCCTCACTACAAGAAAAACAGGCATTTTCGTCGGCTTAATTAATTTTCGTCGGTATTTTCGAAAACCGACGAAAATTATGTAACTTCCGTCGGCCTATAAGAACCGACGAAAATTAATTTAACTTCCGTCAGCTTTCACAATAGCCGACGGAAGTTACCATTAACTTTCGTCGGCCATTGTTTTACCGACGAAAGTTTTTTTCCTTATCCCGCGCCTGTGCACCTCCCTATCCCTAATTCCCCCAAATGAGCCACAGCCGCCACTTCTGTGCCTGGCCACCGCCGCCTGGCAGCCGCCACCTCCGTGCTCCTCCCAGGCAGCCGCCACCTCCGCGCGCCTCCCCACTGCCCCACACCAGCATGCCGCCACCTCCCGCCATGGAGGAGCAGGAGGAGAGGTCAGCGCGACATTGCGGTGGAGGGGGAGGTGTCGGTGCGAGGGAGGAGAGGGAGGAGGATGATGCACGCCACAACAACAGTGAGGGTGGAGGACACGTGGCAACCGAACTCCCTCCACCTGCCTCCATCACGGTTCGAGTCAGGGTCAAGGTATCCATTCTTCTCTCATAGACCTCCCGCTTCCCCCGCGCCACTTCGTGAGCCGGCCTAGATTGGGAAATCCATGCCGTGTAGAGGGAGCCCGGCTGCCGCGCGCCACCTATTTGACGGAATGTGCCTCTGAGACTGTAGTCAATGGAAATTACATGTTCAGTCATCATTTGATTCTGCCCTCTGTAGCATGTAGCCATGTATGGCATTGATTAACAAAAGGCCACGATGTCAAGTTATAAATTACATTAACTTAGTATGTATATCCTAATTTTAATTTCAATCTTTCTAATCTGGAAGTTTTTATATCATACGGTAAATGTGGATATTACTGTTTTTTCTGACAGGTTTTGATGCAAAAATCCCCTAAATATTAGTTCAATTTAACTGTAGAAGACTTGTTAACGTTGATTTGATATATTCTGTTAGAACTTTAATTGTGGAACCAATATGTTTCTTGAGTATTGTTTGACGAATTAATAGCTGTAATCACGGGATTAGCTTTCCTTGTTTTGCACCTGCCATACTTGGCGTTCATGCACTGCTATATAAGAATACCCAGCCGCACCGCTTTGGTGTGAGCCTTGCATCTGTCTTCTGCACTTCCTCCATTTACAGGTATGTATTTTGTACCGCAGTAATAATGTTCTATTATTGCTCTTGATTCGTGCTTGACATAATCCATTATGTGTTCTGTTGTATTTTTATAGCTTCACATCAATCGACCATGATCTTATAGTTTACCACCATCAATACGAATTCCAGGATGATACTAAATGTAATACGAATTCCAGGATGATACTAAATGTTTTGTTATTGCTCTTGATTCGTGCTTGGCACTGTTGCAGATTTTTGCTGTGGTAAGAATGCTAAACACTAACATCTTCTCACAGTGATCTTTATTTTATTACCTTGTCATAGACACAATAATACAATTGACATCTCATTTAGGCAATGCAGCAACCACTAAAAATGTTAAGAACAAGGTTTTGTCCATTGATCTTGGTTCCGAGGACCCTTCAGTGATTGCCTGTGATATGGCCCATGTAAGAATTTACCCACTCCTTGCTTTATTTCTAGTTAGCTTCTTTATGCTTTTACCAGTATATTCTGACATCATGTCGTTTTGAAATTCTCAATTTTTATTGATACCACATTACAATGATGCAATTGTTGATGGACCATCCAACAAAGGCCAGAGAGGTGGTAGGGCTGGAGTTGATGGACATCCACTGTTTTGTTCTTCACTTTTGTGTTGATTGGCACATGTGGGGTTGTATTTATTTTTATGAATTTATTGGGGGTGTTAAGTAGAAGACATGTTCATAATAGCAAGAACAACAGAAACCTCTGTTTGGTTAATTTGTGAATATATTTGGATGTGAAATTGTGTTATGTTGAAATGTAAAATGTCAAATTTTGTAAAGGATGTGTTCTGTTGGAATGTTGTATTCTAAAATCTGAAACATAAAATGTTCTAGAATGTACAGAAAAAGCAAAAAAAAAGAAAAAGTTAACTTCCATCGGCTAAATATTGGCCGACGAAAGTTAACTTTTTTTCCTATTAATTCTCGTCGGCCACGTGAAGCCGACGGAAGTTAGCTAACTTCCGTCTACCCGCTTCCATCGGCCAAATGCCGACGGAAGTTAGCCTTTTGCCGATGGAAGTTAGCTTCTTCCGTCGGAAAAAGGCTAACTTCTGTCGGCTTTGGCCGACGAAAGTTGTCTGGATTGTTGTAGTGCCTTTTTACTCTCAAGCATGGCAAAGATTTCATCCTAGTTCAGATTTATGTTGATGATATCATCTTTGGTGGCTCTTCTCATGCTTTGTTGCCGAGTTTAAAAAGACTATGAGTAGGGAGTTCGAGATGTCCATGATGGACAGACTTACATTTTTCCTTGGTTTGCAAATCAAGCAAAACAAACAAGGTACATTCGTCCACAAACGAAGTACACCAAGGATCTGCTCAAGAAATTTGACATGGCTTATGCGAAGCCCCTCGCTACTCTGATGGCTACTTCAATAGCATTGGACCCTGACGAGGATGGAGAAGCTGTAGATTAGAAGGAATTCCAAAGCATGATCAGCTCTCTCCTCTACTTGACTGCAATGAGGCCGGACATACACTTCGATGTGTGTCTGTGTGCTTGTTTTCAGGCTTCGCATAGAGCTTCGCACTGCAAAGCAGTAAAGCGCATTCTCAGGTATCTCAAGCATACCCTCGAATTTGGCATTTAGTATTCTGCATATTCCTCTTTGTGTCTTTGTGGTTATTCAGATGCGGATTTTGCTGGGTGTAGAATTGATAGGAAGGGTGATATTGAGCTTCAATATGTTGATACCTAGAACCAGCTTGCTGACATTTTTACCAAACCCCTTGATGCGTCTTGATTTGCTTATTTGCGTGGGGAATTTGGTATTTGTCATCCTTATGGCATTTTATGAGAGGGGAGCGTGCCTTAATTGTCATGCATTGTCTTCGTTATAATTAATTGTTGATGCATTTAGTTGCTGGTATATGCCTTTCATAATTGTCATTATCATAATGCATTCAGCTCTAATTAATATATCTATTTTCATTATGAGCGTGATTTTAATTTACAAAATTCCAAACTTGATCACTGCTTAGTCTTGTGTCTAGCATGTGTGATGCAGAATTGTTTTAGCTATCTTTTATCTGCCTGGTAGCTAGAATCCTTTACTTTGAATGCAAAATTGCAACTTGAAAATAATACTTTTTTTCTTGGACTTATCCAACAATTCGTAATCAACAAAACCAATATCCGTGATTTTTGTGCTCAAAATGAAAAGATCCAGGCGGGTTTGCTTACCATAGCACTTTGGTATGAACTGGGATAACTTAGTGTTTGCAAAAACCACTGCCTTAAGCTTCTGATGGTCTTTCTTGACCTAGGCTTGGCATGGTTCGAAAGTATAAGGTGGACAAGCAAATAAACCCTGGTAATAGAAAAAGAATTGCAAAGTCTGAATCATTTGCTTATCAAGTTTGCCAAATGCTCCATAAAATTGGATTTGCTTTCCTATGTAGAAATTGATTAAGCTTTAATAGTTCTTGCTTTCACTTGTCTAGATGACTAGTATAAGTGGTGATGTTTTTATTTTTCAACAATCTGAAAAGTTCATGCATCAACTATTGAATTTAGAATATGTTAACTTGAGCTGAGCATCTGAGCTTGACATGATTTGGCATATTCTTGCACTATATGTCTTCAAACATTTCCTCATTTTGAAGACTTGCATCTTTTATGGCTCCTTCAATCTTGCATTGCCAAAGGGGGAGAGAAATACCTTGTTGCCTACCAAAGGGGAAATAATTTTTAGGCCAAAGGTGCCAAGGGGGAGAACTTGCAGCGCTTATATGTGCTTTCAATCTTTGCTGAAGGGGGAGTTCTTTTGCTAAAGAGCTTTTCACGAGTCAAGGAAGAGATTATTTTATCAAGTGACATGATTTGTCTCTTTTCTGAGTTTTTATGGTCATTGTGCGCTGAAAAATTTCAACTTTTCTTGAACTTGAATTTGGTTGTCAATACACTCATCAAGGGGGACATTGAGAAAACAAGTTGAGATGTGCCTTGGTTTCAAGTCTGTGATGAGTGATTGACATGTCACCTTCTAGACAAAGGGGTCCCTCCGAAGGGGTTTTGGAGGTGTGTTACTGAAGGGTTCAGTGTTTGTTGACTCTAGCTGTTGCAGCGGAGTTTGTCTGTCGGAGGGGTCTGGTAGAATATGATGAGAAGTGTGTACCGAAGGGCTTGGTAGTTTGGGCGGTACACCGGAGTGTGTACCGGAAGTTGTTTACTAGAGAGTTCTTCGGGGTACTGGAAATGCTTGTCTGCTTGTTGGTGGTGTGTAGGTGACTTTGGAGGTGACGAGACGATTCGCAGTAGGTGAACCTAGGTCAAGTGGGTGGTTTGATGCTAGGCGAGTGGGCAGCTCGGTCACGGATGTTGTGTGGGGTCTAGGTCGGTCCTCGGGTCAAGGTGCGCCAGGCGAAGGCAAACTGTACAGAGGGTGTCTCCGACTGAAGGTACCTCGAGGTAAAGTCCTCATAGGCGAGGCATTTCGAAGGGTGACTCCGAAGGTTGGTGGACGAAGTCCTCAAGAATGAGGACTGGATCCCAAGTGTGCTCCGGTCGGAGACAATTAGAAGGATACCTTACGAAGGTCTCAGAAGTCAAGGAGCATCGAAGGCATGGTTCAGATAAGGGTCTTCATGGAGTGTGCTCGGGGCTGAGACACTGCGAAGGGGTCCTTATGGATATGCTTTATGCGGAGGACTTGGACGAAGAAGAGACTTTGAAAGGTGGCAAAGGTACTCCAAAGGTGGGGCTTCAGAGTGTGGCTGACTTGAGGTACTTTGGCCATGCATGGCTTCGGTACACAGACTAACTGAGTTCGAGCTAGGAGTATCTTCAAAGCCATGGTGGTCCACTCCGGAGGTGATGGTGCGAACACTCAAGGGCTTTGATGGCTTCGGCTCAAAACTATCAATGTATCGAAGACTAACTTTGGTGAAGCGATGGCCTTTGGGTTGGAAGCATGTCACTGAAGCCTCTGCACACTTCGTGCGAAGGGGGCTCCAGAAGATTCCGCTTTGCAAAAGCTAATCGTGCCTGCTCTGCAAAAGCTGATGTTGTCTCCTCTGCAAAGCTCACATAAGGTGCTTCCAATAAAGTAGACTACCATCTGTACCCCGTGTCTAGCAGAGACAAAATCACTGTAAACCATAGGGGTAAAGTAGTCTATTCGCATTACTAAGTTGAGGCTATAAATAGTGAGGAAGGCTAGGTCTAGGTAATACTTTGAGAAATCATTTTTACAACTCCTAGAGCTAGCTACCATTCTCATGTACTTAGTTCTGTGAGTCTTTTGTGTTCCCTCTTTATGCAATAAAATTTCAGTTTTCGCATTGATTCAAGTTGCATGAACTTGTATCTACTTTCTTTGCACTATATGAGTTGAGTTGTCTGCCTTTCAATTCGTTTCTTGTAAACTTGAGATCTTTCTCTGTGTTATTTCATATGAAGTGTTGTGTAACTCATACATGCGATTTCTGTGAGTTTTAGTGCATGATTCATTCTGTGTAAATCAGAGGCTAGACCTCACTGTTTACTAATGAAGCACCTTATGTATCGAGAGATGGTAATTGATTCAAAAGAATTTTTAGGCGCCCATTCACCCCCTCTCTGGTCGCTACTCTTTGTCCTACATCCACATCTTCTCACTTGGAGTAGGGGCTTCGACGACCCTCTCGGCCACCCGGACAACATACTATAGGGTCATAACCATCTGTGAACCTACACAAACAAAATGTATTTTTTCGATAACTATTCACATAAAGGAGGTTGTTTAAAAAATTGCAGGAAGTCGGAGCATACTTATCGCACCGGAGGGTATCTCATGGAGGGCACTGTCCTGAGCGCTCCAGAATGCGAGAGGGAGATAAATTCCTTTGCTAAATCCTGCATACTCATACATTGGGTGACTATTTCCATAAGTTAGACGTGGGCCCTAATTGAGCCCACGTCCGACGAAATCTCCGCTTCCCTTCGGTAAAGGATTTCCCGACGTGGCCCCTACAAGCCGGAGTCCACCCCCACCTTCACATAAAACTACCGGAGGATCCAATCGGGGAACCACCATTCACTGATGGCCTTCGTCGGGAAGCTATTTTGGTATTCTTTACGGAGCTAAAAGTTAACGCTTCCATAAGATAGCAGCTTCGTTGACCCATCTATGTTGTACCACTTCTTTGGCTGGCAGTTGGCCTTGTGCATCACTACGAAGACCTCGGCCAATCCTTCGCATTCCTCTGCCCTCATGGCCAACTCAAAGATGGCCAGACGGGCGATGATGTTTGGAGAAAGCTGTAGGAGATCCACGTGATGTAGCCGGAGGACTTTGACCAATAGTGCCGAAGATGGGAGCCTGAGCCTCACCTCGAAGAAGTCTTTGAAGACAACTACTTCCCATCGTGTGGCTCGGGGATGACTTCATCCTCGGGAACCCTCATCAAGACCCCAGGTTTGAGTTGTTCAAACACTGCCTCCTTCACTGTCTCCTTGGTGTAGGTCGACCTCTCCAAGACAAAGGTTTCCTCCAAGTACTCCTCGGAAGGTAGCCGGAGTTCCCAGTGACGCCACCGCTGCTGCTACACAGGATAGGAGTCCTAAGTGGACCCCTTGGCATCTTTCTTCGCCATCTTCTAGGAGCCTTGGACTTGCCCAAGAAACAAGACAAGAGTGGCAGTGAAAAGGGCTTCAGAGCAGATGGTAGGAAAGACTAGTGTTTTAGAAGTAGAAGAATTCACAGTGAGGGAAGGCGGCATCCCCCTTTTATAGGGCCTTGAGGCTTGTATCGTAGGCCTCCGTGAAACACCTTTTTGCACCCCTTTTGTGCCCCCTGTCATTGACATGTGGGGCCACAACCAAAAAGTTCTCAGAAACAAAATTCCAAGATATCCACGGTGGTTGGGATTTAGGTTCGATGTCCCGTCAGAAGATGTGTTTGGTTACCCAAGGCAACCCCTGGAGATCCCTAGATAACGTTTGGGAGGCCAAGGCAATGCTCAATTGTCCGAGACAACATTTGTGCATCCTGAGGCCAAAGCCTTCCATCGGAGCATGGGAAACAAACACGTAGGCTCCAAACCCCTTTGCCTAACTCCTCGACAGTTTGGAGTATGACGGAGCAAATCGCAAGGTTTGCCTGTATTCTAAACTCGACATAAATTATTTCTTGTGCATATTGCCATTCTTGGAATGCAATATGTTCGAAGAGAAATATTCGAGGGGCTACCATTGGGGGGAAATAATCCCATTAGTCATGCGATTAGGTGGACGGCTCCAAAGGTCATTTCAAAGTATGCAAGTTCGAAACCTTTCTAGTGTCTATGAGGTACTTCGAAGGAGAAGGCTTAGAAGTCCATGGCACTAACCCCGATGATCACCGAAGGGAGGATTTGAAGCCTTCAAGTGCCCAGATGGCCTCAACTACCTCGCTTCCCTCTAGGGACCCCTACTCCGAACAGGCACCGCAAAATGATACAAGATGTTTTTTTAGAATGGCGTTCACACTTACTATCCCATCCCTACGAAGTCTTATGAATAGAGTCCACATTGATGGTTGTAACTAGAGAGTAGAATATTATTTCCTTGTCGAATCTTTGCCTATAAATACCCCTCCCTTCTATTGTAATAAAGAGGAAGATTCACGTAATAGAACACACTTCGAACTAGGCTAAGGTTATTATCCTATTTGTAGGCCTGACCCAATTCACAATAAATCCCTTTATATAGCTAGCCCATTGAGGCTATTTGAACTTGTTAGTGTAATCTTTTATGCCAACAGCAATATATAACAACATATGGGAGGTGAATAAAACATATACATGCATGGTATATTTGCAATGTTTAAGAAGTAATTAAAATTAAATATGGTAGCACTAAACACATGAACCTGTATCACATGCAAAGATCACTCTCGCTGATTTATTGTTTTTTCCATCTATAAATCCATGATATCCATGCATAAGCGCGTAAATTAGAATGATGGGTTGAGATTTAACAAAAGCAAATGAAAGGCTAGGATCTTCCATATGATTGTCTATTGTTGTTCACAACTACAACTATATTTCATCAATTATATATTAGGATATATTACATATTGAAGTGCCACCATCCCATGTGAACTACTCTCTCCTCACGTCCTATAATATAATACAATAATTTAAGATCAGATGTAACATTAATTAATATAGCCAATTACCCTATTTAGATTTGTTATACTGTCAAATATTTCATCTAGTACTAAATTTCGATATTTTGAGATAGAGAGTAGAATTTTTGGTAATGGAAATTTCTCGATACACCTAAATCATTGTGCATTGTACATCTATCTTTGTCCTATGGATACAATTCACCGGTATGTCTAAATGTGTAATTGAGTAGTAATAACTTCATAGGGTTAGTATAGTCTTTCCCATTGCGGCGAATACGAGGATAAATGTTACTGTCGTTAAAGCATAACAATAATTATGGTATGGTATAATGAGCCTAATTCAATAATTTTCTAGTTTTATGTTTTGCTTGTTACTACCGAGCATGAACCACTATGGGAAAACAAGGGTTCGCCGAGTTTCACGAGCTCTCAACAAACCCCCAACAACACTCAAGAACAGTACGCCAAGTATTGCACTAGGCCACAATACTCGGTGAATCTGTTGTCGGCACATAGAATTTAGCAAACCCTTCGTTGAGTGTTAAATTTAACAGTTGGCAAAAAGTGGGTAACGGTGGAGAAACGAATGGTTTGCTAAGTGTCCAATGTTTTACTCTTGTCAAACAAAAAAGTTGAAAATTAAAAAAGAGGTGGCTAAGCATGCCGGACACACATGCAACACGGGATGGCGTCGCCGGGCGTGCAGGGCCCGCGTCGTGGCATGGTCGGATGGGGTCAGACAGGGCGGCTGAGCCGGGCGGTATGACAATGGGGCAATTTTTGAGGACATTCCTAATAATGATACAATCATACATGAATATCAAGAGCCAATTACTCGAATTCGAGCTCGACAATTAAATATTTAGGTGAACTCATTTCTAGGTACCTTATTATATTATCTTTAGAATAAATTACTACCTAAAGATAATATTATTGTTAGGAATCATGGAGATGATGAATAATAACATGGAGATAAGCAAAGAATTGTTGAAGAACCAACAAGGATGTCCAAGCCAAGTTGGGAGTCCAATCCAACTACAGTTAATGTCCAACTCGGATTGAAGGAGCAGCGTGCATTGAAATTAACGCCCAGGCTGTATACGAACTCTGTTTTTGACGTTCCACACGGTCACGGAATGATAACTTCAGCACCTTTCCAATTCCACCGGTTTCACCTCAAAATTCCCTATATATCATAAATTAAACTTATATCTAGTTTCTAAACAACTTAGAGTTAAACAAGCAACTAGTATGTTTAAAAATCGTGCTTTAATCTGGTGGGAAGATATAAATTAACTTCAATTACAACCTGATACATGGGGTCATTTAAAAAGAGCTATGTGTAGTAAATTTGTCTCTCCTTCTCAACGTGAATTGTGTAAGAAACTGCAATGCTTAGTTCAAGGTAACATATCTGTGAGAGAGTATTATGTTGAACTTCGAGAGAGCATAACCCGTTATGGTGTTGTGGAACACTTGGAGGACATGATGTGGCGCTTCTGTAGGACCGAAACGGGTGACTAGAGGGGGTGAATAGGTGACTCAACAAATTCTTTCGAATTCATGGCCTTTTCTAAATACCCAACGCATCTCTAAAGGAACAAGCAGAAGCAAATAAATTTTCATAGTAAAATCTTAGATAAAGCTACCGCTATCACTCTCCTATCATATATGATGTGATGCGATAGACTGAGAGATCACAAGTACTAAAAATAATCTAGCCTTTAAAAACCAACCGATGTCTTGATTGAAAAGACACCCGTACAAAGCACACAAGGTAGATTAAAAACTACTCAAAGTTGAGATGACATATCTAAAAGCATTTCGATAGAACACAAATATTTCATCAAGCGCATTGGAAACATCCACAGTTCACAGGAAATATAATGTTGTTGGGGGAAAATATCTTATCTTCGGGGTTATTGCCGAAGCAGCATAAAAGCAGTCAACCAGTTCGAAGATTGTCCGAAGACCATCTTCGAAGATGCCCAGAACCTCGTTCGAAGCCCGAAGACAAGCACTAGTTCGAAGTATGTCTTCGAACCAAAGCCCTTCAGGATTTTTTCTGCCAGCTAAGATGGAAGACTTATCTTCTATCCTATTAGATTAGTCTTTTACCGTTTTAGCCCTATTAAGGAAACCGAATAGTTTCCTTAATGTCGGTTGTAATAGAGGGGTAAATAGGTCTTTTCCTTAATGTTTAGGCCTATAAATACCCCCCATTTCACCCTGTAATAGGGACCGATTACAAGTGATTCAATACACACTTTCGAACTATTCTAAGCTATTATCCTTTCGGAGGCTTAGAACAGTTTGCTTCGCAAACACTTCGTTTGTTAGTTTCTTTTCTACAGAAACCTGTTAGCGTAATCTTTTACGCCAACAGTTGGCGCCGTCCGTGGGGAACCTAGTCCAAAAAACTTCGTTCTCTACCAACTTCTTACATCATGCCTCCTAAGCGGAGCGCACCTCGCAATCCCACTCGGAGGTCCTCTCGGATCTCCGGAGAGATACCCTTCGACACAGTCGAAGTCGGAGGGTCTTCGACTATCCCTCCACCTCAAACTCCGCAAGGGGCTTCTATCCCTCGAGGATACGAAACCTCTCCGCCAACCCCTTCCATACTCCGACCGCCCGGAGCCACTCCGCCACCCTCCATTCAGATTCGAACTGATCATACCAGTTCTCAAGACCCGGAAGGTCCTTCCGGAGGAGATGAAGATAGCCTTGGAGACATGGCCACTCAAATGGCCAATCTTCAAGCTGAGGTAGCAAGGTGGCGACAAGAGGCTACGAACAGGCTTCGCTCTCAAGCCACCCCAGCTATCCCCGAAGTGCCCGAAGACGACGATCTTGATTATCCCGAAGCCCCGGAGAACGCCTCTTACGACAATGAATCTCCATTGCATCCTGAGCTTCAGAAGGTTCGCTTCAATCCGAAGTTCAAAACTTCGAAGCTCTGCAAGTATGCTGGAGACGAAGATCCCAGTGAGTTTGTGCGTTCTTATGCCCTAGCGATCGAGGCTAGCGGCGGAGACAGAGAGACTATGGCGAAGTGCTTCCCATTAGCTCTTCAAGGAGTGGCGTTGAGATGGTTCTGGTCTTTAAAGCCAGGATCAATCATTTCCTGGTCACAGTTGAAGAGGAAGTTTATAAGTAACTTTCAGGGCACCTTCGTGCCCCCCATGTCAACAGGAAGCCTTTTCCAAGTGAAGCAGCTCCCCGGAGAAACATTGAGGCAGTACTTCAAGCGCTTCGCTCACACGAAGTCGCAAATTCGGGGGCTGTCTACATCCTCAGTGGTTGATGCGGCTCGGGAAGGCGTCAGTCATAAAGGCCTTCTGGATAAACTACATCGGAAGAGCATCACCACAGTATCACAGTTGATGTCGTACTTCGAGGAGTACTCGAAGTCAGAAGAAGGTTGGCTTCGGAGGACTACTGCTACTTCGACAGTGTTGACGGAAGTTAAAGCAGAGTTGAAGACTTCGGCGCAGCCGCAAGAACCAGTCTTCGAAGTGCAACATGATAGAAGAAGAGGGCAAAAGCACCCTCGCTCTGAAGTCTTAAACATTGCACCCTCACAGAAGTTTGCACCAAGAGCTCCACAGTCTGCGGGGAACAAGTCCAGCGGCTGGAGGCCGCCAGGGAAAACGGCTGGCAAGGGCCAGACCCTTTTTTGCTGTATTCATGGAGAGAATCGAAGCCATGCAACTGACACTTGCAAGGCTATTCTTACCCTTCGGGGAGAATACTTGGAGAGAACTTCGGGTCGAGGTAGTACCGACCGAAGTCCTGCAGCAGCAGTGCGCCCGGAGCCGGTCCAGGCTGTGGCGCGGATAGAAAATTTTGATGCTGCAAGGCATCCTCCGGTGGCCAATGTTATGCCACCTCCGAAGCAAGAAGAAGGGCAAGATAGAGGGAAGAGAGTAGTTCTCCCTATCTCTGGAGGAGGTACCCTCGGAAGCATGTCCAAGAGACAGCGAAGAGAGTACGTTCGAGAAGTAGGCCACATTGGGACTTCGTCATCTGCAGCTGCAATGCCGGAGTGGTCTCATGTTCCAATATCTTTCTCTGCAGAGGATGCAGCTGGTATCAAATTCCCGCATGCAGATCCATTGGTTATTACTGTTGATATTGCAGGGACTGAAGTCCGAAGGGTGCTAATTGACGGAGGTAGCTCGGCAGATATCATATTTGTGCAAGCCTTCGATCAGTTATGCATTTCCCGGAAGCATCTCCTCCCAGCGGCTCGTCCTCTGCAAGGCTTCGCAGGACCTCCGCTTGATGCACTTGGCCAGATAGGCCTGGAAGTAACCTTCGGAGAAGGTTTACTAGCCCGAACTGAAGAAGTTATCTTTGATGTGGTAGATGCCCCGTATGCTTATAATGTCATCTTCGGACGAGGCATGTTGAATCAGTTCGGAGCTGTGGCGCATCACAACTACTTGTGCATAAAGATGCCCACACAAGCAGGGGTCCTGACAGTCTTCGGAGATCAAGCCATGGCTCGGAGGGCAGAATATGGTCATGGTCCTCCTCTTGATCCGAGGCAAGTAAACAGTGTCCAAGATAATGGAGAAATTTTTTCAGCCTCCTCCGAAGCTTCGAGGAAGTCATTTCCAAGACCAAGTCCCGAAGGAGAGATTGCAACGAAGGTCATTGTCAAAGATGGTAAAGAATACACTTTTCAATTTGGTAAAGATTTACCTCCCGAAGTTGCAACTTCCTTGGAAAAGGTCGTAGAAGAAAATTTGGATGTCTTCGCCTGGTCTGACGAAGATATCACCGGAGTCGATCGGGATATTATTGAGCACAGTTTGCTTGTAAACCCGAAGGCCCGGCCTGTTCGACAAGGGCTCCGGAAGATGTCCGCAGAGAGAGCTGCTCTAGCTAAGGACGAAGTTGAAAAACTGTTGAAGGCTGGGATTATCAGAGAAGTGGCCCATACAGAATGGTTAGCCAACCCAGTCTTCGTCAGGAAGAAGTCCTCTGGAAAGTGGCGCGTGTGCATTGATTTCACATCTCTGAATAAAGCATGCCCACGTGACCCTTACCCCATGCCCCGAATTGATCAACTAGTTGACTCCACTGCAGGTTCGGAGTTACTAAGCTTCCTCGACGCGTATTCTGGTTATCATCAAATATGGTTGAAGCGCGAAGATGAAATCAAGACGAGCTTTGTAACTCCTTCGGGAGTCTTCTGCTATGTAAGAATGCCCTTCGGCCTAAGAAATGCCGGGGCTACTTTTTCAAGATTAGTTGCTAAGGCTCTAGGTCATCAACTAGGTCGCAATGTGGAGGCCTATATGGATGATATTGTAATAAAGAGTGCTTTAAAGCACCAGCATAGCCTAGACTTAGCAGAAACATTCAATAGCCTTCGGGCATGTGGGATCCGTCTTAACCCCGAAAAATGTATATTCGGAGCTAAGGCTGGAAAGTTGTTAGGGTACTTAGTTTCAAGCAGGGGAATTGAAGCTAGCCCTACTCAAATAACTGCGCTGCAGAAGATGGCTCCTCCGGAGAATTTAAAGCAAGTGCAAAAGCTGACTGGACGTCTGGCCGCACTTAGCAGGTTTTTATCAAGGTCTGCGGAGAGGAGCTTGCCAATCTTTAAAGCTTTGAAAGGGTCCGAAGATTTTGCATGGACACCGGAGTGTCAGAAAAGCTTCGAAGATATTAAAGATTATCTCAGCAATCTTGCTACACTTACGGTGCCTATTGCGGACGAAACCCTACTTCTGTATCTTGCAGCTACAGGCTCAGCTGTCAGTGCAGTCCTTGTCAGAGAAGCGGATATCAATGGGAAGTTGGTACAAAATCCTGTCTATTTCGTATCCGAAGCATTGTCAGGAGCGAAGACAAGATACTCCGAACTTGAGAAGTTCGTTTATGCTCTGATAATGGCTTCGAGGAAACTAAGACATTATTTTTTGGCTCATAATGTAATTGTACCAACTTCGTATCCTTTAGGAGATATGCTCGGAAGCAAAGATTCCACTGGAAGGATTGGAAAGTGGGCAGTAGAACTAGCACCCTTCGGCATATCTTTCCTGGCAAGGACAGCTATCAAATCTCAAGTCCTAGCAGACTTCGTAGCAGAATGGACTCCACCTGCGAAGTTGACTCCGGAGAAATCAGATGACGGAGTTTGGACTATTTACTCCGATGGGGCTTTCCAAGCATCCGGAGCAGGCATTGGGGCAGTATTGATTTCACCATCAGGACAAAGAGCAATGTACTCCGCAAGACTCAACTTTAAGTCTACCAATAATTATAAAAACAGATTCTCAGATAGTAGCAGGGCACGTAGACAAAGTTTTCAAGTCCGACATCCACAGCTTGCAAAGTACTTGGATGAAATTCACAAGATCGAAGCACATTTCAAGGGTATTTCCATTCGGAGTATACCAAGAACTGAAAACGTGCAAGCGGACATTTTAGCGAAGGCTGCTGCCGGAGCTGTGGATGTGCCTGACGAAGCTTTCTATGAGGAGCTCAATGTACCTTCGGTGCCACAAGTTGCCTCTGCAGAGATTCTCTGCATTCCTAGTGCAGATTGGAAAGATTCGATCATAGAACTCTTGCAAGGAGGAACAAATTTGCCCGAAGAGCCCCAATTGTCAAGATTAAAGCTCAGAGCAAGAAACTATCAGTTAATCAACGGTATATTATACAAGGCCGGAGTATGTTCCCCTCTACTCCGATGTATATCTCAAGCCGAAGGCCAAGAAATTCTTCGAGAAATTCACGAAGGCCTTTGTGGAAGTCATTTAGCCCCTAGAGCTCTGGCAGGAAAAACACTTCGCTAGGGGCTTTATTGGCCCACAATAACAGCTGATGCGGAGAGTTTGGTCCGCACTTGTCAAGGATGCCAGTGGATGGGTCGACGGAGTCATCGCCCACCAACAGCTCTTCAAGTCATTGCTCCGGTATGGCCTATGGCCAGATGGGGTATGGATCTAATTGGTCCCTTTCCGTTAGCAAAGGGAAATCTGAAGTTCGCAGTGGTAGCCATTGAATATTTTTCTAAGTGGGTAGAAGCAACCTTAACAGCTATCACTTCGAATAATGTACAGAAATTCTTCTGGAAGAACATTATTTGCCGGTTCGGAGTGCCTAGATATCTCACAGTTGATAATGGAACACAGTTCGACGCAGAACCCTTCAGGAAGTTTTGCGAAGACCTAGGCATTCAACTATGTTTTGCTGCAGTGAGACATCCTCAGTCGAATGGAGCCGTTGAGCGAGCCAATGGAAATATTTTATCAGGGCTAAATCGAAGAATAGTAGGATTATCAACGGGACTGTGGACCGAAGAGCTTCCGAAGATTCTGTGGTCCATTCGGACTACGCAAACAAGGTCCACAGGTTTTACTCCGTTCAGACTACTATTCGGAGATGAAGCAATGACTCCAACGGAGCTCAAAGGGGGATCATTTCGCAGCACCGAACCGAACATCGAAGAAGAAAGACAAGCTTCATTAGATTTGTCAGAAGAAACAAGACTTCGAGCTGTAGCTAATTTATCAAAGTATCATCAGCAGACGAAGACTTGGTATGACCCGAAGGTTAAGCTCAGCGAGTTAAGGCCGGGTCATCTTGTTCTACGAAGCATTATAGCACCAGGGAAGTTAGGCAATAAATGGGAAGGTCCATATCTAATTGTCCGCTCAGGGCGCCCTGGTTCATTCAAATTAGCTAATTTAGAAGGTGAAGAGTTAGCACATACTTGGCATGCGGAGCACCTAAAGCGATACTTCGCATAAGGGCTCCTTGTAATTCGCTTGTAATCACCTCTAAATTAATAAAGCATGCACCCTGCTGTTTGCCTTCCCCTTGACACTCCTAGTTTCCCGAGCGGACGCGCTGGGACGGAAGTCGATCGAGAGGGAAGTGTCATCAAGCTGGGCTGTATTTCCGGACTTCGTACCCATAAAGTCGAAGCCTCCGGTGTGGTGGCTGAAATCCATCCGGAGCCCAAGCTGATACCTTGTAGGCATCCGTAAAAGAGCCAATACCACATTCTACGGAATCCAAGCTTCGGCTGGTAGACTTCCGTAAAAAGAGCCGAAGGTGGCCAAAATCTGCGGAGTCCAAGCTGCAGCTTGCAGACATCCGTAAAAAGAGCCGAAGGTGGCCAAATTCTGCGAAGTCCAAGCTCCGGCTGGTAGACTTCTGCAAAAAAGAGCCGAAGGTGGCCAAATTCTGCGAAGTCCAAGCTCCGGCTGGTAGACTTCTGCAAAAAAGAGCCGAAGGTGGCCAAATTCTGCGAAGTCCAAGCTCCGGCTGGTAGACTTCTGCAAAAAAGAGCCGAAGGTGGCCAAATTCTGCGAAGTCCAAGCTCCGGCTGGTAGACTTCTGCAAAAATAGCTGAAGGTGGCTACAATTCTACGAAGTCCAAGCCATTGGCTGGTAGACATCCGTAAAAAGAGCCAAAGGTGGCAAATTTCTGCGAAGTCCAAGCCCTTGGTTGGTAGACTTCTGCAAGAATAACCGAAGGTGACTAAAGCAAAACAGCATTTAAGCCATGAGCTTTGAATGACTGTTCATATGCGTCCAAAGTAACAAATTTTTTAAGACACTAAAGTGTCCTGAAAGTTATCTCAATTGATTTCTTTCGTGAAGCAAACAAAGGTACCAAGTTACCATTCTTCTGACTACAAAGGTCAAAGACATTTCATAAGATTTCAAAAGATCTTTAAATGACAGAGGGGCTCCGAACCCCCAAAAAATTGTACTCCAAAGTTCTTTCTTTGCGCATAACCATCTTTGAATACAGTTCGAAGTTGCTTATACCCAAAGAGGGGCTAGTAAATATGGAGACAATTTTAAATCAGCATTCATTATTGAAACAAATGTGTTTACAGATTACATTATGAAAAATTGGTATCTATACCAAGAAGGAATCGGAGACCTCTTCGGTCCCGAGAGCTAGGGGTGGAACGACTAGTTCCAACATCGGAAGTTCTAAGAACTTTACGTTTAACTCTCTTCCTCC
Organism: Zizania palustris; assembly: GCA_019279435.1. NCBI lineage: Eukaryota > Viridiplantae > Streptophyta > Magnoliopsida > Poales > Poaceae > Zizania > Zizania palustris. Next base: position 82,031,524 of record JAAALK010000080.1, on the reverse strand, counting down.
CCTTCGAAGCTCTAAAATCCTTCTGCTCTTGTTGAAGCTCGGCCCAAGTTCGAAGCCGCTCGGGGCTTCTTTCCCAGCTTCTAAGATCTTCAGATCTTTTATTTTGGGCTTCACCTTCGTCTTCGGACCAATTAGTGTCTTCAGAAGACGAGGTGTTTGCGTCAATCTCTTTATCTTCCTCTTTAATATAAGACAATATGTCTTTGATTATTTTGGGCGCAATAACGCCGGAGTCATCTCGAGGAATAAGAAATCGAGGACGCTTATAACTCTTTAGAAGTTCGAAGGTGTTCCACAGTGAGCGAAGTTCGCTGTTAAGCTCTAACACTTCGATATCTTCCATAAGAGGCAAAGCCTAAAAATATGACAAACAAGACTTTCATTGATAAATATTTACAAACATCAGCTTTACATAATCAAAAAATCCTAAATAATCCTAAACCTGCGGGTTCAGAGGAGGCTGACTGCTCGAAGCTTGACTCCGAACTTGCTTTTGGCGTTGGCCTTCATCAATCCAAGCCTTGATCGCAGATCGACCTTCGGCTCTCCACGAAGTTTGGAAGGCTCGCCAAGCAGTAGCTACGCCTTCGGAAGGGGTCAGAAGTCTTGCGTCGTCGAAGATGATGGAGCCCTCTGCGCTCGGAGTAATTACTCGGCCCAAATCCTCATAGTAACGAAGTAATCCAAGGGCAGACACTTGTCCGGAGAGTTCTCCATAACGCATGCCTGCCGTCTTCATTTGCTTCGCTGCTCCTTGGATCCTCTTTAACCGGCGCAGCAGAGTCACATTGTCATCCGAAGGTAGTGATCCAGTAGTACCGAAGTACTCCAAGACACCTAACATCTGTTCGATGACCTCCGAAGCCACCTTCTCAGACTTAAGCCTTTCCTCAATAAGCACATCCTTGGCCGAAGTCGTTTCAGCTAAAACTCCGGAGATTCTAGCGTTCTCCGTAGTCAAAGCATTCTTTTGAGTCCGGAGTTGGCCAGCTTCTTCTTGTAGCCTTACAAGTTCGGACCCCTTCGCAGCATCCTCCGTCCGCAGTCTTTCAATCTCCGCTCGAAGCACAATTCTTTCTGCTTCGAGCTCTTTCTTCGCAGCCTCCAAGCTTTGCCTAGCCCTTCGTTCTGCTAGTATTACATTGTCCATCTGAGCTACTCGACCTTCGGAGAAGTTAAAATTTCTTTGAAGAGTTTCGTTCTCTTCCCGAAGTTGAGCAATTTCGTTTTCGTTCGACAAAGCCGCAGCGCGGGCTAAGACTGCTTGCTGAGAAAAAAGAAAAACTGGAATAAGAAATTATTCATATATAATTTGCTATTTGGTTCGAAGATGCTTTATACCTGATAAGCTGCTCTTTCCACAGCAAGGTTAAGCTCCGAACCCTTCGCTCTGCTTAAAAGGGCTACCAGTTCTGTTTCCCCGACTTTGCGACTGGCTTGACCCAAAGGTTTAACCAAAGCCCCAAGTCCGGTTTTCTCCTCCAAAAAAGGAGTTATGAGAGGAAGCATTACCGAAGCCTTCTGATCAGCTCTGCTTAGCGAAGGTCCAGAGAGTTCTTCCGAGGCCCTTGGAACTTCTGAAGATGGCCCCTCCTCAGTCGATTCACTTTCATCTGTTGACTCAGATGAAGTCGATCCTTGAGCAGGGAGAGGCTCTATGTGTCTTTTTCCTCTTCCAGGCCCCGGTAGAATAACCTCCGGTTGTGGCTCCGAAGTTGTCGAAGGTCTTTGAATTGTATCTTGTGAGATACTTCGACAACAGGAGGCTCTGCAAAAACAAAAATATTATACATTGTATAATTTTGCAAAAATTGATAAAAATTATGCAAAATTTACCTTCGACATTCTCTGGAATATCGAGTATCGGACTGATCGGAGGATCAAAAGTGTAGTCCTCATCCGAATCAGCCGTTAAATCTTGGACTGCAGGAGCATCGTCCTGGGGAGTCCTCGTTACTTCTTCAGGAATCGAAGCCATAGTGACTTCGACCCCACCTTCGTTCACAGGAACTCCGTCCTGAGTTGTATCTTCTTGAACTACCGAAGTCATTGGTTGATCAGCATTATCTCCAGACTCCGGTACGTTCGCAGGCACTTCGACCTCATCTACACCCATAGGGGCTTCGATTTGTTCTTCCTGAGTATCCGGAGCTCTTACTTCTTCGATGTTGGCTTGGGGCTCCGGTATACCTGCAGTATCTTCAATGTGAATACTTCGTTGAGCTGCATCTTCATCAATTAATTTCACTAATAAAATACCTTCATCCTCTTTAGAACCAGAAAGTGAGGTTCTTGAGCTTGAAGGAGCAGGATCCGAAGGTGCGAGATTATTTGGCTTCCGAGCCACCTTCTTCACCGGAGTTTTCGCTGAACTTGAAGCTCCGGCTTCAGCTACTCTTTTCTTGGGGCCTTTCTCCTAAGGCACCCAATCCATCAGAAGGGGTGGAGTTAACTCCAGCATTCCCCATACTCTGTTAAATCGCTCCCAACTTCCGACTAATTTGATTCGCCATTCTTTTTCCGACGGAGTTGGAGCACCCAGAATCTTCTCCGAAGCCCTTACGATTTGCTCTGATGTAATAGGGTCTGAAGAAGCTAAAAAATAATTCGAGTTAGTCTTTCTTCGAAGTAAATATGTACAATGCATGTTGGTTTCGAAGTTACCTGCAGGGCTCGAAGTATAATTGATTTTGCGAAGGCCGCCTTCGGAGTCATCTTCGAAGATGATAGGCCAGTTGGCCATCAGTGGAGGAATTTGAAGACCGATGAATTCTTCAGCCAAGTCTCGCATACTGAGCCTTCGGCTAACTTTTTCAAGCAGGTTCAGGCGGGCTTCGAGCTGGCCTTCGTCAGGTTGCACTAGGGCTTCTTTCCGGAATCGGATTTCTTTGAGGGGCCCAGCCAGAGGACTGCTAGCTCCGACTTCGGCATAAAACCACCTCAGTACCCAATCAGTGTACCATCTAGCATTGATGGCCTTAGCAGGGAATCGAAGAGCATATTCGTCTCGAAGCCTAAAATTGATGCTTCCGAAGGCAACCACTACTTTCTAACCTCCGGAGCCTACGAAGGTCTTCGGCTGACAAGTTGCTCTATGAAGCGCAGCGAAGATTTCAGCTCTCCCCTCACAACCTTCGGCTCTCAGCGCCCACTCAAAGATAGCTAATCTAGCTACAGCATTCGGAGACAGCTGGGGGAGGGTTACATGAAACAAGTCAAGAACTTCGGCCAAGAAATCCACAGCAGGGAGGCCTAAGCCTGCTTCGAAAAAAGCTTCGAACACTACGACCTCTCCGGGTCTTGGTGATGGAATTGATTCTTTGCCCGGCCTCCGAACCATAACCCCATTGCTAATCTTTCCCCCTGCTGTGATTGCCAAGGACTCTCTTTTGCAGGTCGAAGGCCCCAATTCAAAGGACTGATCCAAATATTTGGTCGATGGAGGGCACAGACCTTGGTCATCGGCGATTTGGGGATTTCTTCCCCTTGCCGCCATGGAAGTTGTCGCCTGCGTCGAGGGTGTCGCCGCCACTGTTGCCGCTGCTGGTGCAGCGGCCGCCTGTTGCCGAGCCAAGGCCGAAGGAGGCGCAGATCCCTTGGTCTTCACCATCGCGATTGCTGGATTGATCTGAAGGAATGGAGGCTAGGGCTCAAGAACTCAGAGGCTAGGGCTCAAGAACTCAAAGGGCTCAAAAGTTTTTAACTGAGAGAAAGCGGTGAAAAGGTAATCGGCTAAGTTTTGGGCTCTTTATTTATAGCCTAATCGTTCCGTTGGTTACCGTTTGGGCCCTGCCTTTTCGCATTCCCGCCCGTTATTTTTATCCGGAAATAACGCATCATATAACTTCCGTTAGAAACAGGAACTAACGGCTATTTTTTCTAAGTCTAAAAAGACTTTCGAACTTCCTGAGTCAGTTCTAAGATAGTTCGAAAAGTAATTACCTTATGATTGACTCGAAGTTCATATCTTCATGCATTTCGAAGATAAAATAAAAACCAATAACCCCTATGATTGGTTATCTTTTCTTTCCGTATACTGCTCTCCTAACGTTACAGGTCAAACGGAGAAGCGTATTCGAGGGGCTACTGTTGGGGGAAAATATCTCATCTTCGGAGTTATTGCCGAAGCAGCATAAAAGCAGTCAACCAGTTCGAAGATTGTCCGAAGACCATCTTCGAAGATGCCCAGAACCTCGTTCGAAGCCCGAAGACAAGCACTAGTTCGAAGTATGTCTTCGAACCAAAGCCCTTCAGGATTTTTTCAGCCAGCTAAGATGGAAGACTTATCTTCTATCCTATTAGATTAGTCTTTTACCGTTTTAGCCCTATTAAGGAAACCGAATAGTTTCCTTAATGTCGGTTGTAATAGAGGGGTAAATAGGTCTTTTCCTTAATGTTTAGGCCTATAAATACCCCCCATTTCACCCTGTAATAGGGACCGATTACAAGTGATTCAATACACACTTTCGAACTATTCTAAGCTATTATCCTTTCGGAGGCTTAGAACAGTTTGCTTCGCAAACACTTCGTTTGTTAGTTTCTTTTCTACAGAAACCTGTTAGCGTAATCTTTTACGCCAACAAATGTGCTCGTAGATAATTCAACAAACACTTGACATGCACTTGGATCACACAAATATATCAATGAACATACATCTTTCAATCTAAAAATAAAATTCTTGCAGCTATTTAAGCAGACACATACTAATCAACAAAAATCAATTCAAGTGCATGAGGATGAAGAGGAGAGTTTACTATTCTGCGTAGTGTGCTCCCTTGGCGGCGACCATACGGCCCGTGCCTGCTCTACACAAACGATCCTGCCTCCAAGCGTCGCACGGTGACCACCTGCCCTACTCCTGTTGCGTAGCTCCTCCTGCATCGGCAGCTTCCAGAACCATCATACAACGCGCAGGCTCAACTTGGAGAATGGACTAGACGCAGCGTACGAGGCCGAGGCGCCTAGCGTAGGATTCTCATTGTCCCTGCACCGAGTGTGCCTTGCTGCCTCCTGTGCCTAACATAGCATGCCGCCGCCATGCAGAAAACCGGCCAAAGAACCGGTGCAAGCTACTAAACTAGGAGCTCCAGAAGCGAAGGGACGCAAGGCGCGAGAAAACCAGATGGGAGAACTGTGTTGCGTGACACTGTTGCTCTGACGGACATAGGAGTGGTGGCGATAAACAGTGAAGGACAGGAGTAAAATAGGAGTTTTTCTAGAAATTTGGTAAAGTGAACTCTAATTTGAAAGTGGATGAGTTAGTAGAAACCCTAGGACTGTAAGACCTTTTATAGGCATTTCAAAAACTGGAAAAGATACCCCTAGATTATTTTACCCACAGACTCAAAAATATAGACGCGAGCCCAACGGGCAAAGTAGTAAAATCCTATCTAAAGGTAGTTTGTCCTGACAAAGAGCTTTCATAGCGACTACGACTTTACTTGAAGATGCTTTTATCTATATTCGACAGTTTTGAGCCGAAACCAACAAAGCCCTCTAGATCTTCGACATGTGTCACAAATCCACGAACTCGACTGCCAGCAAGTCTCTCCTGCTCTCGATCCCTTGAGCCACCTTGTCACTTGCACTGGCCTCCCTTTTACTTGATTTGGTCAACATGCTGTCTCAATCATCCGTCCGTCCATATCTTGCTTCATCTCCATGTGTATGCCTGAGATCTTCCTCAACTTCGTCTGACCTCCTTGATCGTCTAGCATCAAGCTCCCCGCTTGACCCTGATCACCCGCCATTGACAGTTGACTCGCATATCAACCCTGCACACACTAAGACAAGCAAAACACGAATCTCCACACAACACATATGTCCACGCACACCGATCCCTTCTGTAAAATCAAACAACCAATCATAAGTCCAAACCCTTAAACTAGGCAAACTTGTCAATCACTCATCACTAACATAAAACCACAGTGAAACTCTACTTGGTTTCCCAGTTTCTATGATGGATTGAGGCATGAGATTCAAGATATCATTTATTTGTAAAGAATTTGATACTCTTAGTCATTTGTTCCATCTTGTCATCATTGTAGAGAAAGAACTGTAGGAACGACAATACAAAGCAAGAGACTCCTATCCACCGCGAGTGACGAGCACATTGGTATTGACCAAGCCTTTCTCTTCTTCAAGTGTTTGTCATGCACCTGCACATGTACCTACATCAACATCAGCGAGCATATGACCTTCCATCTCTACACGAGTTGAGGTGTCAAGTAAAAAGTCCTTATAGGTACCCATTGAGGTAGCTTCATTAGCTAAAATCATAGAACACCCTTTGCAATTGATAATGATGCAGTTCACCATGATAGGACTAATAACTATACCTTTGTGCATGAGGATGTGAAAGCTACTTTGTTACTTCCAACTTCCGATGAAATTATTAAAGATGATAACAAGATGGCTGATAATGAGAAGAAACAACTTGATAATAGATCTGAAATTCATTCATCATGAAATCAAAGTAAAAGATTCTGTTATCCTTGCACATAAAACTGATGAAGCTAAAATTCATAGTCAAGATGTGTGCTATGCTGCGATTAGTAAAACTATTTTTTATTCTCTTACTAATATAGTTTATATTTTGCCTCCTGTTATCACTAAGCATTTATCTCATGTTGAGCTACATGACTGTAAACTTGATATGCCTCCTGAGTTTTTATCTTCTGTTAAGTTACATGACTATAAATTTGACTTTCCTCACGAGTTTTGGGATAGTTGCACATTTAATGTTGCAGAATTGAAATCAACCATGAGAGAAAAATATGAGTATAAGTCGAGGGTGACTCTGTTTCAAGAGGGGGAGAATGATGAGAACACAACAAATTGTGATAGGACCTCGATTGTGAGCAAACAAGCTAAGGTGCATCCTTTCTACGTTAGATCTACTTTTATATATTTGAACCTTAGATGCTACACCATGAAATATGTTAATTGTCTATTTTAGAAATACTTTCTTGGATCAAAACAAAAGAGGCATGCATTGGGGACTAACAGACATTGATTCGAGGACGACTTCAAATAAAGAAGGGGAGGATGATGAGGACATCCCTAACAATGATACAACCATACATGAATATCAAGAGCCAATTACTCGAATTTGAGCTCGACAATTAAATCTTCTAGTGAACTCATTTCTAAGTACCTCGTTATATTATCTTGAGAATAATTACTACCTAAAAATAATATTATTGATAGGAATCATGTAGATGATGAAGAAGAACATGTAGATAAGCAAATAGTTAGAGAATAACCAATAAAGACGTCCAAGCCAAGTTGGGAGTCCAATCCAACTACAGTTCATGTCCAACTTGGATTCCAGGAGCAACGCGTACTAAATTAACACTAAAGCCGCATATGAACTCCGTTTTTGAGATTCCACATGGTCACGGAAAGGTAACTTCAGCACCTTTCCAATGCCAGTAGTTTCACCTCAAAATTCATTCCAGATTAACAGGAATCATCAAAAAAAGATAGAGTCCAGAATCTATCAGCATGTTGTTTTCTGCGTTGTTGGGCCTTTGGGCCATGTATTTAGTTGAGGACATTAGGGGTTCATCCCAAACAATTATATAAGGAGTTTATACAACCATCTAGGGTTTTTGGGAATTAGTTTACACGTTGCTTTGATAGCCACCGCTTCACCGGATTTGTAAGCTAGTGAATCCCAATTCACAGATTCCAGTAGAATTTCAGTTCAATTGCGTTTTCTGTGTTCTTGCTTGTGTGCTTTGATTCGTAGGAAAGGATTAGCCTTCTTAGCGAGGTCAATCAATTTGTGCTTGGTTGATAAGCAATGTACAGTGGTGTAGCTAGGTTGCATCATCTTGATCTCCAGTGAAGAGGTGAGTCCCACCACCCTATTGATTATATCGACTATGTTAGCATCATCCATGGCTACATCGATTCGATCTCTCGTGACACTAGCTCAATCGGTGTTATCACTGGTTTTATCTTGGTGTATCAGCTAGATTTAAGGCTGCATCATTATGATCTCTTAAATCAAAGTATATTGGTTATATTAGGGAAAGGCTTTATCTGTTAAATTCTACATCTTAGTCTATTTTATCTGATTTATGCTATACATCATTCATCTAAATAAAGTTTGCTCGATGCATTGAAGGATTGTTAAGTTATTCGTGATCTAGCAACTGTATTGGTTAGGTCCATTCTTGTTGTCATGATGATTTAATAGAATAGATACATTATCTGGTGTGCTAAGCTTAGATCCTGTCGGAGTACAAGTCAATAGATGTCTTTCAATTCCGCGTTGTTGATAACAAAAATGGCATTAATGGTCAAAATTGGTACAATTTGACCAAAAACAGGCAGTTTCTAGCATAGGTCGGTCTGACTGACATTATTCCTTCAGTCTGACCAACCCATGCCGGTCAAATCGGTCATATGGGTCTGGTAAGACTGCCCTAGTCCGAGTCATAGCTTATTTAGTTGGTTTTGGGGTATTTTTATCTCTAATTGATTTTAACGACTTGGACTCGTACCTTAATCAATCTATATTAGAAATTAAAACTAGAAACAAATGGACTACCCCCTATAAATATAGGGCAAGGCCGATTCAAAAGTGGACATCAATCCAATCTAATCTACTCCCTAAAGAATCCTTCTTTTTTCAATCTACTACCCTTTTGCCCTAGGTTTAGCTATAGCTCATCCATCTTTGTTGGTTTGCACTGAAAACCTTCCTGTTGACGCAGAAAGGTGCCCCCGCACATGGGCCGGTTCGACATCCAAAAGTATCGCAATGATACTGACGCCGCGTTCTAACTACCCTAGATAGTGACAAGGGATTTGGAGTCGCCAGGCAATCAGATAATTAATTAATATTTTAACCCAATTGGCCGAAAGTATTGATAGAAATGTAAAGAGTAACAAAATGACCAAAATACCTGTAATCAGCCAATTCGGAGGCCGATTCGGGGTTATAGCAGATGCTGGTCCGAAGGGTCCTTGGGACGCCTTCGGCCTCAAGCCCATTCAGACTAGAGGTACAACCCCGGTCAGACCGAAGGGCTGCGAAGGGGCTTCGGGTGGTCTCCCGAAGGTAGATGTGAAGTGCGACTCTGGCGGTCTGACCAGCGAAGCTTCATCGGTCGGACCGACCATGCTACTCCGGTCACACCGAGCGAAGGGATCTCCGGGTGTGGGACCATCGAGCGTGCGGAGCTTCGGTGCGCAGGGCTTCAGAGGTTAGGGCTTCGACGGGTTCGGACCTCGGCTTCGGTCCACCCGATGCGAAGGGTCTCAGTCAGACCGGCGGAGTACTGTCGGTCGGACCGATTGTTGCCGACAACAGCGTGACGAAGGTGCTCCGGTCAGACCGATACCTCAACGCCGGTCGGACCGAAGTAACAGATCTGATCTGTTAAGCCTCGATAAACATAGAAAACAATCTCCAATTGCTCCCAAACTTCGCAGGGATGTTTAAGAAGGCAATTGACCTGCAAAAACAATAAGAGATAAAACACAATTCGGCCACAAGGCCGAATTGCCAGGTAGGGGGAACAAAAACCGATAAAAAAGGATAGCAATCCGTTACATGGATTAACGGGAGGTTCACAAGCGAACCAGCAAGGGTTACCGTGATTATGGACGCGGTAGACGGAGGGCTTTCAAGCAAACCCATGAAGATGTGGAAAAGTAAAGAAAGTAAATATGATTCAAAGCTAGGGCCTTGGATTGTTATCTTGGAGAGAGAGGCTTGAATCGGCCTTGCCCCTAGTATTTATAGGGGGGTGGGCTAGTTATCCCTAGCTAGAGATGGAGTTAGATTCATGCAAAACTCTGTTGAGATAAGTTTCGGGCGAAAATACCTCGAATCCTATTCGGATCCGAAATCCAGACCCTGACCGGTCTGACCGAGCCCATGGGTCCGGTCTGACTGAACCTGGCCGGTTCGACCGGCCTACCATAGCCAGTCAGAACGGCCTTTGCTAGATTGACATATTTTCGGTCAAAAATACTATTTTTCAGTATTTGCCTAGTTTGACCATTAATGCCATTTTTTGCTATAAACACATGCCCCATGCCTTTTAGCAAACTTAGTGAGCTAAAAGCACGATGGGCCTTGGGCGATACCTGCAATATCGGCCTTTTAACACTTCAAGCGTTTTGCCACACACTTGGGATGTACTTTTTAAAATATCTACCATTCAAAGCCCTTCGAAATCTCTCTCCTTGTAAAGATTCCAGGACATATGCATTGCCCGGAGCGATTCCGACTACCTTAAAAGGTCCTTCCCAACTAGGTGACCATTTACTGAATTTTGAACTCCTAGTGCCCAACGGCAAAATCGTCTTCCACACCAAATCATTGATTTGAAATGATTTTACCTTGACCTTCTTGTGGTAGGCCCTAGCTACTCTTCTTTTATCTCTCTCTATTGCCTCTAGAGCCTTCAACGTATTATCGGTCACCTCTTCTAAATATCCTTTAGAAGTGTTTCATATTCGTCGACCGATAAGCCATCTTGCTTAAGAAATCTAAGTGAGCCAAGATCCACCTCTACCGGTAGAACGGCTTCTTGTCCATATACTAACTCATAAGGACTGACTTTAGTGGCACCATGCTTTGCAACTCTACTAGCCCATAGAGCTTCAGAAAGTACCTCGTGCCACCTTTTTGGAAAATCCTCAATCTTTTTCTTGATTAATTTAATTACAGTTTTGTTACTAGACTCGGCCTGACCATTGGCCTGAGCATAATATGGGGAAGAGTTTACCAATTTGACCACATAGTATTCGGCAAAGTCCCTCACCTCTTTAGCAACAAATGAAGTACCTTGGTCCGTAGTGAGAGTTTGGGGAAAGCCGAATCTATGTATAATGTGTTTCAAGACGAAATCAATTACCTCATTGTGAGTCATGTTCTTGAGTGGCACGGCCTCAGTCCATTTGGTGAAGTAATCTGTTGACATCAACACAAACCGATGCCCTTTCGAAGACGAAGGATGAATTTGGCCGATGAAGTCTAAACTCCACGGTTTCATAATAGGATTAAGTGCCGATGCGGGCGCTAGCTGAATATTCCCAAACTTCTGACAAGCTTCGCACCCTCTATAGTACCTAAAACAGTCTTTAGTCATAGTCGGCCAATAAAAACCTTCCCTTTTGAGCATCCAACTCATTTTTGGGGCTGACGGATGAGTTCCGCAAATCCCTTCATGTACTTCACCTGCAGCAACTCTAGCCTGATCGGGGTCCAAAAACTTCAAAAGCACCCCATCAATAGTTCGGCAATACAACACATCGTCGAGCAAAACAAATTTGAAAGCCTGTCGCTGAACTTTCTGATCAACCTTTTGGCTCGGGTTTCTCAAATATTGGACGATTGGGACCATCCAATCGTCCTCACTAACTAGAGGAGCAATGGCCAAATTCCCGCTAGAACTGGCCTCAATATTTATCATTTGGACCTACCCCCGAGCACTAAACCTTCCTGACAACGGTCGGTCAGACCAACCCTATTGGCCCGATTCAACCGGCTATAGCCAGTTGATTGGCACAATTCGGTCTGACCGTCCTGACATGGTCGGTCAAACCGGGTACGCAAGGATGGTTGTACCGTGCCCACAAAGTTGTTCAGATCGACAGTAGTACCCTCGGGTGTTACATCATCTCCAAACATTGGCTTTTCCTGTGCATAGAATTTACCTCTTCTGATTTGATAGCCTGATGCTTGTTGAGCCAAGTCATTTGCAAGTGAGTTGGCCTCTCTAGACACATGAGTAATCTCAAAATAATTAAGAGTAGAAATTAAGTCTAAACACTTGTCCAAATAGCTATTTAGCAAACCGTTAAAATATTGGGCAAGCTTGGCGACTTGTTGCACGACTAATAAAGAATCGCCATATGCGTGAACATATTTCACACCCATTGAGTTTAACAACTCAATACCTAGCAATAGGGCCTCGTATTCGGCTTGATTATTAGTCGAATGAAATTCCAAACGGGCCAAGGTTTCAAAGTGCATACCACTTGGTGATACGAGTACCACTCCAACACCTCGGCCATTTTTTTAAGCCGAACCATCGAAGTACAGTTTCCATGGTAATACTTCAATCAAAGTGACTTCATTGCCCCAATTGACATCTACGTGGTGATCCACTATAAAATTAGCAACGACTTGGCCTTTCATAGCTTTCAACGGTTCATAAGACAAATCATATTTGATTAACGCATACGCCCACCTTGCCGATTCTACCACTTAGAATCGTCTTTTGCAACATGTATTTTATGACATCCCTTTGACAAGTGACAATACATGTGCTACGGAGAAGATAGTGACGTAATTTGGTACACGCATAATAGAGGGATAAACACAAATGCTCCACAAACACGTACCTTGTCTCGGCATCCAGAAGTCGACGACTCAAGAAGGTGATGATGTACTCTTTCCCTTCGATGTCTTGTGTCAACACGGCTCCAATCACACTCTCCTCCACGGCAATATCACTACTATTATAAAGCCACAACTTTTCCGTTTCCTCCGTCCGCTCCCTGCCACGCGCTCCGCTCCCCGCCACACGCGCCGCGATTTCTCGTCGCTACGGCCCGGCCCATCAAGCTTCTGTCCGAATCGCCGCGCAAGGCTGCCTTGTCGCCCCCTCATGAAATCATCGCCCACCCCACGAAACCCTAGCGCCCCCCGTGCCCCTCGCGAATCCCTAGCGCCGCCGCGCGACCTCCCTCGCCTCTTCCCCTCACGACCCCTCGCCTCCTCCCCCCGAGCCCGTCGGGAAACCCTAGCGCCGCCGCGCGAAGCCTCCCGCTCGGCGGACGACGCGTTCTCCCTCCGTTCGTGCGCACCTCGACCCGAGGTCCGACCCAGACCCCTTCGCAGCCACCATGACGGAGCTCCCCGCTCCACTGGCATCAAGCCTCCCGCTTGACCCAGGTTCACCTACTACGAACCTGTCTGTCACCTCTGCAGTCCCCTGCGCACCACAGACAAGCAGACAAGTGTATCCAGTACTCCGGAGACCTCTCCGGGTTAGCAACCTTTGGCACACACTCTGGTGTACCGCCCAAAGTACCGAGACCTCCGGTACAAACCCAGTCATCATGTACTGTCGGACCCCTCCGACAGGCACACTCCGCTGCAACAGCTGCAGCAACCAAAGCAACCTCCGAACACCTTCGGAGATCCAACCTCCAAACCAAAGGATTAACCCTGTCAATCACTCATCACAGACTCCGAAACCAACCCTTGGTTTCTCAATCTCCCCCTTGATGAGTGCATTGACAACCAAATTCAAGTTCAAGAAAAATTAAAAGACTTTCAGCACACAAGTGACCATAAAAACTCAGAAACGAGCCAAATCATGTCACTTGACAAAAGAATTTTCTTCCCCCCTATCAAGAGTAAAAGCCCCTTCGGCAAATCTCCCCTTTTTTTAAGATAAAAACTCCCCCTGAGTTATTTAATTGTACCCCCTTGCAACAGAGAACTCAAAAATTTCTCCCCCTTTTGCAATGCAAGCATCAAGGAGAATTTAAAAGAATTGCAAAGACATAGAAAGCAAAAATATGCCAACAGTAATACCAATGGTCATGGGCTCAGCTCAATTTAACATTCTCTAAAAACATGATGACAGCATGTGATTTTATCATTTTTTGAAATAAAAGCATCACCACTTAGTCAAGGAAACTAGACAAGTAAAATCAGGGACTGCGCAAAGCAAGTCAAGTTCTACTCTAGACAGACAAGTCCAGTTCAAGTGGAGTATTAAAAGCAAACTTTATGATCAATGAATTTTGTTGTTCTTTTCATAATGCCAGGGGTTATTTGTTTGTACACCTTATGCTTTCCAATCAGGCCAAGCCTAGGCATGAAAGCCATCAGAAGCTTAAGGCAATGATTTTGGCAGACACTACACTATTCCAGTTCAGACCAGTGTGCAATGGTAAGCAGTCTAGAATAGAGTAGTGCGACAAACAAACCCACCTGTATCTTTTAACTTTGAAGCATGCAAATCATGGATTTTTGATTTTGATTTAAATGAATAAGCATTTTATGAATATCCATGCATATGTAGAACAATTTTTCAAGTTGCAATGTTTAGCATCCGAAGAAAAGTGTCTTGCTATCAAGCAGATAAAAGATAGCTAAAGCAGTCCTGCTTAAACATGCTAGATACAAGATTGAGCAGTGAGCACGATTTGATTTTGAAAGGAAAACATCATGCACATTAATGTTTCAGATAAATTAAAAAGAGCTGAGCTGTCATGATTTCATGAATTAAAATGAGGCATATAAATGCAAAAGATGTAAATGCAATTTCACACATGATGAGCATATGGACGACAATTAAAAATAGCTCCCCCTCATAAAATGCCGTAAGGGTGACAAATACCAAGTTCCCCACGCAAGTAGGCAAATCGAGAAGCATCGAGGGGTTTCGTGAAAATATCGGCTAGCTGGTGTTGGGTATCAACATATTGAAGTTCAATATCACCCTTGTCATTGTGATCTCTGAGAAAATGATATCGCACATCAATGTGTTTTGTTCTGGAGTGCTGAACCGTGTTATTTGCAATACAAATATCACTAGTGTTATCACAGAAAAGTGGAACACTCTTATAATCTAACCCGAAATCCCGCAAAGTGGAAGCCATCCACAAAATCTGAGAGCAACAGCTAGCTGCAGCAACATATTCGGCCTCAGCCGATGATTATGCAACACTAGACTGTTTGCGGGAAGACCAGCAAACCAGAGAAGTACCTAGAAAATGACAAGTACCAGAGGTACTCTTCCTATCAATCCTACACCCAGCAAAATCCATATCGGAATAACCTCGAAGACATAAAGATGAAGACGCTGAATACCATATGCCAAATTCAAGGGTATGTTTGAGATACCTGAGAATGCGTTTTACCGCTTGACGGTGCGAAGCTCGTGGTGAAGTCTGAAAACGAGCGCACAGACACAATACGAAGTGTATGTCCGGCCTCATAGCAGTCAAGTAGAGGAGGTAGCCGATCATGCTTCGGAACTCCTTCTGATCTACGGCTTCTCCATCTTCGTCAGGATCCAATGCTACAGATGTAGCCATTGGAGTGGCGAGGGGCTTCGCATCTGCCATGTCAAACTTCTTGAGCAGGTCCTTGTTGTACTTCGTCTGGTGGACGAAAGTACCTTGTTTGCTTTGCTTGATTTGCAAACCAAGGAAAAAAGTAAGCTCGCCCATCATGGACATCTCGAATTCCCTGCTCATGGCATCTGCAAACTCGGCAACCAAAGAATGAGAAGAGCCACCAAAGATGATATCATCCACATAAATCTGCACTAGAAGGAAATCTTTGCCATGCTTGAGATTAAACAGGGTTTTATCAACAGAGCCCATCAAATACCCCCGCTCAAGCAGAAAAGACTTAAGTCTATCATACCATGCCCGAGGGGCCTGCTTGAGTCCATAAAGAGCCTTATGAAGTTTAAGGACTTTATGTGGGTACTTGGGGTTTTCAAAACCAGGGGCTTGTTTTACATAAACATCTTCACCTATGAAACCATTAAGAAAAACACTTTTGACATCCATTTGATAGAGTTTTAATCCCCGGGATGTCGCAAAGGCAAGCAAAATCCTAATGGCCTCAAGGCGAGCAACAGGTGCAAAAGTTTCAGTAAAATCAATCCCTTCTAGTTGAGAATAACCCTCAGCTACAAGTCTAGCCTTGTTTCTAACTATAGTCCCATCCTCCCCTTGTTTATTTTTGAAAATCCATTTTGTTCCAATGAAATGAACATTTGGTGGAGGATCAACTAAAGACCAGACTTGGTTTCTCTCAAAATTTTCAAGTTCCTCATGCATGGCATTGATCCAACTAGAATCAGAAAGTGCATGACTAACATCTAAGGGCTCGAAAGAAGCAACAAAAGCGGAATCAATGAAATGAGCATGAGAACGTGTTACCCTTTGATCAAGCTCACCAATGATCTGCTCGGGAGGGTGCATCCTTTGAACATGATGTGGAGCCTCGCGGCGGGAAGCAGTCTCCCCCTCAACTTGTGCGTTGGAGTGGTCCAAGATGACCGATGTCGAGGTAGTCGCTTCGGGACCTCATGCCGAAGTGGTATAAGCGGGGTCGGCTTCGGGGGTTGATGTCGAGGGTAGTAGGGGTTCATCCTCGAAATCTCTGGGATCTTCTTCTTCGAAGATGGTCTGTTCCATGTCGTGTTCATTTGCCTGTTCAAAAGCAGAACTAACAGAGGGGGTTGATTCATCAAAAGTCACATCACATGACTCGATGACAGTGTTAGTCTCCAAGTTATAAACACGATAAGAATGACCATGAGTAGTATAACCCAAAAAGATCCCGTCAGAAGAACGCGACTCAAATTTATCCAAATTACCCTGTTTTAGGATAAAACAACGACAGCCAAAAACTCGAAGATGAGTGACCTTGGGCTGTCTCCCAAAACGTAGCTCATAAGATGTCAAGTTTAAAATTGAGCGCAAGAAGATTCGGTTTGAGATGTAACAAGCAGTGTTCATGGCCTCAGCCCAGAATTTTCTAGAGTCCTATGCTCATCAAGCATCGTCCTAGCCATCTCAACCAAAGTGTGGTTCTTTCTCTCAACGACACCGTTCTGTTGAGAAACCCGCGGAGCAGAGAATTGATGTTCTATGCCATGCTCCATGCAAAAGTCAACAAAGAGACTGTTTTTGAACTCGGTGCCATTATCACTTCGAATGAATTTCAATGCACCTGGAAGTTCAGTGAAAAGTCTCAAAGCCAAGCTCTGAAAGTGTGAAAACACTTCATCCTTGCTGGCAAGAAAGAAAACCCAAGAGTAGCGAGAGAAATCGTCGACAATGACTAAAACATACCACTTGCCGCCTAAAGAACTAACCCGAGAAGGACCTACAGTGTCCATGTGGAGAAGTTCTCCAGGTTGTTCAGTCATCACTGTGGTGACTGGCGAATGAGAAGTAGCAATCATTTTTCCATGTCGACAAGGAGCGCAAACTAAATTCTTCTCAAACTTGAGCTTGGGCAATCCTCGAATCAGACCTAGGGCACTCAGACGAGCAAGCAACTCAAAGCTCATATGCCCTAGTCTCCTATGCCACTTCCAAAGCTCAGAAGTAGAATGTGCAACAAGACAATGAGAAGAACTAGATGACTCTAAAAAATCAGCTCCAAAAACTCTCCCAACTCTAAAGATCTTACAGACCACAACGCCATCAGAATTGAGTACTTGCGAAGTTTCACGATGGAATCGCACTTCGAAGCCCTCATCAAGCAACTGAGATACCGAAAGCAAATTGTATCCTAGGTTTTCAACCAAAGCAACATCTTTGAGAGTGAAATTCGAATTAATTCTTACCACACCTTTACCTTTTACTCTACTCCTTCGATTGTTGCCGAAGGTGATATGTTCCCTTTGCTTGGTTGTGGTGAGGCTGGAGAACCATGTTGCATCTCCGGTCATGTGGCGCGAACAACCAGAGTCCATGATCCACGTGCCCTCCAAGCCTCGATCTGTCGCCTACACATGATAAGAATATATCGATCGCTCAGTGCTGGGGTGAGTGAAAAAATGACGAGGCATCCAGCACTGAGTGACACGAGTAGTAGGCACAGTAAAAGTAGACGGTCTACGCACATGATAATCTGAATGATGCAAAGTGCGAGGTCTACGTACATGCTGTGATCGAACAACATGTCGAGGTCTCCTACTCTGACGAGGTACAAAGCTACTCGCCCGGGGTCTACCACCATATGGAACATGGTGAACACCTCGAGGAGCAAAACCTCTCCGAGAAGCACGAGGAACCTCAAAAGAAGGACGATAGTAAAACTCAGACTCATGCATACCTAAAGATGGGTAATGCATGTCCTGGTAACTCATCGCCTGAGAGCGTCGCTCATCCTTGATGTGACGAAAACAGAACCCAACCAAATGACCCGCCCGCTGACAGTAGGAACAATGAAAAATTCTCCTAGGGGCACTCTCATGGGTCTTGGGAGCAATTCTCACAGGCTCCTTGGGCTTCTGTTGAGTGGTTTTCTTTGTAGGGATTTTCTTGGCAGGAGGAGTGGTTTTCTTTTGAGCTCGGATAGGCTTTTTGGCTAATGGAGTGTCTAACAGAGCTCTCTCTTTCTCTAGGGTAGTGGGTGAGGTAAAAACGGTTTTGTTCTCACTATCTGAAGGTATCCTCTCAAAACTCAAACCTAGAGCTAACCCTGCTCTGTCAGCACACATCTTGGTCTTGGCCAAGAGCAAATCCATCCTAGCCTTCACATGATACACACATGGAGCCTCCACCTACGATTCAATTACAAGGACCAATCACACGTGCCCGTGCCCGTCGCTTGAACCATGAGGTTAATTCTTTCCTTAGCTACTATGTTAATATTTGTTTGGACGGGATGATACTGAATACTAGTGATATTTGTTGCTTAGGAACATGGGAGATGGAATAGAAGAGTTGGAGTTGAAGACGGAGTCGCACGGATGATTTGAAGTCAAGAATTCGCTGGTTCGGACTACATCGACCACCATGCACCAAAATGGGCATAACTTCCTCATACGAAGTCCGATTGGCATGTTCTTGAACTTTTTGGAAAGCTGAGGAGAAGACGGATCGTTTTCCGTTGGTTTCGTCTCATTTGGAGTCTCGAGTCGACCTGTGTGTTTGAAACAGTCCTGTGTGTTAGAATTGGGCCGTGTTGGCCCATAGTCCGAGTCTGTACGTCTTCTAGCCCATAAGTCGGAGTCTGTACGTATTCTACAGGCTGCCCACGCCTTATATACTCACGCCAGCCGCCTTTAGGGTTAGGTGTTGCTTTGTTTGCATCTACACTTGTGTGTTTAGATCCCGTCTCTTGCACCGGACCGATTGGCTGTTGCACCGGCGTTTGTGAAACCTCACCTTTTCATCGTTTGTTTGTGATTTGGCATTCGACTTGTATCCTTCTTGTTCTTGCTTGTGTTCTTGGGTTTGCTTGCAGGAATTAGCCTTCATGGCGAGGTCAATCACGTCCTGCGTGGTTGATAACCAACGGAGACAGTGGTGTAACGATTGCAAGGTTTTGATCCGCCGGACCGGAGCCTTGGATCGCCAACGTCGAGATTCTCCACCAATCCAAGTTATCCTTTACCTAGCGGAAGATCGGGACCAATCCCCCATCAGTTGGTATCAGAGCTCAGATTTCCCGTTAGGTAATCTCGATCTTCTTTATTTTACCTAGAGTCCAGAAAAACCGCACCAAAAAAAAATCCCACCGAGAACCCCTTTGTGCCTTGCGATTTTAATTTCAGTTTTTAACCTTGTTGAGTTTGTGTTCTTGGTCGCGTCTTGTTGCTGGTTTAGTAATCCCTTTGTGTCGTTTGAGTAGTAGTTGGTCTTGTGTCTCAAAAAATTCCCCACCCTCCACAACCCTACTCGTTTTCCACATCGAGTCTTTGTGACCCCCCTTCGGTAAAACAGGCATAACTTTTCGCTCGTTTGGCAAAAAAATCTGAAATTTTTTGAGCATCTTCCTGACCAAATTTGGGGGGTAACCTAACATGGTTCCCCTGTTAGCCCTCACCAGAATCGCCAAAAAAATCAGGAAGATAAAGAAAAAAATTGGTCAAAGTTTTTGCCCACCGTTCAGCGAACTTGTTGATTTTCTGTGAACCATATCCCACCTCAGTTGTAGGTGCCAATTTTTGTGGTTGCATCTCTGGTCATCCTTGTTCAAAAAAAAATAGAGTGAAAAAAAAGAGAAAAAAAAGAGAGAACCGGTCCTGTCGATTGCTTGTCCGATCTCTTGTCCGATCACTTGTCCGATCAGCGGCAGAAAAAAAAATTGGCACATACCCTTGTCCGATCCCTTGTCCGATCTCTTGTTCGATTCCTTGTCCGATCTGCAAAGAGCTGAATTTGGCCTGTTATTGCTTCCATTTGAGTTTTGGGCACATAGTTTCACTCTATTGCTTGAATTTTCACATTGGGAGCACTAAGGCCAGCTACTTTGACGAGTACTAGGGAATACTTATTGAACTTGGTTTAACTGTTATTACTATCGCTAATCCTTGCTACTCACTTTGCCTTCCAAGCTACACCTTTCTCTTGGTCAGGACAGGTTCATTTCTTGCAATTGCACACCACCCTCCACTTGGTTCATCACCTGTAGGCTGGTGACCTCATTGCGGCGTGGTAAGAACACTTGCAAGCGTGGGTAAGGCACTTGACGGATTGCTTCCACCACACACCCACCACCCACCTAGTTGTTTTCCATAGGTATTATTCTTTGTTGTTTTGTCTTTTCACTAACATGGCAGCACTTATTGTACAACGTGTCTTGAGCACTCACATGGACCAGGACGACCGGGCACAACGGAACAATCTGTTTCAGACCTTCTTCGTCGTCAATGACCGCCGTGTACGTGTCATCATAGACAGCGGTAGTTGCAACAATTTGGTGAGCCACGACATGGTAACTAAGCTTCAACTTCCCACACGTGCACATCCACACCCTTACCACGTGCAATGGTTCAACAATAGCAGTAAGGTCAAGGTAACACAAACTGCTCACATCGAATTTTCCATTGGTACATACTTCGGAGTTGCTGATTTTGATGTAGTACCAATGCAAGCATGTTATCTATTACTTGGTAGACCTTGGGAGTATGATACTGATGCTACATACCATGGTAGGAGCAATAAGTACACATTTATGTATAATGGAAAGAAAGTTACATTGCTTCCTATGACTCCTGTTGAAATTGTGAAGTTTGAACAAGAAAAACATGCTAAGAACGCACAAAAGAGCAAACAACCTTCTGAAAATCAGCAAGTAGCTAAAACGCTTTCGAGGCAACAGAAAGATAAATTTGCTTCTCCTTCTTCATCACAAGTTATTAATCTGAAAGAACGTGTCATGCTTGCAACTAAAACTAACCTTGCAGTACGCAGTTTTCTTGGTCTTGCAGGTTTCTACCGGCGTTTTGTGAAAGATTTCAGCACCATAGCCGGTCCTTTACATGAGTTGACCAAGAAGAGAGTTACTTTTACTTGGGAGCCAGCACAAGAACAAGCTTTTGCCACACTCAAGGATCACCTTACACATGCACCTCTACTCCAGCTGCCCAACTTCAGTAAGCCTTTTGAGTTAGAATGTGATGCTAGTGGTTTTTGAATAGGAGGTGTGCTGCTACAAGGAGGTAAACCCGTGGCCTATTTTAGTGAGAAATTACATGGTCCACAGTTGAATTATTCTACCTATGATAAGGAATTATATGCCTTAGTGCGTGTGCTTGAAACTTGGCAACATTACCTTTTGCTTAAGGAATTTATTATTCATTCGGATCATGAAGCATTGAAGCATATACGTAGTCAAGCAAATCTGTATAAACGACATGCTAAATGGGTAGAATTTATTGAGACTTTTCCATATATCATTAAGCATAAGAAAGAGAAAGATAATGTGATTGCCGATGCTTTATCTAGACGTTATACATTGCTTTCTCAACTTGATTATAAGATCTTTGGTTTAGAAACATTGAAGGACATGTATGCTACTGATTTGGACTTCAAAGATGCTTTTGCAAATTGTACAGTTGACCGTGTTTGGAACAAATATGTGCTGAATAATGGATATCTTTTTCGTGCTAACAAGTTATGTGTGCCGGCTAGCTCTCTTTGCTTGTTGTTATTACAGGAAGCACATGGTGGTGGTTTGATGTGTCATTTTGGATCAAAGAAAACCGAAGATGTGCTGTCCACACACTTCTATTGGCCTAGGATGAGACGAGATGTTGAGCGCTATGTGGCACGATGCACTACTTGCAATAAAGCTAAGTCCTGTCTAAACCCACATGGTCTTTATATGCCTCTGCTCGTTCCTAGTGTACCTTGGGAGGATATTTCTATGGATTTTGTGTTAGGATTACCTAGAACTAGGAGGGGGAGGGATAGTATTTTTGTGGTGGTAGATCGGTTCTCTAAAATGGCGCATTTTATACCTTGTCACAAGAGCGACAACGCTACAAATGTTGCTGATTTGTTTTTCAGAGAGGTCGTACGCTTGAATGGAGTTCCCAATACCATCGTTTTCAGATCGTGGTGCTAAATTTTTAAGTCATTTTTGGAGGACGTTGTGGCATAAGTTGGGGACGAAGCTGCTGTTTTCTACTACTTGTCACCCCTAAACGGATGGGCAAACGGAGGTCGTCAACCGCACATTGTCCACCATGTTGAGGGCTGTTTTGAAGACCAACTTGAAGCTTTGGGAAGAGTGTCTACCTCATATTGAGTTTGCATATAATAGGTCAGTACACTCCACTACTAAGGTAAGTCCGTTTCAAGTGGTCTATGGCTTTAATCCGCGTGCTCCTATTGATTTGCTACCATTGCCACCATCTGAAAAATTGAATTTTGATGCTACTACACGTGTTGAATTATTGCTTAAAATGCATGAAACTACTAAAGCAAACATAGAGAAAATGAATGAGAAATATCGTGCTTATGGTAGTAAGGGTAGAAACGAAATAACATTTGAACCGGGTGATCTTGTTTGGTTGCACTTGCGTAAGGATCATTTTCCTGATTTGAGAAAGTCTAAATTGATGCCCCATGCTGATGGTCCTTTCCGTGTGCTTGAGAAGATAAATGATAATGCATATAAACTTGAGTTGCCTGCAGCTTTTGGGGTTAGTCCCATATTTAACATTTCAGATTTAAAGCCCTATTTGGGAGATGACGATGAGCTTGAGTCGAGGACGACTCCAATTCAAGAGAGGGAGGATGATGAGGACATCACTTCACTTGATACACACATGGAGCCTCCACCTACAATTCAATTACAAGGACCAATCACACACGCCCGTGCCCATCGCTTGAACCATGAGGTTAATTCTTTCCTTAGCAACTATGTTAATATTTTTTGGATGGGATGCTACTGAATACTAGTGATATTTTGTTGCTTAGGAACATGGGAGATGGAATAGAAGAGTTGGAGTTGAAGACGGAGTCGCACGGATGATTTGAAGTCAAGAATTCGCTGGTTCGGACTACATCGACCACCATGCACTAAAATGGGCATAACTTCCTCATACGAAGTCCGATTGGCGCGTTCTTGGACTTTTTGGAAAGCTGAGGATAAGACGGATCGTTTGCCATTGGTTTCGTCTCATTTGGAGTCTCGAGTCGACCTGTGTGTTTGAAACAGTCCTGCGTGACAGAATTGGGCCGTGTTGGCCCATAGTCCGAGTCTGTACGTCTTCTAGCCCATAAGTCCGAGTCTGTACGTCTTCTACAGGCTGCCCACACCTTATATACTCACGCCAGCCGCCTTTAGGGTTAGGTTTTTCTTTGTTTGCATCTACACTTGTGTGTTTAGATCCCGTCCCTTGCACCGGACCGATTGGCTGTTGCACCGGCGTTTGTGAAACCTCACCTTTTCATCGTTTGTCTGTGATTTGGCATTCGACTTGTATCCTTCTTGTTCTTGCTTTTGTTCTTGGGTTCGCTTGCAGGAATTAGCCTTCGTGGCGAGGTCAATCGCGTCCTGCGTGGTTGATAACCAACGGAGACAGTGGTGTAACGATTGCAAGGTTTTGATCCGCCGGACCGGAGCCTCGGATCGCCAACGTCGAGATTCTCCACCAATCCAAGTTATCCTTTACCTAGCGGAAGATCGGGACCAATCCCCCATAAAAATCCATCCTACCCTTTCCCTCAGTGCATTTGTTAACCACGGAAAGAAGGTATTCATTTTCAGACATGAGGTTCTCAGCTCGCTCTCTAACAGTGCCTAGCTGGTCCTTAAGGGTTATGCAAGTGTCACAAACAGGTTGCACATCCTTAGAACTACCGGCCCTCTCCAATCTAGCCTCTAAATCATGAACATGTTTATCACGTAAATTAATGCTCTCGCGTAATAAAGAACAGTTCATGCATTCAATAATATCATGAGGACTAGAATCAACCACCAAAAGCTGCTTCTACGCAGTCTCAAGCTCAGAAAGAGTTTGAGCATGTAAAGAACGCAACTAAGCAAGCTCACCCATGACTACAATACAAGATTCACATTCAGCATCATTAACCCTAGACTTAAGTATGGCATATTCGGTAGAAACAGATTATAACCTAAGTCTAAGGTCTTTTCTTTCTCTAGCGGCTTGCACAAGTAATCTATCCTGACCAAGAACTACTTCATTCAGCTCATCTAATTTAATTAAAAGCTGGTCAGATGATAGTGGTACCTCAGATGAGTCAAGTTCATCGCCGCTGTGATCGCTGTCGGCCATGAAGCAAAGGCCGGTGAAGTCTCGTCCCTTCTTGTCCTTCTTGTCCTCCTTCCTTGGGGACTCCTCCTCCTCAGAGCTCGACTCCTCAGTTGAGGAAGTGTCGATGTCGCTGAGAGCACCAACAAATGCTCTGGAAGCGGCTTTGGCTACTCTCTTAGCCATTTTGCCGCGCTTGCCCTTCACAAAAGGCTTCCTCTCCTTTTTGTGGTATTTAGAGCGCTCACTCTCATCTCTCTTCTTGAGCTTAGGGCAATTAGCCTTGATGTGAGAGGTGTCGCCACACTCAAAACAACCACTAAAACCACTTCTCCTCTGATCCCGTCTCTCATGGTGAAAACGAGGGAACCTTCTGGCAATGAGAGCAAGCTCATCATCATCCAGAGTGTCCACCTGCTCCTTTGTGACGGAGACCAGAGAGGACAAATCAAAACCATCTGCAAAAACACAAGTGCCAGATGTGCTTGGTTCTGAAGTGGTGCCACGGCTAGTGCTATAAACTAGTGCCAATGGCTGTGGCAAAGAGCTTCTGTGCACTGCAAGAGATGCCTTGGCAATCTCTGTGGACTTCAGCTTGCTGAAGAGCTCATCACAGGTCAATGTGTCATAGCCTGCAGACTCCTCAATGCTGGATATCTTCACTTCTCATATGCTACGATCAAGAGCATAGAGAAGCTTGATAGCCCTATCGTGATCACTGTAAGCAAGCGTCCCGTTGGATCGCAAGTTACTCACTATCGCATCAAAGCGAGAAAACATGGCATCTATAGATTCACCAGGTGCCTGCACAAACAGCTGATACTGTTGATTGTATGTGCTTTGGCGCCTGGCCTTAATCTGAGTAGAGCCCTCATGAAAAATAGTGAGTGTTGTCCAAATTTCCCTAGCAGTCCTAAGGTGCTGCACCCTATCAAACTCACTTCTACTCAATCCAATGAACAGTATATTTCTAGCCTTCGAGTTGGCATTATACTGATCCTTTTCTGTTTGAGAGGTGCGAGTCTCAGGGATGGAGTATTGTGAGTCCACAATCTCCCAAATTGCATTTCCTTGGCTTAGCAAGTAAGCCTCCATGCGCACCTTCCAGTATGCAAAGTCAATCCCATCGAAGAGAGGAATTTTACTAGCTCTGTCCATGTCGCCAACAGATCACAAAACCAGTTGAGGTCAACTGGTGATCTTAACCTGCTCTGATACCAATTGTTGGACCGGAAACGGCGACCAGAGGGGGGTGAATGGGAGCTTTTAAAATTTCAGGCTAAAAAGTAGCTTTCGGTTTTAATTCAGTCTACTGCGGAACAGGCTTCGAACACAACCTTCGAAGTTCTGGTTTGGGAGGTATTTGATGGCTCCGAACACACGCTTCACAAGGGGTAAAAGTCCGAAGTCAAGCAGACTTCGCTCCACACACAACCCCGAAAAACAACTCTGCTAAGTCAGTGCAGGCTCCGCACACAGGGTGCTTCAAGCAGGCTTCGCACTTCACCCTTCGCAAGAGTGGACTACCCTCTGAGGACTTCGACCAAATACTTAGCGACAGCAACTGGTGCTGGGTTTCGTACAACGAAGGTCTAAACGCACACTATGCGGAATTCGCTAAGTGCTACGACACGAGAAGCAAAATGGGCTTTGATCAGGGCTTCGCTAGTAAGCAGCGAGGTCTAGCCTCCTATTACACAGAGCGAACGCACACTGAAAAACACACATCTCTCAAAACACACTTTGCCTGGACAGGCTTCGGTGCACTACTACTAGCGAGGTATGCAAACAAGCTCAAGCAGAATAAATGAACACAGAAGCAGGGCTTCGCTGCTTGAACAAGGAACACAGTAAAAGAACTCACTGGATGAATACAAAGAGTGGTGGCTAGTACAGGAGCTCAACAGTAAATGCTCAAAGTGTTAAATGTTACCTACCCAGCCCCCATATTTATAGCCACAATTCACCCAAGTGAATTGACTACTTTACCCCTAGGGTTTACACCAGTTTTGTCTCTACAGAACAGAGGGGTACAAAAGGTAGTCAACTTTATTTGGAGGCTTCTCTGTCAGCTTTGCAGAGGGGACAGCGTCAGCTTTTTGCAGAGCAGACAATGTCAGCCTTTGCAGTCTTTGACCTTTCTAGAGCCCCCCTTCGCACGCGAGGCGTGCGGTAGCTTCGGTGAGAAGCCTTGAGCCTGATGGCCTTCGCTTCACCAAAGACAGCCTCCGATATAGTGATGGTTTTGAGCCGAAGCCGTCAAAGCCCTTGGGCCTTCGCACCACCACCTCCGGAGTGGACCACCACAGCTTCGCAGCTACTCCCATTTCGAACTCCGTCAGTCCGTGTACCGAAGCCATGCCTGGCCGAAGTACCACAATTCGACCTCACTCCAGAGCCAACCTTGCTCTGAAGCCTTCGTCACTCCGAAGCCCCACCTTCGGTGTACCACCCTTCGAAGTCCCTCCTCCGTCCAAGGCCTCCGGACGAAGCATTCCATTAGCACTTCATCGCAGTGTCTCTCCCCGAGCACACTCCTCGACGAGCCTCACCCGGACCATGCCTTCGATGCACCTTGACTTCTAAGACCTTCGTCGGGTACCTTCGAGTGTCTCTCTCTGGAGCACACATCGAACACTTTGCCTCCGCAGAGGACTTGATCCACCATACTCCGAAGTCACTCCTTCCGGAGTACCCTTCGAAGTACCTCACCTCCGAGGACTTTGTCTCGGAGTACCTTCACCCAGAACCACGCTCCGCACTTACTGCCTTCTCCTGGCGCACCTCGACCTGAGGTCCGACCCAGACCCCTTCGCAGCAACCATGACGGAGCTCCCCGCTCCACTGGCATCAAGCCTCCCGCTTGACCCAGGTTCACCTGCTACGAACCTGTCCGTCGCCTCCGCAGTCCCCTGCGCACCACAGACAAGCAGACAATTGTATCCAGTACTCCGGAGACCTCTCCAGGTTAGCAACCTTCGGCACACACTCCGGTGTACCGCCCAAAGTACCGAGACCTCCGGTACAAACCCAATCATCGTGTACTATCTGACCCCTCCGACAGGCACACTCCGCTGCAACAGCTGTAGCAACCAAAGCAACCTCCGAACACCTTTGGATATCCAACCTCCGAACCAGAGGATTAACCCTGTCAATCACTCATCACAGACTCCGAAACCAACCCTTGGTTTCTCAATAGATTACTTGTTCAAGCCGCTTAGACTTAGGCTAGAATCTTTTTCTACTGATTATGTCATGCTTAAGTCTAAAATTGATGATGCCGAATGTAAATCATGCACTGTTGTCATGAGTGAGTTTGCTCAGTTGCGTTCTGTGCATGCTCAAACTATTGATGAGCTTGAGAGTGCACAGAAGCAGTTGTTGGTGGTGGAGTCTAGACCTATTTCTTTTGATGCTTGTTCAAACTGTCCTTTATTGATTTATAGCATTAATTTGAGAGACAAGCATGTTGAGGAATTAGAGGCTAGATTGGAGAGTGATGAGTGTTCTAATGATGTGCATCCTACTTGTCCGACATGCATCACCCTTAAGGACCAACTCAGTTTTGCTAGAGGGCAAGCAAAAAATCTTTTGACTAAAAATGAATATCTTCTTTCGGTGGTTAACAAATGCACTGAGGGAAATGGTAGGATGGATTTGCTCTTGGCAAAGACCAAGATGTGTGCTGACAGGGCAGGGTCAGCTCTAGGATTGGGTTTTGAGAGAACACCTTCAGACAGTGAGAACAAAACTATCTTCACCTCACCCACTACCTTAGAGAATGAGGAGCCATGCTGAAGAGCGTGGGCCTCATGGCTCCAGATGTGATGAGTCATTGTCAACGGTAGTCAAAGTGGACTGAAAAGAGGAGAAGACCTATTGCGTCTAGGCCGCATGTGACTCAGGTACACGGGCAGCGAGCGACTGTCAGGCAGAGGGGCCGCGAAGTCGGGCTGGCCCAATCCAGGTACCTGGGCTAGGAGCAGCAGAGGATCCACTGGCCTATTGACCAGGATTGACTCAGGTACACGGGCGGCGAGTGATTGCCGGGCTAAGAGAGCTGCGGAATCAGGCCGGCCTAATCCGGGTACCTGGTGCAAAGTCGGTGGACGCTTTGTCAGTTTCGGCGCAAAACTGACGACCGTTGATCTTGGAACAGACCGTCCTGAAGTGAAGCTGTAGTCGCTATGAAAGCTCCACTTCCGGATAAGTCATCTGTAAATAGGAGTTTACTATTTTGTCCTTAGGCCCACAGTCAGTCAGTCAAGTCTGTAAAAATATCCTAAGGGCAGTTTGGTCTTTTCCTTTTATTTCAGCGTCTGTAAAAAACCCTAAGGTTCTAGTGGAATATTCCTAGGCTATTGGGCTGCCTATAAATAGGGCCCCAATCCCTAGGGTTAGGTGACCCTTTCAGAAATTACTTTTCTAATCAAAGAGATTGGGTCACTTTTTGGTGTCTTCCTCCTGCTCCTGTTCGTGTGCGCCGCCACCGCAAGTTTCTTCTGTTCTTCACGAGTTCGTGAGAATTTATTCTCTCTGTCTCCGTCATTCAGTGTGCTGCGTTTTTGTGTTATTTGTTGCATCGTTTTGCGTGCTTTTCTTCTCTGATTGTTTATTGTCTAGATGCTAGGCTGCAGAAGTAGCACTGCTGTGCAGTTTGTTGTTCTCTAGGCAAATCAAGTACTAGTATACAGTTCTCGCAGTAGGCATGTTTTTCCTTTGCGCAGAGATGTTGAGTACCTAGAGCAGCCAGCACTAGTAGCTTCGCAGGCTTTTGTTTTCGCTGTAGCAGTGTTGTTTTTCCTATTCGAAGCTAGCTTTGCTCTGCCTTTTGAAACCTTGCATTGGAGCCTGTCTCTGGTCTTTATCGCCTTCAGAGTTTGTGTTGTTTTTCTGCATGAGAAGCTGAGGAGCCATGCTGAATAGCGTGGGCCTCATGGCTCCCGATGTGATGAGTCATTGTCAACGATAGTCAAAGAGGACTGAAGAAGAGAGGAGATCTGCTGTTTCATGGGCCGCGTGTGACTCAGGTACACGGGCAGCGAGCGACAGTCGGGCAGAGGAGGCTGCGAAGTCGAGATGGCCCAATCCGGGTACATGGGCCAGGAGCAGCAGAAGACCCACTGGGCTGTTGACCAGGATTGACTCAGGTACACGGGCGGTGAGTGATTGCCGGGCTGAGAGAGCTGCGGAATCGGGCCAGCCCAATCCGGGTACCTGGTGCAAAGCCGGTGGAGGCTTTGTCAGTTTCGGCGCAAAACTGACAACCGTTGATCTTGTATCGGACTGTCCAGAAGATAAGTCGTAGTTGCTACGAAAGCTTAGCTTCCGGATAAGTCATCTGTATCTCTAGGCCCACAGTCAGTCAGTCGTGTCTGTAAAAATTCCTAAGGGCAGTTGAGTCTTTTCCTTTATTTTTGCGTCTGTAAAAACCCTAAGGGACTGGTGGAATATTCTAGGCCATTGGGCAGCCTATAAATAGGGCCCCAATCCCTAGGGTTGGACTACCCTTCCAGAAATCACTTTTTAATCATCCATTGGGTCATTTTGTGTTTCCTGCGTTTTCTCTCTCCCTGCGTGCGCCGCCAGGCAGTGTTTCAGTTCTTCCTGAGATTCAATCAGCTCTTCACTGTTTGGAAGCTTTTATTCCTGTTGTTGCGTGTGCAGCATTTCATTAATAGCACTGCAGTTTTGTTTTGCGTGCAGTCATTTTATTCCTGAGTGAAAGCTTCTCTTGCTACTTCGCTTCTGTTCTTCACATGAATACTAGTTCTTGTAGCAAGTAGTACTACTTTCCTGCAGCAACAGTACGCTATTTTTCCTAGCCTTGCTTTTTCCTCATAGCCTTTTTGATCGAACAGATAGTGTCTAGTTTCTTTTCTGGCTGTTTCTGTCGAAGCCCCTTTTGTTGTGTGAAATCCAACTCTGTGAAGCATGCTTCAAACCTGCAGGCTTCGAATCCGTAGGCTTCGAATCAGCAGGCTTTGAATCTGCAGGCTTCGAACCTATAGGCTTCGAATCAGTAGGCTTCGAATCAGCAGGCTTCGAACCTGCAGGCTTCGAACCTGCAGGCTTCGAACCTGCATGCTTCGAATCTGTAGGCTTCGAATCAGCAGGCTTCGAATCAGCAGGCTTTGAATCTGCAGGCTTCGAACCATCAGGCTTCGAAGAAGGCTTCGACACTACAGGCTTGGACACTGCAGGCTTCGCCAAGTTTCGAACAGGAGACAGATTTTGAACAGTAACTTCTCATCCCATTCCATGTGTACCTAGATTATTTTACTGAGAAGTTTGATCTGCCATGTCTTGAATATTTTGTTAATCTGCCTATTAGCTCTGTGTTGATGTTTCTCTGTTTTTGACACCGGTCTTTTCTAGGCTAGATTCTTTTAGACTTAGGCAATCTGTTCTCACTTTGCTGCTTAGTATTTTGAGGTGCGTTGGGTATTTGGAGCAGGTCATTGATTCGAAAGAATTTTTAGGCGCCCATTCACCCCCCCTCTGGTCGCTACTTTCGGTCCTACAGAAGCTCCTGACGAAGTCCGTTGAATGTACTCCGAAGGACTTAGGCTTCGTAAGCAAAGTCTGTATACTTCGGAGCTTTTGGATCTTTGTTCAGGACTTCGAAGTATTTTTATTTCGGAGTATAGGTTTCGTTCATAGATGCTTCGCTAACTGCCCACGGAGTTCTGGCATGTGACCTTCGGCTGTGCGAAGTACCCTCGATTACATAGTGCACTTTGGCAATGTTTCAAAGGTGCAGTGCATTTCGCTGCTGTGTAGCATACTTTGCTGAGTAGTGCTTGTTTCGAAGTTCTGCTAAGTACACCTCGCTGTTTTTCTTTGCACTTGTTCGAAGCTTTTGTTGTTTGAAGTATACTTCGCATAGTATACTTCGTCAGCAAGAACAGACTTCGCCAGCTTGTTTTGTACACTACTTCTTCGAAGTGCATGGTTCGAAGTCCTGCCTTTGGCTTTGAACTCAGTGGGCTTCGGAGTGCTGGTTGGTGAGTCTCGATTGTTCAAGCTTCGATTGTTTGCAGTTCACTTCGTCAGCCTCAGTCTTCACACAAACACTTTGAACCAGCTTCGTCTCCATCAGCCTTCGCACCTCATCTTCGAAGCAGGCTCTGACACTACAGGCTTCGACGAGGCAGGCTTCGGCACGACCGCTTCAAAGCAGGCTTCGGCATTGCAGGCTTCGTCAAGTACCGAACTAGAGACAACTCTGAACAGTTAGACTTCTCTTTTGTACGTGCACTCAGATCAATTGCTGTGATGATTTATTTCTCTAAAGTTTGATCTGCCATGTATTAAATGCTTTGTTAATCTGCCTATTAGCACTGTGTTGGTGTTTCTTTGACTAGGACACCGGTCGTTTATAGGCTAGATACTTTTAGGCTTTGATGATCTGTTTACTTTTTTCTGCTAAGTCTTTTGAGGTGTGTTGAATGTTGGGAGGAGGCCATTAATTCGAAAGAATTTTTAGGCGCCCATTCACGCCCCCCTCTGGTCGCTACTTTCAGTCCTATAGAGAAAGAAAGAGCCCAGTTAGACACTCCATAGAAAGGCAAGAAACCAACCCAGTCTCCAAAGAAAATTTCACTTGCTCCACTCAAGAAAAACCCTCTAAAGAAACCCATGGAGCATGTTCCTTTGACCTATGAGAGTGCCCCTAGGAGAGTGTTTCACTGCTCTTACTGTCAGTGGGTGGGTCACTTGGTTGGGTTTTGTTTCTGTCGCATCAAGGATGAATGACGTTCTAAGGCGTTGAGGTTCCAGGACATGCATTACCCACCTCTAGATATGCATGAGTCTGAGTTTTACTCACGTCCTGTTTACGAGGCTCCCCAATCTTCTTGGACATATTTTGCCCCTCGTGGTGTTCACCATGTTTCATATGGTGCTAGACCTCGAGTTAGTGGCTTTGTACCTCGACGGGTTGGGAGACCTCGTCATGCGTCTGAGTTGCATCATGTAGGTAGACCTCGCACTTTGCATCACCCCACTTTACATGTGTGCAGATAGTCTACTTTTACTATGCCCACTGCTCGTATCTCTTAGTGCTTGATTCCTCGTCATATTTTCACTCACCCTCACCACAACCAAGCAAAAGGAGCAAATCACCTTAGGCAATAACCGAAGAAGTTTCTTTGGTTTAATTTCACTCTCAAAGATGTTGCTTTGGTTGAAAATTTGGGATACAATTTGCTTTATGTATCTCAGTTGTTTGACGAGGGCTTCGAAGTGCGATTTCATCGCGATACTTCGCAAGTACTCAATTCTAATGGCATTTTGGGTTGTAAGATCTTTAGAGTTGGGAGAGTTTTTAGAGCTGATTTTTATGAGTCATTTGGTTCTTCTCACTGCCTTGTTGCTCATTCAACTTCTGTGCTTTGGAAGTGGCATAGAAGACTAAGACATATGAGTTTTGAGTTGCTTACTCGTCTGAGTGCCCTAGGTCTGATCCGAGGATTGCTCAAGCTCAAGTTTGAGAAGAATTTGGTTTGCGCCCCTTATCAACATGGCAAAATGATTGTCATTCGCATTCACCAGTCACTATGGTAATGACTAAACAACCCGAAGAACTTCTCCATATGGACACTGTAGGTCCTTCTCGGGTTAGTTCATTGGGCGGTAAGTGGTATGTGTTAGTCATTGTCGACGATTTCTCTCGCTATTCTTGGGTCTTCTTTTTATCTAGCAAGGATGAAGTGTTTTCACACTTTCGGAGCTTAGGTTTTATACTTTTTACTAAACTCCTTGGTGCATTGAAATTCATTCGAAGTGATAATGGCATGGAGTTCAAAAATAGTCTCTTTATTGAATTTTGCATGGAGCATGACATAAAACATCAATTCTCTGCTCAGCGGGTCCCTCAACAAAATGGTGTAGTTGAGAGAAAGAACCACACTTTGGTTGAGATGGCTAGGATGATGCTCGATGAGCACAGGACTACTACCTAGAAAGTTTTGGGCTGAGGCCATGAACACTGCTCGTTACATCTCAAACCGGATTTTCTTGCGCTCAATCTTGAACTTGACTTCGCATGAGCTATGTTTTAGAAGACAACCCAATGTTACTCATCTTCGAGTATTTTGATGTCGATGTTTTATCCTAAAACGTGGAAATTTGGACAAGTTTGAGTTGCGTTTTTCTTATGGGATCTTTTTGGGTTACACTACTCATGGTAATTCTTATCGCGTTTTCAATTTGAAGACTAACACTGCCATCGAGTCATGTGATGTGAATTTTGATGAATCAACCCCCTGTATTAGTTCTGCTTTTGAACAGGCAAGCGAACACGATATGTGTCAGACCATCTTTGAAGATGAAGATCCTGAAGACTTCAAGAATGATCCCCTACTACCCTCGACGTCGACTCTGAAGCCAAACCTGCTTTGACCATTTCGGCAAGAGGCCCCGAAGCTACTACCTCGACATCGGTCATCTTCGACCAATCCCAAGCACAAGTTGAGGGAGAGGTTGCATCTCGCCACGAGGCTCCACACCACATCCAAAGGATGCATCATCCAAAGCAGATCATTGGTGAGCTTGATCAAAGGGTAACACGTTCTCATGCTCATTTCATTGATTCTGCTTTTGTTGCTTCTTTTAAGCCATTAGATGTGAGTTATGCACTTTCTGATTCTAGTTGGATCAATGTCATGCATGAATAACTTGAAAATTTTGAGAGAAACCAAGTCTGGACTTTAGTTGATCCTCCACCTAATGTTCATTTTATTGGAACTAAATGGATTTTCAAAGACAAACAAGGGGAGGATGGGTCTGTAGTTAGAAACAAAGCTAGACTATAGGCTCAGGGTTATTCTCAGTTAGAAGGAATTGATTTTACTGAAACTTTTGCACCGGTTGCTCGTCTTGAGGCTATTTGAATTTTACTTACATTTGCAGCATCCCGTGGTTTCAAACTTTATCAAATGGATGTCAAAAGTGCTTTTCTTAATGGCTTCATAGGCGAAGATGTTTATGTAAAACAACCCTGCAGATTTGAAAACCCCAAATACCAACATAAAGTCCTTAAACTACATAAGGCTCTTTATGGCTCAAGCAGGTCCCTCGGGCTTGGTATGATAGACTTAAGTCTTTTCTGCTTGAGCGAGGGTATTTGATGGGATAAGTAGATAAAACCCTTTTCACTCTCAAGCATGGCAAAGAATTCCTCCTAGTTCAGATTTACGTTGATGATATCATCTTTGTTTGCTCTTCTCATGCTTTGGTTTCTGAGTTTGCAGAGACTATGAGTAGGGAGTTCGAGATGTTCATGATGGGCGAACTCACATTCTTCATTGGATTGAAAATCAAGCAAAGAAAACAAGGTACCTTCATCCACTAGACGAAGTACACCAACGACCTACTCAAAAAGTTTGACATGGCTGATGCGAAGCCCCTCACCACTCCAATGGATACCTTGATAGCATTGTACCATGATGAGGATGGAGAAGCCAGAGATCAGAAGGAGTTCCGAAGCCTGATCGGCTCCCTCCTCTATTTGACTGCTATGAGGCCAGACATACATTTTGCCATATGTCTGTGTGCTCGTTTTCATGCTTTGCCACGAGCTTCACACCGGCAAGCGGTAAAGCGTATTCTCAGGTATCTCAAGCATACCCTTGAATTTGGCATTTGGTATTCCACATCTTCTTTTTTGTGTCTTCATGGTTATTCAGATACAAATTTTGTTGGGTCTAGCATTGCACAATCGATGGTTGATGCCAAATATGTTGCTACAGCTAGCTGTTGCTCACTGATTTTGTGGATGGTTTCCACTTTGCGCGATTTTGGGTTAGATTATAAGAGTGTTCGACTATTTTGTGATAACACTAGTGTGATTTGCATTGCAAACAGCCCGATTCAACATTCCAGAACCAAACACATTGATGTGAGATATCATTTTCTCAAAGATCATAATGAGAAGGGTGATATTGAGCTTCAATATGTTGATACCCAGAACCAGCTTGTCGACATTTTTACCAAACCCCTTGATGCATCCCGATTTGCTTATTTGCGTGGAAAACTTGGTATTTGTCATCCTTACGACATTTTGTGAGGGGGAGCATGATTTCATTATTTTGTGTTGGCGTAAAAGATTACGCTAACAGGTTTCTGTAGATTAGAAACTGACAAACGAAGTGTTTGCGAAGTGAACTGTTCTAGGCCTCCGAAAGGATAACAACTTAGAATAGTTTGAATGTGTATATTGAATAACTTGTATTCGGTCCCTATTACAGGGTGAAATGGGGGTATTTATAGGCCCAAATATTAAGGAAAAGACCTATTTACCCCTCTATTACAACCGACATAGTGGAAACTATTCGGTACCCTTGATAGGGCTAAAATAGTAAAAGACTAATTTAATAAGATAAAAGATAAATCTTCCATCTTAGCTGGCAGAAAAGATCTCAAAGAGCCTTAGTTCGAAGATATACTCCGAACCAAGGCCCATCTTCATACTTCGAGCTTGACTTAGGACATCTTCGAAGATGGACATCTGGAAACCTTCGAATCCATTATCTGCCTTTGTGCTGTTACGACAATAACCCTGAGGTTGGCGTAAAAGATTACGCTAACAGGTTTCTGTAGATTAGAAACTGACAAACGAAGTGTTTGCGAAGTGAACTGTTCTAAGCCTCCGAAAGGATAACAACTTAGAATAGTTTGAATGTGTATATTGAATAACTTGTATTCGGTCCCTATTACAGGGTGAAATGGGGGGTATTTATAGGCCCAAATATTAAGGAAAAGACCTATTTACCCTTCTATTACAACCGACATAGTGGAAACTATTCGGTACCATTGATAGGGCTAAAATAGTAAAAGACTAATTTAATAAGATAAAAGATAAATCTTCCATCTTAGCTGGTAGAAAATATCTCAAAGAGCCTTAGTTCGAAGATATACTCTGAACCAAGGCCCATCTTCATACTTCGAGCTTGACTTAGGACATCTTCGAAGATGGACATCTGGAAACCTTCGAATCCATTATCTGCCTTTGTGCTGTTACGGCAATAACCCTGAGGATGCAATATTTTCCCCCAACAGTAGCCCCTCGAATACGCTTCTCCGTTAAACCTGTAATGTTAGGAGAGCAGTATACGGAAGAAAAAATAACCAGGTGTAGGGGTTATTGAATTGTAACTTATCTCCGAAATGTACTGAGATATAAAACTCCGAATCAGTCTTAAGACAATTACTTTCGAACTATCTTAGAACTGACTCAAGAAGTTCGAAAGCCTTTTAGACTTAGAAGAAATAGCCATTAGCTTCCTTCTTCTAACAGAAACTACAGAATGCGTTAATTTCGGAGAAAAGTAACGGGCAAGAATGCGAAACGGCACAGACTAACGGTAAAAAATGTAAAGTCTAGGCTATAAATAGAGGGCCTAGAACTTTCCTGAGTACCTTTCCACCACTTTCTTGCAAACAAACACCCTTTGAGCCCTTTGAGCCCTAGCCTCCATTCGTCCTCCAGAACAACTTAGTAACTCCAATGGCAAAAACCAAGAGTTCTGGAGCCCCTTCGGCCTTGGCTCGGCAGCAGGCGGCTGCAGCAGCGGCGGCTGCGGTGTTGGCGATGGTAGCTCCATCATCCGCAACGGCATCCATGGCGGCAGGAGGGGGAAATCCCCAAAATGTTGATGATCGAGGTCTCTGCCCGCCATCAACGAAGTACTTGGACCAATCCTTTCAACTGGGACCTTCTACCTGCAAAAGAGAATCACTGGCGGTCGCAGTAGAAGGGAAGATTAGTACCGGAGTCATGATCAGCAAACCTGGAAAGGAACTCATCCCGTCACCAAGGCCCGGAGAAGTGGTCGTATTCGAAGCCTTCATCGAAGCTGGCTTAGGCCTTCCGGCAGTGGACTTCTTGGCCGAGGTACTTGATTTGTTTCATTTCACTCTTCCTCAACTTTCTCCGAACGCAGTAGCTCGTTTAGCTATCTTCGAATGGGCGTTGAGAGCCGAAGGCTGTGAGGGGAGGGCAGAGATCTTCGCTGCGCTACACAGATGCTTCGTACTTGGTAAGCTACGCGTTCCATAGCAGCGTTAAGCTCCGACCTGTCCACTTTGCTCAAAATGGCCACTAAGTTGGTCTCCCCTATGTCGCGACTAGCTCGATCCAAAGGCTCGAGCAAAGTCCGAAGACCAGTTGTTCGCTCTAAGAAAGGAGCTAGAAGGGGGAGCATGCTTATCGCTTGTTGGTCATCCTCGTCCAGCGAAGGGCCGGAGTGTTGGCTTGTAGTCTTCAGAGCCCCTGGAGACTGACCACCCTCGGTAGATTGACTCTCGTCTGTTGAGTCAGACGGAGTTGATCCGGAACTCGCAGCAGAGAGGGGTTCTACATTCCTTTTGCCTCTTCCAGGCCCCATTTGAGTGGCTCTTGGGATTGGCTCCGAAGTCGTCGAAGGTCTAGGGATTATTTCTTCTTGCCGGGCTTCTTCCACAGGAGTGGACTCTGTAAAAAAACAAAGGTGTTATACTTCGTATAAATACGCAAAATAAACATAAAAGAATTATTCGAAGTCTACCTTCGACATTCTGGCGAGGGGTAATCATTGGACTGTTCGGCGGATCGAAGGCGAGATCTTCGTCCAAATCAGCCGTTAAATCTTCGACTGCAGGAGGATTTTCCTGAGCAGTCCTTGTTGCCTCTTCAGGAATCGAAGCCATAGTAACTTCGACTCCACCTTCATCCGCAGGAACTTCGCCCTGAGGTAAATCCTCTTGAACTGCCGAAGTCCTTGGTTGCTCAAGGTTATTTCGAGACTCCGGCACGTTCGCATGTACTTCGACTTGCGCAGTCCTTTGAGATGCATCTTCGTCTATCAAACGCACAAGCAACCTCCCTTCGTCCTCTTGGGAGTCAGAGACTGAAGCCCTTGGGCTCGAAGGTGCGGGATTCTTTGGTTTCCGAGCCACCTTCTTGACCGGAGTCTTGGCGGAGCTCGAAGTCCCAGCTTCGGCTTTCCTCTTTTTGGGTCCTTTCTCCGAAGGCACCCAATCCATCAAAGGGGGCGGAGTGATTTCTAGCATTCCCCACACTCTGTTAAATCTTTCCCAACTCCCGACCAACTTGATTCTCCATTCCTTTTCAGTCGGAGTTGGAGCGCCCAAAATCTTCTCCGAAGCCCGCACGATTCGCTCCGAAGTAATAGGGGCTGAAGAAGCTAAAAAATGAATTAAGTTAGTTACTTCTTCGAATGAATATGCATAATATATGTTGTTTTCGAAGTTACCTGTAGGGCTCGAAGTCGAAGGGATTTTTCGGAGACCGCCTTCCGAATCCTCTTCGAAGATGATAGGCTAGTTGGCCATCAGCGGAGGGATTTGTAATCCGAGGAATTCTTCGGCTAAGTCTCGCATGCTCAACCTTCGACTGATCTTCTGAAGTAAGCTAAGGCGAGCTTCGAGCTGACCTTGGTCTGGATGTACTAGGGCTTCCTTCCGAATTGGATGTCTTTCAGAGGTCCGGCCAAAGGATTGCTCGCCCCAACTTCGGCGTAAAACCATCTCATGACCCAGTCGGTATACCATCTTGCATTGATGGCCTTAGCAGGGAATTGAAGGGCGTATTCATCCCGAAGCCTGAAGTTAATACTTGCCGAAGGCTACTACCACTTTTTCACCTCCGGGGCTGGTGGAGTCCATTCTGCTACAAAATCTGCTAAGACTTGTGATTTGATTGCTGTCCTTGCTAGTATTAATTTGGTTCCGGAGAAGTCAAGTGACGGAGTTTGGACTGTTTATTCCGATGGGGCTTTCCAAGCATCCGGAGCAGGCATTGGAGCAGTATTAATTTCGCCTTCAGGGCAAAGAGCAATGTACTCCGCAAGACTCAACTTTAAGTCTACCAATAATATAGCGGAGTATGAAGGGATTTTACTGGGACTCCGAAAAGCACGTGCTCTAGGGGCTACAAGAGGGTTTATAAAGACAGATTCTCAGATAGTAGCAGGGCACGTAGATAAAAGTTTTCAGGTTCGGCATCCACAGCTTGCAAAGTACTTAGAAGAAATCCGTAAGATCGAAGCACACTTCAAGGGTATTTCCATTCGGAGTATACCAAGAGCAGAAAATGTGCAAGCGAACATCTTAGCAAAAGCTGCAGCCGGAGCTGTGGATGTACCAGAAGAAGCTTTCTATGAGGAGCTTAGTACACCTTCGGTGCCACAAATTCCCTCTGCAGAGATTCTTTGCATTCCTAGTGCAGATTGGAAAAATTCAATCATGGAACTTTTACAGGGAGGAACAAATTTGCCTGAAGAGCCACAGCTTTCAAGATTGAAGCTTAGGGCTAGAAATTATCAAATAATCAACGGTATTTTATATAAGGCCGGAGTATGTTCCCCTCTACTCCGATGTATATCTCAAGCCGAAGGTAAAGAAATTCTTCGAGAAATTCATGAAGGCCTTTGCGGTAGACATTTAGCCCCTCGAGCTTTGGCAGGAAAAACACTTCACCAGGTGCTTTATTGGCCTACAATAACAGCTGATGCGGAGAGCTTAGTCCGCACTTGTCAGGGATGTCAGTGGATGGGTCGACGAAGTCATCGCCCACCAACAACTCTTCAAGTTATTGCTCCGGTATGGCCTATGGCCAGATGGGGTATGGATTTAATTGGTCCCTTTCCAGTAGCCAAGGGAAATCTAAAGTTCACAGTGGTAGCTATTGAATATTTTTCTAAGAGGGTAGAAGCAGAACCCTTAACAGCTATCACTTCGAACAGTGTACAGAAATTCTTTTGGAAGAATATCATTTGCCAGTTCGGAGTGCCTAGACAACTCACAGTTGATAATGGAACACAGTTCGATGCAGAACCTTTCAGGAAGTTTTGCGAAGATCTAGGCATTCAGTTATGTTTTGCTGCAGTGAGGCATCCTCAGTCTAATGGAGCCGTAGAAAGAGCCAATGGAAATATTTTGTCAGGGCTAAATCGAAGGATATTAGGATTAGCAAAAGGACTGTGGACCGAAGAGCTTCCGAAGATTTTGTGGTCCATTCGGACTACGCAAACAAGGTCCACAGGTTTTACTCCATTCAGACTACTATTCGGAGATGAAGCTATGACTCTAACGGAGCTCAAAGGAGGATCACTTCGCAGCACCGAACCAGAGATTGAAGAAGAAAGACAAGTTTTGCTATATTTATCAGAAGAAACAAGACTTCGAGCTGTGGCAAATTTATCAAAGTATCATCAGCAGACGAAGGCTTGGTTTGACCCGAAGGTTAAGCTCAATGAACTAAGACCGGGTCATCTTGTTCTACGAAGCATTATAGCGCCAGGGAAGTTAGGAAATAAATGGGAAGGTCCATACCTAATTGTTCGTTCAGGACGCCCTGGCTCTTTTAAATTAGCTAATTTAGAAGGTGAAGAGTTAGCACATACTTGGCATGCAGAGCACCTAAAGCGATACTTCGCATAAGGGCTTCTTGTAAATCACTTGTAATCATCTTCTGAATTAATAAAGCATATGGTCCAGATAGTGCCTTCCCCTCATAAACCTCCAGCTTCCGAGTGGACGCACTGGAACCGCGGGGTTGACCGAGAGGGAAGTGTCATGAAGCTGAATCATATTTTCGGACTTCGAATCATTGGTTCGAAGCTTCCGACGTGGGGGCTGACATAATCCGGA
Source organism: Zizania palustris (assembly GCA_019279435.1). Classification (NCBI taxonomy): domain Eukaryota; kingdom Viridiplantae; phylum Streptophyta; class Magnoliopsida; order Poales; family Poaceae; genus Zizania; species Zizania palustris. The sequence continues at coordinate 81,990,617 of JAAALK010000080.1, read as the reverse complement.
GTCCAAGCCACCGGCTTGTAGGCATCCGTAAAAGAGCCCAAAACCACATCATGCGGAGTCCAAGCCATTGGCTGGTAGACTTCCGTAAAAAGAGCCGAAGGTGGCCAAAACATGTGGAGTCCAAGCCATTGGCTGGTAGACTTCCGTAAAAAGAGCCGAAGGTGGCCAAAATATGCGGAGTCCAAGCCATTGGCTGGTAGACATCCGTAAAAAGAGTCCAAAGAGACCATTGCAAACTCCGAACCATTGGTTCGACAGAGTTCGCAAAAAAGAGCCGAAGGTGGCCAAAGCAAAACAGAGTTTGAGCCATGAGCTTCGAATGTCTGTTAACATAGTCCAAAGTGACAAATTATCTAAGACACTAAGGTGTCCTGAAAGTTATCTCAAGCGATTTCTTTCAAAAAACAAGGGTACTAAGTTGCCATTCTTCAGACTACAAATAGTCGAAGATATTTTATAAGATTTTAAAAGATTTTTAAATTGCAGAGGGGCTCCGAACCCCAAGAAATTGTACCCCGAAGTTTTTCTTTGCGCATAACCATCTTTGAATACAATTCGAAGTTGCTTATCCCCAAAGAGGGGCTAGTAAATATGGAGACAATTTTAAATCGATATTCATTATTCGAACGAATATGTTTACAGATTACATCATGAAAAATTGGTATCTATACCAAGAAGGAATCGAAGACCTCTTCGATCTCTAGAGCTAGGATTGGAACGACTAGTTCCAGCGCCGAGAGTTCTAACAACTTTACGTTTAACTCTCTTGCCTCCCTTCGAAGCTCTAAAGTCCTTCTGTTCTTGTTGAAGCTCGGCCCAAGTTCGAAGCCGTTCGGGTCTCCTTTCCCAGCTTCCAAGTTCTTCAGGTTTTTTATTTCGAACTTCATCTTCGTCTTCAGACCATATAACGTCTTCAGAAGACGAAGTGTTCAAGCTAACCTCTTTTTCTTCCTCTTTAATATAAGATAGTATATCTTTGCTTACTTCGGGCGCAATTACACCGGAGCTATCTCGAGGAACTAAAAATCGGGGGCGTTTATAAGCTTTTAGAAGATTGAAGGTGGTCCATAATGAGCGAAGTTCATCGTTAATGTCTAACACTTCGATATCTTCCGTATGAGGCAAAGCCTAAAAATATGATAAACAAATTTTCATTGATAAATGTTCATAAGCACAAAGCTTTACATAGCCAAAAATCCTAAGATATTTCTAAACCTGCGGGTTCGGAGGAGGCTGACTGCTTGAAGCTTGGGTCCGATCTTGTTTCTGGCATTGTCCTTCATCGATCCAGGCCTTGATCACGGAGCGACCTTCGGCTCTCCATGAAGTCTGGAAGGCTCGCCAGGCAGCGGCCACACCTTCGGAAGGAGTCAGAAGCTGCTCGTCGTCGAAGGTAATTGGGCCCTCTCCTGCGCTCGGAGTTATCGATCGGCCCAGATCTTCGTAGTAGCGAAGTAGGCCAACAGCAGCCACTTGTCCGGTGAGTTCTCCGTATCGAATGCCTGTTGTCTTCATCTGCTTCGCCACTCCTTGAATCCTTTTCAACCAGCGCAGAAGAGAAATGTTATCATCCGAAGGAAGTGTCCTAGTAGTACCGAAGTACTCCAGAACACCTAGCAGTTGATTCATAACTTCCGCAGCTACCTTCTCGGACTTCAGCTTATCTTCATTCAATGCGTCCTTCATCGAAGTTACCTCTCCCAGAACCCCAGAAAGTCTAGCAGTTTCAGTAGTCAAGATATTCTTTTGGTTCAAAAGCTGGCTAGCTTCCTCTTGGAGTCTGACAAGCTCGGTCCCCACAGTAGCGTGCTCCGCCCGCATTCTTTCAATTTCAGCTCGAAGCACAATTCTTTCTGCTTCGAGCTCTTTATTCACAGCCTCCAAACCTTGTCTGGCCCTGTGCTCCGTTGACACTATACTGTCCATTTGAACCACTCGGCTTCCGGAGATGGTGAGATTCCGTTGAAGGATGTTATTTTCCTCTCGAAGACGAGCGATTTCTTGATCATTCGATATATTCGCAGCTCGGGCCAAGACTGTTTGCTGCAAAAATAAAAAACCAAGGTAAAAATTTATTTGTAGGTAAATTCTATGTTATTTCACAGATGCTTCGTACCTGGTAAGCTGCGCGTTCCATAGCAGCGTTAAGCTCCGACCTGTCCGCTTTGCTCAGAATGGCCACTAAGTTGGTCTCCCCTATGTCGCGACTAGCTCGATCCAAAGGCTCGAGCAAAGTCCAAAGACCAGTTGTTCGCTCTAAGAAAGGAGCTAGAAGGGGGAGCATGCTTATCGCTTGTTGGTCATCCTCGTCCAGCGAAGGGCCGGAGTGTTGGCTTGTAGTCTTCGGAGCCCCTAGAGACTGGCCCCCCTCGGTAGATTGACTCTCGTCTGTTGAGTCAGACGGAGTTGATCCGGAACTCGCAGCAGAGAGGGGTTCTACATTCCTTTTGCCTCTTCCAGGCCCCATTTGAGTGGCTCTTGGGATTGGCTCCGAAGTCGTCGAAGGTCCAGGGATTATTTCTTCTTGCCGGGCTTCTTCCACAGGAGTGGACTCTGTAAAAAAACAAAGGTGTTATATTTCGTATAAATACGCAAAATAAACATAAAAGAATTATTCGAAGTGTACCTTCGACATTGTGGTGAGGGGTAATCATTGGACTGTTCGGCGGATCGAAGGCGAGATCTTCGTCCGAATCAGCCGTTAAATCTTTGACTGCAGGAGGATTTTCCTGAGCAGTCCTTGTTGCCTCTTCAGGAATCGAAGCCATAGTAACTTCGACTCCACCTTCATCCGCATGAACTTCGCCCTGAGGTAAATCCTCTTGAACTGCCGAAGTCCTTGGTTGCTCAAGCTTATTTCGAGACTCCGGCATGTTCGCAGGTACTTCGACTTGCGCAGTCCTTTGAGATGCATCTTCGTCTATCAAACGCACAAGCAACCTCCCTTCGTCCTCTTGGGAGTCAGAGACTGAAGCCCTTGGGCTCGAAGGTGCGGGATTCTTTGGTTTCCGAGCCACCTTCTTGACCGGAGTCTTGGCGGAGCTCGAAGTCCCAGCTTCGGCTTTCCTCTTTTTGGGTCCTTTCTCTGAAGGCACCCAATCCATCAAAGGGGGCGGAGTGATTTCCAGCATTCCCCACACTCTGTTAAATCTTTCCCAACTCCTGACCAACTTGATTCTCCATTCCTTTTCAGTTGGAGTTGGAGCGCCCAAAATCTTCTCCGAAGCCCGCACGATTTGCTCTGAAGTAATAGGGGCTGAAGAAGCTAAAAAATGAATTAAGTTAGTTACTTCTTCGAATGAATATGCATAATATGTGTTGTTTTCAAAGTTACCTGTAGGGCTCGAAGTCGAAGTGATTTTTCGGAGACCGCCTTCCGAATCCTCTTCGAAGATGATAGGCCAGTTGGCCATCAGCGGAGGGATTTGTAATCCGAGGAATTCTTCGGCTAAGTCTCGCATGCTCAACCTTCGACTGATCTTCTGAAGTAAGCTAAGGCGAGCTTCGAGCTGACCTTGGTCTGGATGTACTAGGGCTTCCTTCCGGAATTGGATGTCTTTCAGAGGTCCGACCAAAGGATTACTCAGCCCCAACTTCGGCGTAAAACCATCTCATGACCCAGTCGGTATACCATCTTGCATTGATGGCCTTAGCAGGGAATTGAAGGGCGTATTCATCCCGAAGCCTGAAGTTAATACTTCCGAAGGCTACTACCACTTTTTCACCTCCGGGGCCTACGAAGGTTTTTGGCTGGCATGAAGCTCTGTGTAGCGCAGCGAAGATCTCTGCCCTCCCCTCACAGCCTTCGGCTCTCAACGCCCATTCGAAGATAGCTAAACGAGCTACTACATTCAGAGAAAGTTGAGGAAGAGTGACATGAAACAAATCAAGTACCTCGGCCAAGAAGTCCACTGCCGGAAGGCCTATGCCAGCTTCGAAGAAGGCTTCGAATACGACCACTTCTCCGGGCCTTGGCGATGGGATGAGTTCCTTTCCAGGTTTGCGGATCATGACTCCGGTACTAATCTTCCCTTCTACTGCGACCGCCAGTGATTCTCTTTTGCAGGTAGAAGGTACCAGTTGAAAGGATTGGTCCAAGTACTTCGTTGATGGCGGGCAGAGACCTTGATCATCAACATTTTGGGGATTTCCCCCTCCTGCCGCCATGGATGCCGTTGCGGATGATGGAGCTACCGTCGCCAACGCCGCAGTCCGCCGCTGCTGCAGCTGCCTGCTTGCCGAGCCAAGGCCGAAGGGGCTCCAGAACTCTTGGTTTTCGCCATTGAAGTTACTAAGTTGTTCTGGAGGACGAATGGAGGCTAGGGCTCAAAGGGCTCAAAGGGTGTTTGTTTGCAAGAAAGCGGTGGAAAGGTACTCATGAAAGTTCTAGGCCCTCTATTTATAGCCTAGACTTTACATTTTTTACCGTTAGTCTGTGCCGTTTCGCATTCTTGCCCGTTACTTTTCTCCGAAATTAACGCATTCTGTAGTTTCCGTTAGAAGAAGGAAGCTAACGGCTATTTCTTCTAAGTCTAAAAGGCTTTCGAACTTCCTGAGTCAGTTCTAAGATAGTTCGAAAGTAATTGTCTTAAGACTGATTCGGAGTTTTATATCTCAGTACATTTCGGAGATAAGTTACAATCCAATAACCCCTACACCTGGTTATTTTTTCTTCCGTATACTGCTCTCCTAACATTACAGGTTTAACGGAGAAGCGTATTCGAGGGGCTACTGTTGGGGGAAAATATTCCATCCTCAGGGTTATTGCCGTAACAGCACAAAGGTAGATAATGGATTCGAAGGTTTCCAGATGTCCATCTTCGAAGATGTCCTAAGTCAAGCTCGAAGTATGAAGATGGGCCTTGGTTCGGAGTATATCTTCGAACTAAGGCTCTTTGAGGATCTTTTCTGCCAGCTAAGATGGAAGATTTATCTTTTATCTTATTAAATTAGTCTTTTACTATTTTAGCCCTATCAAGGGTACCGAATAGTTTCCACTATGTCGGTTGTAATAGAGGGGTAAATAGGTCTTTTCCTTAATATTTGGGCCTATAAATACCCCCCATCTCACCCTGTAATAGGGCACTGAATACAAGTTATTCAATATACACATTCAAACTATTCTAAGTTGTTATCCTTTCGGAGGCCTAGAACAGTTCACTTCGCAAACACTTCGTTTGTCAGTTTCTAATCTACAGAAACCTGTTAGCGTAATCTTTTACGCCAACATTTTGCATTGGCTTCCTTCTGATGATGTGTTGATGCACTTAGTTGCTTTTATACGCCTTCGCATGATTGTCTTTATCATGATGCTTTCAGCTCTGTTTAATATATCTAACTTCATAATGAGCATGATTTTAAATTACAAAACCCTAAATTTGATCACTGCTTAGTCCGGTGTCTAGCATGTGTTGTGCAGAACTGCTTTAGCTATCTTTTATCTGCCTGGTAGCTAGAATCCTTTACTTTGGATGCCAGAATTGCAACTTGAAAACAATACTGCTTTTTCATGGAATTATCCAACAATCTCAATAAAATTCAATATCCATGATTTCTGTGCTAAAGATCACAAGATCCAGGTGGGTTTGCTTGTCACACTACGTTATTCTAGACTACTTACCATAGCACTTTGGTATGAAATGGGATAACTTATTGTGTGCCAAAATCACTGCCTTAAGCTTTGATGGTCTTTCTTGACCTAGGCTTGGCATGGTTGGAAAGAATTGCAAAATCTGAATCCTTTACTTATCAATTTTGCTAAAAGCTCCATGAAATTGGACTTGCTTTCCACGGTAGAAATTGTTTAGATTTTGTAGTTCCTGCTTTCACTTGTCTAGATGACTAGTCTAAGTGGTGATGTTTTTATTTTCAACAATTTGAAAAACTCATGCATCAAACATTGAATTTGGAATATATTAACTTGAGCTGAGCATCTGAGTCTCACACTATGATTTGGCATATTCTTGCACCTTATGATTTTACACTTTTCATCATCTCGAAACCTTGCATCTTTTCTTGCTCCTTGATTCTTGCATTGCCAAAGGGGGAGAAAAATGCCTAGTTTGCCTACCTAAGAGGGAGAACAAGTGATGAAGCTCAAAGTGGGAGAAAATTTTTGCTTCCAAAGGGGGAATTATTGCCAAATGGCTTTTCATGAGTCAAGTCGATAGAAATCCATTTATCAAGTGACATGTTTTGGCTCTTTTATGAGTTTTTATGGTCGCTTCTGTGCTGAAAACTTTCAAATTTTCTTGAACTTGAATTTAGTTGTCAATGCACTCATCAAGGGGGAGATTGAGAAACCAAGTTGAAATGTGCCTTGGTTTCATGTCTGTGATCAGTGATTGACAAGTTCTCTTTTGGGCGAAGGGGTTCCTTAGAAGGGGTTCAGAGGTGTTTACCGAAGGGTTCGATGGTGGCTGCAGCTGTGCAGCGGAGTGTGTCTGTCGGAGGGGTCCGGTAGAGCACGGTGATATGTTTGTACCAAATGACTCGGTACTTTGGGCGGTACACCGGAGTGTGTACTGAAGGTTGTTTACCGAAGAGGTCTCTAGGCTACTGGAAACTTTTGTCTACTTGTCGGTGGTGCGTAGGTGTCACTTCGGAGGCGACGAATGGTTTGCTGTGAGTATGGTAGACAAAGTCCTCAGGATTGAGGCAAGGATTTCGAAGTGAGCTCCGGAGGGAGGCACATGAAGGGACACCTAATGAAGGTCTCGGAAGTCAAGGTGCATCGAAGGCATGGTCCGGATAAGGGTCTTCGTGGAGTGTGCTCCGGGCTGAGACACTACGAAGGTATGCTTATGGATATGCTTCATGCGGAGGCTTTGGACGGAGGGACTTCGGAAGGTGGTGAAGATACTCCGAAGGTGGGGCTTTGGAGTGTGGCTGACTTGAGGTACTTTGGCCATGGATGGCTTCGGTACACGAACTGACGGAGTTCGAAGCTAGGAGTAGTCGCGAAGCCGTGGTGATCCACTCTGGAGGTGATGGTGTGAAACCATCACTGTATCGAAGACTGGCTTTAGTGAAGCGACGTCTTCGAGTTCGAAGCTTGTCACCGAAGCTTCTGCACACTTCGTGTGCGAAGGGGGCTTCAGGAGATTCCACTTTACAAAAGTTGATCGTTCCTGCTCTACAAAAGGCGATGTTGTCTCCTCTGCGAAGCTGATAAAAGAAGCCTCTAGTAAAGTAGACTACCATCTGTACCCCCTTGTCTGGCTCAGACAAAAACAATGTAAACCCTAGAGGTAAAGTAGTCTATTCGCATGGCTGAGTTATGCCTATAAATAGTGAGGCTGGCTAGGTCTAGGCCAACACTTTGAGAATCCATTATTTAGAACTCCTAGAGCTAGCCGCCATGATCATGTACTCACTTCTGTGAGTGTTTTGTGTTCCCTGTTCTTGCAATGAAAATTCCATTCTGTTTTCTGTCCATTGCTTGAACTTGTATTCCTGTTTCACACTTCATGCGTTGAGATCTCTATACTACACTTCATTCTGTGCCATCTAGAGTTTTTTCCCTGATTCATTTTTGACGAAGTGTGTTTGACTCTTGCTCGTGCAAGTTTTTCAATGTGTGTTCGCTCTGCGTAAACTGGAGGCAAGTCCTCTATGATTACTAGCGAAGCACCGTGTGAAGCTTGGGCTCGAAGCCTGTTTTCTTTCCTTAGTCGAAGTCCTCGGTGCAGTTTACTTAGTGTCTGTTTTTCTGCCTTCCGAACTACGAAGCCTAGTACTAGTTGCTAGTGCGGAGTATTTGTTCAGAGTCCTCAAAGGGAAACATACTCATGCAAAGAGTACTAGTGCGAAGTCTGCTCGATGGCCCCTTTTATGCGGAGCCTGCACTAACTTCACATTGTTGTGTTTTGGGGTTTCTGAGTGCGAGCGAAGTTGTATTGTCTTCGACCATTTACCCTTTGCGAAGCATGTGTTCGGAGCTATAAAATACCTCCGAAACAGACCTCCGAAGGGTGTGTTCGAACCCTGTTCCGTAGAAGACATTGTTTAAAACAGAAGGCAAGTTTTTGCCTGAAATTTTAAAAGCTCCCATTCACCCCCCTCTGGTCGCCCTTTTTGGTCCAACAATTTTTATACTGAAGAAACTAAACTTAGGCTTTCACACTTGACATGGGTAAACAAAAGTTTAATTAAAGTGTCTCCCAGTACATTATGAGGTTTAGAGACACGACAAATCGATGTTTTAACTTGAAAATTTCTGAGAGAGACCTAGATGTATTGGCTTTTAATGGCTTGCATTCCAAACTTAAGGAGAATCTAGATGGCTAGGATTTCCTAGAAGTGAACCAAGTACTGCAGAAGGCTCTAGCCCAGGAAGGCCGAGTCAAATCTAAAAAATTTAGTAAGATGTTTAGCAAACCTAAGGCCGAGGTGCATCTCATGGAGCACTCCAATGAGGAACCGTCAGAGAGCGAGGATGACTCAGCTGACATGTACACGACAGAGTGGACTTGGTCTAAAAAGTCCAAACCACTCATTTGTTCTGAGCTACGACCGTCTCCTAGCATGGGTCAGCCCAATGAAGTCAAGTACACCTATGATGTGACCAAATGTGATAAGATTTTTGATTTTTTGTTGAAGAACAAACTCATCAGGTTACCGACGGGCCATGACATTCCTACTGCCGACGATTTGAAGAAACACACTTATTCTAATTGTCATTATTCTCATTCTCACTCTACTAATGATTGCAATGTCTTCTATCGATAGGTTCAATTGGCCATAGATGAAGCACGATTGAAGGTGGACACTAGTCCCAACATGAAACTGAATCAAGACCCCTTCCCCGTGAACAAAATTGACCTCGACGGGAAGAATGTGCTGATTCGGCAAGAGCAGGCCGAGTCATCCAAGGGAAAAGCAGTCGTAGTGGGAGAACCTCGTCCGCAGATGCTTGTACCTAGAAATCCCAAAGTAGGGCTCTGGAAGGTGAACACCAACGGAGCATCTTCGACTAGATCCCATAAGAAACCGAAGGTGACATATGAGATACTACTTCTGAAGCACCAAAAGACGGTCGAGAAATCGAGTGCTCGAATAAGGCCTCCAACAAGGCCAAACCATCCATAGGGAAATTTGTTCATGCCTCCACCTCCATACTAGTTTCTGATGGTATAGTGGGCTCCGTACTACTTTCTGCCCTTCAGGTTCCCATTTCCATACTTTGTCGTGAGTGTCCCTTTTCTGCCACAAGAGGCGCCTAACATGCAGGGACATATGAGTATAGTGGGAGGCGACGTCTTCAGCTGGATGTCCGTCAGCACCACAAGGTGGAGAACAGCCGTCTTGACATGAAGAAAAGGGAGACAAACACGGAGGCACGTCGGAGAGGGTCTCCGAGGCCATCACCATCAGAGTGGGTTTGTGAAACCAAGGGTGGTTTCGGTCTGGATGATGAGTGATTGACAAGGATGAGTATTTGAGATGAACGAGCGATGGAGTGTTGGTTTGAGTGCATCGAGGGGTTCGATGTAAAAAGGTTGATTGTGTGCCGAGGGTTTTGGCGGTGCGTCGCGTTCTTGTTTTGTCTTGTCTTGGATGTGCAGGGTGGATATGCTGATCGACTGTCGACAACGAGTGATCAAGGGTCAAGCGGGGAGCTCGATGCTAGAGGATCAGGGAGGCGGGGCGAAGTTGGAGAAGATCTCAAGAGTGCACGAAGAGACCGAGCGAGACTTGGACGAACAGGTGGAAGCGACGGCGTGACGACCGGGTTTGCGAGAGGGAGGCCAGGGCAAGAATTCAGGCGGCTCGAGGGGATTGAAAGGGGAAGTGACTTGATGGTGCTCGGAGTCACAAAGCGGTGTCGCAAGTCGAAGGGTTGAGAGGCTTTGTCAGTTTTTGCTGAAAACCGTCACAAATCTATTTTTGTTGATTTCTATAGTTTGGAGTTCTTTTTACTTCGAGTCAATGTGTAATAAAAAGTTGAGAGTCTAGAGTAATTGTACTCCTTTGGTATATTTTTCAGAATTTCCTAATTCTGAAAATATATTACAAGGAATAGGACTTTTGTGTATTTTTTAATTCTAGAGGGGTATTTTCAGAAAATACCCCCATGGTTGGCCTATAAATAGGGGACCATATCGACTGGCAGGTGGGGGATTTTTGGCTGTTCTTTTGTCAGAACAAAATATCAATTTCATACAATTTTTGCTTCAATCCAGCAATATTGTTCCTGGCCCGAAAATGCAACAGTAGCCAAAAGAATTTTTGTTCTGTGCGCAGGTCAGTTTTGTGGCTGAATTCGTCTTCGTGAGCCATTTTCTCGTGAATTTTGTGCAGAACTGGATATTGTTGTTTATACAACTTTTGTTGAGGATGATTTGAATGTTCTATTTTCGAAAGTTGCAACTTGTTTCTGTGAGTCTTTCTTGATGTTTTTGCTGATCAAACAAGGCATCACAGTTCTGGGATTTAACTCCTGCTGAAATGGTTGTGTTCGTGTAGCTCTCTACATGTTTGATGAATTGTTGCTTCAACTTTTCATCAGCATCTTGGATGATTCTTGGATTGTTTCTTGAGTAATATCATGGTTGAAGGGATTCGAAGGTATTCCATAACCCTTTTTGCAGAAATTGAGATAATCATTTCTACCATTTCTGTTTTGTTCGTGTAGAGAGTTCTGATACCGGTGAGTTTTCTTGTGTGATCACTTTTGAATACGATTTTTGAGCAGTTTTTGTGCTGATTTTGGATCCGAGTTCTTCATAGCTTTTGATGTTCAAGTTTCCAGGGTTCTATTTTTTAAGTTCTCAAAAGTTATTGATCACTACTACATGTATCTTTTTCTGCCCAACAAAGTACCTAAATGATTCGAAACACTTGTAATTTATGCTGAGTACAATGTTTTGTTTTCAGTCTGGATTCAATCTTTGAGGAAATGTTTGATTGTTTTGGTACTGTTTTTGGATCCAAGTTCTTTATAGCCTTTGAAGATCAAGTTTCCAGGGTTCCATTTTGGAAATTTTCAAGAGTTTTTGACCACTGCTACATATATTTTTCTGTCCAACAAAGTGCTTAACTGATTCTGAAAACTTGATATTTCAGCTGAATATAGTTCTCTGTTTTGAGTCTTGATTCAATCTTTGGTACTGTTTTGGTACTGTTGTTGGACCTGAGTTCTACATAACTTTTGTTTTCCAAGTTTCAAGGATTTCATATATGAAACTTACAAAAGCTTCTGACCACAGCGGTATATAGTTTTTGTTCTCTTTTTGGGGCTATGGACATTTTGGCAGAAAGTTCCAACTGAGATCTTTATCTCATTCCTTTGGTATTTCTCTCGGAATTTGTTTCTGCCGAGGAGCTTTTATGCTAGGAGCTTTCAGTTATGAATTAATTCATTCAGAGAAAGCATCACAGTCAAAGCCACTAGAGTACAAATATGTCCCTATTCATCATCCAACACTTTTGCTTTAATTATTTTCTTGTTTTTAGTTACTGGTAGCTTTTCTTCCATAAGTTCCTTGTTCCTCTATGTTTTGTATTGGCGGTTGTCCTATTCATCGCATGCACAGAATGGATAGCCGCCTTTGCAGGATGATGCACAACTTCTAGAGCCATTGCCAGGACTCAAGTTCTTGCCGTTTTTAGTAGTCTCCTATTTAGTTTTCTCTTCACCTTCTCTATTTGCTTCATTTCAACCGTGGTTCTTCCTCCTTACTGTTCATCACTAGAAGTGTGTGATTTAAACTAAAATTCCCTAAGAATCTTCTGATTTGCTGATAAGTGTTTTTGAGCTATCTCTGAGTTTCAGTCATCGATATTCCTCTGTCGCTCATTCAGTCATCGATCTACACATTGTAGTTTGACATATTAAGTGTCCACATAGGGAGTCAACACTCCAAACTTCGAACAAGACTGAAATTTAAATTTGAAATTAGTGTGTTGTTGTGTTTCATTTTGTTTTGGTTTAGATCTGAATTTGTTTTTTAGAGGTGCGTTAGGTGATCTGAACAGGTCGTCTCATTCGCAAGAATTTTTCGAGGCGCCTATTCAACCCCCTCTAGTCGCCATTTTGATCCCACAATTTGTATCAGAGTCGGTTAGATCACAAGTTGACCTTAACCAGTTTGTGATCCTTGTTTTGGCGACATGGAAAGAAATTCGATAATTCCGATGTTTGATGGTCATGATTTTGCTTATTGGAAAGTGCGCATGGAGGCTTACCTTCTAAGCCAAGGAAGTGCTATTTGGGACATTGTCGATTCCCAATATGAGATCCCTGAAACTCGAATCTCAGAGACTGAAAAATCACAGTACGAATGCAATAGCAAAGCGAGAAACATACTATTTGTCAGTCTAAGTCGCAAAGACTTTGACAGGGTCTAGCACCTATGAACTGCACGTGAAATTTGGACCACATTGAAAACTTTTCATGAGGGCACTACACAGATTAAGGCTAGGAGGCAAAGCACTTATAATCAAGAATACCAAATGTTTGTGCAAGGCCCTGGCAAATCTGTAGATGCCATGTTTGTGCGTTTTGATGGATTGTGAGTAATTTGCGCTCCACTGGGACTTTGGCTTACTCTGACCACGATAGGGCAATCAAACTTCTCTATGCTCTTGATCATAGCATATGGGAGGTGAAGATCTCCAGTACTGAAGAGTCGGCAAGTTTTGACACTCTGACTTGTGACGAACTCTTTAGTAAGCTTAAGTCCACCAAGATTGCCAAGGCGTCTCGACCAGGAGCTGGAAAAGCTTTGTTGCCTTCAATTGCTTTGATTTCTAGTCCTGGCAGTGGTACCTCATCTGGAGGTAATTTGTTTGGCATTTTTGGAGTTTGTGCTTATTCTGGTGCTTTTGACTTGTCCTCCCTTGTCTCTGTCACAAAAGAACAAGTGGACGCTCTAGATGATGAGGAGCTAGCTCTCATTGTTAGGACGTTCACTCGCTTCTACAATGATAGACAATACCAAAGGAGAGGAAGGTCACAAGGGTGTTTTGAATGTGGATATACGTCTCGCATAAAAGCGAATTGCCCTAAACTGAAAATGAAAAATGAAAATGAGCACAAGCACCAAAAATGGAACAAGAAATCCTACTTCAGAGGGAAGCGAGGAAAAATGGCTAAAAGAGTAGCCAGAGCTTATGTGGCCACCCTCAGTGACATTGACAGCATGTCAAGTGACGAGCCAAGCTCGGAGGAAGAGGAGCCTCCCAAGAAAGAGACAAAGGAGAAGAAGGAGAAGAAGACGATGGACCTCACCGACCTTTGCTTCACGATCGACGGCAACAACAGTAGCGACAAGCTTGACACTTCTGAGGTATATCTATCCCGTGATCAGCTTCTTGTTCAAAATGATGAATTGCATGATGTTGTTTGTTCTCAGGATAGATTACTTAAACTTGCTGCTAAAGAACTGAAAAGAATTAAAACTTAGACTTGAAACTATTTCCACTGAACATGCAGTTTTGAAATCTAAGTCTGACGATGCCGAATGTGAGTCATGTCTTATTATCATGGATGAACTTGCTCAGCTGAGTTTTACACATGCTCAAACTGTTGAAAAACTTGAATTAACTGAAAAGCAGCTTTTGGTGGTGGAGTCTAGTCCTGTGGTCATCAACGAATGCATGAACTGTCCTTTACTTGTTGAAAGTATTAATTTGAGAGATAGGCATGTTGATGAACTTAAGGCTAGATTGGAGAGTGCTGAGTGTTCTAAGGATGTGCAATCGGTGCACCTGCATCGCCCTTAAGGACCAACTCAGTTTTGCTAGAGAGCAAGTGGAAAAATTGAAATGTGAGAATGACTACCTTCTCTCCGTGGTGGAAAAATGCACTGAAGGAAAGGGTAGGATGGATCTTCTTTTGGCTAAAACTAAAATGTGTGCTGACAGGGCAGGGTTAGCGCTCGGATTGGGCTATCAAAGAACCACTCCAAACACTTTGAGCGAAACTGTGTTCACTGCTCCCACTACCCTTGAGAAAGAGAGAGCCCAATTAGATACCGATCAAAAAGCCAAGAATCCTACCCAACCTATAAAGAAAGCTCTTCGTTCACCAGATGAACCTCCTCAGAAAAAAAACCCAAGAAAACTGTGAGATTTACGCCTGAGACCCATGCTCACACACCCAAGAGAGTGTATCACTGCTCCTATTGTCATCGGGTGGGTCACTTGGTTGGGTTTTGCTTTCGTCGTATCAGGGATGAGCGATTTTCTTTTGCTTATGAGCTTTCAAGACATGCATTACCTATCTTTAGGTATGCATGAGTTTGCTTTTTGCTCTTATCCTGATTTTTAGGCTCCACATGGTCTAATGAGTTATTTTGCCCCTCATGGTGTACACCATGCTTCATATGATGATAGATCACATGTAAGAGGATTTGATGCTCGATAGGTTGGGAGACCTCGTCGTTTTCCAGGTTCACGCTTTGTAGGTAGACCACGCACTTTTTATCATGGCTTACCTCCTATGCATGGTCAGTCTACCACTTTGCCTGGTTCTCAAGTTTTGCGATGCTGGATTCCAAAACAGTTTTTAACTCACCCTCTCACTGAGCATCTGAGAGGTTCTAGCATGTTTTGAGGGGGAGTTGTGTAGCATTGCATGAGCTTCTGTCATATAATTAATTGCTTTTACAAGTACATGCTTTGTAATGCCTTTAAACTATTGTCTTTAATACTGTTGACTACTTGGCATGTCTTCATTTGAAAATTGTCATGAGCATGGCTTTTATTTGTGAAAATTTGAAAACGATCACCGCTTAGTCTAGAAACTAGCTTGAATCGGTTGAGTGCTTTTGCTATCATTTACACACCTGATAGCTAGGTCCTTTTCACTTGGATGCTAATACACAACTTGATTTCATCAAAAATGAATGAAAATGAAAATGAATGAAAACGAAAATGAAAAATGAATGAAAATGAAAATGAAAATGGAAATGAATGATGTTTTGTGCTAAAATTGAAAAGATCCAGGTGGGTTTGTTTTGTCGCACTACTTTATTCTGGACGGCTTTCCATAGCACTTTAGTATGAACTGGGAACTTAAAGTGTATACCGAGATCAATGCTTTAAGCTTCCGATGGTCTTTTGTTTGACCTAGGCTTGGCTTGGTCATTTAGCATAAGGTTGACATGCAAATAACCCCTGACACAAAAATAAAAAATTTAAAATTCATTGCATATCATGTTTGCTGAAGCACCTTGTAGTGGGATACGCTTTTTTGGTTAGTATTTGTATAGCTTTTGCATCTCATGCCTTGACATGTCTAGTATGCTATTCTGAGTGGTGATGCTTTTATTTGTTAAAAGCTGAAAATGCTTGCTTATGCCTTTTGTTATTAGATGGTATTCATCTGAGATTGTCACTAAGTACTTTTAGACAATAATCAAGGCAAATGCTTGTTTGTACTGTAATTGCAGTTGCTAATGTTTCAGAAGCTCATATCTCTGCTTTACCCTCATTCCCATCTTTACATCTTTTTATCTCCTCGATGCCTGCATTGTCAAAGGGGGAGAAATAGTTTACATGATGCTTTGGCTTTTGAATTGCTTGGTTAAGGGAGAGTAATTGGTTTTCATGTTGAGATGCTTTTTCTTTGCATGTTGCATTGAGATGATTTTGATGCTTTTGCGCTTTTGCCTTGTCTTGCATAAGGTTGTATTGAGATGCTTTTGATGCTTTGCTTTTGCGCTTTTGCCTTGCCTTGCATAAGGGTTTTTTCCAAAGAGCGGAGATCTTTTACCAAGTGACATGTTTTGCTATTTTATGAGTTTTTATGGTCACTTGTGCGCTTAACTTGCAATCCTCATCGTGTCTTTTCTTGGGGTTGTCAATGCACTCATCAAGGGGGAGATTGTGAAACCAAGGGTGGTTTCGGTCTAGACGATGAGTGATTGACAAGGATGAGTATTTGAGATGAACGAGCGAGAGTGTTGGTTTGAGTGCATCGAGGGGTTTGATGTAAAAAGGTTGATTGTGTGCCGAGGGTTTCGATGGTGCGTCGTGTTCTTGTTTTGGCTTGTCTTGGATGTGTAGGGTGGAGATGCTGATCGACTATCGATGGCGAGTGATCAAGGGTCAAGTGGGGAGCTCGATGCCGGAGGATCAAGGAGGTGGGGTGAAGTTGGAGAAGATCTCAAAAGTGCACTGAAGAGACTGAACGAGACTTGGACGAACGGGTGGAAGCGACGGCATGATGACCGGGTTTGCGAGAGAGGAGGCCAGGGCAAGCATTCAGGCGGCTCGAGGGGATTGAGAGCGGAAGTGACTTGATGGCGCTCGGAATCGCAAAGAGGTGTCGTGAGTCAAAGGGTTGAGAGGCTTTGTCGGTTTTTGCTGAAAACCGTCACAAATCTATTTTTGTTGATTTCTATATTTTGGAGTTCTTTTTACTTTGAGTCAATGTGTAATAAAAAGTTGAGAGTCTAGAGTAATTGTACTCCTTTGGTATATTTTTCAGAATTTCCTAATTTTGAAAATATATTACAAGGAATAGGACTTTTGTGTAATTTTTAATTCTAGAGGGGTCTTTTGAGATAATACCCCACATGGTTGGCCTATAAATAGGGGACCATATTCATGGGCAGGTGGGGGATTTTTGGCTGTTCTTTTGGCTGAACCAAATATCAATTTCATACATTTTTGCTTCAATCCAGTAATAGTGTTCGTGGTCCGAAAATGCAACAGTAGCAGCCAATAATTTCTGTTCTGGGCGTAGGTCAGTTTTATGGCTGAATTCATTTTCGTGAGCCATTTTCTGCTGAATTTTGTGCAGAACTTAATATTGATGTTTATACAACTTTTATTGAGGATGATTTGAATGTTCCATTTTCGAAAGTTGCAACTGGTTTCTGTTAGTCTTTCTTGATGTTTTTGCTGATTAAACAAGGCATCACAGTTCTAGAATTTAACTCTAGCTGAAATGGTTGTGTTTGTGTAGCCCTCTATATGTTTGATGAATTGTTACTTCAACTTTTCATTAGCATCTTGGCTGATTCTTGGATTGTTTCTTGAGTAATTTCATGGTTGAAGGGATTCAAAGGTATTCCATAACCCTTTTTGCAGAAATTGAGAATTAATCATTTTTACCATTTCTGTTTTGTTCCTTGAGAGAGTTCTGATACGAGGTGAGTTTTCTTGTGTGATCACTTTTGAATACGATTTTTGAGCAGTTTTTGTGCTGATTTTGGATCCGAGTTCTTCATAGCTTTTGATGTTCAAGTTTCCAGGGTTCCATTTTTGAAGTTCTCAAAAGTTATTGATCACTACTACATGTATTTTTTCTGCCCAACAAAGTACCTAAATGATTCGAAACACTTGTAATTTATGCTGAGTACAATGTTTTGTTTTCAGTCTGGATTCAATCTTTGAGGAAATGTTTGATCTGTTTTGGTACTATTTTTGGATCCAAGTTCTTCATAGACTTTGGAGATCAAGTTTCCAGGGTTCCATTTGGGAATTTTCAAGAGTTTTTCACCACTTCGACATTATTTTTCTGTCCAACAAAGTGCTTAACTGATTCTGAAAACTTGAGATTTCAGCTGAATATAGTTCTCTGTTTTAAATCTTGATTCAATCTTTGAGATGATTTTTGATCTGTTTTTGTACTGTTTTTGGACCTGGGTTCTAAATAACTTTTGTTTTCCAAGTTTCAAGGATTTCATATATGAAAATTACAAAAGCTTCTTACCACAACGGTATATAGTTTTTGCTCTCTTTTTGGGGCTATGGACATTTTGGTAGAAAGTTCAGACAGATCTTTATCTCATTCCTTTGGTATTTCTCTCGGATTTTGTTTTTGCCGAGGAGCTTTTATGCTAGAGCTTTCAGTTCTGAATTAATTAATTCAGAGAAAGCATCACAACCAAAGCCACCGGAGTACAAATATGTCCCTGTTCATCATCCAACACTTTTGCTTTAATTATTTTCTTGTTTTGAGTTACTGGTAGCTTTTATTCCATAAGTTCCTTGTTCATCTATGTTTTTTATTGGTGGTTGTCCTGTTCATCACATGCACAGAATGGAGAGCCGCCTTTGTAGGATGATGGACAACTTCTAGAGCCATTGCCAGGACTCAAGTTCTTGTCGTTTTTTAGTAGTATCCTATTTGGTTTTCTCTTCACCTTCTCTATTTGCTTCAGTTCAACCGTGGTTCTTCCTCCCTACTGTTCATCACCAGAAGTGTGTGATTTCAACTAAAATTCTCTAACAATCTTCTAATTTGCTGATAAGTGTTTTTGAGCTATCTCTGAGTTTCAGTCATCGATATTCGTCTATCGTTCATTTAGTCATCGATCTACACATTGTAGTTTGACATATTAATTGTCACCAAAGGGAGTCGACACTCCAAACTTCAAACAAGACTGAAATTTAAATTTTAAACTAGTGTGTTGTTGTGTTTCATTTTGTTTTGGTTTAGATCTGAATTTGATTTTTTAGAGGTCCGTTGGGTGATCTATACAGGCCATCTCATTCGCGAGAATTTGTCGAGGCACCTATTCACCCCCCTTTAGTCGCCATTCTGATCCCACAGAGTTCCCACGACATCCCAATCCCTGACGGAGCCCTTCCGGGACAAGACAGACGCAATCCAGAGGAGGCGGCTAAGAATGGCCCTATTGGTCTGACCGCAGCCTCAAGGACGGTCCCATCGGCCACACCATGTCGGTCTGACCAGCTTACTATTTCTGGTCCAAATGCCATTTTTCGGACGCCAAACAACGGCTGGTCCGACCGACCTACTGTGGTCACTCTAATCGACACCATCCATTCTGACCCACTCACCTTGGCCAGTCCGACTGATAGGATTCAGAGAGACCCCCACGACAAATGGAAAATTGTCAAGGCCAATTCGGGTAATTCCTATTTGGCCAAAAATTCTAGAAGCATGTTTGTGGTCCCTAGTACAAAGCCACACCCTTCATGGGAACCTCTAGGCATGACGAAGTCTCAAAAAAGGCGCCTACAACATCTTCGAGCGTAGGTGATGTGATAGAAGGAGGACGAAGATTAGCGAGATGCAATCTTCGAGGAAATTCTCCCCCCGCTAGTACTAAAGCAGGTATGGATGTCGAAGCCGGTTGCATTGGACAACCCAGCTCCTACTTCGAGTGATGACGATGATGACATGCTAGACGACAACTACACACCGTCTCGGAGGGACCTCTTCCCCAAGCGATGGATGTGAATGTAGTGATGCTTCCCACTGAGTTTGGATTGCCAGAAGATGAGGCCGAGGTCGCTCAACTAAACCTTGGCCCATGTGAAGCCGTGTTTGAGAATCCTGAGAGTCACCTCATCACTTGAAGCCTCTCTACATTCGAGGACACATCGACGGCAAGCTGATCTCAAGGATGCTATTAGATGGAGGCGTCATTGTCAACTTGATGTCATACTCACATCTGAAGAAGCTAAGGAAGAATGAAGTGGACCTGATGAAGATCAACCTGATGCTGAACAGCTTCAATGACAAGAGCTCCGAGTCAAAGCGCGTTTTGTGCCTCGAGCTAACAGTGGGACACAAGATGTTGCCTACAATGTTCTTCGTAGTAGATGTGCAAGGTAATTACAGTGTATTACTTCGGAGCGATTGGATTCACGTGAGTTGTTGCATTCCTTCCACCTTGCACTAGTGTTTGATTCAATGGGATGGTAATGAAGTGGAGCTGCTACCAGCTGACACTTTGTCCCAAGTTGCCTTGGTCAATGTATTCATAGACGCCATCCTTGATAAAGTAGAGTGTTTGTTAGGTAGGGACCTCTTAGACTTCGATTTTGTCAGTCTCTAAGAGGAGGTTTGTTCCTATTTTTGTAAAGACGACTAGTGTAGCTCAGCTATTCCTAAACTAGTTGTCATGTCAGGTAACAAAAATCTTTATTGGCTAAAATCTCGTGTAGAGAAATATCGGTCTTCTAAAGATGGTAGCACCGAAGCTATTGAAGATTTTAGTGAAGTAGAAAAGTTAGTTCAAGGTTTTGTGTCGGCCGATCCTTTAGAATAAGTAGACATAGGAGATGGTAGTGTTCCATGGCCGACATATGTAAATCATAACATACAAACTAGTGATAAGGTTGAAGTAATACAATTGCTTGGATCATACATTGATTTCTTTGCATAGGAGTATAGTGAGATGCCTGGTCTTAGCCGTGAGATCGTTGAGCATCGGCTCCCTATTAAACCTAGGTTTAGGCCGTATAAGCAGTCCCCTCATCGGTTTAATTTGGCCGTTTATGACCGAGTTAAAGAAGAAATAGATCGATTGTTGATGGCAAGGTTTATCAGGCCATGCATATATGCTGAATGGGTTGCTAACATTGTGCCTGTGGAGAAGAAAGGGAGTGGCAAGATTCATGTGTGTATCGATTTTAGGGACTTGAACAAGGCCACTCCGAAGGATGAATATCTCATGCCGATAGCTGACATGTTGATCAACGATGCTTCAGGACACAAGGTACTGAGTGTTCTTGATGATAATGCTGGTTATAATAAATTTTTCATGGCTGAAGAGGATATTTACAAAATGGGATTTAGATGTCCTGGTTTTGTTAGCTTGTTTGAGTGGGTAGTGATGACTTTTGGTTTGAATAATGTTGGCGCTACATATCAACATACTATGAATTTGATCTTTCAAGACTTGCTAGGAGTTATGTTAGAAGTCTACATAAATGATGTTTTAGTCAAATCAGATGCTATTGGTAACCATTTGGCCAATTTAAGAGTTTCTTTTGAAAGAATACGCTAGTCTGGTCTAAAAATGAACCCACTCAAGTGTGCTTTTGGCGTGTCGGCGGGAAAGTTCTTAGGATTCATGATCCACGAGAGAGGTATTGAAATTGATCCTAAGAGACTTGAGAAAATTAGAGAGTTTGAAGCGCCGACATGCAAGAGAGATGTGCAGAAGTTGCTAGGCAAAGTGAATTATTTACGTCATTTCATATCTAACTTATTTGGCAATATTGATGCTTTTGTCCCTATACTTCAGCTAAAAAAGAAGCCAAATTCACTTAGGGGGCAAGTCAACAAAGTGCTTTTGACCAAATCAAGAAGTGCTTATCGTCACTACTAGTGGTGAGGGCGCCAAAAGACCGAATTCCATTTCGGCTATATGTTGCTACAAAAGATAGCGTGATAGGAGCCGTGTTGACTCAAGCGGTATAAGGGAAGGAGTACATCATCCCGTTCTTGAATTTCCGTCTATTGGATGCCGAGACAAGGTACGTGTTTTATAGTGTTTATGTTTATGACTTTACTATGCATGTACCAAACTTCAACACTATCTTCTATCTAGCACATGTATTGTTACTTGTCAGACCAATGTCATAAAATACATGCTGCAGAAGTCGATTCTAAGTGGGAGAATCGGAAAGTGGGTTTACACTTTGATAGAGTATGATTTGGCTTATGAACCCTAAAAAGTTATGAATGGCCAGATCGGAGCAAATTTTATAGTTGATCACCATGCAGATGTCAATTGGAGTGGCGACGTTGCTCTAATTGAAGTAATGCAATGGAAACTTTACTTTGATGATTCGGCTTGCATGAATGGGCAAGGTGTTGGAGTGGTACTCATATCACCTAGCGGTATGAGTTTTGAGACCTCAGCCCGTTTACAGTTTCCTCGCACCAATAATCAGGCCGAATACGAAGCTTTGTTGCTAGGACTCGAACTTTTAGATTCCATGGGTGTTAAATATATTCATGCATATGGTGATTCATTATTAATTGTACAACAAGTAGCTAAGAATGCTCAATGCTTCAATGGTTTGTTAAATAGCTATTTGGATAAATGCCTTGGATGCAATAAGTACTCTTGACAATTTTGAGATTTCTCATGTGTCTAGGGAAGCCAACTCATTAGTAAATGATTTGGCTTAGCAAGCATCTTGCTATCAAGTCAAAAGAGATAAATTTTTCATGCAAGAAAAGCCAGTGTTCAGAAAAGCTCCGTTGCACAAACTATTAGAAAACGTCGGTCTAACCGGCCCTGGTTGGCTGGTCCAACTGTAGGGATCTATCCGGTCTAACCGGCCATGCTAGGCTGGTCTAGACGACCTGTGCTAGATTGGCCCGAGGCCTGGGGGGAAAGTCCAAACATTAGTTTTGAATGCATATTCGGTTGAGAATGCGGTAGGGGCTTCCCGAGGGCACGTGGATGATTGGAGAACTCCGATTATTTAGTATCTGAAGGATCCTAGTCAAAGGGTTGATCGGAAAGTTTGGCGACAAACATTTAAAGTTGTGTTGCTTGATGATGTGTTGAATCGCCGAACAGTTGATGGAGTACTTGTGAAAAGTTTGGATGCCGATTGATCTAAAGTTTCTATGGGAAAAGTTCATGAAGGACATTGCGGTACTCAATAGTTGGCCCAAAAGATGAATTGGATTCTCAAGAGAGTAGGTTTTTATTGGCCAATGATGACTGAAGAATATTTCAAGTATTATAGAGGATGTGAAGCATGTCAAAGGTTTGGTAATATTCTACTTGCTCATGTGTCTTCGCTTAATCCTATTATCAAGCCATGGCCATTCTGAGGTTGGTGTTTAGAATTCATGAGCCAAATATATCATCCTTATTCAAAAGGGCATCGGTTCATGCTGATGGCTACATATTATTTCAAGAAACTGGACTAAAGCCATACCTATCAAGAATATGACTCACAACGAGGTAATCGATTTCATCTTGAAGCACATTATACATAGATTCGGTATTAACCAAACTCTAAATACAAATCAGGGTACTTCATTTGTTTCTAAAGAAGCAAGATATTTTGCCGAATATTATGTTATAAAGTTGATAAACTCCTCGCCATACTACGCTCAGGCCAATGGTTAGGAATGCCTATATAAAGGACCTCATGCCTAGGGGATTAGGTTGAACCTTTTGTTGAAAACTTTTGGGGGCTGAAAGTTGTATCTAGAAAATTCTTTTATTTCTCCTATTGATTCGGGTGTGCACTTTTGATTGTTGTTTTTGCTGTGGAGTACTACTGTTCTTCACTGGTTTTCTAGAGACTTGAGCTATGCCGAGCGCCAGTGTTTGTGTGCCGGATCGACTATAGCAGTGCGAGCAGCCAGGAATCGCCAGCACCACTGCTGCTTGTTTGCCGATCCTTTTCATCATTTTTGCCATATCGTGAATAGCTTCTGTTGTGATTTTCGCTGCTACATGGCCATGCGCCTTGTCTACGGGAGCTAGTGCCAAGATCAGAGGTGCGCAGTCCATCTTTTGAAGAAGATTTCTTCTATTTATATTTCATCTTGGATCTGTTTCTGCCATCTCTTCCGTGTGCAGCTAGTTCTGATTTGTGTTTTCTCTGAGTGTTCTTGTTTTTACTGGCTGCTGTGTGCTGTGGCTTGGAAGTTTTTGCTACATCTTCAGAGTTCCGCTGAATCCCTCTTGCTGCTGTCTTGAATACTTCAGCATCTGCTATGCTCATTACAATGCTTCATCCTGGATGCGCTATAGAAGAGCCAGTGTTACTGCTGTGAACAGGTGCCGATTATTTTGGTATTCTTTTTCCCGGTTTTTTTCTTTGTCTCTCAATTTTTCTGATTTAATTTTCTACTATTGCTCGCAAGATTTTAAGCCTTGTATTCTGTAGCAAGCCATCGTCATAACTCAAGGCATTTCAGCTTTCAACAGGATTTTCAATCACCGTATGTCATCTGGCAAGCACTGTTCAGCTTTTAGTTTTTTGGCTAAAATATTGATCGGGAGATAGTATTGTTCTGATGTGTTCTTTTCGTTTGGATTGAAGCTTGTCTATGTAGCTAATTGAGTTTTAAAGAATTAATTTCAGTTATTGTTTACTGTTCACGAGTGAGCAAATTTTACTATAGAACATGGAAAGTTTCTTTTGTCTAGCAATCAAGGTTGATTTATTTTTGAGGTGTGTTCCTTGTTGTGAAATCAACATCTGCTCCATCTTTTAGTTTAATCCAGTACAATGTACTTAATCTGATCATTTAAATTTGCTGAACTTCATTCTATTTTTGAGTTCTGATTTTCTGAATTCAGTCGGAGTTCCATTTACTGAGAGAGCTAAGTCGGTCAATAAATTACCGACTAAGAAATTGCAATCGGTATTTCAAACTCCGAACAGAGAAGGAAATTTTGAAAAAGTTTTTTAAAGTACACTTGTTCTTGTAGAGGTGCGTTGGGTGATTTGAAAAGACCATCTATTCGCAAGAATTTGTTAAGGCGCATATTCACCCCCCTCTAGTCGCCATTCCGATCCTATAACGATTTTTCCTTTAGGCACAAAAAGCATGAAGTTTGGTAAATGGTAACCTAGTTGGAAAGGTCCTTTTAAGGTTGTTGAAATCATTCCAGGTAATACATATTTGTTAGAGTCTTTGCAGGGAGAGCGATTCGTAGAGCTCTAATTTGTAGGTATTTGAAAAATTACTTCCCAAGTGTGTGGCAAGATGCTTGAGGTGTCGTATGGCCGATAGAGAGTATATCACCCTTAGCCCATAGTGCTTTTGGCTCACTAGTTTGCCAAAAGGCAGGGAGCATGTGTTGATAGCAAAAAATGGCATTAATGATCAAAATTGTCAAAATTGGTATAATTTGACCAAAAATATACAGTTTCTGGCACAGTTCAATCTGACCGACATTATTGGTTCGGTCTGACCGACCATGCCCATTCAGACTGGCCATATGGGTCTGGTCAGATCAGCCCAGTCGGAGTCTGAGCTGATTTAGCTGGTTTTGGAGTATTTTTATCTCTAATTGATTTTTAACGACGTAGACTCGTACCTTAATCAATATAGATTAGAAATTATGCCCACGAATGACAAGACCACGCCCCTATTAAATATAGGGGCAATGTCGATACAAAAAAGGACTTCAATCCAATCTAATCTACTCCCCATAGAATCATTCTTTTTTCATTCTATTACCTTTTTGCCCAAGGTTTAGCTATAGCTCGTCCATCTTTGTTGGTTTGAGTTGAAAACCATTCATTCATCTCATTGTAATTGCCCCTGTCATGGGTTTTTGCCGATCTACACTAGTAATTCAGTCTCTAGCCATGTTTGCTAGATTTGATGGGATTGTGAGCAACTTGCGCTCCACTGGGACTTTAGCTTATTCGGATCATGATAGAGCTATCAAACTTCTCTATGCTCTTGATCATAGCATATGGGAGGTGAATATCTCTAGCATTGAAGCGTCGGCAAGCTACGACACATTGAGATTGCCAAGGAATCTCGTTTTGGAATTGGAAACTCTTTGCCACCATCCATGGCACTAGTTTTCTGTTCTAACAGTGGCACCTCATCTGGAGGAAATTTCTTTGGTGGTTCTGGAGTTTGTTCTTTTCTAGAGGTTTTGCCCTATCTTCTTTGGTCTCTATCACTAAAGAACAGGTGGACACATTGGACGATGAGTATCTTGCCCTCATAGTCAAAAAGTTCACTCGATTCTATAATGATAGATGAGATCAAAGGAGAGGAGGGTCTCGAGGATGTTTTGAGTGTGGAGATCTTAATCACAACAAAGATAATTTCCCAAAACTAAAAATGAAAAATGAAAATGAGCACAAACACCAGAAAAGAGACAAGAAACCTTTCTTCAAAGGGAAGTGCAGAAAAGTGGCTAAAAAGGTAGCTAGAGCTTTTGTGGCTGCCCTCAGCAATATCGACAGTACATCAAGTGAGGAGCCATCCAAGAATGAGGAAAAGAAGGAGAAGACAAAATACTTCACTGACCTTTGCTTCATGGCCGACGACATTCATAGCAGCGATGAGCCAGACTCATCTGAGGTATGTCTATCCCATGACTAGCTCCTTGTTCAAAATGATGAATTACATGATGCTGTCATCTCTCTAGATAAATTACTTAAACTAGCTGCTAAAGAATAAAAGGAACTAAAATTCAGGCTAGAATCTATTTCCACTGAACTTGTCATGCTGAAATCTATGTCTAAAAATGCTAAATGTGAGTCTTGTCTTGTTGTAATGAATGAACTTGCTCACCTGCGTATGATTCATGCCCAAACTATTGAAAAACTTGAAATTGATAAGAAGCAGCTTTTGGAGGTGGAGTCTAGTCCTGTTGTCATCAATGAATGCATGAATTGTCATTTACTCATTGAAAGCATTAAATTGAGGGATAAACACGTTGATGAACTTAAGGCTAGATTGGAGAGTGCTGAGTGTTCTAAGGATGTGCAGCCGACTTGTTCCACCTGCATTCACCCTTAAGGACCACCTCAACTTTGGTAGAGAGAATGTTGAAAAACTCAAGTGTGAGAATAATTATCTTCTTTCCATGGTGGATAAATGTATCGAAGGGAAGGTTAAAATGGATTTGCTTTTGGCTAAAACAAAAATATGTGCTGACAGGCCAAGGTTAGCTCTAGGGCTGGGTTAAGAGAGAACTACACCAAACACTCCGAGCAGAACTGTGTTCACTCCACCTACTACCCTTGAGAAAGAGAGAGCCCAGTTAGACACCACTCAAAAAGCCAAGACTCCTAACCAACCTACAAAGAAAACAATACCACCACCAAAGATAGATTCTAAGCAGAAACCTAGAAAAATTGTGAGATTTGCACCTAAAAGCTATGCACATTCTCCCAATAAAGGGTATCATTGCTCCTATTGTCAGCGAGTAGGTCATTTGATTGGGTTTTGTTTTTTTCGTGTCAAGGATGAACAACGTGCTCAAGCGATGAACTTTTAGGACATGTATTACCCATCTTTAGGTATGCATGAGTTTGATTATCGCCTTCATTCTGATTTTGAGAATCCCCATGGTTACATGAGAGACTTTGCCCATCGTGGTTTACATCATGCTTCATATGAAGTTAGACAACGTGTTAGTGGTTTTGGTCCACGTCATTTTGGGAAATCTCATCACTTTGTAGGCTTTCTCTTTAAAAATAGATCTCACTTTTATCATCATGAATCATATCCCGCAAAGTCTTCTATTTTGCCTGACTCTCGAGTTGTTCAGTGGTGGATTCCTAAATGATTTGTTGGTAACCCTGGCACTGAGCACTCGAGATCTTCTTGTTCTGTGTAGGGAACAGATGGAGGCCTAGAGAACAAGTGGGTCATGGATTTCGATTGTTTGCGCCACATGATCGGGAAATCATCATGGTTCTCTAACTTCACATTGACCAAGCAACGGGAATACATCACCTTCGGAAACAATCGAAGGAGTAGAGTAAGGTATGATTAAAATCAACGAATATTTAAATCTCACAAATGTTGCTTTGGTTGAGGATTTGGGATACAACTTGCTTTGCATATCTCTGTTACTTTAGGAGGGTTTGGAGGTACACTTTGGACGTGATACTTCTCAAGTACTTGATTCTTCTAGCGCTTTTATTTGCAAGATTTCAAGAGTTGGGAGAGTTTTTGGAGCTGATTTCTCTATGTCATTTGGTTATTCTCATTGCCTTATTGTTGAACCATCTTTTGAGCTCTGGATGTGGCATAGGAGACAAGGGCATATGAGCTTTGATTTGCTTGCTCGGTTGAGTGCCCTAGGTCTGATCCGAGGATTGGCCAAGCTCGAATTTGAGAAGAACCTTGTTTGTGCTCCTTGTCGACTTGGAAAGATAGTTGTCGCCTCTCATTCACACATCAATATGGTGATGATAGAACAACCTAGAGAGCTTCTTCATATGGATATTGTAGGTCCTTCCGAGGTTAGTTCTTTAGGTGGTAAATGGTATGTCCTTGTCGTGGTGTATGACTACTCCCGTTACTCTTGGATTTTCTTTCTTGCAAGCAACGATGAAGTGCTTTCACACTTTCGAAGCTTAGTTTTGAGACTATTCAATGAACTCCCCGGTGCATTGAAAGCAATTAGAAGTGATAACGGCACCGAGTTCAAGAACAATTTCTTTGTTGATTTTTTCCTTGAGCATGGCATTGAACATTAATTTTCTGCTCCGCGGGTTCCTCAACAAAATGGAATTGTTGAGAGGAAAAACCGCACACTTGTGGAGATGGCTAGGATGATGCTCAACGAGCATAGAACACCTAGGAAATTTTGGGCTGAAGCCATGAGCACTGCTTGTTACATCTCCAACAGTATCTTTTGCGCTCATTGTTGAATTTGACATCTTATGAACTGCGTTTTGGAAGGAATCCCAAGGTTACTCATTTGAGAGTATTTGGATATCGGTGCTTCATTCTAAAACGTGGTAACCTCGATAAATTTGAGTCGTGTGCGTCTGATGGTATCTTTTTGGGCTATTCTCTACATGGCCATTCATGTCGTGTCTTCAATCTTAGTACTATCACTATTGTTGAAACATGCGATGTAACCTTTGATGAGACATCTCCATGTGTTAGTCCCTCTTTTGAACTTGCAAGTGAGCATGATATGAGTGAAACAATCTTTGAGGAAGAAGATCCATTAGATGTTGAAGATAATGAAAATGTACCGCAACCTCCTACTACGACATTTCTAGAAGCAAACCTAGCATCATCCACTTTAGCAAGAGGGCCTGAAGCATCAACTTCAGCAAGTTTGGATCAAACTCCGGCAAGAGTTGAGGGGGAGATTCTATCGCAGAGAGAAGAACCACTTCGAATTTAGAGAATTCATCCCCGTGAGCAGATCATCGGCGAGCTAAATGAAAGGGTAACTCGATCTCATGCTCACTTTGTTGATCTTGTGTTTGTTGCTACTTTTGAGCCTTTATATGTCAGTCATGTGTTATCTGATGCGAGTTGGATTAATGCCATGCATGAAAAGTTGGAAAATTTTGATAGAAATCAAGTCTGGATTCTTGTTGATCCACCCCCTAACAGTCATATCGTTGGCAAAAAATGGATTTTCAAAAACACACAGGGGGAGGATGGGTCTATAGTGAGAAACAAGGCTAGACTTGTGGCTCAGGGTTATACTCAAGTTGAGGGGGTTGATTTTGGGGAAACCTATGCTCCAGTAGCTCGACTTGAGGACATTAGGATTTTGCTTGCTTTTGCATCGTCTCGAGGGTTCAAGCTTTTTCAAATGGATGTAAAAAGTGCTTTCCTAAATGGTTTCATTGGAGAAGATGTGTATGTCAAACAACACTCAGGTTTTGAACATCCCAAGTACCCCCATAGAGTCTTTAAACTTCACAAAGCTTTATATGGACTCAAGCAAGCTCCTATGGCTTGGTACGACCATCTTAGGAACTTCTTGATTGAGCACGGGCACAAAATGGGCACTGTTTATAAAACCTTGTTTACTCTAATACATGGCAAAATTTCTTACTTATTCATATATATGTTGATGATATAATTTTTGGTGGTTCATCTCATACTCTTTTGGCTGAGTTTGCTGATTCTATTAGCAGGGAATTTGAAATGTCGATGATGGGCAAGCTGACTTTCTTCCTTGTTTTCCAAATCAAGCAAAGCAAACAAGGAACTTTTGTGCATCAGACAAAGTACACTAAAGACCTACTAAAACGCTTTGACATGGCTGATGCAAAGCCACTTGCCACCCCAATGACTACTTTAGTTGTGCTAGACCCGGATGAATACGGAGAAGAAGTGGACTACAATGAGTTCCACAACATGATCGGCTCCCTCTTCTACTTGACGGCTATGAGGGCGGGCATACACTCTGTAGTATGTCTGTGCGCTCATTTTCAGGCTTCTCTGAGGGCTTCACATCGTCAAGCTATTAAGCGCATACTAAGGTGCCTCAAGCACACTCTTGAATTTGGTATTTTGTATTCTGCATCACCTTCTTTATGCTCGAGAGGTTTTTTAGATGCCGATTTTGCTAGTAGTCGAATTGACCGAAAAAGTACTTCTAGAACTTGTCATTTTCTGGGTTATTCTCTTGTGTGTTGGTCTTCATGCAAACAATATAACGTTGTGCAGTCTAAAACTGAGGCTGAGTATGTAGCTACGACTAGTTGTTGTGCACAGATTTTGTGAATGGTTTTTACTTTGCGAGATTTTGGGTTGGATTTTAAGGGTGTTCCACTGTTTTGTGATAACACTAGTGCGATTAGCTTAGCAAACAACCCAGTACAACATTCTAGGACCAAACACATTGATGTGCATTATCATTGCTTAAGAGACCACAATGAGAAGGGAGATATTGAATTACATTTTGTTGATACCCAGAACCAGCTTGCTGATATTTTTACCAAGCCTCTTAATGCTCCACGCTTTGCATTTTTTAGAGGGGAGCTTGGTATTTGCCATCCTTATGGCATCTTGTGAGGGGAGGTGTGTATCATTGCATTAGCTTCTGTCATATGATTAATTACTTTTACAAGTACATACTTTATTATGTATTTGAAGTATTGTCTTTAATACTATTGATTATACTACTGTTGAATACGTCTGATATCTGTTATGAGCATGAATTTTATTTGAAAAAAATTAAAAATGATCACTGCTTAGTCTGGAAACTAGCATGTATAGGTTGAGGTGCATTTGCTATTTTTTACATACCTGGTAGCTAGGTCCTTTACACTTGGATGCAAACATGCAACTTGAACATTTCAAAAGCATTACCTGAAAATATTGTGCTGAAAATTAAAAAAATTGATTGATATCCATGTTGTTTTGTGCTAAAATTGAAAAGAGAGGTAGGTTTGCGTTGTCGCACTACTTTGTTCTAGACTGCTTACCATAGCACTTTGGTATGAACTAGGACATTGAAGTGTATACCGAGACCAATGCTTTAAGCTTATGATGGTTTCAACCTAGGTTTGGCTTGATCAGTTATCATAAAGTTGACATGCAAATAATAAGGCCAATTAGGAGTATACTTTTCTATATTTTTCAGAATTAATAATTCTAAAAATATATAAGGGATATTAGGTAAATACTTGGTCTTTAAACCATAATGGCATTTTTGGAAAGACCTTGATAGGCATGCCTATATAAAGGACCCCATGCCTAGGGGAATAGGTTGAACCTTTTGTTAAAAACTTTTGGGGGCTGAAAGTTGTATCCAGAAAATTCTTTTATTTCTCCTCTTGATTCGGCTCATTTCATTGAGCCTAATCAATAAGTACAAAATAAGAACCAGAGAAGAAGAGGATCATGGAGATGACTAGCATTACCCTCGGTTTAACCCTCATTGGAACTACAATTTTTTTAGGTTCTGTTGGAATGAAGGAATGCACCTGCCATCAATGGACAGTTGCATTGAGTGCAGTGATGGAACAAACAAATGGGGAGGCGTTCGGAGTGTCCAAGTCAGTAGAGGAAGGTCATGTGATCAGAAAGGGGTCAAGCATCCATCAGAGGACGCCATCATAAAAACCATCGGTGCATGAAAGGGTCGGTCCCATTAATACCGATAAAGGTGACCAATCGGCTAATGGAAAAACAACAGTTAGTAATACACAGTGGTGCCTGAGTAGGGTTTTCACGAAGAAATAGTAAAGAACGGTGTAATGACTACGACAGAGAGAGCTGAAGGGATAAATAATGACTACGAAGTTGATCAGCCTAAGAAAATCAAGAGCTAGTGGAGGATCAAGGAGAGGGCTGACCAAGACGGAACAAAAAACGTAGGGGTAAACATGGTGTTTTTTCTCCCTACGGAATATCGAGTTGTCCCCAATATATATCGATGGTAAGAACGCCGAGGAAGTGGCACAGTTGGTACTGGCACCCCAGCCGATAGTATTCAACAAGCTAGAGGATCCTGGGCACTGACACCTGAGGCCCCTCTACATCAAGGGACTAGTCAATGGAAAGTCGATGTCTAAGATGATGATAGACGAAGGGGCAGCCATCAACCTGATGCCATACACCACCTTCCAGAAATTGGGAAAAGGGTCGGAGGACCTGACCAAGAGCAATATGGTGTTGAGGGACTTTGGCGGCAACTCATAAAAAACAATGAGAGTGCTAAATGCAGAACTAACTGTGGGTCGCAAAATAGTACTGACCACATTTTTCATCATCGAAGGTAAAGGTTCTTATAGCCTACTGTTGGGGCGCAATTAGATTCATGCCAATTGTTGTGTCCCATCCATGATGCATTAGAGCCTCGTATAATGGATCGGCGATCAGGTGGAGATTATCCCCGCCGATAAATCAATCAATTTAGCAATAACCAATTTATCGATGTGGGAGATGGAAGGAGTAGATTGTCTATCAGGGAAATCCTGGGACAGTGATTTTGACGAGGTATAAAATGATGGAATGAA
Organism: Zizania palustris; assembly: GCA_019279435.1. NCBI lineage: Eukaryota > Viridiplantae > Streptophyta > Magnoliopsida > Poales > Poaceae > Zizania > Zizania palustris. The sequence continues at coordinate 81,958,496 of JAAALK010000080.1, read as the reverse complement.
GCCGGTCAACAATGAATAACCTAGACTTACATTGTAATGTCACCATCGACAAAATGAAGGTAAACTTGGTCGGGGCTTTGCCGCAACCGATGAGCTACAAGACGTAGATATCGGATCTGGCGACAGACCAAGGCCAACTTTTTTAAGTGATCAACTTCCCAATGAAATAAAGAATGAATTAATTACATTATTACGGGAATATCAATATTTCTTTCCATGAGAATATCATGAAATTCTAGGTTTAAGTCGATCAATCGTAGAACATCAGCTCCCAATAAAACAGTGATATCGACCCTTCAAGCAGCCACCTCGGCGATTCAAGGCGGAGCTACATCCACACATCAAAGCCGAGGTAACCAAGTTATATGATTCAAAGTTCATAAGACCATGCTGATATGCAAAATGGGTATTGAACATCGTACTCGTATTGAAGATGAGAAACCAAGTGAGGCTTGCTGTTGGACCGGAAACGGCGACCAGAGGGGGGGTGAATGGGAGCTTTTAAAATTTCGGGCTAAAAACTTAGCCTTCGGTTTTGTTCAGTCTTCTGCGGAACAGGCTTCGAACACAACCTTCGAAGGTCTGGTTCGGAGGTACTTCGACACCTTCGAACACAGGCTTCGGAGAGGCAAAAGTTCGAAGCCAAAAAGACTTCGCTCCACTAACAACCCTCGAAAATCTACTCTGCTAAGTCAGTGCAGGCTCCGCACACGAGGTGCTTCGAGCAGGCTTCGCACTTCACCCTTCGCAAGAGTGGACAGCCCTCTGAGGACTTCGACCAAGTACTTAGCGACAGCAACGGGTGCTGGGCTTCGTACCCGAAGGTCTACACGCACACGCAAATGGACTACGCTAAGGGCTTCGACACAAGAAGCACTACGGGAATAAAACAGGGCTTCGCTAGTAAGCAGCGAGGTCTTGCCTCGTGTTACACAGAGCGACAGCACACTGACACAACACACTTCGCACGAAAAACAACCTTCGCCTCAACAGGCTTCGGTGCACTAAACTAGCGAAGTATGCAACGCGAGCTCAAGCAAAAGCACAAGACAAACAGGGCTTCGCCGCTTGAACAAGGAACACTGAAAATGAACTCAGGATGTAATCAATCGAAGTGTGGCTACAGGAGCTCAACAGTAAATGCTCAAAGTGTTAAATGTTACCTACCGAGCCCCCATATTTATAGCCCATGGATTCATCCTAAGGAAGTGACTACTTTACCCCTAGGGTTTACATTCATTTTGTCTCTACAGAACTAAGGGGTACAAAAGGTAGTCCACCTTTATTTTGGAGGCTTCTCTGTCAGCTGCAGAGGGGACAGTGTCAGCCTTTTTCAGAGCAGACAGTGTCAGCCTTTACAGTGTTGACTTCTGGAACCTCCCTTCGCACGCGAGGGGTGCGGAAGCTTCGGCGAGAAGCCTGCAGCCTGTTGGCCTTCGCTCCGCCGAAGATGACCTTCGATACAGTGACGGTTTTGAGCCGAAGCCGTCAAAGCCCTTGGGCCTTCGCACCACCACCTCCGGAGTGGATCACCACGGCTTCGCAGCTACTCCGAGCTCGAACACCGTCCGTCCGTGTACCGAAGCCATGCATGGCCGAAGCACCACAAGTCATCCTCACTCCGAAGCCCACCTTCGGAGTTCCACCCTTCGAAGTCTCTCCTTCGTCCAAGGCCTCCGCATGAAGCATTCCTTGAGCACTTCGTCGCAGTGTCTTACTCCGAGCACACTCCTCGACGAGCCTCACCCGGACCATGCCTTCGATGCACCTCGACTTCTGAGACCTTCGTCGGGCACCTTCGAGTGTCTCCCTCCGGAGCACACTTCGAACCCTTGCCTCCGCAGAGGACTTGTTTTACCAACTCCGAAGTCACTCCATTCGGAGTACCTTCGAAGTGCCTCACCTCCGAGGACTTTGTCTCGGAGTACCTTCAGCCGGAGCTACACTCCGCACTCTCTGCCTTCACCTGGCACGCCTCGACCCGAGGACCGACCCGGACCACCTTCGCAGCCACCGTGACGGATCTCCCTGCTCCCTTGGCATCAAACCACCCGCTTGACCCAAGTTCACCTGGCTCGAACCCTGTCCGTCGCCTCCGAAGTCCCTGCGCACCACAGACAAGCAGACAAGTGTATCCAGTACTCCGGAGACCTCTCCGGGTTAGCAACCTCCGGCACACACTCCGGTGTACCGCCCAAAGTACCGAAGCCATCGGTACGAACCCTGTCATCGTGTACTGCCGGACCCCTCCGACAGGTACACTCCGCTGCAACAGCTGCAGCAAGCAAACACCGAACACACTCCGGTGACACACCTCCGAACACCCTTCGGAGGTACCACCTCCGAAGCCCCTCCGGAGGTACCCTTCGAACAGAGGGTGAAATCCAGTCAATCACTCATCACAAAACACCGAAACAAACCCTTGGTTTCTCACTTGCACTGTGGTTTTATCACGATGATGATTGATTGACAAGATTATCTGTTTGATCTGTCTGGTTGTATGAGTACTGGTATGGGTTGCATGGAGTTGCGTGTTTTGCTTGTCTCATATGTGCATGGTTGAGATGCTAGTCAACTGTCGATGGCGGGTGATCAGGGTCAGGTAGGGAGCCTAATGCCAGATGGTAAAGGAAGCCGGGGGAAGTTGAGGGTGATCTCAGGCGTACACATGGAGATGAGGCAAGACATGGACGAACTGATGATCCAGACAACGTGTTGACCAAGTCAGCGAAAGGGAGGCCAGTGCAAGTGACAAGGCGGTGGGAGGGACCGAGCGGAGAAACTTGCTGGCAGTCAAGTTCATAGACAGGTGACACATGTCGAAGATCTAGAAGTCTTTGTCGGTTTTGGCTAAAAACCATCATATCAGAAGTTTATTTTTATGTTTAGTCGTCTCGTTTAAGCGTAATCTTTTAGTAATTTTCTGAATTTTTAATTCTGAAAAAATACTAAAAGAATAGGTTAAATGATGTAATAAATTAGGTACAGACTTTTGTGTATTTTGGTAATTACTTTGTACTTAAACCCTAATGGTATTTTGGAAAAATACTTTTATAGGATTGCCTATAAAAGGGACCTCATGCCTTAGGGTTTAGGTTGAACCTTTTCATTGAATTTTTGGGGGCTGGAATTTTATCCAGAATTTTAGAGAAAAGCATTACTTCTGAAATTTGCATTTCTTCCTCCTGGTTTTTCTTCGTTATCATGCTTGTATGCCTGGAGTTTTCTTCGATCGGCCATGCATGTGTTCTGTTTTAGTTCTTCACCAGCACTATCAGTCTTTCAGTCGGTCTGATTTCATTTCTACACCTGAGGGCAGCAGCTGTAGCTCCTTCAATTTTTCCCAGAAAACTTCTGCCCTCAGACCAGTACGCTGCTGCGTGTCGCTGAGATTCACAGCACCACCATTGCTGAAGATATAATCTAGGTGCGTCTTCTGAGCATCAGTTTCTTTTCTGGTTTTTCCTACCTCCGATCTGTGTGCAGTACTGAGCAACAATGCTCCATATTTGGCTAGCCACCGATCTTTTTTTGTTCTTCTAGAATTTTCTCAATTGTCCATAGTTTTTCCGGTGAATCACTTCACCACCAACGGTGTTCATTCTTTGACGATCGAAGTGAGTTGAAGGCTTCTGTTTGTGAATGAAGTTGCCATAAGGTGAATCAATGTGCCACCGATGGTGTTCAATTTTGGCCGATCAAACTGTGTTGATGATTTCTGTTTGTGAATGAAGTTGCAAAAATTTGCTTTCCTGGTTTTCGGTTGTAAGTTCTTCAGCCATTTTGCTTCAATCAAATTGCATACAACAATCTTGGCTATTGCCTGTTCTCTGAAGGAAATTGATATCTCAAGATCAAGATGGCTAGTGGCATAGAGGCTTCCTGTACATTGTCAATCAAATTTTCCCTTCATCCAACTACTTTTACTCAAGATGAGAGACAAATTTTATTCTCCCAAGAACTGTTGCTGAATGGTTATGATATTCTGCACTGATTTGCATGTGGTTCTAATGATCTCATGGGTCTAGCGAGTTCGGCATCTGTGTGCCAAAATTTCTCAGCATCTACGGTGTTTTGGTTGGAGTTTGCATCAATAGTCTTGTTTTTTTCAGATCCGATACAATTTTTCTAGGTGTATGGTATTTTGATTCACAAGTGAATGTTTGTTTTCCCTCCCCGTTTCTGTTCTTCAGTGAATTTCATGTGCTTGATTGAACACCAAGGTTCTCCTACTGCTGCAATGTACATGCACTTGACTCGGTTGCATTAAGCTTTTAGAACAATATTTCAGAGTTAATTCTTGTTCAGATTAATTAATATTGCACTAAAAGTTGATTTTAAATTGTATACAAAACAATTTCTATCAAGCTTTAAATTTCTCAATTAAATTGGAGTGAATTCTAGAAGTTTTAGTCTGATTTCTCTGAGCAGGTAATCATACTGAATAATATGTGAGTTGCAGTCTTTGCATCAGATTGGATATCTTGAGAGGCGCGTTGGGTATTTTTGAAAAGGCCATCAATTCTTAAGAATTTGTTGAGGCACCTATTCACTCCCCTCTAGTTGCATGTTCCGATTCTACAATAGATATCAGAGCCGGTTAGATCACCAGTTGACCTTAACCGATTTTGTGATCTTTTGGTGATATGGATAAAAATACCAAGATTCCGTTGTTTGATGGACGTGATTTTGCTTATTGGAAGGTGCGCATGGAGGCTTATTTACTAAGCCAAGGAAGTGCTATATGGGACATTGTTGATTCTTGATAGGTGATCCCTAAAACTCGTACAACTCATGGTGAAAAAGAACAGTACGATTCTAACAGCAAGGCAAGAAACATATTGTTCATTAGTCTGAGTTGCAATGAGTTTGATAAGGTCAACACCTACGAACTGACACATGAAATTTGGATGACTCAGATGAATTTTCATGAGGGCATGACTCAGATTAAGGCTAGGCGCCAAAGCACATATAATCAAGAATATCAAATGTTTCTGCAAGGCCCTAGTGAATCTATAGATGCCATGTTTGCTCGATTCGATGGGATTGTGAGTAATTTGCTCTTCACTGGGACTTTAGCTTATTCGTATCATGGTAGAGCTATCAAACTTCTCTATGCTCTTGATCATAGCATATGGGAGGTGAAGATCTCTAGTATTGAAGAGTCGGCAAGCTACTGATACTTTGACTTACGATGAGCTCTTTAGTAAGCTTAAGTCTACTAAGATTGTCAAGGCATCTCGTTCTAGAATTGGGAACTCTTTGACACCATACATGACACTAGTTTCTGGTTCTAGTAGTGGCACCTCATCTGGAGTTAATTTTTCTGGTGGTTCTGGAGTTTGTGCTTTTTCTGGAGGTTTTGCCTTGCCTTCTTTGGTCTCTGTCACTGAAGAATAGGTGGACACATTGGACGATAAGGAGCTTGCCCTCAAAGTCAAAAAGTTCACCCGAATCTATAATGATAGACGGGATCAGAGGAGAGGAGGGTCTCGGGGTTGTTTTGAGTGTGGAGATCTTAATCACATTAAAGCCAATTGACCAAAACTAAAAATGAAAAATGAAAATGAGCACAAACACTCGAAAAAGGACAAGAAGCCTTTCTTCAAAGGGAAGCACAGGAAAAGTAGCTAAAAAGTTAGCTAGAGCTTTTGTGGCCGCCCTGAGCGACATCGATTCATCAAGTGAGGATCCAAGCTCGGATAAGGAGGAGCATCCCAAGAATGAGGACAAGAAGGCGAAAAAGAAAAAAGACTTCACAAGCCTTTGATTCATGGCCGACGACATCCATAGCAGCGATGAGCTAGAATCATCTGAGGTATATCTATCCCGTGACCAGCTCCTTGTTCAAAATGATGAATTACATGATGCTGTCATTTCTTAGGATAGATTACTTAAACAAGCGGCTAAAGAACGAAAGGAACTAAAATTCAGGCTAGAATCTATTTCCACTGAACTTGTCATGCTAAAATCTAAGTCTGAAAATGTTGAAAGTGAGTCTTGTCTTGTTGTAATGAGTGAACTTGCTCAGTTGTGTTTGGTTCATGCTCAAATTATTGAAAAACTTAAATTTGCTCAGAAGCAGCTTTGGGAGGTGGAGTCTAGTCCTGTAATCATCAATGAATGCATTAACTATCCTTTACTCATTGAAAGCAAAAAAATGAGGGATAAGCATGTTGATAAACTTAAGGCTAGATTGGAGAGTGCTGAGTGTTCTAAGGATGTGCAGCCGACTTGTTCCACCTTCATCACCCTAAAGTATCAACTCAACTTTCTAGAGAGCAAGTCGAAAAACTCAAGTGCGAAAATGATTACCTTCTTTCCATGGTGGATAAATGTACCGAAGGGAAGGGTAAAATGGATTTGATTTTGGCTAAAACAAAAATGTGTGCTGACAGGGCAGGGTTAGCTCTAGGGTTGGGTTCTGAGAGGACAACACCAAACACTTCGAATGCGCCAGATATGAATTTTACAAGTTTAAAACAGTTTCTGGAAATTAATTTAAATTCAAAATAGCCTCAGGTCCACGGTGAGCCAGGCCCATGGTGAACCCGCGCACTATGCGCGTGGTCCGGCCCAATCTGGACCGTTGGATCTAGATCCAACGCGCGAGGGCAAGGCGGGGAGTTAAAATAACATGGACGGCTGAGATTAAAACATCGAACCGGTACGCGATGAACGACTCAGATTAAACATGGGTTTTTAAAACTAACAGACGCGTGAGATTAAAACATAACGTTTCGATCAGATCCAACAGTGCGGATTATATCGCGCACAAGGTGATGCTGGCGTCGTCCGATCACGATCGCACGGTCGGGTTTGAATCTGACATGGCACGGGTACTCGACCCTTGTCGGTCGTGTTCTCCGGCGACAGCGAGCGGGCCAGAGGCTACGGTGAGCGACGGCGGTCGAATCTAAGGCTTAAAACGGAAAGAGGACACTACGGGGATCACGAGGGTACCGTTGGTGGTGCGAATGGTTGATGGAGCGTTGCCATCGACGAGCGGAGGCGGCAAAGATGTTCGGGACCTCATCAGCGGTGGAGTTCCGGCGGGGTTCGTCAGCGATGGAGGGGTGGCCGAGGTCGGTGAGGTCCTCGCGGTCATAGCGGTGCGGTCGGCGAGGAAGGAGGGGGACTCCAGCGATGGCGAGCGGCGGCTGGAGTGAAGGCGGCGTTGAGGTGTTTAAGTGGGCGTCACAGGCGCTTGGGTTGGTTCTGGTGCAATTGCGAGCAAGGGATGGATGCGGGGCATCAAGGGGGTTTAAATAGGGTCGCCGGCGGGGGAAAAGGGGGCGTAATTGATGGTGGCCGAGAGTAAACGCGCTTTTAAACGCCAACGATCTCGGTTGTACTTGATTCATCGATCCTGGACGCGAATCGGTCGGATTTGAATAGGGGAAACGGTCGCCGGGGATCGGGCGACGTAATGGCGGGCTCAATTCGGGGAGAGCGGGTCGGGGGCAGCAGACCTGAGGCCCGTTATGGCATCGGCCGGCGAGGGGGGGGATTTGGGGGCGGATCTCACGGGGCAGACGGATCCGACAGGTGGGGGCCACCGGGCAGAGGGCGCGAGCGAGCGGGCGCGAGCGACCGGGCGAGGCGACTAACGGGTGGGGTCGGGTGGTCGGGCGCGCACGCGGAGAGGAGGGGGGTCTCTGATGGGTGGGGCCTCGGTGTCAGACGGGGCGCGCGGGGGTAACATGCTGGGCCGGCCGGGAGAGAGAGAAAGGGAGGGAGAGGCCCACTACTGTTTAAAAGGTTTTCTGATTAAAAATAATTGCAGAAATTGGTTTAAAATATTTGGGCCACTCCCAAGGTTGATAAAAATTTGTAAAAATTCTCAAAAATATATTTTGGCCTTGGGATCATATACAAAATTTTCTAGCCCCTGGTTTGGTCTTTACATATAGGTCCTAGTTCAAAAAGGTTAAGGAGGGCATTAAAGGTATTTCCAAAATAATTAATTTCAGGAAATTGGATTAAATAATATTTTTATTTCTTTGAAAATTTGGGGTGTTACAAACCTATCCCCCTTACAAAGAATCTCGTCCTCGAGATTGGAACGTTACTCGAATAACTCAGGGTATTGGGCTTCAGCTTGTCTTCCTTTTCCCATGTAGCCTCTTCGGCGGGGTGGTTGTCCCACTGAACCTTGCAGAAGCGAACCACACAGGCTCCTGGTTACTCTTTCCTTAGTTTCCAAGATCTTGATGGGTTTCTCCATGTAGGTCAAATCCTCCTAGACTGTTGAGTTGTTGGAGGTCGGCTTGCTCGGCGGGCACACGAAGACACTTCTTCAGTTGAGAGACGTGGAATACATCGTGAACTCCTGCCAAGGATGGAGGCAGTTCCAGCTGATATGCCACTTCTCCTTGTCGTCGGAGGATCTGGAAAGGTCCGACAAAGCGGGGTGCTAGCTTGCCTTTCATGTTGAACCTTTGAGTGCCACAGAGGGGAGTGACTCGGAGATAGACATAATCACCTTCCTCAAAGGTTAGGTCTCTTCGTCGGTTATCGACATAGCTCTTCTGTCGGGACTGGGCTATCTTTAATATGTCCCTGATGATCTTGACCTTCTCTTCAGCTTCTCTCAATATATCTATCCCAAATAGCTGCGACTCTCCGGTCTGATCCCAGAGTAGCGGCGTTCTGCACTTACGCCCATAGAGTGCTTCAAACGGGGACATTTGCAGGCTAGCTTGATAGCTGTTGTTGTAGGAGAACTCCGCATAGGGCAAGTTCTTGTCCCACATTCCGCCAAAGTCTAGAGCACAAGCTCTAAGCATATGTTCCAATATCTGGTTAACCCTTTCGGTTTGACCATCGGTCTGTGGATGATAGGCGGTGCTAAAGTTCAGCCGGGTGCCAAGTTCCTCTTGAAGGTTCTTCCAAAACTTAGAGGTGAACTGACTCCCACGGTCAGATACGATCTTCTTAGGAACTCCATGTAGGCACATGATCCGGGTCATATACAACTCAGCCAACTTGGCGATAGTTTAAGTTGTCTTGACGGGGATGAAGTAAGCCACCTTGGTGAGTCGGTCGATGATCACCCAGATAGAATCATGACCATCTTGGGTCCTGGGTAGCCTCGTGATGAAGTCCATTCCTATTTCTTCCCACTTCCATCCGGGGACCTGGAGGGGTTGCAACAGTCCAGCAGGTCTTTGATGCTATTCTTTGACTCGTCGGCATGTGTCGCACTTGGCCACATACTCAGCTATTTCCCTCTTCATGCTGACCCACCAATATTTCTCCTTCAGGTCTTGATACATCTTTGTACTCCTAGGATGGATGGAGTATAGAGTATCGTGGCCTTCTTGAAGGATGAGAGTCTTCAACTCAGGCTTGTCGGGTACGCATATCCGGTTCTCGAACCAGATGGTACCATGCTCGTCCTCTGAGAATCCGGGGGCTTTACCCTTCTGCATGTTCTGTTGGATCTCCAAGATCTCCGGGTCTTCCTTCTGCTTTTCTCGTATCTGGTCTATCAAGACAGGACTAGACTCCAAAGCAGCGAGGTATGCTCGGGTGGTGATCCCTAAATTCAGCCTTTCCATCTCCTTGTATAGCAAAGGGGCTTGGTCCTGTATCCTGATGGCATTGCAGTACCCCTTTCGACTAAGGGCGTCTGCCACCACATTTGCCTTGCCTGGATGATAATGGATGCCCAAGTCGTAATCCTTGATGAGTTCCAACCATCTCCTTTGTCTGAGGTTAAGGTCTGGTTGGGTGAATATGTACATGAGGCTCTTGTGGTCGGTGAAGACCTCACATCGATTTCCCACAAGGTAATGTCTCCATATCTTCAAGGCATGAACCACAACTGCTAATTCTAGGTCGTGGGTTGGGTAGTTCAGCTCATGCGGTCTCAACTGTCGGGAGGCGTAAGATATAACCTTCCCTTCTTGCATTAAGACACATCCCAAACCTTGGCGAGAGGCATCACAGTAGACGTGGAAGTCTTTCCGGATGTCTGGCAGAGTTAGAATAGGGGCTGACACGAGCTTCTTCTTGAGGGTTTGGAAGCTTTCTTCGCAATCTGGGGTCCATTCAAACTTTACTTCTTTTTGTAGCAGTCTGGTCATAGGCTTGGCGATCTTCGAAAAATTCTCGATGAACCGGCGGTAGTATCCGGCCAATCCGAGAAAACTCCGGATCTCGGTCACGGTCGTGGGTTGCAGCCAGTTGGTCACTGCTTCCACGGTGGTTGGGTCCACTGCCATTCCTCCGGCAGATATAACATGACCGAGGAACTTCACCTCTGACGGCCAAAACTCGCACTTGCTGTATTTGGCGTACAATTGTTGTTCCCTTAGCTTTCCGAGGGTAAGACGAAGGTGAGTTTCGTGCTCTTCCTTGGTCTTGGAGTAGACGAGGATATCGTCGATGAATACCATGATGAACTTATCCAAGAACTCCATGAAAACATTGTTCATCATGTTCATGAAAAAGGCCGGGGCATTCGTGAGTCCGAACGACATCACAGTGTACTCGTAGAGTCCATAGCGGGAGGTGAAGGCAAGTCTTGGGTATGTCCTCTTCTCTAATCCTCAATTGGTGATAACCTGACCTGAGGTCAATCTTGGAAAACACCGAGGATCCTTTTAGTTGATCGAACAGGTCGTCGATCCGAGGCAATGGGTACTTGTTCTTGATGGTTACGTCGTTCAGGGCTCTATAGTCCACGCACATCCTCTTGGTCTTGTCCTTCTTCATGGCGAAGATGACCGGTGCACCCCAGGGTGAGGTACTTGGCCTGATGTACCCTTTTTGCTCCAGGTCTTCTATGTTTCTCTTGACCTCGGCTAGTTCATTGGAGGCCATCCGGTATGGGCGCTTGGACATTGGAGTGGTTCTAGGGACAAGCTCGATCCTGAATTCGATGTCCCGCTTGGGAGGCATTCCTGGTAGGTCCTTGGGGAAGATGTCCACAAACTCCTTGACTATGGGCACTTCTTCAAGGGCTAGCGAGTGAAGGTTTGCTTCAAGTGGTTTGCGGCTGGTCATCCGGAAAGTGACGGCTTCGCCTTTGGGGTTGGCCATTGTTACGGACTTGTTGGCACAGTCGATCACTCCCTTGTGCTTCATCAACCAATCCATCCCTAGGATGAGGTCGAGTCCGGTGCACTTTATGAGGACTAGCTCGGCCCGAAACAATACTCCTTGGATCTCTATCTTAACCCTAGGACTGTATAGGTGGGCTAAGGTTTTATTGCCTGGAGTGGCAATCATCATGGGGACGGATAGAGGGAGCATGTCCAAGTTGTGGGTTTTCACAAAGTCTTCCGAGATGAAAGAATGTGTTGCTCCAGAATCAAATAAAATCATAGCTGGTACGGAATTTGTGGTAAACGTACCGAGTACGACTTCGGGAGCCTCCTGAGCTTCCTCCGCGCTGATGCGGTTAACGCGGGCCCGAACCGCCTAGTTGGGTGCCGCACCTTGGGGCTGCTTGGGGTGAGGACACTTGTGCGAATAGTGCCCTACCTTCCGGCAGTTGAAGTAGATGACCGGCCTCCCTTGGCGATCCTTCAAGATCAGGGGCCTTGGAGGCGGATGTTGGCTGAGCGGCCGGAGCTGGTGGAGCGGGGTGGGGATGCCTGGCGTTGGATCCACCGGCGACGTGAGGTGGCCTGTAGGCGGGCCGAGGATGGTAGGTGGGCCCTGGTGGCAGAGGGACGAAGCGGGGCCTGTGAGAATTTGCCTATTGATGCTTGAAGACGATCATCTTCCTCTTCTTGAGGTACAACTTGTTTTGCTCAGTCTCTTGGATGAGCGCTTTATTCACTAGCCGTTAGAAGTCGGCATAGTCGGTGGCGACGAGTTGGATGGACAGCTCATCCTTAAGTCCCCGGAGGAACTTAGCCTGGCAGAGGGCGTCGGTCCGCACTTCTTCCGGTGCGTAGCGAGCCAGACTGGTTGAACTCATGGAGGTCCTCCATGACAGTCCGGCTGCCCTATTGCAGGTCGCGGAACTCCTGCTGTTTTACCGCGATGACTCTGGCGGGGACGTGGGTGGCGCGAAAGGTGATGGTGAGCTCCGCCCATGTCACCACGTGGTCCTCTGGCTGGGACTCGCGGTAATTGTCCTACCACTCCGCGGCGGGACCCTGGAGATGGTGAGTGGCGAAGGCCACTTGCTCCTGGTCGGTACAGGGGAGGAGATCCAGCTTCTTCCCAATGGTGCAGAGCCAATCTCCGGCCTCCATGGGGTTGGTGGTGCTACAGAAAATTGGGGGACGCACCCGAAGGAACTCCGAGAGTTGGGGAGCGGGCGCGGGGGCGGGTGCACGAGGGGCAGGTTCCCCATGTTGCAGGCAGTCCAACTGCGCTTGTTGGTGCTGCATTTGGGTGAGGAGGGCGGTGATCAACTGGTTTTGATTTGCCATCATTTCCGCCAAGGTGGTGTGGTTGGCGGATGGCGACCCAGTCTGTCGTGGGCCCGTTGCACCCCACTTGGGCACAACGCCTTCGGGCAAGCCGTGGCTTCCTCCTTCTCCATTGTTGGAGCTGGTGTTCTGGTTGTCAGCCATCTTCTGAACATAAGACGTTAGCCATGAGATAAAAAGATGGTGATACAAACATTTTAATCAAAAGGGCCGCTGAGGCTCATATATATATCTCAAGTGGTATAAAAAGTTCGTTACAATCATGCTCTTATTTTATTCTACCTACAACACAACTCGTTGTAGATAGCACCACATACATAAAATTATTAGTCAAACAATGGTAATTAGCGCCTACTCGCCACCGGAGGCGGTCTCCGTGCTCTCGGAACCACGAGTACGCGGATCTCGAGGGATGGTGGGCTTGAGAAAGTTCTCGATGATTGGGTCGGAGACGAGGCCGAGGCGTGGTGCAGGGTCGCTGGCGGTGGATGGTCCGGTGGTGGAGGGGTGTGGCGAGATCCTCTTGGGGCGAGGGGTAGGCTCACGGATGGGCTTCCTCTTCCTCGGGAGGAGGGGAACCATCTACACGATGTCCTTCTGCAGCTGCATGATCTTCCACTGCAGCTCGCCATTCTGTTTGATCAAGTTCTTCGTCTCCTCACGAAGAAACTCAACCGCCTCATGGTGTTCGTCGGCGTGGAGCACCGCCTCAGTATGGAGGTCCTCCATGGACTGAAGAAGACGCGTCTGCCGGGCCATGACTGGATCACGAACGGAGTGAACTCCGATGTAGATACTACGGTGGGCGCCGGGAGTACGCTTCGGCACAAGCCGGAAGGACGAGTTCTGAAGACGATCATCATAGATCATCCTCAACTCCATAAGGGCCTGGACGGCGACTCGTTGGTATGCGACGTCGAAAGTCAGGCCCCCAAGTGCGGTGGTGTAGGGTGGCAGGTGTTCTCCGGAGCCGTGGACGGTGAGGGAGATGTCGCAGGGTCCAGCAAATTCTTCCATGCATATCCCTTGGAATTCGGGCTCGAAGAGGAACCCGAGGAAGGTGAGCATCATACGGAGCTCTCTGACGAAGCCCTCAAAGTGGCAGGAGTAGCTGTGTACTTGGTAGACAGGCATCTACAAAAACAACAAGTTGAAGAAAAGTGAGGGGAGGAACAAAGTTTATAAAGTAGATTTTCGGGAAATAATTTTCTGTAGCTATTGGCTAGGCTGGTCCGTTTGGCTTCCTACAGTCAAGTCGGCTCTGATACCATTTTGTGGCGCCCCAATTTATCGAAATCGGAACATTATTGAATTTCATGAGAAAACAATAATACAAGAGGTTCATCATGCGATAATCGTACATACGACAAGTATTCATGGTGCACAGACCATATTTATTACATCAGAATAAAAATTAAATAAGAAAATAAAAGCATGACGAACGCCCTCTTCAGGATCTTCTCTTGACTGGGTCGCTACTCCAGACCATCCTCATAGTAGGCATCCTCTGAAGTGTGTCCAACGGGTATGAGTACAAAAAGTACTCAACAAGCCACCACAGATGCAAATAATAATGCAAGGTAATAACAATGGAAGGATAATGGCAAAAGTGCGGAAAAGTACGTTTTCAGTTATTGCATTTAGTGTAGTCAATTTTTATCATGCGGAATAGTAAACATGAACATCAATAACATCATCTAACTCGAGGAGTACATTTTACCTCCTCGCACAACAGTCCTTACATGTCAAACCATCATGCACATACATATCAAAAGTAAACTAACTGTGGGATGTCACGCAACCCGCCCTTGACCGTGGGCTCGGCTTTTCGAAAAGATTTATGACTTTGATCAGAGATGTACTACTATACCCACAAGGCACACACTCATCCCGAACACCAAAGTGTAACAAGATGACCCATACCACGGGAACTTGTGCCAAAACTTCAGCATGAAATGTTCCAAGCGATAACCACCCGCTCTAGGTTTCACCGGCGCGCCGGGCCGCATCCCGGCTAACGTCGCACCCCATTTTGCGCCACGTTGGTACTAGCCACCCGAAGGTGCTTCTTGACCCATCTCCAAATGGTGGCCTCGGTTTGGAACACTCCATACCTTAGTTAGGACTTACCCATTAGACTTGTGGTTAGTACGGAAGTGTATTGCAACGGATCCCGCAGACCGGTCCTTATAGTGCCCCGGGTGCTACTGACCAATGCCCTAGCTTGCACCCAGAACCCACCATGCATTCACTCACAACCACAACTCATCACCGACAGAATTCCAAGGATAAGAATAACGGGGATCATATAGTAGAACCAAGTTGCTACGACTCATTTTTAATCCTATAGCAATCGTGTCAATACATTGGACACTAGCTAATAATAATAATCATGTGGTGACAAGGAGGTTAGGCGAGATAGCATGGCTTGGGTTGCACAACAAGGTCGGGGGATCCTAATAAATATATTGTAAGGGTTTCATTTGAGTAGTGCATGTATATCCTATGTGTTTTAGTGATAGTTTAGTAAAACATGGGTTCAATATGCTCAAAAGTGTGCTTTGGTGACTTGCCTTGTTCAGCGAAAGGAGAGGGAGGAACTTCGGGAAAGTACTCCGGCTCCTTGGCGGCGTCATAGTCTTCACGATATAAATAAAGTAAAATAAAATAAATACAACATTCAATTTAAACAATACAAAACCACACAACAAGCACATAGGTTTAAATTGGTTTAATTTAAGGAAAACCCAGTTGTTAAGTTCCTGAAATCTATTTTATAAATAATTTAAAATGAACTACAAAGAAATATGGCCCTTTCTAAAAGGGATTTTTAATTGTGAAATAATATCTTTTTAAGCTTTCTAATTAATTTAAAATGAAAGGTCCAGAGAAAACTTAGTGCTTTCAATATATTAACAGGGAATGGATAAATATAAATTTTACTGAAATTTAAATAATAAATTTTGTATTTTAACATAAGGGCATTTGAATACATTAGTAAATAAGAATAAAATATTCAAAGTAAACATATTGTTTCTATTGTACTAACGTGTAGAGAATAAAATTACAAAATTTCTGGAATTGAAATGATAATTTTGGAGTTCAAATGCGCCAGATATGAATATTACAAGTTTAAAACAATTTCTGGAATTTAATTTAAATTCAAAATAGCCTCGGGTCCACGGTGAGCCAGACCCACGGTGAACCCGCGCACTATGCGCGTGGTCCGGCCCAATCTGGACCGTTGGATCCAGATCCAGCGCGCGAGGGCGAGGCGGGGAGTTAAAATAACGCGGACGGCTGAGATTAAAACATTGAACCGGTACGCGTTGAATGGCTCAGATTAAACATGGGTTTTTAAAACTAACGGACGTGTGAGATTAAAACATAACGTTTCGATCAGATCCAACGGTGCGGATTATATCGCGCACGAGGTGATGCTGGCGTCGTCCGATCACGATCGCTCGGTCGGGTTTGAATCCGACACGGCACGGGTACTCAACCCGTGCCGGTTGTCTTCTCCGGCGACGGCGAGCGGGCTAGAGGCCACGACGAGCGACGATGGTCAAATCTAAGGCTTAAAACGGAAAGAGGACACTACGGGGATCACGAGGGTACCGTTGGCGGGGCGAATGGTCGACGGAGCGTGGCCGGCGACGAGCGGAGGCGACGAAGATGTTCGGGTCCTCGTCGGCGGTGGAGTTCTGGGGGGGTTCGTCGGCGATGGAGGGGTGGCCGAGGTCGGTGAGGTCCTCGTGGTCACAGCGGTGTGGTCGGCGAGGACGGAGGGGGACTCCGGCGATGGCAAGCGACAACTAGAGTGAAGGTGGCGTTGAGGTGTTTAAGTGGGTGTCACGGGCGCTTGGGTTGGTTCTGGTGCAATTGCGAGCGAGGGATGGATGTGGGGCACCAGGGGGGTTTAAATAGGGTCGCCGGTGGGGGCAGAGGGGGCGCAATTGATGGTGGCCGAGAGTAAACGCGCTTTTAAATGCTGGCGAGCTCGGTTGCGCTTGATTCATCGAACCTGGACACGAATCGGTCAGATTTGAATAGGGGAAACGGTCGCCGGGGATCGGGCGACGTAATGGCGGGCTTAATTCGGGGAGAGGGGGTTAGGGGCAGCGGATCTGAGGCGCGTTATGGCGTCGGCCGGCGAGGGGGGATTTGGGGGCGGATCTCGCGGGGAAGACGGATCTGACAGGTGGGGGCCACCGGGCAGCGGGCGCGAGCGAGCGGGCGAGGCGACTAACGGGTGGGGTCGGGTGGTCGGGCGCGCGCGCGGAGAGGAGGGGGTCACTAACGGGTGGGGCCCGGGTGCCAGACGGGGCACGCGGGGGTAACAGGCTGGGCCGGCCGGGAGAGAGAGAAAGGGAGGGAGAGGCCCACTACTGTTTAAAAGGTTTTCTGATTAAAAATAATTGCAAAAATTGGTTTAAAATATTTGGGCCACTCCCAAGGTTGATAAAAATTTGTAAAAATTCTCAAAAATATATTTTGGCCTTGGGATCATATACAAAATTTTCCAGCCCCTCGTTTGGTCATTACATCTATGTCCTAGTTCAAAAAGGTTAAGGAGGGCATTAAAGGTATTTCCAAAATAATTAATTTCAGGAAATTGGATTAAATAATATTTTTATTTCTTTGAAAATTTGGGGTGTTACAAGAAGTTCCGATAGTGATCGGATGTTCTGATATCGAATAATGATTTGATACAGAAAGCAATTGTTGCGGTCCAGAATTCTGATATTGATCGGAAGTTCCAGGGATTGGATGTTCCGATACCAGATCGGAAGTTCCAACCCACGCGAATTTGAAAAACCAAGCTTGTTGACCCGAGTTTTCCAGATCTAGAATCCAGTCACTTATAGATTGCTCTCCTAACATTGTTTTGCAAAGAATGATGTGACTGGCATGGCCTTGGATAAATGTGATGTATGAGATTCATGCAATGAAAATGTAAATTAAATATGGCCTACATGTCATGGTTATTTACAGCCCAAGGCTGATGTAAATTTATTACAACTTGCATGTCGTTTCCGCGGTGCTTCGGCCCATGTAATTAGTATAGACTATGCGAGATGGACTAGTACTCTTCATGGATGCTGGGAGCACGCACTCAATGACAGGAGCCATGGAGATGGAGATCGCCATGTCAAGAAGACCATGCTATGTCAAAGTTAATATGATTGCTTGTGATGCTTTCTTATGTTCCTGTTATTCTATTCTTGCATGTTTCGTGTGTGCTAGGAACGTTATGATGCTAGAATAGCTTTCTCTCAGAAAATTAAGTGTCGATGCTCTTCCCAATAGCTGCACCCACCAAGGTCCGTGTTCATCGATAGTAGGTCTGCCAAAGCAAGGTGGTATCTTTTATCTCGACCAGTTGGGGCGGAAGTCAGACTTCTGCACGCATAGTGTTGATTCACTTGACAAGGCTATCAAAATGGTTTTGGGCCTTGGAGTATAGGAGTTGGGTTCGAGCATTGGATGCTTCTCCAACAACAAGAGTCACATATGATTTGATTAGCAAAGAGTTGCTTACCTATGTCATCTAGCTTCTAGCAGTGATGGCAAAGCTCACTAGGAGATAGCGTGACCATGGATCTTGTGCCACAATTAGTCATTAGAGGGAATGTGACTTGGTTTAAAATAATGGAACATCTTTTATTGGATAGAAGATAAATATTGCATAGTGCTAAATCTTGTGTTTAATCTTTTGTAGATCATGACACCTACTACTTCTACTGTTAAGAGCACTCTAGTTTTTAATTTGCGATTTATACTTGAACGTGAGAAATTATCTGGAACAAACATTATGGATTGGTATCAAAATTTTAGAATTGTTATTAAACAAGAGAAAAAGGATTATGTTCTAGATGAACCTCACCATGATAAACCAAGAGAGGATGCTTCTGTTGATAGGAATTAATGGCATTAATGGTCAAAATTATCAAAATATCACTTTTTGGAAGTTTTACTGAAAATATGTCGAGACCTGGCACAGGCCGGTCCAACCGACCATGTAGGCCCAGTTAGACCGGCCATATGGGCTTGGTCATACCGGCCCAATCTGTATCCGATTAAGATTAGCTGATTTCATGTCTATTTTATCTCTAATTAATTATTGACGACTTGGAACCTGTATCCAACTCAAAATAGAGTCCAAGAACTCATGACCAACCTCTATAAATAGAGGCAAGGACGATTCAATTAGGCCCCCCAAAACCCTAATAGATCCAATCTATTATTTCCTTGAGTTGTACTGTTACTTTTCAATCTACCTTTTTGCCCTAGGTTTAGTTCTAACGTCAATCTTTGCTACTTTGTGTTGGAAAACATCTGTCTACCGCATCGTAATCTCAGTAAGTCCTTGTCGGTTCGCTCGTGAATCGTCCGTTTTATCCATGTAACGGATTTCTATCGTTTTATCGGTTTTTATCGGTAATTCGGTCCCTTGGGCGAGTTACCCCTGGTTTTCTGGTGTTTTTTGTAGTGTTTCATCTCTCTTATCTTCAGTAAGAAATTTGGGTAAAGGCACCAATAGTAAGACGATCGCTGGATGACCCGGGCAATCGGATCTGTCACTGTCGGTACGACCGGTGGCACACGGTCGGTCCAACCGGTGGTGTGCAGTCAGGCCCCGACGCACCCTTTTCTGTACTACCGGTCAGACCATCACCTGTAGGCCAGTTTGACCACAGCTCCCTAGTAGATCTGACCGGCAGCCCTAGGCCGGTCCAACCGCACAACCCCTTTTCGATTTAATCCATTTTAGCTAGCCAATTAGGTTTAATTATTTTTAGTTATTTTCTTACACATCGGTTAATTGAATATTATTATGTGATATTATTTGATTGCCTGGCGACTCCGTTATTTCCTCACTATTTTTTGAGGATCATCGAAATGTGGCGTTGGCATTGCGTTACGCTTAGGGGTTTACTCCTATGTATCCATACGCTTT
Source organism: Zizania palustris (assembly GCA_019279435.1). NCBI lineage: Eukaryota > Viridiplantae > Streptophyta > Magnoliopsida > Poales > Poaceae > Zizania > Zizania palustris. The sequence goes on along the minus strand of JAAALK010000080.1, from coordinate 81,939,140 downwards.
TGGATCACTGGATCGACGTCCGTGTGTTTGGCGCATTTTAGTGTCAACACACTTTTTGGCGACTCCGCTGGGGATAGACATGCCAAGCACTTCTACATCGGTGATGGGTATGCCCACTACCTTTACATCGATGGGACCCTAGACGCCGATGAATCTTGTGGGGAGCTTAGAGATCGAAAATAGCAACATCATCGTCCCCACCCTTGACGACCTCTCTGAGGAGGATAGGGAAGAACTCGAGGCCAAGACAAGGGAGCTACACACTCTGTGAAACCAAGTGAGGTAGCACTGTTGTTTTTGTCTTTATGATGAGTGATTGACAAGGTTGAGCGATCTGGTGAGATCAGTGAGTGATGGCTTGATTGCATCGATGGGATCGATGTGTGGTTATGGAGAGTGGATCCTGAGGGGATCGGTGTGTGTTGCATCTCTTGTTTTTGCTTGTCTAATCTGTGCAGGGTGGAGATGCTAACCAATTGTCAACAGTGAGTGATCCAGGGTCGAGCAAGGAGCTCGATGCCAGAGGATCAAGGATGTCGGGTGAAGTTGGAGATGATCTCAGAAGTGCACGAAGAGATAGAGCTAGACATGGAAGGACGAATGATAGAGACAGTGTGATGGTCAACTCAGTGAAAGGGAGGTCAGTGCAAGTGATCAGGCGGCTCGAGGGGATCGAGAGCGGGAGAGACTTGCTCTGGCGGCCGAGTTCGCGGATTGACGTCACATGTTGGTGATCGAGGAGGCTTTGGCGGTTTTTGCTAAAAACCATCTCATCTTTAAATGTTTTTAAATTCCAATAATTAGAATTTTATTTTCATTTAGTAAATTATATTAAGTGTAAACATTTGGGTATTTTTCAGAATATGTTATTCTGAAAATACTCCATGGTCTTTTAATTAAACTGAAAAAACTCAAGGGTTTCTTTGTAAGTTTCCTCCCTAGGGTGTGCCTATTTAAAGGCCTCCATGTCCAAGGGTTAGGGCTGCCCACTTTGATGAAAACCAGAAATTTTCTCTTCCTTTAAGTGTTGTTTTTCTGTGCTTGTTCCTTGCTCCGAACCTTTTGATTATGTTAAAGTCTTTTGAACATTTACTATTCAAGTTCTTTTTGTTTAATCAACTACAGCTGTGTGCCAAAAATACTTTTCATGATCAAGGTTTGGCTGATTGGTTGATATGTTTCTGCTACTGTTTTGTCTTGAACATTTGCTTGTTACTCCTGCTGTTTGCGATTCTTGAAGAAAATTGTAAGTCTTATGAAGATCATTTGGCTTGTGAATCACACAAAATACTTTTTAGTTAGTCTTTGATGTTGATCAAAGGTCTGTATCCATGTCGAATGAATAACAGTTGTCCAAGGTTTTTGCCAGGAACATTTTATCTCAGGTTCTTCTTTCTCTGACTGAAATTTCTCCTAATCTGTTGAACACCTTAATCCAGCACCTTTTTTCTTCCTCCTTCACTTATTTTCAAAGGTGAACTATATCTTAGAGGTATCTGATTTTCTTCTCGGTATAGTTTTCTTATGAAGAACATTAGTTCTTGTGTGAAGGTTCTCTTCTAAGGAATATCTTGTGCCATCTCCTTCATTCTTCTGTAAGAAGGTTTCACTGCTGTTGTGTTATATTGGTCATCTAAAGATCATCAGAGAGTAGCTTATCTCTTACTGTTTTTGAGCAACTTTTCATTGCCTGATTTTAGATAATCAACAGAATCAGCTGTGCTACTATTCTTTTGCAAGAATTTGTGAAGAAGCAAAAATGACATAGGCAGCAGAACTGTTGATTATTCTTCAACTTTTTGAGAAACCTGTGGGTCACTCTTGTTTCATTACAGATTGATGTTAAGAAATTTCTCCCTTGTCTCTACAGTAGCTGACCAAGGCTGACAGCACTGTCCTGAGTTTGTTCTGTGAAAGGGGTTGGTCTGCCAACTACTTCCTGGATGATGTCATAGCTAATCTGATGGAGGTAAAGTTCCTTTTCAGTCTGTAAAAAGTTCTGCAACAGGAACTGATCAACCTTCATTTTGGTTTAATTCTAGTAATCTGGTATTTACTGTACATCATCAGAAAAATCAGTTTTGCTGAGTCTGGTTGCAGAATTTTTACTTGGTTCTTGACTAGTTTTAACTTCATCAACGAGCTAGATATTTCAGTCCTTTTGATACACTATTGTTTCAGTTGTTCATACAAAGTCTCAAATATTCAGTCTCTATCTCAGTCCTGAGTATTTAATCTGTTTTGAGTTAATTATTCTGATTACACTGAAACTGTTTATTCTGTGACACTGGTTTCATTCAGATTATGCAGAATTCTTGAGATTTGCAAAAAGATAGTTGAAGTGAAATTTACTATTTGTGGTAATCTGTTCTTGATAAATTGGAATCAATACTTGCTGATTTGTGGAAACTTGTATTTTTGCAAAGTGATCAGAATTGACACAAAGTTTGTTGAAACAATCTTGTCATTTGAGACTGATTGTACAATTCAGTAATTTCACTTTGAATCTCATTCAAATATGAATTGACTCAATCAATTCTTGATCTGTACTGTTCTTGTGTGTAGTAGTTCAGAATTGCCAGATTTTATTTTTGCTTAAGTTAGTAATGAACTATACCACCAGAAGCAATCAATTTTCTGAAAATGTGAACCCTTCTTGATTAATTGCTACTGAACTTGGTTTTGAATTCATCTCTTAATTTAAAAGTGGACCACTGAATTGATCAGAGATTCATGTGCTAAATATGGTTGGTTGATGAATCTCTGCTGTTATTTTTGCTTCTGAATACATATTGATGGTTGCTAAGTGTTGAACTATATTGAATATCATTTATTCCTGAATACTGAATCTATGAAACTGAATATTCAGAATTGGTTTAGTTTTGCTACATGAATTCAGTGAAAGAAGTTCTGAAAAGTCATTTTTGAACAAATCAAATCTGTATTAGTATTTGATCCTCTCATATCATCTGTTATCTGATTTGAGGTTGCTGATGTTCAAACCTTGATGATTATCTTCTCTAGAATTAACTGACTGCTACAGAATGAGGTGTTTATTTCAGTTCTGAAGTTTCTAAACATTGTTGACTCACTGTTTACCGACAGCGTCCTATCGGCAAACCAAGTGCCGATCTAGGGAATCTGTTTCGGAGTTTCAATTGTCAACAGTGTTTCAACCAATCAATCTCCGATGTATAAGAAAAACCTTGTTTGAAACTAAATTCTAATCTGAGTTAATTTGTAAGTCTCACATTTGATTTGTGTAAGTTAAAGAGGTGTGTTGGAGTGATCTGGACAAGCGATCTATTTGCAAAAATCTGTCGAGGTGCCTATTCAACCCCTCTAGTCGCCAATCCGATCCCACCCACTCTTTTTCTAGGCCGCTTGACCAAGACCCGAGGGGGCTTCGTCAAGCGTGACATCGACGTCCCTGATCCCTCTGGGGCTAAGGTAACGCAATCGTCCCCTCGACTGTCCTCCCAGGACATCGAGCAAAAAATAGTCACGTCAATAGACTAGGCCATTAGCTCTACTATTGCAAATCGCTGTAGAGTCCATGATCGACTCTAAGATGGAGTCTATGTTTAAGAGATTCAGCTTTTCTGCCTCAATCATCACATCCCCTCTCTCACACTTCACACCTCGGAACACACTGTTCTTATAGAGAGAAAGGCGCTTTTCCCATCTTCTTAACCCGAAATGAAATGGCGATCTACTAACCTATTCTGGAGCAAAGAATATACCAATTGGGGAAGAAGGAACCCATTGGGATTTTTAGAATTCTGGAATAAACCAATTCGAGAATTCCCCTTTTTGTTTGTGAATCCCTGTTTGTATCCTTTGAGTGCACGCCCATAAGTAGCTCTTTATAAAGCACAGGCCAAAACCGGTGAAATTAAGGGGCATTACTTGAATGCAATTGCAGGTACATGCGAAGAAATGATGTCTATTCATAGGGCCTCGTTGCTAAGTGCTACAAGATCTAGTCATAATATCGTATTAGAGAGAGAGTCTTTCAAAGGCATCTTTCTAAAGGAAGAGTGCCCCCCTGAACCAAATAAAAGGCTCCGTCCCTCAAGTTTGAGCCGGAACGGGCCAATATAGTCTTTCATAATAAAGAGATAGATGTAGAATGGCATGTTCTCCCCGATGAGAATAGGCAGTTCCTTCCTCTAGAACCGTACTTGGAGTCGGCAGCTCTCCTAGGCTTCCCTCATCTTGGATTCGATGCAAGCTATGATGAGATCCATTTCAAGTGTGGGTGGGGAAGGAAATGATGATGCAAAATTGTTTTCTTTTTTCTTTTTATTCTAACTCGAAAAGAAGAAGAGGAAAAAATTGCAATGGAGTCAAGAGTCGAGATACTGACGGTAAGCAAATTAATGTGACTTTTTTATGTGGTGCTAACAATTTAATAACTATCTTTGTAGCTCCAGAATGTTATAGGTCTTGGTGAAATAATGTCAAGTGAATTAGTCGAATTTGCAGAAGGGACTGAGAAAGAAGCGAGGAATCCTCTTTTCGACTCTGACTCCCCCACTCCAGTCATTGCTTCGATAGCTAGTGTACCCTTGTCCACCACATACACAGTAGGACCGACGGGAGTACCGGGTGGACCATAGAGTCTACAGCCACACCATCCATGGCCGAGGCGACATATGGCCCTTTCGGTCATAACAACCATCAAGCCGGTCCGACCGGCTATCACGCCCTCGGTCAGACTGGCCCTATGGCCGGTTAGACCACCCCTATCACACACCATGCATCGACACCCGTGCCTACACTACCCTACACTGCGCTGCCCGCACCTCGTACTCCCGCACACCCACATAGGCCCAATTACATCCCATATCGCTAGCCACCATGAGAGGAGGAGCCGCATGGCCGACACCACGATATACCACTGTGTGTCATGCCCCCACACGAGAGACGCACACAAGGCAGGAGGCGTAGATGACTTTTACAAGCGAATTCACGTGCTATTTAGAGAGTGTGCGGGTTGGACACCTAGGGGTCGGGTTAGGGTTTATCACAAGCCATACCCCGATCACTTTGACACCATCCCGTACCCATCCGACTATAAGGTGCCTAAATTTACAAAATTTGACGGCGAAGGTAGTAAGACCACCCTAGAGCACGTAGGTCAATTCCTAGCACAGTATGGTGAAGGTAGTGGGTTAGATGCGTTAAAGCTTAGATTGTTCTCTCTATCGCTTTCCGGCACCGCTTTTACTTGGGCCTAGTTGGAGTAGAATTTCCATGATTATTTTTATACTAAGGAAACCGAGCTTAGACTTTCACACTTGACATCAGTTAGACAGAAGGCTAACGAGAGTGTCTCTGAGTACGTCAAGCGTTTTAGGGACACTAGAAACTGGTGTTTTACTTTGAAAATTTTTGATAGAGATTTGGCCGACCTAGATTTTAACTACATACATTCCGAACTTAAGGAGAAACTGGATGGCTAGGATTTATTTGATGTTAGTTAGGTGCTGCAGAAGGCTCTGGTTCAGGAAAGCCGAGCCAAAAGTAGAAAATTCACTAAAACATTCAAAAAGACTAAGGCCAAGGTGCACGTCATGGAGCACTCTATGAGGAATCATCGGGGAGCGAAGATGACTCAGCCGACTTGTATACTGCAGAATGGACTTAGTCTAGTAAGGCCCAGCCCTTTTCTTGCACTAAGTTATGGCCGTCTCCTACCAAGAGTCGGCCCAGCAAGGTGAAATATTCTTTTGATGTGACCAAGTGTGATAAAATATTTGATTTTTTGTTGAAGAACAAACTTATCAGGATAATGAAGGGTCACATTATTCTGACTACCGACGACTTGAAGAAGAGGCTTATTGTAAGTGGCATGATTCTCATTCCCATTCTACTAACGATTGCAATGTTTTTTGTCGGCAGATTCAATCGGCCATAGAAGAAGGACGGTTGAAGCTAGATACAAATCCCAAGATGAAGCTCGACCAGGACCCCTTTCCTGTGAACACTGTTGATCTCGATGGCAAGAAGGTGCTGATTTGGCCTGAGCAGGCCAGGTCTGCTAAGGGGAAGGAGATCGTGATCAGAGAATCGCGCCCACACACGCTCGTGCCGAAGAACCCTAAGGTAGGCGTGTGGAAGGTGAACACTAGCTCATCTTCTTCGGCTGCGACTCGCAAGAACCGAAGGTGACATAATACATGCTACTCCAGATGAACCAGAATAGGGCCGAGAAGACAAACACTCAGCCAGGACCTCCAGCGAGGCCGGACCCTCTTCGAAAGAGTGGGTTCGACCCACGATGGCTGAGGACATTGGAGCCACCTTTCCCTCCACCACCATATCATCTGCCGATGGCGCAGTGGCCCCCTTGCTACTTTCCTCCTCCCGGGTACCCTGCCCCATATTATATTGCTCCATTCGTAACATCTGGGTTTTATAACATGTAGGGTCAGATGAGGCCTTCAAGAAGCGATGTCTTTGGCAGACTATCTGTCGCACCATGAGGACGTCCGGAGACAGTGTCGGAGGCTATCATCGTCAAGGTGGGGTCCTAGGATGTACCAATCCCTAAAGGGGGCTCCGCAGAGCAACCGGAGGTGAGCCGCAGAAGGAGACCAAGAAGCAGCCAGTTAGTCCGACTGCAGCCATAGGGCCGGTTGAACCGCCCTTAGTACCCTAGTCCAACTAGCCTTCTATGGCCGGTCTGACCGATACGTTACAGGCACTCGACACTAGTCAGTCCGACCGGCCCACCATGGCCAGTCCGACCGATAGAGGCTGGTCAGACCAGCCCAATAAGGCTGGTCCGACCGTACACAAAAGCAGGATTTCACAAAGTGCAAAATCATCGAGGATGATCTAGGCAATTCTCGTTCGGCCAAAAATTCCAAGCACAAATTTGTGGCGGACGACACTAAGCCGCAGCCTTTATGGGCACCCCCAAGTATGATAAAGTCCTAGAAGAGGTAGCTACAATGTATTCGAGCTCAGGAGATGCATGAGAAGAAGGACGAAGACGAGCAGGACGCCGTGTTCGAGGAGATCCATCCCCGACCAGCAACGAAATAGGTATGGAAGCTGAATCCGATTTCCGCAAAAAACCCGGCTCGTATGCCAAGTGAAGACGAGGACAACATGATGGATGATGACTACACGCTGGTATCTGAGGGGCCCATTCCTCAGGCGATGGAGATAAACATCGTCGTGTTACCCGCTGAGTTTGCTCTTCTATAGGATGAGGACGACGTCGCTTAGTTGAGCCTCGTCCCACGGGAGGACATTTTTGAGAAGCCTGAGGATACGGTTCATCACTCGAAGCTTCTCTATGTCAATGGGCACATCGATGGGAAGCTGATCTTGAGGATGGTAGTAGATGGATATGCCACCGTCAACTTGATGCCATACTCTCTATTGAAGAAGCTCGACAAGAATGAAGACAACCTGAATGAGGACCAACTTGACGCTCAACGGCTTCAACGACGAGAGCTTCGAGGCCAAGGGCATACTTTCTTTCGAGCTGACAGTGGGCAATAAGACTGTTACAGACATCATTCTTCATCGTCGATGTGCAAGGTAACTACAGTGTTCTACTTGGGCCTGATTGGTTTCATGCAAATTGTTGTATTCCGTCTACTTTGCACCAGTGCCTGATTCAGTAGGACGACGATGATGTGGAGATCATATCAGTTGACACTTCAGCCCAGGTTTCTTTGGCCAATGTGTCTATTGACGCCTTTCATGATAAGGTAGAATGCTTGTTAGGTAGAGATCTCTCAGACTACGACTTTGTTAGCGATTATGAGGGACATTTTGTTCAAATGTCTGTGAAGCCGGCTAGTGTAGCTCGGTTGTCTATAAACTAGTATTCATGTCTAGCAAAAGTAATCTTGATTGGCTAAAGTCTCGCGTGGAGCAATATCGGTCTTTTAATGAAGGTATTGCCGAAGCCATTGAAGATTTTAGCGAAGTAGAAAATTTAGGTCAAGGTTTTGCGTCGGTTGACCCTATAGAAGAGGTCGATATAGGTGATGGTAGTATTCCAAGGACGACTTTTGTAAACAAAAATTTGCAGGCTAATGAAAAGGCCGAAGTAATAAAGTTGCTTCGGTCGTATGTCAATTGTTTCATATTGGAATACAGTGAGATGCCCGGACTAACCCGGGTTTAGGCCTTATAAACCTGCCCCCTCATCGCTTCAAATTGGCCGTATATAACTGAGTTAAAGAGTAGATAGAATAATTACTCAAGGCTGAATTTATTAGGCCATACAGGTATGTTGAATGGGTTGCTAACATTGTGCCTGTGGAGAAGAAAGGGAGTGGCAAGATTCACGTATGTATTGATTTTAGGGACTTGAACAAGGCCACTCCGAAGGACGAGTATCCCATGCCGATAGCCGACATGTTGATCAATGATGCTTCATGACATAAGTGTTGACACAAAAACGCGCCCACGCATTGGTGTGGTTTGGTGATCCAAAAGCGCGCGACCATTTTAAGGGAAAACCCTAAAAGGTCACGAGACACTGACGTCATGTTCTGACGACCAGTAAATAGTGGTAAGGGGTAACGGAGTCGCCAGACAATCAGACAAGTATTTAGTAATAATGCCCGATTAACCGAAGTTTTGGAAAAATAATAAAGTAAACCGACCAGACTAGGGCCGATTTGGATTTACTATGCGAGAGCGGTCAGACTAGCGGAAGACCTCCGATCAGACTGGCAGTGCGAAGGGAGGGGCACCGAATGGTGGCTTTGGAAGCTCATGCGAAGGGGGTCCGAAGGGGGTACGGGCCTCGGTTAGATCGAGAGCACCTGAAGGGTACTCCAGGTGATCAGCGAAGGGGACTGACCGAAGGTGTGGGTACAAAGAGTACCCACCGGTCAGACTGATGGAGGATCTATGGTTAGACCAATGTAGGGGGCCCATTCAGACCACACACAAAGTCTCGGTCGGACCAGGGGCTTCGACAACTGTAGTGCGGGACCTCGGTCAGACCGGCGGGCGAGCGCTAGTCAGACTGAAGGGTGCAGACGACGGACGACGAGCGTGCCGGCAACATCCTTACGGGGTGGTACGGCACACTCTGGATCAGACCAGCGTGCACACTCCGGTCAGACCGAAAATACAAGTTCAATCTACTCGATTTCTCCGGTGACCTTGTAGATGATCTCCGATCGCCCCAAACTCATTGGTGAGGTATTTGGGAGCAATATCTCTGCAAAACAGGAAGAGATTAAGTGCAATTCGTTCAAAGGCTGAATTTATAATCGTAGCGGAGAAAACCGATGAAAACGATAAAAATCCGTTACGTGGATTAAACGGGAGATTCACGGGCGAATCAACCAGGGTTACCATGATTACGACGCAGTGGACGGAGAGCTTATAGCTAAAACCCAAGAAGATGGACGTTACTTGGCTAATTCTAGGGCAAGGAAAGTAGATTGAAATAAAGTGTGATTCAAACTAGGGTTTTAAGTATTGATATGTGGAGAGACACCCTTTAAATTGGCATTACCACTATATTTATAGGGGCTGGTCTCAATTTTCCTGACACCTAATCTGAGTAGGATTCAACCAAAAAGTGGTTAAAATTAAGGGTTAATTTTTTCCATGCCATTATAATTTTTACGGTTTGCCAATATGCCATTGGTGTGTCACTGACAGATGGGGGCCGCCACAGTCACTGACAGTGGTATATAGGCAATTTCTGAAAATTATAATGGCATGTGAGTAATTTTCCCTAAAATTAAATTAGAGATCAAAATAGCCAGAAACAAACTCTATCTCTAAAATTCAGACTTGGGCTGGTCTGACTGGACCCATTGGGCCAGTCTGAACGGGCCTACATGGCCTGTTGGACCGGCCTGTGCCAGGTTGGGCATATTTTCGGCCCAAATTACCAAAAATTGATATTTTGACAATTTCGACCATTAATGCCATTTTTGCTATCAACACATGCCCCTGCCTTTTAGCAAACTTAGTGAGCTAAAAGCACAACGGGCTAAGGGCGATACAATCCATATCGGCCTTACGATCTCTCATGTGTTTTTGCCAAGTTCTTTAAAAGTACTCACTATTTATTTAACTACCAAACCGTCCATTTCTTAACTCAATAAATCTGAATTATGAGGACGATTTGCATGAATTACTAATATGACTAAGGCACTTAAGCTCTGAATTTTCCACCTACTCCTTCAGTCCTTTTACTAGTTTTTACCCCCCGAGTCCCTTGTAGGGACGCACCATTACTCAACGAGGCTAGAAGCTGACTTATCAACCAACTTCAGTTTCCACACCCATCATTTCTTTTCTAGGGCTTTGGACTCGTCGAGCGGGTTATCGTCAAATTCTTTGGCCTTCTTCTCTTTGAGACAATCGGCACAAAGATGTTGTAAGCGTCTTTTTTTAGACTTAGTCATTCCAGGTGTTGCCCACAAAGGTTGTGGCTTAGTTCCGACCATCACAAACTTACTCCCGGAATATTTAGCAGAACAGTGAATGCTCAGATCGACTTTAGCAATTCTGCACTTACTAGCTTCTATCGGTCGGATTGGCCTTGTTGGGCCAGTCTGACCGGATCATCTAAGCCTCCTAAGATGGGTCGGTCGGACTGGCCACAGTAGGCCAGTTAGACCGGGGTGATGTTGGCGGTCTAGTCCATTGTGGGCCAAACTTGTGCCTCCGTAGAAGGTTCAGACTCCTTGGCGGTCGTGGACTAGAGTGTGTTTCCTCGTCCCTCCTCCTATGCCTCTGGAGCAGCATCCCAAAAATTATCTTCGGCTTCCTATGGGACCTAGCCGAGGATGACGCGTCAACATTCACTTTCCACACCCCTACTTTAGGATTCTTCGGTACGAGCGTGCGTGGGCGAGGCTTTCCAATGATGACCGCCTTCCCTTTGGACGACTCAGCCTACTCGGGCTGCATCAACACCCTTTTCACATCGAGGTTGATATTGTTCACGAGGAAGGGATCTTGGTCTAGCTTCATCTTAGGGCTAGAATATATTTTCAATCGTCCTTCATCTATGGACGATTGAACCTGCCGACAAAAATGTTGTAATCGTTAGTAGAATGAGAAAGCAAATCTTGCTACTTACATTATGAACGTTCCTTCAAGTCATCGGTGGTTGGAATGACATGACCTTTAGGAAACCTGAGGAGCTTGCTCTTCAATAGAAAGTCAAATATTTTATCACATTTCGTCACATCAAAAGAGTACTTAACTTCACTAGGCCGATTCTTAGTGGGAGATGGCCGTAGCTCGGAGCAAGTGACCATTTTGTACCCATTAGGCTAGGACCATTCTGTCGTGTATATGTCAGCCGAGTCATCCTCCTCTTTTGATGGCTCCTCCTCAGAGTGTTCCATGACGTGTACCTCGACCTTAGGCTCACTAAAGGTTTTGATAATGTTTTTCTTTTGGTTCGACATTCCCGGTCTAGAGCCTGTTGCAAAACCTGACTAAACTCTAGGAAGATCCAACCATCTAGTATTTCCTTAATTTGGGAGTGTAAACCGTTGAAGGCTAAGTCATCCAAATCCCTCTCGGATATGTTCAAACTAAACATTGGTTTCTGGTGTCTCGGAAACACCTAATGTAATCGGAAACACCTAGTGTGAAAGCCTAAGTTCAGTTTCCGCATTATAAAAATAGTCATGAAACTTCTGCTCTAGCTGGGCCCAAGATTCCATAGAGTTCGGTGGCAATGCCAAAATCCAAGTGAAAGTGGTGCCGGAAAGTGACAAAGAGAATAATGTAAGTTTAAACGTGTCTGACCCACTTGCTTCGCCACACTGTGCTATGAATTGACCTATATGCTCTAGGGTGGTATAGCTACCCACACCGTTAAAATTTGGTGAACTCGGGTACGGGATAGCATCGAAGTGGTCTAGGTATGGCTTATGGTAAACTCTAGCCCGATCCCGAGGTGTGTAACCAAGTGCATTCCCTAACAAGCACACGAAGTCATTCATCAATATCATCTACGCTTTCTGCCTATGCGTGTCTCTTGTGCAGGGGCATGACACGTGGTGGTATACTAGGGTGTCGACCGTGTGGCTCCTTCTCTTGTACCGTCTCATGATAAATAGTGTGTTCAGGCCTACGCGGGTGTGCAGGAGTAGGAGGTGTGGGCAACGCGGGAAAAAGTAGTGTTGGCACGGGCAGAGGCAGCGTGTAGTAGACATGGGTGGTCTGACTGGCCATAGAGCCAGTGTGACCATAGGCATACTGGCCGATCGGACCGGTCTGGTAGCCGGTCTGACCATAGGTGTATTGGCTAGTCGGACCGACCTGGTATTCGTTCAGACCGACTGTTATCGAGAGTGATGTTTGATACGTGTCAGCCTGATCGGTCCAAGTGTTGGTCTGACCGACAGTGGTATATGAGGTCTCGGCCCTAGAGGGTGCAAGCAGAGACATGATGACTTTTCTAGTGTTGCCATCTATTCTACTGTATATGTGGTGCATATGGGGTAAACTAGCAATTAGAGTCGGAGAAGCGGCCTCGGAAAAGCCGAATCTTTTAAACATCGCTTCCATGTCAAGCCCTAGACGATTCGCGAATGTATCACTAACGGCCTGATCCACTATGGCTGCTATTTACGTCGTAATTTCTAATGGGGATAGAGACGGGGGTGATGGCAGTGATACCTGGTCTCTGTAGAGGTTGGGAATATTGATGTCGCGGTTGACGAAGCCTGTGCGAGGTTTTGTGTAGCGCCCAAGCAAGAGGGTGTGGAACTCCTTCGTTTTGTCCTCAATCTCAGCTCGATCCTCCTCGGGGATGTCTGCAAGGGTGGGGAGAATGATGTTGTGGTCGTCCATCTCCGCGCTCATGCCCCCCGGGTCCATCGGTGATAGGGGAACTAATGCCATAGTCATAGTAGTCGTGGTTGATGAACCCGCAACCGATGTAGACGTGCCCATCATTTTGATGCCATCCCCAATGGAGTCACAAAAAATTGTGTTAACACGAAAACACGCCCACACATTGGCGTCGGTTCAATGATCAAAAAGCACGTGACTATTTTAAGGGAAAAACCTAAAATGTCGTGAGTCGTCGACGCCGCGTTCCGACGACCCTTAAAAACTGGTAAGGGGTAACGGAGTCCCCAGGAAATCAGGCAAGTATTTAGTAATAATGCCCAATTAGCCGAAGTGTTGGAAAAATAATAAAGTAAACCAGCTAGACTAAGGCCGATTTGGATCTACTGTGCGAGAGCGGTCAGACCAGTAGAAGACCTCCGGTCATACGGGTAGTGCAAAGAGCGGGGCACCGAAGGGTGGCTTCGGTGGTTCGTGCGAAGGGTGTCTGAAGGGTCCTCGAGGGATCCTTCGGCCTGATGCCTGGTCGGACCGGTGTGTGAGCCCTTGTCAGACCGAGAGCACCCAAAGGTTGCTCTGGGTGATCTGCGAAGGGGATCGACCAAAGGGATCGATACGAAGAGTTCCCGCGGTCGGACCGACGGAGGATGTACGATCAGACCTGTTGACACAAAAACGTGCCCCCACACTTGGGCCGGTTCGACAATCCAAAAACGTCGCAGAACATTGACGACACATTCCGACAATCCTTAAACAGAGGTAAGGAAATAACAGAGTCACTAGGCAATCAAATAATATTAATCTAAAATTATTTAGTTAACCAAAGTGTGGAAAATAATTAAAAATAATAAAAACCTATTAAACTAAAACGGCCAGAACAAGGCCAGTTGGACTGAAGCCTAATAGGTGGTCAGACCAGCTAAGGGAAGCCGGTCAGACCGACGCTATACCACCGGTCAGACCGATGGTGTGAAGGGTTGGTTGAAGGGGGCTTCGGCCTAGGTTGCGAAGTGTTCGCCGAAGGTACCCTTCGACATGTCAGACCGAGGTTATACCTACGGTCGGATTACCGATGGCCGAAGGGGATAGGGAGTACTCTGATGCGAAGGTTACCTCTAATGGAAGGGTCTTGGCGTCCGGCACGAAGGGGACCAAAGCCTCCCACGAAGCCCGGTCGGACCGACGCTATGGCACTGGTTGGACCACAGGTGTGCCGGCATGTCAGGTGACGACACGGCACAGACCGGTCGGACCGGGGGTTGCTGCCAGGCCAGACCGACTGCCCTAGAAGATGGGTTCCAGTGTCCCGGTGACCGTCTTCCCATGGATGGCTTGTAGCAAAATCTCTTGGAGAAGATGGGATAGATGAAAAACTGCAAAAACGCCATGAGATCAAAGTAATTCGTCCAGGAGACCTAATTACCAAAAGAAATCAATAAAACTGATAGAAATCCGTTACGTGGATGAAACATATGATTCAGGAGTGAACCGACAAGGACTTACTATTATTACGACGCGATGGACAGATGGTTTCCAATGCAAACCAGCAAAGATGTACGTGCTAAACTAAACCTAGGGCAAGGAAGGTAAATGCAATTCAAGGTAAATGGAGGGGGTCTCCTTGAATCGCCTTTGCCTCTATTTATAGAGGTTGGGCATGACGTCCTGGGCTCCTAAATGGAGTTGTGCATGAGTCCAAGTCATGAAAAATCAATTAGGGATAAAAAATACCCCGAAATCATCTAATTGTACTCGGACACTTACTTGGTCGGTCTAACCGGGCCTATGGCTGGTATGACCGAAGTGGCACCAGTCAGACCGGCAGTACATGGTCGGTCAGACCGGCCTATGCCAGCAATTTGGCATATTTTCGACTATGTTACCAAAAATTGGTATTTTCACAACATTTACCATTAATGCCATTTTTTGGTATCAACACATGCCCCCCTGCGTTTTTGGGAAACTTTAGTGAGCAAAAGCACAACGAGCTAAGGGCGATATGCTTTATATCGGCCTTCGATACTTCAAGCGTTTTTCCACACACTTGAGAAGTACTTTTTAAGATATCTACCATTCAAAGCCCTTTGAAATCGCTCTCCTTGAAGTGTCTCTAACAAATTTGCAATGCCTGGAGCGATTTAAGCAACTCTAAAAGGACCATCCCAACTAGGCGACCATTTGCCAAATTTTGGGCTCTTAGTGCATAAAGGCAAAATCGTCTTCCAAACCAAGTCACCAACTTGAAATGATTTTGCTCTCACCTTCTTGTTATAAGCTCTAGCCAATCTTATTTTGTCTCTTTCTATTGCCTCTAGATCTCTTTACCTCTTATCGGTCACCTCTTCTAAATTATCCTTCAAAATAGTTCATACTCATCGACCGATAAGTCATCTTGCTTAAGTAACCTTAAAAAGCCAAGATTCACCTCTACGGGTAAAATGACTTCTTGTCCATACACCAATTCATATGGACTTACCTTGGTGGCACAATGCTTTGCGACTCTACATGCCCATAATGCTTTAGAAAGCACCTCATGCCACCTTTTAGGAACTCTTCAATCTTTTTCTTAATGAGCTTAATCTTAGTTTTATTACTAGACTCGGCCTGACCATTGGCCTGAGCATAATATGGTGAAGAGTTTACCAACTTTATAGCATAAGATTCAGCAAAATCACATACTTCTTTACAAAAAATGAAGAACTTTGATCCGTAGTAAGAGTTTGAGGGATACCAAATCTATGTATAATGTGCTTCAAGATGAAATCAATTACCTCGTTTTGCGTCATGTTCTTTAGAGGCACAACTTCGGTCCACATGGTGAAGTAATATGTAGCCATCAACACAAACCGATGCCCCTTTGAAGAGGAAGGATAAATTTGGCTATTGAAGTCCAAGGCCCAACCTCGGAACGACCATGGTTTGATAATAGGATTGAGTAAAGATGTAGGAGCAAGCTAAATATTACCAAACCTTTGATAGGCAGGCGGTCTCACCGGCAGTAGAGAAAAGGGCGTGCCGAGGCCTGACTGCACACCGCTGGTCGGACCGACCGTTTGCCACCGGTCGGACCGGCGCGTGCCGATGATGGGATTATGGCACAGCACAACCCTGTCGGACTAGCCTATCAATGCTGGTCAAATCCGTGAGTGATAGATTTGATCGCATGGGTCCTCCGGCAATCATCTTGTTGTTGGTGCCTTTCTCGAACTTCTTGGCAAAGATAAGAGAGATGATATACTGCAAAAAAACACTAGAAAACCAGGGGTAAATCGGCCAAGGGACCGAATTACCGGTAAAAACCGATAATATGATAGAAATCTATTACATGAATGAAACAGACGATTCACGAGTGAACCAACAAGGACTTACCGTGATTAGGACACGACGGACGGATGGTTTCCAGCACAAACAAGCAAAGATGGATGTTAGAACTAAACCTAGGGCAAAGAGGTAGATTGAAAAGTAACGGTATGATTCAAGGAAATAATAGATTGTATCTATTAGGGTTTTGGGGGGCTCCTTGAATCGGCATTGCCTCTATTTATAGAGATTGGTCATGAGTGTCTGGACACTATTTTGAGTTGGACACAGGTTCCAAGTCGTCAATAATTAATTAGAGATAAAATAGACCTGAAATCATCTAATCTGAATCAGATACAGATTGGGCCGGTTTGATCGGGCCTACATATCTGGTCAGACTGGCCCTACATGGCCGGTTGGACTGGATTGTGTCAGGTCTCGACATATTTTCGGATAAAACTACCAAAAATTGATATTTTGATAATTTTGACCATTAATGACATTTTTTACTATCAACACATTCCCCCTTGCATTTGGCAAACTTCAGTGAGCCAAAAGCACAACGAGCTAAAGGCGATATGCTCCATATTGGCCTTTCGACACTTCAAGCATGTTGCCACACTCTTGGGAAGTACTTTTTCAAATACCTACCATTCAAAGCCCTATGAAATCTCTCTCCCTGAAGTGACTCTAGCAAATATGCATTACCTGGAGTGATTTTAGCCACTATAAAAGGACCTTCCCAACTATGTGACCAATTACCAATTTTTTGGCTCTTAGGGCCTAAAGGCAAAATCGTGTTCCAAACCATTTACCGACTTGAAATGATTTCTCTCTCACCTTTTTGTTATAAGCTTTAGCCACTCTTATTTTGTCTCTTTCTATTGCCTCTAGAGCTCTTAACCTCTTATCAGTCACCTCTTCCAAATTATCCTTCAAAAGAGTTTCATACTCATCGACCAATAAGCCATCTTGCCTAAGTAGCCTTAATGAGCCAAGATTCACCTCTACAGGTAAAATGACTTCTTGTACATACACTAACTCGTATGGACATACTTTGGTGGCACCATGCTTAGCAACTCTACATGCCCATAATGCTTCAGAAAGCACTTCATGCCATCTTTTAGGAAACTCTTTAATCTTTTTCTTAATGAACTTAATCACAGTTTTATTACTAGACTCGGACTAACCATTGGCCTGAGCATAGTATGGTGAAGAGTTTATCAACTTTATACCATAAGATTCGGAAAAATTACATACTTCTTTAGAAACAAATGAAGGACCCTCATCTGTAGTAAGAGTTTGAGGGATACCGAATCTATTTATAATGTGCTTCAAGATGAAATCAATTACCTCGTTCTGCGTCATGTTCTTGAGAGGCATGTCCTCGGTCCACTTGGTGAAGTAATATGTAGCCATCAACATGCACCAATGCCCTTTTGAACAAGAAGGATAAGTTTGGCCAATGAAGTCCAAGGCCCAACCTTTGACACGCCTCACATCCTCTATAATACCTAAAATAGTCCTTAGTCATAATCGGCCAATAAAAACCCATTCTTTTGAGCATCCAACTCATTTTTTGCGCCGAATGATGAGTGCCACAAAGACCCTCATGAACATCACCTGTAGCAACTCTAGATTGATCGGCATCCAAACACTTTAAAAGTACTCCATCAATAGTTCAGTGATACGACATATCGTCTAGTAATACAAATGTGAACGCTTGTCACCGAATGTTCCGATCAACCCTTTGACTAGGATCTTTTAAATACCAGACGATTGGGATTCTCCAATCATCCTTATGAATTACACTAGTATTCGTCAATTCTATTCCCGAATTGGCGTCTAAATCACAAATTGGGTGTTTCCCCCCGAGCCCTAGGTCATTTTGGCGTATGTCGGTCAGACTGGACTTAGTGTGCCGGTCAGACCGCCTGTTGCCGGATAGCTGACAAGGGCCGGTCAGACTGGCAGTACACCTACGGTTGGACCGACATTGCTAGGTCAGTCAGACCGGCATGTGTTGTACGGGTTGACATTGTATTTTCAAACATCGACCTTTCTTGTGCGAAAAATTTACCTCTTTTCACTTGATAGCATGATGCTTGTTGAGCTAAATCATTTGCTAATGAGTTGGCTTCTCTAGACACATGAGAAATTTCAAAATTATCAAAAGTGGCAATTATGTCTAGACATTTATCCAAGTAGCTATTTAGTAAACCATTAAAACATTGAGCATCCTTAGCTACTTGTTCAACTACTAATAGTGAATCACCATATGCATGAACATATTTAATACCCATGGAGCTTAGCAATTCAAGTCCTAGCAACAAAGCTTCATATTCGGCTTGAGTATTAGTACAAGGAAATTCTAATCGGGACGATGTCTCGAAACTCATACCACTAGGTGATATGAGCACAACTCCAACAGCTTGGCCATTGTTGCAAGCCGGACCATCAAAGTAATGTTTCCATGGTATTACCTCAATCAAAGTAGTATCACTACTCCAACTGACATCTACATGGTGATCAACTATAAAATTTGCGATGACTTGGCCTATCATAGCTTTCAGGGGTTCATAAGCCAAATCGTATTCAATCAAAGCGTAAGCCCACTTTTTGATTCTCCCACTTAGAATCAGCTTTTGCAACATGTACTTTATAACATCAGTTTGACAAGTAACAATACATGTGCTAGATAGAAGATAGTGTCGAAGTTTGGTACATGCATTGTAAAGTGACAAACATAAACGCTCTAAAAACACATACTTTGTTTCGGCGTCCAATAGGCGGTGACTCAAGAATGTGATGATGTACTCTTTTTCTTCTACTTCTTGAGTTAGCACGGCTCCTATCACGCTATCTTCTACAACAATGTATAGCCGACACAGAATCCCGGCTTTTGGCTGCTCTTACCACCGGCGGTGACGACAAGCACTCTTTAATCTTCTCAAAAGTGCGTTACTGACTTGCCCCCAAGTGAATTCGGCTTCGTTCTTTAGCCGAAGTATGGGGACGAAAGCATCAATCTTTCCAGACAAGTTAGATATAAAGAGACGTAAATAATTAACCTTGCCTAGCAACTTTTGCACATCTCTCTTGCATGTCGGCACTTAAAAGTTTCTAATATTCTCAAGCCTCTTAGGATCAATCTAATGCCTCTTTCATGGATCATGAATCCTAAGAACTTGTTGTCCAACACACCAAAAGCACACTTTAGCGGGTTCATCTTTAATCCATACTGATGCATCCTATCAAAAGCAACTCTCAAGTCGGCTAAATGATTTCCCATAGCATCCAATTTGACTACAACATCATCTATGTAGACATCTAGCATAACTCCTAGCAAGTCATGAAAGATCAAGTTCATAGCACGTTGATATGTAGCGCCAGCATTCTTTAAACCAAAAGTCATAACAACCCACTCATACAAGCCGACAAAACCAGGGCATCGGAATACTTTGTAGACATCCTCTTCGGCCATAAAGATTTGATTATAACCAGCGTTGCCATCAAGAAAACTTAGTACCTTGTGCCTTGAAGCATCGTTGATCAGCATGTCAGCTATTGGAATGGGATACTCATCCTTCGGAGTGGACTTGTTCAAGTCCCTGACATCAATACACACACGAATCTTGCCACTTCCTTTCTTCTCTACAGGCACAATGTTAGCGACCCATTCAGCATACCTGCATGGCCTAATAAACTCAGCCTGGAGTAATCGTTCTATCTCTTCTTTAACTCGGTCATACACGACCGAATTTGATAGGCAGTCGATGCTCCACGAGCTCATGGCTAAGTCCGAGCATCTCTCTATACTCCCATGCGAAACAATCGACATACGACCGAAACAACTTTATTACTTCAGCCTTTACATCGGCCTGCAAATTTTTGTTTACAAAAGTCAGCCTTGGAACAATACCATCGCCTATATCTACTTCTTCTAGAGGGTCGACCGACGCGAAAACTTGAACTAACTTTTCTAGAAGATCGATATTGCTCCACACGAGACTTTAGCGAAATCAAGATTACTCTTGCTAGACATGACTACTAGTTCAGAAATAGTCGTTCTACACTAGCCATCTTCATAGACACGGGAACAAAACGTCCCTTGTACACGCTAACAAAGTCATAATCGGAGATATCTCTACCTAACATACACTCTAACATATCATGGATGACGTCAATAGACACATCAGCCAAAGCAACCTGGGCCGGAGTATTAGTTGGTACAACCTCCACATCATCGTCGTCCCATTGAATCAAGCACTGGTGCAAAGTAGATGGAATACAGAAATTTGCGTGAATCCAATCACGCCCAAGTAGCACACTGTATTTACCTTGCACATCGACGACGAAGAACGCCATCAGCAGTGTCTTGTTCCCCACTGTTAGCTCCATAGAAAGTATGCCCTTGGCCTCAAAGCTCTCACCGTTGAAGCCGTTGAGTTTCAGGTTGGTTCTCATCAAGTCAACTTCATTCTTGCCGAGCTTCATCAATAGAGAGTACATAATTAGGTTGAGAGTGGTGCCTCCATCTACAAGCATCCTCGAGATCAGCTTCCCGTCGATGGCCCCTTGACATAGAGAGGCTTCAAGTGACGAGTTGTATCCTCGGGCTTCTCGAAAATTGCCTCCTATGGGCCGAGGATCAATTGAGCGACCTCAGCCTCATCCTATGGAAGAGCAAACTTAGAGGGCCGCATGACGACGTTTATGTCCATCGCTTGAGGAGGAGGCGCCTCGAAGATGGGCGTGTAGTCGTCATCCATCAGATCGTCCTCGTCGTCACTTGGAGTAGGAGTCGGGTTGTTTATGGCAACCGTCTTCGACTTCCATACCTATTTCGCTGCTGGTCGGGGACGTATCTCCTCGAACACGGTGTCCCGCTCATCCTCGGCCTTCTTCTCGCGCATATCTTGTGCTCGGAAACATTGTAGCCGCCTCTTCTGGGACTTGGTCATACTTGGGGGTGCCGACGAAGGCTGCGGCTTAGTGTCGAGCGCCACCAACTTGCTCCTGGAATTTTGGCTGAATGGGAGTATCCTGGGTCGGCCTCGGCAATTTTGTGTTTAGTGAGATTTTTCTCATGTACACTGTCGGTCGGACCAACCTTACTAGGCTAGTCTGACCGGGCTGTGTCGGTCGGACCGACCATAGGGGGCTGGTCGGACCGACCATAGGGGGCTGGTCGGACCGACTAGTGTCAGCTATCTAAAGGGACCCAGTCGGATCGGCCACAATAGGTCGGTAGGACCGTAGTGGTGCAGTCGGTCTGACCATCCCTGAAGTTGCGGTCTGACCGTTTTCCTCCTCGGGATGGATCGATGGTTCACCTTTGCCTTGCTCTACGGAGGCCCCTTTAGGGATTGGGACTTCCTGGGACCCACCTTGATGATGATAGCCTCAGATGCCACCTCCCGGATGTCCTTGTGGTATGACGGAGAGTATGTCGAAGATGTCACCTCTTGGAGCACTCACTGGACCCTGTGTGTGAAAAAATACGTACGGCACGAATGGAGGACCATAATATAGGGCAAGGTATCTGGGAGGCGAAAAATAGCAAGGGGGCCACTATGGCATCAGAAGATGATACGACGACGGATGGAAAGGTGGTTCTAATGGTCTCGGCCATCGTGGGACAAACCCACTCTTCTGAGGAGGGCCCGGTCTCGCTGGGGGTCCTAGCCGAGCGCTCGCCTTCTCGGCCCTCTTCTGGTGCTTCTACAGTAGCATGTTGTATGTCACCTTCAGCTTCTTGTAATTCGCAGCCGAAGATGATGCATTGGTGTTCACTTTCCACACACCTACCTCAGGGTTCTTCAGCACGAACATGTGTGGGCATGTTTCCTTGATCATGACCTCCTTCCCCTTAGTGGACACGGCCTGCTCGGGCCAAATCAGCACCTTCTTCCCATCAAGATCGATAGTGTTCATTGGGAAAGGGTCTTGGTCAGCTTCATCTTGGGATTTGTATCCAATTTCAACTGTCCTTCTATGGCCGATTTAACCTTCTAACGAAAAACATTGCAATCATCAGTAGAATGGGAATGGGAATCATGCCACTTACAATAAGCCCGCTTCTTCAAGTCATCGATAGTCAAAATGATGTGACCCTTTGGTAACCTGATAATCTTGTTCTTCAACAAAAAAAATAAAATATCTTATTGCACTTGGTCACATCAAAAGAATACTTCACCTCGCTGGGCCGACTCTTGGTGGGAGATGGCCTTAACTCAGTGCAAGTGATGGGCTTGGCCTTACTAGACCAAGTCCACTCCACGATGTACATATCGGCCGAATCATCCTTGTTCTCCGATGATTACTCATCGGAGTGCTCCAGGTACCAGTGCCTTCTGTAGCACCTGACTAACATCGAAGAAATCCTAGCCATCTAGTTTCTCCATAAGTTTAGAGTGAAGATCGTTAAAAGCTAGGTCAGCCAAGTCTCTATCGAAAATGTTCAAAGTAAAACTTCGATTTCTAGTGTCCCTAAAATGCTTAACATACTCAGAGACACTCTCGTTAGTCTTCTATCTAACATATGTCAAGTGTGAAAGTCTAAGCTCGGTCTCCCCAGTATAAAAATAGTCATGGAACTTCTGTTCCAACTAGGCCCAAGTCTGAATGGAGTTTGGCAGTAACTCCGAAAACCAAGTGAAGGCGGTGCCAGAAAGCGATAGAGAAAACAATCTAAGCTTCAAAGCATCCGACCCACTAGCTTCGCCACACTGTGCTAAGAACTGGCCTATGTTCTCTAGGGTGGTCTTACTACCTTTGCCGGCAAATTTATAAACTTGGGGACCCTAAAGCCACGCGGTTACGGGATGGTGTCGAAGTAATCAAGGTACGACTTTTGATAAACCCTACCCCCTCCTCTAGGTCTCCAACCCACAACCTCTCTAAACAGTGCGCGAATCAGCTCGTCGCGTTCATCTACGCCTAATACATGCACGAGTCTCTCATGTGGGGGAATGACACAGGGTGGTATATCGTGGTGTCGGCCATGCGGCTCCTCCTCTCGTGGTGGCTCGCGACACGGGATGTGATCGGGCCTATGTGGGTCTGTGGGACAAGGAGGTGCGGGCAGCGTGGGGAGAGGTAGTGCAGGCGTGGGCAGTGGCAGTGCATAAAATGTGGTAGGGGCTATCTGACCGGCCATAGGGCTAGTGTGGCCGAAGGCATAGTGGCCGGTCAGAGTAGCATGATGGCCGGTCTGACCGAATGTTGCCGTCTATGGATTCTGATAGATGCCAGTCTGACCGGCCCAAGGGTTGGTCTTACCAACAGGGTCATGCAGGGCTTTGGCCATGGAAGGTGCAGCCGAAAACGTGACAACTTTTCTGGTACTCTCGTCGATTCTATGGTATATGCGATGAGCAAGGGGTACACTAGCTATTGGAGTGGGGGAAACGGCCTCAGAAAATCTGAATCTTCTCAACATCGCCTCCATCTTCGTGACCAATTTCGAGTCAACATGGCCTCTACGCAGTTTGACATGGTAGCACTAATGGCCTGGTCAACGATGCTAGCTATCCTTTGCTCGAGGTCCTAGGAGGACATTCGAGGAGATGACAGTGTTACCTTAGCCCCATAGAGATTGGGGATGTCGTTGTCGCGCTTGACGAAGCCCCACGGGTCTTGGTGAAGCAGCCAAGAAATAGAGTGTGGAGCTCCCTTGTCCTGGCCTCAAGATCTGCTCTATCCTCCTCGGAGAGGTCATCGAGGGTGGAGACGATGATGTTGTCATCATCAATCTCTGAGGTCCCCCCAGGATCCCATTGACGTAGAGGTAGTAGGTGTACCCGTCGCCGATGTAGAAGTACTTGGCATGTTTGACCTCAACGGAGTCGCCAAAAAGTGTGTTGACACGAAAATGTGCCCCCACACTTGGGCCGGTTGGACAATCCAAAAACATCACGAGATGTTGACGTCACATTCCAACAATCCTTAAACAATGGTAAGGAAATAACGGAGTCGCCAGGAAATCAAATAATATTAATCTAAAATTATTCAATTAACCGAAGTGTTGGAAAATAAGTAAAAATAACAATAATCTAATTAAACCGAACCAGCCAGAACAAGGCCAGTTGGACCGAAGACTAATAGGCGGTCAGACCGGCTAAGGGAATCCAGTCGGACCGACGCTATGCTGCCGGTCGGACCGATGGTGCGAATGGTTGTCTGAAGGGGTCTTCGTCCTAGGCTGCGAAGTGTTCGCCGAAGGGTACCCTTCGGCTGGTCGGACCGAGGCTATACCTTCGGTCAGACCGCCGATGCCTAAAGGGGACAAGGAATACTCTAGTGCGAGGTTACCGCCGATGCAAAGGGTCCCAGCGTCCGACACGAAGAGCCTGAAGCCTCCTACAAAGCCCGGTCGGACCGATGATATGCCACTGGATGGACCGCGGTGTGCAGGCGCATCAGGTGACAGCACGACACGGGCCGATCGGACCAGGGGGTTGCTGCTGGTCAGATCGACTGCCCTAGAATATGGGTTCAGGTGTCCTAGTTACCATCTTCCCATGGATGGCTTGTAGCAAAATCTCTTGGAGAAAATGGGACAGATGAAACACTGCAAAAAAACACCAAGAGATCAAATTAATTCGGCTAGGGGACCGAATTACCATTAGAAATCGATAAAACCGATAGAAATCTATTACGTGGATGAAACAGATGATTCACGAGTGAATCGACAAGGACTTACCATGATTACAACGCGGAGGACAGATGGTTTCCAGTGCAAACCAACAAAGATGTATGTGCTAAACTAAACCTATGGCTGGTCAGACCGAAGTGGGACCGGTCAGACCGGCAGTACATGGCCGGTCAGACCGGCCTATGCCAGGAATCTGGCATATTTTCGACTAAGTTATGAAATATTGATATTTTGACAACTTTAACCATTAATGCCATTTTTTGGTATCAACAAGACCGACGGAGGGGGCCTGGTCAAACCGCACGTGAAGTCTCGGTTGGATCGGGGGCTTCAGCAACTATAGTGCAGGGTCTGATGCAGTGGATCGCTTAGGTGTGCGAGCATTGGTCAGACTAAAGGGTGCCAACGGCGGACGACGAGCGTGGCCAGCAACAACCTTTCGGTGTGGTACGACACACTCTAGTCACACCGGCGTGTAGCCTCCGGTCAAACCAACAATGCAGATTCGATCTACCCGATTTCTTCGGCAACCTTGTAGATGATCTCTGATCACACCCAAACTCCTTGGCAAGGTATTTGGGAGTAATATCTCTGCAAAATAGGAAGAGATCAAGTGCAATTCGGCCAAAGGCCGAATTTCCAACGGTAGCGAATAAAACCGATGAAAACGATAAAAATCCGTTACGTGGATTAAATGGGAGATTCACGGGTGAATCAACAAGGGTTACTATGATTACGACGCGGTGGATGGAGGGCTTATAGCGCAAACCCACGAAGATGGACGTTACTTGGCTAATCCTAGGGCAAGGAATGTAGATTGAAAGAAAAGTGTGATTCAAAACTATGGTTTGAAGTTTTTATCTGTTGAGAGATACCCTTTGAATCGGCCTCACCCATATATTTATACAGGCTGGTCTAAAGTTTCTTGACACCTAATCTGAGTACAATTCGGCCAAAAAGTGGTTAAAATTAAATTAGAGATCAAAATAGCCTGAAACCAACTCTATCTCTAATTTTCAGACTTCGGCCAGTTTGATCGGACCCATTGGACTTGTCTAACCGGGCCTACATAGCCCATTGGACTAGCCTACTATGGCCGATTGGACCGGCCTGTGCTAGGTTGGGCATATTTTTGGTCCAAATTACGAAAAATTGATATTTTGACAATTCCGACCATTAATGCCATTTTTTTCTATCAACAATAAAGTACTAAGTTTTCTTGATGGCAACACTGGTTATAATCAAATCTTTATGGCTGAAGAGGACGTCTATACGACAGCCTTTCGATGCCCTAGTTTTGTCGGCCTGTTTGAGTGGGTTGTAATGACTTTCGGTTTAAAGAATGCTGGCGCTACATATCAACGTGCTATGAACTTGATCTTTTATGACTTGCTAGGAGTTATGTTATAGGTCTACATAGATGATGTTGTAGTCAAATCGGATGCTATGGGAAACAATTTATCCGATTTGAGAGTTGCTTTTGACAGGATGCGTCAGTATATCTTGAAGATGAACCCGCTCAAGTGTGCTTTTGGCATGTCGGCGGGCAAGTTCTTAGGATTCATGATTCATGAAAGTGATATTGAGATCGATCCTAAGAGACTTGAGAAGATTAAGAACTGTGAAGCGCCGACATGCAAGAGAGATGCTCAAAAGTTGCTAGGCAAGGTGAATTATTTGTGTCGCTTCATATCTAACTTATCTAGCAAGATTGATGCTTTTGTCCCCATACTTCGGCTAAAGAACAAAGCCGAATTCACTTGGAGGGAAAGCCAACAACGCGTGTTTGAGAAAATTAAAGAGTGCTTGTCATCACCGCCTGTGGTAATAGCACCGAAAGCTGAGATTCCATTTCGGCTATACATTCCCGCAGAAGATAGCGTGATAGGAGTTGTGCTTACTCAGGAAGTGAAAGGAAAAGTGTTCATCATCACATTCTTGAGTCATCGTCTATTGGATGCGAAGACGAGGTACATGTTTTTAGAACATTTATGTTTGTCACTTTATTATGCATGTACTAAACTTCGACACTATCTTCTATCTGGCACATGTATTGTTACTTGTCAGATTGATGCCATAAAATACATGTTGCAAAAGACGATTCTAAGTGGGAGAATCGGAAAGTGGGCTTATGCTTTGATTTATTATGATTTGGCTTATGAACCTTTGAAAGCTATGAAACTGCTTTGATTGAGGTAATAACATGGAAACTTTAATTTGATGGTTCGGCTTGCAAGAATGGCCAAGGTGTTGGAGTTATTCTCATATCACCCAGTGGTATGAGTTTCGAAGCCTCGGCCCGGTTAGAGTTTCCTTGTACTAATAATCAAGCTGAGTATGAAGCATTTTTGCTAGGATTTGAATTGCTAAGCTCCATGGGTATTAAATATGTTCATGCATATGGTGATTCACTATTAGTAGTTCAACAAGTAGCTAAATATGCTCAAATTTTAATGGTTTTCTAAACAACTACTTGGTTAAATGTCTAGAGATAATTGCTACTCTTGATAATTTTGAGATTTCACATGTGTCTAGAGCAGCCAATTCAGTAGAAAATGACTTGGCTCACCAAGCATCTGGTTACCAAGTTAAAAGAGGTAAATTTTTCACACAAGAAAAACCAATGCTTGACTTTATTTCAGCACCCAAGTCAGAACACATTGGTATGACCGGCCAGACATGGCCGATCCAGCCTCAAGTGTCTGGTCGGTCTGACCGGCCATGGCAGGCAGATCTAACCGCCCTATGCCAGCTGTCCGACAACGGCCGGTCTGACTGGCCCTCCATGGTCGGTCTAACCACCCCATGTCAAGAGGTTTTAGGACACGGGGGCAGGTTGAAATTTGTGATTTGAACGCCAATTCGAATGAGGATTTGGCAAGTACTTCAGAAAATCATGAGGATGATCAAAAAGTTTGGCGGCAAGCGTTTAAATTTGTTTTACTCGACGATGAGTTGTATCGCCAAATCGTTGATGGAGTGCTATTGAGATGTTTGAATGCCGATCAATCTAGACATGTTGTGGGTGAAGTACATGAAGGTCTTTGTGGTACTCCTCAGTCGGCCCAAAAAATGAGTTGGATGCTCAAAAGAGCGGGTTTTTATTGGCCGACTATGACTGAGGACTATTTTAGGTATTATAGAGGATGTGAGGCATGTCAAAGGTTCAGTAAAATTCAGCTTGCTCCCGCATCTTTACTTAACCCTATTATCAAACCATGGCCGTTTCGAGGTTGGGCCTTGGACTTCATTGGCCAAATTTATCCTTCTTGTTCAAAAGGGCATTGGTTTGTGTTGATGGCTACAGATTACTTCACCAAGTGGACCGATGACGTGTCTCTCAAGAACATGATTTCATCTTGAAGCACATTATAAATAGATTCGGTATCCCTCAAACTCTTACTACAGATGAGGGTCCTTCATTTGTTTATAAAGAAGTATGTGATTTTTCCAAATCTTATGGTATAAAGTTGATAAACTCTTCACCATACTATGCTCAGGCCAATGGTCAGTCTGAGTCTAGTAATAAAACTGTGATGAAGTTCATTAAGAAAAAGATTGAAGAGTTTCCTAAAAGATGGCATGAAGTGCTTTCTGAAGCATTATGGGCATGTAGAGTTGCTAAGCATGGTGCCACCAAAGTATGTCCATACAAGTTAGTGTATGGACAAGAAGTCGTTTTACCTGTAGAGGTGAATCTTGTCTCATTAAGGCTACTTAAGAAAAATGGCTTATTGGTCGATGAGTATGAAACTCTTTTGAAGGATAATTTGGAAGAGGTGACCGATAAGAGGTTAAGAGCTCTAGAGGCAATAGAAAGAGACAAAAGAAGAGTGGCTAGAGATTATTACAAAAAGGTGAGAGCGAAATCATTTTCAAGTTGGTGACTTGGTTTGGAAGACGATTGTGCCTTTAGGCCATAAGAGCCAAAAATTTGGTAAATGGTCGCATAGTTGGGAAGGTCCTTTTAGAGTGGCTAAAATCGCTCCAGGTAATGCATATTTGCTAGAGTCACTTCAGGGAGAGCGATTTCATAGGGCTTTGAATGATAGGTATTTGAAAAAGTACTTCCCAAGAGTGTGGCAAAATGCCTGAAGTGTCGAAAGGCCGATATGGAGCATATCACCCTTAGCTCGTTCTGCTTTTGGCTCACTAAAGTTTGCCTTAATGCAGGGGGCATGTGTTGATAGTAAAAATGGCATTAATGGTCAAAATTATCAAAATATCAATTTTTGGTAGTTTTACCAGAAATATGTCGAGACCTGGCACAGTCCAGTCCAACCGGCCATGTAAGGCCAGTTTGACCGGATATGTAGGCCTGGTCAGACCGACCATATGGGCTCGGTCAGACCGTCCCAATCTGTATTTGATTCAGATTAGATGATTTCAGGTCTATTTTATCTCTAATTAATTATTGACGACTTGGAACCTGTGTCCAACTCAAATAGTGTCTAGACACTCATGACCAATCTCTATAAATAGAGGCAATGCCGATTCAAGGAGCCCCCCAAAACTCTAATAGATGCAATCTATTATTTCCTTGAATCGCACCGTTACTTTTCAATCTACCTATTTGCCCTAGGTTCGGTTTTAACGTCCATCTTTGCTTGTTTGTGATGGAAACCATCCTTCCACCTTGTCCTAATAACGGTAAGTCCTTGTTGGTTCGCTCATGAATCGTCTGTTTCATCCACGTAACCGATTTCTATCATGTTATCGGTTTTTACCGGTAATTCAGTCCCGTGGCTGAGTTACCCCTGGTTTTCTAGTGTTTTTTTGCAGTATTTCATCTCTCTTATCTTTGCCAAGAAGTTTTGAGAAAGGCACCAACAACAAGACAATTGCCGGAGGACCCATGCGATCAGATCTATCACTGACGGTTTGACCGGCGTTGACAGGCCGGTCCGACAGGGTTGTGCCATGCTATAATCCCATCGCCGGCACACGCCGGTCTGACCGTTGGCAAACGGTCGGTCTGACTTGTGGTGTGCAGTCAGGCCTCAGCGCATCCTTTTCTCTAGTGCCGGTTAGACCGCCGCTAGTAGGCTTGTCTCACCGCAGCTACCTAGTTGGTCTGACCGGCAGCCCTAGGCCGGTCTGACCGCACAGCCCCTATTCAAAATAATCGGTTTTAGCTAGCAGATTAGGTTTAATTATTTTAATTATTTTCTTACACATCGGTTAATTGAATATTATTCAGTCATATTATTTGATTGACTGACGACTCCATTATTTCCTCACCACTGTTTGAGGATCATCAGAATGTGGCATCGGCGTTGCATTACGCTTAAGGGTTTATTCCTAAGTATCCATAAACTTTTGGATCGCTAGATCGGCGTCCGTGTGTTTGGCACATTTTAGTGTCAACAGCTTCTGTAGCAAACAAGCGTGCTTTTGAGAAACATGCTAACGATTCTGTGGATGTCATCTGTCTGATGCTTGCCTGCATGTCCTCTGAGTTTCAGAAACATTATGAGGAACGTGATGTTTACGGTATTATGGTAGGTCTTAAGGCCATGTTTTGGAACTAGGCAAGGGAAGAAATAGGATTATGTTCTAGAGGAACCTCACACTGATGAACCAGGAGAGGATGCTTCTGTAGCAGACAAGTGTGCTTTTTAGAACATTCTAGTGATTCTATGGATGTGAGTTGTCTGATGCTTTCCTGCATGTCCTCTGAGTTTCAGAAACAATATGAGGAACATGATGCTTACAATATGATCGTATGTCTTAAGGGCATGTGTCAGAACCAGGCAAGGGCAAAAAGATACAATGTGTCTAAATGCTTGTTTGGTAGCATGCTGGCTAAAGGGAGCCCAGTGAGCCCTCACGTGATCAAGATGATTGGTTGCGTAGAGACTCTAGAGAGACTGGGCACTCCACTGGATCCGTACCTAGTTATTGATGCCATTCTCCAGTCGCTGCCACTGAGCTTTGAGCCGTTCATCATGAATTATAACATGGTTGGACTGGAGAATACACTAGATGAGTTGCATGGGATGCATAAAACTACTGAGGAGAGTATTGGGAAGTCTCCTAATCAAGTGATGATGATTTAGAAGGAGGGCAAGAAGAGGAGGATGAAAAATACTAAGACTACAGATTCGATCTCTAGTACGAAGTCTAAACTGACTGGAAAGTCCAAGTCTGGTCCTGCCAACTCTAATGTGTACCACCATTGCCACAAGCCTGGGCATTGGAAGCGCAATTGCAAGGTGTACCTAGAAGAGAAGAAGAACAAGAAGGGAAGTGGGACTTCCGCTTCAGGTATTAATGTTATTGAAATTAATCTTGCTACTCATCCAAATGATTAATGAGTATTTGATATCAGATCGATGATTCATACTTGCAAATCGTTGCAGGGGCTGAGTAGAGTAAGAAAGTGTACAAGTGGTGAGCTAGATATCTGCATCGGGAACGGTGCAAAGGTTGTAGTGTTGGCCATCAGCGTTTATTCATTATCGCTACCGTCAGGACTAGTTTTGGAGTTAAATAATTGTTATTTCATTCCCGTCTTAGGCAAAAACATTATCTCTTCTTCATTTTTAGCGTAAGATGGTATTGAATTCGTAATAAAGAACGAGAGTTATTCAATATTTTCGAATGGCATGCTCTATGATGTTTGTCCATTAGTGAATGGATTGTATATTCTGAGTCTTAACGATGCACACGTCTATAACATTAGTACTAAGAAACAACAACTCAATGATTTGAATCGTACCTATGTTTGACATTGTCGTTTAGGTCATATAAATGAGAAGCGCATGCAGAAGCTCTATAGTTATGGGCTTTTGGAGTCATTTGATTTTGAATCATATGACACATGCGAGTCTTGCTTACCTAGCAAAATGATAAAGACGCCTTTCACTGGACAGATGTAACGCCTAGATTTAATAAAACCTGTACTTTATTGAAATTCCATAGAAAATCAATAAAGCAAGATGTTCATCACACGACCACGTACAATTCGCCAATCAATCATGGTTCGTAGACCATATTATTACAAAAGAGTTAAATCAAAGAGAAACTAATAAAATAAATCTCCTAGATGAACGCCTCCTTCTAGTCTCGTGCCATGACTGGGTCGTTACTCCAGACCTTCATCCTCCTCGTAGTAGATGGCCTTTGGTGGTGTAAGTCAATGGGGGTGAGTACAATCGTACTCAGCAAGCCACTTAATGCAATTATAATGCAAAATAATAACAAGGAAGGTAGTGGCTTACTTTTGCGGACAAGCATATTTGTAAAGCATTTAATGTGATCAGGTTATTAGTATAGAAAATTAAACATGTGTAATGCATCATCTTCTAACTCGAGGGGTACAATCAGCCCACCCTCGCTCAACAGTCCTTACATGCCATGAATCACACATTCGTTCAAACAGAAAAAAACTAACTGCGATGAACATTGCCCAACCCGCCCTTGACCATGGGCATGACTTTTTGAAAAGATTATACTCTAATCAGAGACGTACCACTGTATCCACAAGGCACTCGTTTCCCGCACACCGCAGTGTGTACAATGACCCATGTCACGGGAAGCTTGTGCCAAAACCTTCAGCATGGAATGCACCAAATCGATAACACCCTCTTATAGGTTTCATACGGTGCCCCGACACATCGGGCCAACACCGTACCCCGCGCCTGCTCCCCAATTATCGGAGTTCTTTCGCGTGCGCCCACCAATGTTCTCCAGCACCACTAACCCCATGGAGGCAGGAGATTGGCTCCACACCATAGGGAAGAACCTGGATCTTCTCCCCTGCACCGACCGGGAGCGAGTGGCCTTCGCCACTCATCAGCTTCAGGGTGCCGCCGCAGAGTGGTGGGACAACTACCGCGAGTCCCAGCCTGAGGACCACGTGGTGACATGGGCGGAGTTCACTATCGCCTTCCGCGCCGCCCACGTCCCCGCCGGGGTCATCGTGGTAAAACAGCAGGAGTTCCGCGACCTGCAGCAGGGCAACCGGACCGTCATGGAGTATCTCCATGAATTCAACCGTCTTTCATGCTACACGCTAGAGGAAGTGCGGACCGACGCCCTCCACCAAGATAAGTTCCTCCGTGGACTTAAGGATGAGCTGTCCATCCAGCTCGTCGCCACCGACTACGCTGACTTTCAACGGTTGGTGAATAAAGCGCTCATCCAAGAGACTTAGTAGAACAAGTTGGACCTCAAGAAGAGGAAGATGATCGCCTTCAAGCATCAACAGGCGAATTCCTAGAGGCCCCGCTTCGTCCCTCTGCCACCAGCGCCCGCCTACCATCCTCAGCCCGCCTACAGGCCACCCCACGCCGCCAGTGGATCCAACGTCGGGCATCCCCGCCCCGCTCCACTAGCTCCGGCCACTCATCTGCTTCAACTGCCGTAAGGAAGGGCACTATTCCCACCAGTGTCCTCACCCCAAGCAGCCCCAAGGCACGGCACCCAACCAGGCAGTTCGTGCCCGCGTCAACCACATCACCGCGGAGGAAGCTCAGGAGGCTCCCGAAGTCATGCTCGATACGTTTACTACAATGTCCGTACTAGCTATGGTTTTATTTGACTCTGGAGCAACACATTCTTTCATCTCGGAAGACTTTGTGAAAACCCACAACTTGGACGTGCTCCCTCTATCTGTCCCCATGATGATTGCCACTCCAGGCAATAAAACCTTAGCCCACTTATACAGTCCTAAGGTTAAGATAGAGATCCAAGGAGTATTGTTCCGAGCCGAGCCAGTCCTCATTAAGTGCACCGGACTCGACCTCATCCTAGGGATGGATTGGTTGATGAAGCACAAGGGAGTGATCGACTGTGCCAACAAGTCCGTAACGGTGACCAACTCCGAGGGCGAAGCTGTCACTTTTCTGATGACCAACCGCAAACCTCTCGAGGCATCGCTCCACTCGCTAGCCCTTGAAGAAGTGCCCATGGTCAAGGAGTTTGTGGACGTCTTCCCCGAGGACCTACCAGGAATGCCTCCCAAGCGGGACATCAAATTTAGGATCGAACTTGTCCCCGGGACCACTCCAATCTCCAAGCACACATACCGGATGGCCGCAATTGAACTAGTCGAGGTCAAGAGCAACATCGAAGACCTGGAGCAAAAAGGGTACATCCGACCAAGTACCTCACCCTGGGGTGCACCGGTCATCTTCGCCATGAAGAAGGACAAGACTAAAAGGATGTGCGTGCATTATGAGCCTTGAACGACGTAACCATCAAGAACAGGTATCCATTGCCTCGGATCGACGACTTGTTCGATCAACTGAAAGGATCCTCGATGTTTTCCAAGATTGACCTCAGGTCAGGTTATCACCAATTGAGGATTAGAGAAGAAGACATACCCAAGACCGCCTTCACCTCCCGCTATGGACTCTACGAGTATACATTGATGTCGATCGGACTCACGAATGCCCCGACCTTTTTCATGAACATGATGAACAATGTATTCATGGAGTTCTTGGATATGTTCATCATAGTATTCATCGACGATATCCTCGTCTACTCCAAGACCAAGGAAGAACATGAAACCCACCTCCTTCTAACCCTCAGAAAGCTAAGGGAACAACAACTGTACGCCAAATACAGCAAGTGCGAGTTTTGGTCGTCAGAGGTGAAATTCCTCTGTCATGTTATATCTGCTGGAGGAATAGCAGTGGACCCAAC
The DNA here is from genome assembly GCA_019279435.1 of Zizania palustris. Taxonomy (NCBI): domain Eukaryota; kingdom Viridiplantae; phylum Streptophyta; class Magnoliopsida; order Poales; family Poaceae; genus Zizania; species Zizania palustris. The sequence goes on along the minus strand of JAAALK010000080.1, from coordinate 81,904,711 downwards.
CACCGTGGAAGCAGTGACCAACTGGCTGCAACCCACGACCGTGACCGAGATCCGAAGTTTTCTCGGATTAGCTAGATACTACCGCCGTTTCATCGAGAATTTTTCGAAGATCGCCAAGCCTATGACCAGACTGCTACAAAAAGAAGTAAAGTTTGAATGGACCCTAGATTGCAAAGAAAGCTTCCAAACCCTCAAGAAGAAGCTCATGTCAGCCCCTATTCTGACTCTACCAGACATCCGGGAAGACTGCCACGTCTACTGTGATGCCTCTCGCCAAGGTTTGGGATGTGTCTTAATGCAAGAAGGGAAGGTGATATCCTACGCCTCCCGTTAGCTGAGACCGCATGAGCTGAACTACCCAACCCACGACATGGAATTAGCAACCGTGGTTCATGCCTTGAAGATATGGAGACATTACCTTGTGGGAAATCGGTGTGAGGTCTTCACCGACCACAAGAGCCTCAAGTACATATTCACCCAACCGGACCTAAACCTCAGACAAAGGAGATGGTTGGAACTCATCAAGGATTACGACTTGGGCATCCATTATCATCCAGGCAAGGCAAATGTGGTGGCACACGCCCTTAGTCGAAAGGGGTACTGTAATTCCATCATGATACAAGGCCAAGCCCCTTTGCTTTACAAGGAGATGGAAAGGCTGAATCTAGGGATCACCACCCGAGCGTACCTTGCTGCCTTGGAGTCAAGACCTGTCTTGATAGACCAGATCCGAGAAAGGCAGAAGGAAGACCCGAACATCTTGGAGATCCAACAGAACATGCGGAAGGGTAAAGCCCCCGGATTCTCCGATGACGAGCATGGTACCATCTGGTTCAGAAACCGGATATGCGTACCCGACAAACCTGAGTTGAAGACCCTCATGCTTCAAGAAGCCCATGATACTCTATACTCCATACATCCCGGGAGTACCAAGATGTATCAAGACCTGAAGGAAAAATATTGGTGGGTCAGCATGAAGAGGGAAATAGCTGAGTATGTGGCCAAGTGCGACACATGCCGACGAGTCAAGGCAGAGCATCAAAGACCTGCTGGACTTCTTCAACCCCTCAAGGTCCCCAAATGGAAGTGGGAAGAGATAGGAATGGACTTCACCACGGGACTACCCAGGACCCAAGCTGGTCATGATTCGATCTGGGTGATCATCGACCGACTCTCCAAGGTGGCTCACTTCATCCCCGTCAAGACAACTTACACTGTCGCCAAGTGAGGAGCCATGCTGAATAGCGTCGGCCTCATGGCTCCAGAGGTGATGAGTCATTGTCAACGATAGTCAAAGAGGACAGAAGAAGAAAGGAGATATGTTGTTTCATGGGCCGCGTGTGACTCAGGTACACGGGCAGCGAGCGACTGTCGGGCTGAGAGAGCTGCGAAGTCAGGCTGGCCCAATCCGGGTACATGGGCCAGAAGCAATAGAAGACCCACTGGGCTGTTGACTAGGATTGACTCAGGTACACGGGCGGTGAGTGATTGCCGGGCTGAGAGAGCTGCGGAATCGGGCCGGCCCAATCCGGGTACCTGGTGCAAAGTCGGTGGAGGCTTTGTCAGTTTCAGTGCAAAACTGACAACCGTTGATTTTGTATCGGACTGTCCAGAAGAGAAGCCGTAGTCGCTACGAAAGCTTAGCTTCCGGATAAGTCATCTATATCTCTAGGCCCACAGCCAGTCAGTTGTGTCTGTAAAAATACCTAAGGGCAGTTGAGTCATTTTCTTTATTTTAGCGTCTGTAAAACCCTAAGGGGCTGTGGAATATTCTAGGTCTTTGGGCAGCCTATAAATAGGGCCCCAATCCCTAGGGTTGGACTGCCCCTTCTGGAATTCACTTTTCAATCCATTGGGTCATTTTGTTCCCTGTTTTCTCTCTCCTACTCATGTGTGCGCCGCCTGAGTTTTTTCTCCTGTGTTCATCCTGTTTCTTCACTGTTTTTGGAAGATTTTATTCCTCTCGGTGTGTGCGCAGTAGTTCATTTAATTCTTCTATTGTTTCGGTTTTGCACGCTGCTATTTTATACCTGAGTAGAAGCTTCTCTGTTGTTCGGCTTGTTCTTCACGAGGAGTACTAGTTTCTTGCTGTTTGCAAGTAGTACTACTTCACTGTAGCAACAGTACACTAGTACTCTAGGCTTGCTTTTTCCTGCGTAGCTTTTTGATCGAGTGACAGGGCCAAAGTCCCTTTTCTGGCTGTTTCTGGCGAAGCCCCTTCTCTCTGTTCGAAGTCCCTCAGCTCTGTGAGGCAGGCTTCGATCTGACATTCTCGAGGGCTTCGCTTGAACTTCGACTTCACTTTGTGTATTGTGTTTCTAGCTTCAAAGTACGTTTTTGTGCTCTGTCAGCTTGACATACTTCGACAGTCTTTGCGAAGGTGTTCCCTGTCTTGAGCTATTCGAAGTCAATACTTCGACAGGCTTCGAAGTTATCTTCGAAGCTAGTCTCTCCGGTAGACTTCACTCGACGTGAGTTCCTTCTTGCTGTCATTTTCGAAGGTCACAGTGTGTAAGTTCGGAGCTTGTCTTTCGAAGTTAACCTTCAGAGCGAAGGTCTCAACTTCGGTTGTCATACCTTGACCAACCTAGCTTCGAAGGTTGAGTGTAGGCTTCGACTTCGTCTTAACTGCCGTGTGTTTGGCTTCGCTTCTCTTTCGAATGTTGATTTTCTGTGAGCTAGTTCGAACCTTTCTGTTCGAAGTCTAGGCTTTTTGCCACACTCGAACTAGGCTAGACCAAACAACCTTCGGCACGTCAACTATAACCTTCGCTCGACTTCGACAAGCAACTTCGAAGCAGGCTTCGACACTACGAAGCAGGCTTCGACCAGCGAAGCAGGCTTCATCAAGTTTCGAACATGAGACATATTTCGAACAGTAACTTCTCATTCCACTCTTTGTGCACTTAGATTGCTGTACTGAGAAGTTTGATTTGCCCTGTCTTGTGTATACTGTTTATCTGTCTTTTAGCACTGTATCGATGTCTCTCTATTCTTAACAACAGTTGCTTCTAGGCTAGATACCTTTAGACTTAGGCAATCTGTTCATGCTTTGCTGCTTAGTCTTATGAGGTGCGTCGGGTATTGGGAGCAGGCCATTGATTCGAAAGAATTTTTAAGGCGCCCATTCACCCCCCTCTGGTCGCTACTTTCAGTCCTACACCAAGTTGGCTGAGTTGTATATGACCCAGATCGTGTGCCTACACAGAGTTCCCAAGAAGATCGTATCTGACCATGGGAGTCAGTTTACCTCTATGTTTTGGAAGAACCTTCAAGAGGAACTCGACACCCGACTGAACTTTAGCACCGCCTATCATCCACAGACCGACGGTCAAACCGAAAGGGTCAACTAGATACTGGAAGATATGCTTAGAGCTTGCGCTCTAGACTTTGGCGGAATGTGGGACAAGAACCTGCCCTACGCGGAGTTCTCCTACAACAATAGCTATCAAGCCAGCCTGCAAATGTCCCCGTTCGAAGCGCTTTATTGGCGTAAGTGCAGAACATAGCTGCTTTGGGATCAGACCGGAGAGTCGCAGCTGTTTGGGACATATATATTAAGAGAAGCCGAAGAGAAGGTCAAAATTATCAGCGATAGATTGAAAATAGCCCAGTCCCGACAAAAGAGCTATGCCGATAACCGCCGAAGAGACCTAACCTTTGAGGAGGGTGATTATGTCTATCTCCGAGTCACTCCCCTCCATGGCACTCAAAGGTTCAACATGAAAGGCAACCTAGCACACCGCTATGTCAGACCTTTTCAGATCCTCCGACGGCAAGGAGAAGTGGCATACCGACTAGAACTTCCTCCATCCTTGGCAGGAGTTCATGATGTATTCCACGTCTCTCAGCTGAAGAAGTGTCTTCGTGTGCCCGGCGAACAAGACGATCTCCAACAACTCAACGTCCAAGAGGATTTGACCTACATAGAGAAACCCGTAAAGATCTTGGAAACTAAGGAAAGAGTAACCAGGAGCCGTGTGGTTTGCTTCTGCAAGGTTTAGTGGGACAACCACCCCGTCGAAGAGGCCACATGGGAAAAGGAAGACGAGTTGAAAGCCCAATACCCTGAGCTATTCGAGTAGGTTCCAATCTCAAGGACGAGATTCTTTGTAAGGGGGATAGGTTTGTAACACCCCAAATTTCCAAAGAAATAAAAATATTATTTAATCTATTTTCCTGGGATTATTTATTTTGGAAATACCTTTAATGCCCTCCTTAAACTTTTTGAACTAGAACCTATATGAAAAGACCAAACCAGGGGCTAGAAAATTTTGTATATGACGCCAAGGCCAAGATATATTTTTGAGAATTTTTACAAATTTTTATCAACCTTGGAAGTAGCCCAAATATTTTAATCCATTTTATGTAATTATTTTTAATCAGAAAATCATTTAAATAGTAACGGGCCTCCCCCTCCCTTTCTCTCTTTCCCGGCCGGCCTAGCCCATTATCCCCGCACGCCCCGCATGACTAGTGGACCCCACTCATCAGAGACCCCCTCTCTCCGTGCACGCGCACCCGACACCCCGGCCCCACCTGTCGGCGCCAACCGACCCCTCTCACGGTTGAGCCCGACCCCACTCGTCAGCCACCACCCTCGCTCGCTCGCGCTCACTGGTCTATGGCCCCCGCCTATCGGGACCGTCATCCACCTCACGCCACCGCTCCCAAACCTCGCCGGCCGAATCAATTCCCCTCGGATCCGTCTCGCCGGCCCCTCCCCCAATGAATTGTCGCCATTACTCGGTCCCCCGCGCCACGCTGGCCATTTTCCCTCGTTAACCCACGCAATTAAGCCACGGGATCAGCGCTCGCGTGCATGGCAGACCTCGCCAGCGCCATTGAAGACCCCCCTCTCGGCTTTCCTTGTATACGTCACCCGTTATTCCCTGCCGGCACCTCTATTTAAGACGTAGGCCTCCACCGCGTTCGACCCCCACGACCAATCGCTGCGAGAATGAACAGAGCGCCCATAGCACTCTTCCTAACGCCACACCGCCGCCTTCACTCCAGCCGCCGCTCGCTATCGCCGGAGTTCCCCTCCGTCCTCATCGACCACACCGTTGTGACCGCAAGCACCACCCCAACCTCGGCCACCGCCCCGTCATCGACGACCCCCGCCGGAACACCACCGCCGACGAAGACCCGAACACCTCCACCGCTCTCGCTCATCGCCGGCCACGCTCCAACGACCCCAAGCCGCTCCGACGATACCCTCTTGACCCCCGCGGTGTACTGATTCTGTTTTAGCCCTTAGAACTGACCGTCGTAGCTCGCCGTGGCCTCTGATCCGCTTGCCATCCCCGGAGAAGACGACCGGCACGGGTCGAGTACCCGTGCCGTGTCGGATTTGATCCCGACCGAGCGATCGCGATCGGACGGCGCCTGTATCCCCTCGTGCGCGATTTAATCCGCGTCGTTGGATCTGATCGAAATGTTATGTTTTAATCTCGCGCGTCCATCGGTATTTAAAACCCACACTCGATCTGAGCTGCACGTTATGTACTGGTTCGATGTTTTAATCTCAGTCGTCCACGTCACTTTAACTCCCCCGCCTCGCCCTCGCGCGTTGGATCTGGATCCAACGGTCTAGATCGATCCGGTGCACGCGCACAGTGCGCGGGTTCACCGTGGACCCGAGGCTATTTTGTATTTAAATTAAATTCCAGAAACTAGTTTTAAACTTGTAAAATTCATATCTGGCGCATTTGAACTCCAAAAATTATCATTTCAATTACAGAAATTTTGTAATTTTATTCTCTACACATTAGTACAATAAAAATAATATGTTTACTTTGAATATTTCATTATTATTTATTAAAGTATTCAAATGCCCTTATGTTAAAATACAAACTTTATTATTTAAATTTCAGTAGAATTTATATTTATTCATTCCCTGTTAATATAATGAAGCCACTAATGTTTTCTCTGAACCTTTCATTTTAAATTAATTAGAAAGCTTAAGAAGAGATTATTTCACAATTAAAAATCCCTTTTAGAAAGGGCCATACTTCTTTATAGTTCATTTTAAATTATTTATAAAATAGATTTCAGAAACTAACAACTTGGTTTTCCTTAAATTAAACCAATTTAAACCTATGTGCTTGTTGTGTGGTTTTGTATTGTTTAAATTTAATGTTGTATTTATTTTACTTTATTTATATCAAGAAGACTACGACGTCGCCGAGGAGCCGGAGTACTTTCCCGAAGTTCCTCCCTCTCCCTTCGCTGAACAAGGCAAGTCACCAAACCAATCTTTTGAGCATATTGGACCCATGTTTTACTAAACTATCGCTAATACTCATAGGATATACATGCATTACTTAAATGAAACCCCTACAATATATTTATTATGATCCCCTGACCTTGATGTGCAACCCAAGCCATGCTCTCTAGCATAAACTCCTTGTCACCATATCGTTAGTATTATTAGCTAGTGTCCAATATATTGACACGATTGCTATAGGGTTAAAAATGAGTCGTAGCGATTGGTTCTACTATATGACCCCCATTATTCTCATCTTTGGAATTCTGTCGGTGTTGGAGTTGTGGTTGTGAGTGGATGCATGGTGGGTTTCGGGTGCAATCTAGGGCATTGGTCGGTAGCACCCAGGGCACTATAAGGACCGGTCTGCAGGATCCATTGCAATACACTTCCGTACTAACCACAAGTCTAATGGGTAAGTCCTAACTAAGGTATGGAGTGTTCCAAACCGAGGCCACCATTTGGAGATGGGTCAAGCAGCACCTGCGGGTGGCTTGTACCAATGTGGCGCAAAAGGGGGTGCGACGTTAGCCGGGATGCGGCCCGGCGCGCCGGCGAAACCTAGAGCGGGTGGTTATCGCTTGGAGCATTTCATGCTGAGGTTTTGGCATGAGTTCCCGTGGTATGGGTCATCTCGTTACACTTTGGTGTTTGGGATGAGTGCGTGCCTTGTGGGTACAGTAGTACATTCTAATCAGAGTCATAAATCTTTTCGAAAAGCCGAGCCCACGGTCAAGGGCGGGTTGCGTGACATCCCACAGTTAGTTTACTTTGAATATGTATGTGCATGATGATTTGACATGTAAGGACTGTTGTGCGAGGAGGGAAAACGTACTACTCGAGTTAGATGATATAATTGATGTCCATGTTTATTATTCCGCATGATTAAATTTGACTACACTAAATGCAATAACTGAAAAATGTACTTTTCCGCACTTTTAGCCATTATCCTTCCTTTGTTATCATCTTGCATTGTTACTTGCATCTGCGGTGGCTTGTTGAGTACTCTTTGTACTCATACCTGTTGGACACACAATTCAGAGGATGCTTACTACGAGGATGGTCTGGAGTAGCGACCCAGTCAAGAAGAAAGATCCTGAAGAAGGCGTTCGTCATGCAGTTTATTTTTATTATTTTAATTTCACTCTTATGTAATAATATGGTCTGCGTACCATGAATGCTTGTAGTATGTACATTGCCGCATGATGAATCTCTCGTATTATTCTTTTTCTTTGGAAATTCAATAATGTTCCAATTTGTTAAATCGGGGCGCCACAACTTCGCAGTGTCTGTTTTGGCGTAGCGAAGGTCCTAGCAAATCTTGTTTTCTATTTTTTACTTGTACGATTCTTTGTCTTCTGAAGGCTGTTCCGAAGCTACTTCGATTCGAAGTTGGCTTTGAGTTTTTGTGGGCTTCGAAGTGCTGGTTTGTGACTCTCGACTGTTCAAGCTTCGATAGCTTGTAGTACACTTCGTCAGTCTCTAGCTTCGCACGACTGCATACTTCGAACAGGCTCTGAACAACATCAGGCTTCGCACATTTGATACATACGTCAACAGCCTTCGCACATCAACTTCGAAGCAGGCTTCAGCCCATCAACTACAAGCCTCGCACATCAACTTCGAAGCAGGCTTCGACCCGTCCACTACAAGCCTCACACATCAACTTCGAAGCACACCTCTGGATCGACATCAACAATCTTCGATATTGCATAATTCACACAGGCTTCAACATCTACTACTCAGGCTTTGCATGACTCCTCCGAACAGGCTTCGACTTTGTCAGCCTTTGACAAAGGACTTCGAAGCATACTTTGGCACAACCTTCACAGACTTCGACGCTGCAGGCTTCGTCAAGTATCGAACTGGAGACAACCTTGAACAGTAACCTCTCATCTCTTTTTAACGTGCACTCAGAGTTATTGCTGTGATGGTTTATTTCTGTGAACCATGATCTGCCCAGGTTTTAAATGCTTTGTTATTCTGCATATTAGCATTGTATTGGTGTTTCTTTGTCTAGGACACCGGTCGTTTATAGGCTAGATACTTTTATGCTTTGACGATCTGTTTGCGTTTTCCTGCTAAGACTTTTGAGGTGCGTTGGGTGTTGGGAGCAGGCCATTGATTCGAAAGAATTTTTTAGGCGCCCATTCACCCCCCCTCTGGTCGCTACTTTCGGTCCTACAAGTGGTATCAGAGCCTGGTTAGGGTTTTTCCTTACCGTCTTTGGAAGCTTATGGCTATAATTATTGGAAGACTCGCATGCAAGCCTATGTCATGAGCCAAAGCTCGGACATCTGGGACATTTGTATTCACGCTACTTTCATAGTGTTGCCTGTTGCTGAGCGCACTACTCCAGATATTGTTGCCCAGCATCAAAACAACAACAAAGCGGTGAATATTTTGTTTTCTGGTTTAGGTCCCACTGAATTTGAGCGTGTGAGCCATCTCACCACTGCAAGAGAGATTTACGCTACCCTTCAGGCACACCATGAGGGGATAGCCCAAGTCAAGGCTCGGCTCTATCAGACCTACCAGCGTGAATATGAGAATTTCACACAAAAGCCGGGTGAATCTGTTGAAGTGTTATTTGGTCATTTTCAATCGATCATAAACAAGCTTCGGGACAACAAGCCTGAGGGTGTTCAGTTAGTCTCAGATCATGAGTAGGCGCTCAAGGTTCTCCATACCTTGGACCCTAAGATCTGGGAGATCAAGGTATCCTCTATCATTGAGAGCACATCTTATGATACCTTGACCATTTCTGAGTTGTTTAGCAAGATGAAGGCCACTAAGGTTGATACCCAGTTGAGATCAAATCTCACTGGCTCTGTATCAAAAAACCTGGCCCTTGCTACACCTTCTGTTAACCCCTTCTCTGTGAGCTGTGTTGGGTTCTCTTTGATGTCTATCACTGAGGACCAGCTCGAGTCGTTAGGAGATGATGACATGTGTCTTTTTAACAACCGGTTGCGTCGTGTTTATGACAAGAGAATGTTCAAAAGACACGTCACAAAGACCGGATGCTTTGAGTGTGGTGATCCAGGTCACTTCAGTGCCGGCTGCCCCAAGTGCAATGGTCACATGAAGGGCACCGATGGTGGCTTCCACGACTCCGGCAAGCATGACAGCTCCTCCTTCACCAAGGGCAAGCCAAAGACCAGATTCTTCAAAAAGGCCCTGAAGGACTACCGGCGTGAGAACAAGAAGCGCGACAAGGCCTTCTTCGCCGAGATGGAGAATAGCTACTCCAAGCGGTCCACGTCTTCTTCCTCTTCATTGAGCTCAAGCGATGAGGAGATTGTCAATCAGGAAGGGGAAGGACAAGGACGATCCGGCGGGCCTCTACTTCATGGCCTTCGGGGAAAGGCCGAAGATCCACTCACATCGACGCCGAAGATCCCGCAAGAGCTTCTACTCAATGGCTCTTGGGGATAAGGAAGAGAAGGGCTCCTCCGATGACTCCGACGACGACGAAAATGAGATGGTATCATCTTATGAACATGAAATCATTGATTTACGTGAAAGTAATCGTCAGGAGTTAAAATATCGGGAAAAACTGCTTAGAGGGGCTAAGAAGAGGATAGATGAATTGGAGAGTGAGCTTGCCGTGGCTAATGACAGAATTGAGAGTCTATCTTCTTCCCCTTGATTGGGTGATAGCAGTGAGTGCCCAAAGTGTGAGGTGCTTCTATGTGACCTGTCAACTCTGAAGTCCAGGTACACAAAAAGGGTTGATGAGAGGGACGCTTTGGCCACAAAGCTTGAGAGCACTCAGCTGGAGCTGAAAGATGCTCATGCCACTGTCATCATGCCCTGCGCTGATTGCCCATCCCATCTAGCTAGTCTAGCTCAGCTGAAAGCCAAGGGTGATGAGCATTTGAGCGAGTTGGAGAGAGTTAGAACTGAGCTGGGGCAGACTAGGCTAGAGCTTGTGACACTATCAGTTCCTCCCACTGTCTGTGAGAACTGCCTGTCTCTTAGATTGGATTTAATTAAGCTGAAAGCTGAGAAGTCTGTCCAGGTTTATAGAGAGTGTGAGACCTGCTTGTCTCAGGTGGAGGTACTAGCTTCCTTGAGAGAGGAGCTAGCTGATGCCCAAAATGAGAACTTTTGCCTTCGTTCAATCCTGAGTTGGATCAGTGCCAGAGAGCCACAGCTCGGCATGATGATCCAGCAGTTTAAGAGGCAGGATGGGTTTGGGGTAGGCTACACCTACACCAAGGTTGACTTTGAGAGGGCTATTAGCCGGGCAGTGGAGTGGAGTAAAATGACTCCTGAGCAGAGATACCCAAGACTCACTACACTATGTATTTTCAGGCTAGTCAGCCCAAGGATAGAGTGTTCCAAGAATAGCCTAAAACTCCACCCAAGAAGCCCATCTGGGTTCCAAAGCCCAAACACCTCTGCACTTCTCTAGACTCTCTTCCTAGACCCTCTCACACCAAGAAGACTACACCAAACACCACTAAGCCCAAGAACCCCAAGCCTCAACAACATCCCAAGAAGCCCACCTATCATTGTGAGTACTATCAGAGAGACGGGCATCTTACGGAGTTTTTCTTCAGGAGGAAGCGGGTTGAGAGAGCAGAGAGAGCTCGTGGTGGTCAGGAGTAGTTCTACCAGCAGGGTGGTAGACTAAGAGTTCCTCGATGCGGGGAGAGGCTGGAGGCCAGGCCGCATCATGTAGGTGGTGGTAGAGGACACGACTTTCATGCCCGTGCTCCAGATGGTGGTGGTCGTTCCGGCAGAGCTCCAGGCCGTTTTGGTTACGGTTCTAGACCTCATGGCTGAGGTTTTAGGCAGAACCATGGACCGCGCTTTGAGCCGCGTTTTGGTCCAAACTCTTATGATTATTTCTGCTTTCCGTCTTTTGAGCAGATGGCACGACACTAGTTTAGTTCTTTTGCTAAACCCGATGTCGGACCATTTGCTGCCCCTTACAACCACTGATTGTGCAGGATCGGGGACTGGAGGACGTTTGGATCATGGACTCAAGATGTTCTCGCCACATGACGGGACATCACAGATGGTTCTCCAGTCTCTCCCCCGAGCTCCAAGGAATACATCATCTTTGGGAACAGTGGTCAAGGGAATGTACAAGGCATTGGCTCAATTCGCATCTCAAACCATTTCTCTTTGAAGAACGTTGCTTTGGTTGGAAATTTGAACTTCAATTTGATTTCTGTTTCGCAACTTCTTGAGGATGGTTTGGAGGTTCGTTTTAAGAAGGGCAGTTCTTCTGTGGTTGATTCTAGAGCGTCTTTGATTTGCTAGATCTTACCTTTTGGTAAGGTTTTTTGGATTGACTTCTCTAGTTATTTTGGCCCTTCTCAATGTTTGATTGCTGGATCCTCCTCTGAGCTCTGGAAGTGGCATAGGATGTTGGGCCATTTGAGTTTTGATCTGCTAGTCAGGTTGAGCTCTATGGACCTCATTCGAGTATTGCCCAAGCTTAAGATGGAGAAGGATCTAGTTTGCCATCCCTGTCATCACGGGAAAATGGTTGCCGCTTCTCACTCACCTGTGACTCAGGTGATGACTTCGTACCCGGGAGAGCTGTTACACATGGACACTGTTGGTCTAGCTCGGGTGCGCTCAGTCGGTGGGAAGTGGTATGCGCTTGTGATTGTTGACAATTTTTCTTGATTCTCGTGGGTTTTCTTTTTGGAGTCTAAGCACTACAACAAAACAGGGAACTTCCGTCGGCCAAAGCCGACGGAAGTTAGCCCTTTCTCGATGGAAGAAGCTAACTTTCGTCGGCAAAAGGCTAATTTCCATCGGCATTTGGCCGACGGAAGCGGGTAGACGGAAGTTAGCTAACTTCCGTCGGCCAAACCTAGCCGACGGAAGTTACCAGGAAATCGGTAACTTCCGTCGGACAAATCCTAGCTGACGAAAATTACTTTTTTTTTCTTTTTTCTGTCGACAGGCCAATAACTTCCGTCGGCTAATGTTGGCCGACGGAAGTTAACTAAAAATTCAAAAAAAAAGAAAATACTAAAAATTCCGTCGGCTAATGTTACAAATTAGAGTAAGGACACACAAGAACATTGCACACTCGTTGCGCCACATATGTACATCTTGCAGCATAAGTTTAACATTAATTTTGTTTAACACTTTGGGCAACTGGATGTCATGGTATTCGTCGCAGAGTTACATCAAAGAAAATACCAACATAGTTTGGCACATCGGAACTCAATACTTGAGCTTCACTACAGGATGGTACAACAAGAGTTGGCTTTCTTGGCCTGCTTGTAGAACATCTGCATAAAGAGGGAAAAACAGCACAAAAGATCACCAATGAACCAATTGATTAACAACGGAAACTATTATCAGCGGAAACAGGGTTGATCTATGATATGCCAACTTTTCATACCATAATAACCCAACGAGAACATTCCTACCTGTAAAGCAGCACTTAGATCTGAACTCTTTTCCACTAGGCTATCCAATCTTTCGCCTCTCGCAAGCACGCTATCGATGGTCTTGTGCTGCAATGTTCCAAATTATGGACAAGTGGACAACATATGAATAATTTGGCATAAACAGAGCAAAAACATAACAAACCTCAGCAGTCATTATTGGAAATACCCATCTAGCCACATAAGTAACAAATAATCGAAAGACACACATCAAGAAAAATAGAACTAAGTAATACCCATGCACATTGAACTAAGTAATATGCTAGCATAGGGATACAAAGCGAGGACGCGCAGATTGCGGAAGCCCCCGGCGATGACGTCAAGGTCGTCGTCGATGACGCCGGGGTAGAATGAGCGGGACGGCGACTGGGAGAGGTCCAGATCGAGGACGCCCGAGAAGCGCGCAGCCATGCGGCGTAGCATGGTCGGGCCAGCACGCGCGCACAGGCGCTGCCGCTCGGAGCTCTGGATCCGCAGCCAGCGGCGGCACACGAGCCCGAACGCGTCGCGCTCCGCCTCGGGCCCCAGCCGCACGTGCACCCCGCGGAGCTCGTCATCGGTGGAGGCCATGGAGGCGGTGGAGGTGGGCGGAGGCCGGGGAGGCGGGCGGAGGCTGGGGAGGCGGGCGGAGGCGGCGGAGGCCGTGGAGGCGGCGGCGTTGAAGAAGAGAGAAGGGGAAAACCTAGGGTTAAAACAAGGCATGGGCTGGGAAAAAGAGGCGCGGCCTGCAAAAAAAGCGCGTGTACTTAACTTCCGTCGGCCATATCTAAAGCTGACGAAAGTTAATTTTAACTTCCGTCGGCTTTTATGCTGGCCGACGAAAATTAAGGGATTTATACCGAGCGGAGAAAAATGCCTTTATCTTCCGTCGGCCACTGTGAAAAGCCGACGAAAGTTAGCTTAACTTTCGTCGGCTCCTTTAGGCCGACGGAAGTTAGCTAACTTCCATCGGCTTTTCGAAAAGCCGACGGAAGATAAAATAGCCGACGAAAACTTTCTGTTTTCTTGTAGTGAAGGATGAAACTTTTCATTTTGTTCATAACCTGATTTTGAAGCTGAAGAATGAGAACAATGGTCGGATGCGAGCAATTCGCTCTGACAATGGCTCTGAGTTCAAGAACTCTCAGTTCGCCAGCTTCTGTAGTGATCAGGGTCTTGACCATCAGTTTTCTGCTCCTTACACTCCCCCACAGAACGGCGTCGTGGAACGAAAGAACCACACACTAGTTGAGATGGCCAGGACGATGCTCGATGAGCATAGGACTCCTAGGCGCTTTTGGGCTGAATCCATGAACACAGCTTGCTATCTTGCCAACCGCATTTTTCTTAGAGCTTACCTTGGTAGGACTTCATATGAGTTGCGGTTTGGCAGACAGCCCAAGGTGAGCCACTTGCGAGCGTTTGGCTGCAAGTGCTTTGTGCTCAAGAAGGGAGGGCATTTGGGACAAGTTTGAGTCTCGTTGCTGGGATGGAGTTTTCTTGGTTATGCGTTGCATTCTCGAGGCTTCCGTGTTTGGAACCTCGACTCCCAGCAGCTTGTCGAGACTTGCGAGGTTTCATTTGATGAGTTCTTGCGTTCTTTGACTCCTTCTTTTGAGCTTTCTATTGATGGTGAGCTCGGATAGTCCATCTTCGAGGAAGATGATGACACTCCAGCTGTTGATGAGGGTGGGACATCTGCACAGCCTGCAAAACCCATACCTTCAGAGACTTTGACTGAGGACGAGGGCGGACCTCTGATCACTTCTTCCACTTTGATCGAGCCCACTCATTCGAGTCCAGAGGTGCCAACTGCTGACTCCGGTGAGGTGACTTCAGATCACCAGGGATCCCGAGCAGTTCAGCGTGATCACCCCTCAGAGCTCATCATCGGTGATTTGTCTGAAAGGACTTTGTGTTCGTCTGTTGACTCTCTTGCTGTGTTTGCTGAATCTGCTTTTGTTGCATCTTTTGAGCCCAAAGATGTTTCTCATGCTCTTTCTGATTCGAATTGGATTAATGCTATGCAAGAAGAGCTTGAGAATTTGGTCCGCAATCGGGTTTGGGACACTGGTTAAGCTGCCACCCGAATGCAACACCATAGGCACCAAGTGGGTGTTCAAGAACAAGCAAGGTGAAGATGGGGTTGTGGTGCGCAACAAAGCTCGACTGGTTGCCCAGGGTTTTTGCTAGAAGGAAGGTATTGACTTTGAAGAAACTTTCGCCCTTGTTGCCCGTCTTGAGTCCATTCGCATTCTCTTAGCTTTTGTCGCTTCGAAGGGTTTTAAGCTTTTTCAAATGGATGTCAAGAGTGCTTTTCTAAACGGGTACATAGAGGAGGAGGTTTATATTAGACAACCCCCTGGTTTTGAGAATCCTAAGTTTCCTCGACATGTTTTTAAGCTGCAGAAAGCTTTATACGGTCTGAAGCAAGCCCCTAGGGCTTGGTATGACCGATTAAAGCAGTTTTTGTTGGGGAAGGGCATTGTGATGGGTTTTGTGGATAAAACTCTTTTCTTGCTCAGAGATGCTTCAGATTTCTTAGTCGCTCAGATTTACGTGGACGATATTATCTGTGGCGGTACTACTGACGCTCTTGTGTCCAAGTTTTCTGAGCAGATGCACAGTGAGTTTGAGATGAGCCTCATGGATGAGCTCAAGTACTTCTTAGGGCTCCAGATCAAGCATACCAAGGACGGCACCTTCATCCACCAGGGTAAGTACACTCGGGACATGTTGAAGAAATTCGACTTTGGTGGAGAACTGAAGCCTCAGATGACCCCAATGAGCACATCTGGGGGCCTGGACAAGGACGAGAGCGGCGTCAAGGTCAACGAGAGAGAGTTTCGAGGGATGATTGGTTCGCTGCTGTACTTGACAGCGACGAGGCCAGATATACAATTTGTCGTGGGACTGTGCGCGCACTTTTAGTCTTCACCACGCGCGTCTCATCGACAGGCTGTCAAGCGCATTTTCAAGTATCTGACCTATGCGCCTGATCTTGGTCTTTACTATTCAGCATCATCATCTCTTGATTTATCTGGCTTTTCGGACGCTGACTTTGGTGGGTGCCGGTTGGATCGCAAGTCGACTTCCGGTGCTTGCCAGTTTCTTGGTTCTTCTCTTGTCTCTTGGTCTTCTCGAAAGCAATCTGGAGTTGCACTTTCGACCACTGAGGCTGAGTATGTAGCTGCTGCTAGCTACTGCTCACAGTTGGTTTGGATGATTTCCACGTTGTGAGACTTTGGGTTGTTCTTTCCTACCAGAGTTCCTCTGTTTTGTGATAGCACCAGTGCAATTATTGTAGGAAAAAACCCTTGTCTCCATTCAAAAACCAAACACATTGATGTGCGCTTTCACTTTCTGAGGGATCAATATGAGAAAGGTGTCATTGACCTTGTTCATGTTGATACCCATCATCAGTTGGCTGACATTTTCACCAAACCCCTAGATCAGTCTACCTTTGAGCGTTTACGAGGGGATTTGGGGGTTGTGTATCCTTTTTAGGATATTTTGCGTTAGTTTTCTTTCTTCTTTACTCTTTTCTTGAGTCTTTTTTTGTGTGTTCATATCATACATATTCACATATCAAACTTTTGAGCCTGCTTCTGTTATATGATTGAACTGCTTTACATAGTCTAGCTGGTACATCCTTTTGATTACTTGTCGATGATCATGCTTTGTTTCAGTTCACTTGATATGTCTGATATTTGTCATATGCATGGCTTTTTTTCTTTAAAATTGAAAAACGGTCACCATTTCTTCTGGTAACTAGCATGTGTAGGCTGAATGCTTTTGCTATCTGTTACATGCCTTGTAGCTAGTTCCTCACTTAGATGCAGATATGCAACTTGGACATTTATATGCTTTAACATGGAAGATGTGCTAAAAAATGATAAAAACAAAAATTAATGAAAATTCCATGCCTTTTTATGCTTGCGTTGAAAAGATCCAAGTGGGTTTGCTTTGTTGCATTGCATTGTTTTGGACTACGTACTATAGCACTTTGGTATGAACTAGGACAGTGTAGTGTATGCCAAGACCAATATATTAAGCTTCTGATGGTCCAGTTCTGGCCTAGGCTTGACTTGGTCGGTTAGCATAAGGTTTGACATGCAAATAACCTCTGGCAAAAAATGAAAAAGGAAAAAGAAAAAGCCTGAAAATTGAAATGATAACAAGTTTGCTGAAGCACTTTGTTTTGGACAATGCTTATCATGGCAGATAATAGTTAGCTTCTGCATCTCATGCTTTACCTTGCTTGTCAACTTGGAAAATGTGGTGATCCTTTTGTTTGCAAAAATTAAAAAATGCGTGCTAATGACTTTCTTTAGATATTATCTATTTGCAAAAATTAAAAAATGTGTGCTAATGACTTTCTTAGACAGTATGTCTTTTGCTATACCTGCTAGATGTTGTAATTGTAGTCAATCATATCTAAGAAGCATGCTTTCTTCACTCCACCTACATCCGAGCTGCATTCTTTGCATATTTTGAGGGGAGTTGCATTTCAGGGGGGGTCTATGTCTTTTTAGAGTGCATTTAATCTCACTTGATGAGTTCAATTGTCAACAAGGGGGAGAAATTTTGGGAGAAGAGTTTAAGGGGGAGTTTTGGCTTTCTCTAGGATTTGTTTTAGGGGGAGTTTTTGTCCCGTGTGTCCTTGCTTTTTGAATATCTTTGTTCATAATTCTGAGATTGCACTCATTTTGACCTTTTATTTCTGGTTAACCATAATGACCGCTTTCTTGCTTTTGTTTGGCTTTTGGTCATTAGGGTTAAACTTTTACTTTATTTTCTTCTTCTCTGTTTTTCTTGTGTTTCTGTTTTCGTGTTTCCACATGTGTTCACAGGTACTGAAGAGCTGATGAAGAGAAGTGTTGACAATGCAGTCATCAAGGGGGAGATTGAGGAGCCATCCTGAAGAGCGTGGGCCTTGTAACAGCCCCAGAATTAAAAATAAAATAAAAATGAGGAAAATAAATTTTCTGGAATAAAATGGTTTATTTAATTACAGAAAAGGCTAAAAGAAACCAATTAAAGCAAAACAGGGAGAAATATTTCAAATCTAAAGCTGAAAAATTTATGGTGGAAACTAGAAGCCAAGAAATATTTTTGAGAATTTTTACAAAATTTAGCAACAGTGCTTCAAGCCTTAAGAAAATAGTTGAATTTCTGGAATTAATTTAAATGGAAAAGACATTTTAACTCATTAATGGGCCGCCTCCCTCATTTCCCCTCAGCCTGGCACAGTCCAAGACTGCACCCGCTGACAGGCGGGGCCACCCTGTCGGCGCTCCCCCTCGCCCTCTCTCCCCGCACCCGCGCCCCGCTTAGGTCCACCACCAGCCTCACACGCGCCCCCAGCCGCTGACGTCCCGGGCCCGCTTGTCGGCGCCCGCCCTCTCTCCTCTCCGCGCCCACGCCCCGCCTGGTCCCAGCTGTCAGCCACCCCTCTGCCGCTGCCACGCTCGGCCCACCTGTCGGCCCCTTCTCTTTCGCTCGTAGCCACTGACAGGTGGGGGCCACCTGTCAGATTCATCTTCTACAATGGAAGGGGATCTCGACCTCCATTCCCGTCGGCCACCCTTCCAATTCCGCTGCCTGCCACCCATTTTCGACAAATTGGGCCCACGCCGGGGCTTAACTTTCTCCGGTGATCCCCTTCCCTCGGATCCCCACGCGTTTTCGCCATTATGGAAGCTAATCCGATCACATGGAAGTTCGCCGGCGCATTTTTGGAAACCTTCGGGTTCCTTCCCTTCCGACACCGGCAAAGCCCCTATTTAAACCCCGTGACCTCACTGCCACCAACCATCCCGTTCTCAGCCCAAGCCATCTTCATCCGACGGAAAGCGACGCCAAACCCTTTTTCTTCTCTGTTTTAACTCCGGTGAGCCCTCGCCGGTGGTCCAAGCCACCACCGCCCTCGCCGACAACCCCGCCGGGACCGTCGTCGCCACCTCTCCCTCAACCTCGCCTCCGTTCGAGTTCCCCGCCAACGGATCGCCGTCGCCACCATCGAGCCAAGGGGTCCCGCCGCCTCTTCCCATCGCCGGCCGCCATCAGCCACCCTTCGCCTCCGTTTTCGTCGCTGTCGGAGGCCGCTTGTCGTCGCGCCACCAGAGCCAGGGACGAAGACCTCGGTCCCTCCCCGTGCCGCGTGCGTGCCGGACGAGTTCTCCGCCATGCGATCACGGATGGACGGCTGCGATTAGATCGGCCACGGATTTAATCCCATCCCTCGGATCGCACTGAATTGGTACCATTTAATCAGAGTCGTTGATCACTATTTAAAAATCTTGGATCAATCTCGTGCGTCCACGCGTACCGGTTCGATTTCTTTAATCACAGCCGTCCACTGTGACTTAAACACCCCGCCCCGCCAGCGACCATCGGATCTGGATCTGACGGTCCAGATTGGACTGGTCCACGCGCGCAATCAACGGTTCACGGTGAACCCAGTTCACCGTGGACCACAGACTGTTTTCTGGTTTAAATAAAATTCATAAAATATGTTTAAACTTTGAAAATTCATATCTTGCTCAATTTAGCTCCAAATTTGACCCTTTCAATTCTGGAAAATTTGTCTCTTTATTCTCTACACTTTTATACAATAAAAACAATATGTTTATTTGGCACATAATATTCTTATTAAATAATAAAGAAAAGTCCCATTTAGGATTTAATTTATATCTCATTTAAATAATTCAGAAAAACCTTTAATAAATTATATATTAATTTCAGATGATATAGTGACTCCACTTCACTGTTTTTAATACAATAAAATAGAAGGTTCATCTTGTCTATTTAAATAAAGGCCCTTTTAGGATATTTAATTAACTCATATAATAAAAAGTCAACTCTTTACAAACATATCATAAGAAACTTATATAATAACTTCAGAAGACCTAATAACTTAATTTCACTATTTTTACTGCCATAAAAACAATAAGGTTGTTTTATACCTTTTTACTTCATCTCTAAAAAGGTAAAATAAAAACACTTTAGGAAAAATACTTATATCAATTTATAAAATTCAGAAACCTCTTTAAAAATTAATATTAAATGATTAGGTAATAATTTCATGATATTTAAGACTCTATATCCTTTATTTAAACCAACAAAAACATGTATGCTTGTATGATTGGTTTTTGGATTGTTTATTGAATGTTGTGTTTACTTTTCCGTATCGAGAAGATTACGTCGCCGTCGACGATTCAGAGTCTTACCTCGAGGTTCCACCTTCACCGTTCGCGGATCAAGGCAAGTCACAGAACCTTCCTGTGGAAATAGTTGATCATCATTGAGCCCAGTTTTTCATAATTACCGCTATAACTCATAGGATAATATTGCATTAGTCTAAACTCAAGCCCTAACTTATAATTATTAGATCCCCGTCCTTGTGTGTAAACCCAAGCCATGCTTATTGAGCCTAAACTCCTTGTCACTCTACAATATATTATATTAGCTAGTGTCCAATGTACCGACACAACTGCTATAAGGTAAAAGAACGAGTCGTAGATAGATGGATTCTGCTATATGATTTACCCCGTTATTCTTGTCCCTGGATTCTGTTGGAGTTGGCTATGTTATAAGTATGGTGGGTTCCGGGTGCAAGCTAGGGCATTGGTTGGTCACACCTGGGGCACTATAAGGACCGGTCTGCGGGATCCGTTGCAAAGCACTTCCGTACTAACCACAAGTCTAGTGGGTAAGTCCTAACTAGAGGTATGGATCGTACCAACTTGGAACACCATAGTGGAGGGGTACAAGGGGCAAGCATGCGGGTGACTTGTACCGATGTGGCTCAAGGGGGGGTATGGCGTGGCCCGAAGTGACTGGGAAAACATACGAAACCTATAAAAGGGTGTTATCGAATTGGTGCGTTCCATGCTGAAGGTTTTGGCCCGAGCTTCTGGTGACAGGAGTCATTTAACACACTGCGGTGTGCGGGAAATGCGTGCCTTGTGGGTACAGTAGTACACCTCTGATCAGAGTAATAAATCTTTTCGAAAAGTCGAGCCCACGGTCAAGGGCGGGTTGTGTGACCTCTCACAGTTAGTTTACTATTATGTGAATGTATGTGTTATTCATGGCATGTAAGGACTGTGGAGCGAGGGTGGGCTGACTGTACCCCTCGAGGTAGAAGATGATGAAAGATGATGGATGACTCATGTTTACTTTTCTGCAATAATAACTTGATTACATTAATTGCTTTACAAACTGTGCTTTTCCGCAAAAGTAAGCCACTACCTTTCTTGTTATTACCTTGCATTATAGTTGCATTTGGTTTCTTGCTGAGTATGATTGTACTCACCCCCGTTGACTTACACCACCAGAGGCAGTCTACTACGAGGAGGGTGAAGGTCTAGAGTAGCGACCCAGTCAAGGCACGAGACTGGAAGAAGGCGTTCATCTAGAGGATTTATTTTATTAGTTTATCTTTATTTAATTCTTTTGTATTAATATGGTCTACGAACTATGATTGATTGACGTATTGTACGCAGTCGTGTGATGAACGTCTTGTATTTATTGATTTTCTATGGAATTTCAATAAATTCCCGGTTTTATTAAATCGGGGCGTGACAGGCCTCATGGCTCCAGATGTGATGAGTCATTGTCACCGGAAGTCAAAGAGGACACAAAGAGAAGAGAAGACCTACTGCATCTGGGCCGCGTGTGACTCAGGTACACGGGCAGCGAGTGACTGTGGGGCAGAGGGGCCGCGAAGTCAGGCTGGCACAATCCGGGTACATGGGCTAGGAGCAGCAGAGGATCCACTGGGCTGTTGACCAGATTGACTCAGGTACACGGGCGGCGAGCGATTGCCGGGCTGAGAGAGCTGCGGAATCGGGCCGACCCAATCCGGGTACCTGGTGCAAAGTCGGTGGACACTTTATCAGTTTCGGCGCAAAACTGACGACTGCTGATCTCAGATCGGACTGTTCTGAGGCGAAGCCGTAGTCGCTACGAAAGCTCCGCTTTCGGATAAGTCATCTGTAAATAGGAGTTTACTATTTTGTCCTTAGGCCCACAGTCAGTTAGTCGAGTCTGTAAAAATATCTTAAGGCCAGTTTGGTCTTTTCCATTTATTTCAGCGTCTGTAAAAAACCCTAAGGGTCTGTGGAATATTCCTAGGCTATTGGGCTGCCTATAAATAGGGCCCCAATCCCTAGGGTTAGGTTACCCATTCTGACATCCAGTTTAATCTCACTAAAAGTTTAGGTCACTTTTTGTGTGCATTCCCTGGTGCATTGTCCCTCCCCCCCCGCCGCCATCAGTTCCTGCGCATGGCATATTGTTCATCACAAGTAAATCAAACACTGCGTTTTTGTCTCCAAGGTTTCTGATCGCCTTGATTTGTCTCTATTGATCGAGATATTTCTCCACCGAACAGTTTCTGCTTATTCTACTCGGTTCTTACCCAGGCGCATAGAGCACTTCATCTATTCTAGTACCTATTGTTTTGCTTGCCTAGGGTCTCTAGCGTTGCACATCTATGTTCAGCTTTTTGGTAGCAGCAATAGCTATAGTTTGATCTGAGTTTTGTAGTGTAGA
>JAAALK010000080.1:81795532-81882378 GCA_019279435.1 Zizania palustris | reverse complement strand
TCAGCTTTTTGCGTGTGGTTTCCAAGGCAGCCAAGAAATTTAGCATTGCATGTTATTTCCTGCTACGTGCGCTACAGCTTTTGGCGAAAAAATATATCACGTTGCACATGTTTTCAGCACATAGAGAAGATTTGTTGTGGCGGACGAGCAAATAGATGAAGGTTAGTGTTTATCTCCTAAGTGTTAATTAGTAGTTAATTTTATCTCCTATTTTTTAGTAGATCAGTTTTAGAGATAATCATCTATAAATTAATTAGCTGAAAATCTGTTTAGAAATTTTGTGGGAAATTTAATCTACCTAAATATTTTAGTACTCGTATATTTGTATTTTAATATTCTTTAATCTGCTCGTATAAAAAGAAAAATTATTATTAGTCGCAGTAATATTTTTATTATAGATTACTTGAGATATTTTAGGTTTATTTCTAAATTAATTTCTGGATACGCATGTTTTATTTATTGATTGCTATTTTATTTTTAGATGAAATATAAATATCTCGTGATTTATCTAGGTGTTTTATATACTGCAGTATTTTTATTTAGTTTATCTTTAATACCATTTAACTTAAGATACCGGT
The DNA here is from genome assembly GCA_019279435.1 of Zizania palustris. Classification (NCBI taxonomy): domain Eukaryota; kingdom Viridiplantae; phylum Streptophyta; class Magnoliopsida; order Poales; family Poaceae; genus Zizania; species Zizania palustris. The sequence continues at coordinate 81,881,800 of JAAALK010000080.1, read as the reverse complement.
CAATTTTTAACCTAGACAACTTTAATTCCTGAAATTTGCTTTGCAAATATTATTTGTCTAGTTAAGTTTATTTGGGTGGTGGATTAAAATATAGTTTAGCAAGAAATTTTTAGGCGCCCATTCACCCCCCCTCTGGTCGCTACTTTCGGTCCTACAACACTTTGGTGTGGGGATGAGTGCGTGCGTTGTGGGTACAGTAGTACACCTCTGATCAGAGTTTAAATCTTTTCGAAAAGCCAAACCCACGGTCAAGGGCGGGTTGCGTGTCATCTCGTAGTTAGTTTAATTTTATGAGTGTTGCATGATGACTTGCATATAAGGACTGCTGAGCGAGGAGGGAAAAAGTACTCCTCGAGTTAGATGATGTTGCATTGTTCATGTTTATTATTTCGTACAATTAAATTGACCACATTACATGCCGCAACTTAAAAATGTACTTTTTCGCACTTTAAACCCTTATCATTCCCTTGTTATTACCCTGTATTATTATTGCATTCTCGGTGGCTTGTTGAGTACTTATGTACTCATACCCATTGGAAAACACTTCAGAGACTGCGTACTATGAGGAGGATGGTTTGGAGTAGCGACTCAGTCAAGGACGCGAGACTGGCGGAGATGTTCATCATGTAGATTTATTTTTCCTAGCTTCTTTTAAATTTATACTTATGTAATAATGTGGTCTGCGAACCACGGATGATTGACCGTATGTACGTTGTCGCATGATGGACATCTTGTTATTATTGTTTTTATGGAAATTCAATAAAGTCTGGATTTTAATAAATCCGGGTGTTACAAGATGGTATCAGAGCTGACTTGACTGTAGGAAGCCAACGGACTAACCTAACACTTAGCTTTGCAAAATTTCTTTCATAAAAACCTACTCCATAATTATGTTCCTCTCCCTTACTCTTTAAACCTGTTTTATTGTAGATGCCTATTCACCACGTCCACAGATTCTGTCAGAACCACGAAGGATTCATCCGGGAGTTCCGGATGATGGTGACCTTCCTCGGGTTCGCTTTTGAGCCGGAGTTCCACGAGGTGTACATGGAGGAGTTTGTGGGTCCTTGTGACGTTTTCGTCACAATCCACGCATCCGGTGAGCACCTGCCCTTCTTCACGGTAGCACTCGGAGGTCCGACCTTCGACGTTGCGTGCCAGCACGCCGCCCTCTAGGCCCTCATGGAGCTGAGGATGATCTACGATGATCGTCTTTAGGACTCGTCTTTCCGTCTGGTGCCGATGCATACCTCCAGTGCCCACCATAGCATCTACATCAGCTTCCTCTTTGACCGTAATCCGGTCATGTCCAGGCACACCCGTCTCCTCCAGGACATGTACGACCTCCACACTGAGGTCATGCTCGATGCCGAGGAGCACCATGAGGAGGTTGAGTTCCTTCATCACGAGACAAAGAGCTTGATCCAGCAGAATGGCGAGCTGCAGCGCAAGATCATCCAGCTGCAAAAGGATATCGCGGAGATGCTTCCCCTCGTCCCGAAGAGGAAGAAGCCCATCCAGGAGCCAGCCCATCACCCCAAGAGGATCACTCCGCCGCTAGCACTCGTTGGACCATATAGCTCTGTGAAACAAGAGAGTTCGCATTGTGGTTTCTATCTTTATGATGAGTAATTGACAAGGTTGAGCGATCTGGTGAATGAGTGAGTGATGGTTTGATTGCATCGATGGGATCGATGTGTGGTTATGGAGAGTGGATGCCAAGGGGATCGGTGTGCGTTGTGTTTCATGTTTTGTCTTGTCTCATGTGTATAGGGTGGAGATGCTAACCATCTGTCAGCGGCGGATGATCAAGGGTTGAGAAGGGAGCTCGATGCCAGAGGATTAAAGATGTCGGGTGAAGTTGGAGATGATCTCAAGAGTGCACGAGGAGAAAGCGCAAGACATGGACAGACGGATGGTCGAGATAGCGTGACGGTCAAGTCAGCGAAAGGGAGGCCAGTGCAAGTGATTAGGCGGCTCGAGGGGATCGAGAGCGGGAGAGACTTGCTGGCAGTCGAGTTCGCAGATTGGCATCACATGTCAGCGATCGAGTAGGCTTTGTCGGTTTTTGCTGAAAATCGTCTCATCTCTAAATGTTTTTAAATTCTAATAATTAGGAGTTTATTTTCATTTAGCAATTTAGATTAAGTGTAAACTTTTAGTATTTTCGGAATTGTCAAAATTCTGAAAATATATTAAAAGTATAGGTTTAAGTGTTGTAATAAATTAGGTAGATTCTTTATGTATTTTTCTGGATTTTAATTCTGAAAAATACCAAAGGGTATTTCAGGTTTAATTAGTTTTAAGTATTAATTTGTAATTAAATCCTAGGGACATTTTGGGGTTTTCCTTTGTGGGCTTGCCTATATAAAAGACCCAAAGGCCTAGGGTTGGTGTGACTTGTGTGGCTGTCTTTAGAGACTTTTTTGGCTGTTCACTTTGGGGGCTGAACATTTAATCCAGAAATCTTCATCAGTCATGTGCACTGTAGCGATTATACTGCTCTGTTCATCTTGATGTGCGCGCTACAGGAGCCGATCATTTCCATGCACTAGTGCTGCCGCCTGGAGCCAAGAACCAGGTACTATCTAGCTTTGAGAAATCACTTTTGGAGCAGATTTTTGAGCAGTCTTTGTACTGTTTTTGGATCTGAGTGCTTCACAACTTTTGTTGTCCAAGGTTCAAGGGTTCTATTTTGAAGTTTGCAAAAGTTTCTGACCACTGCTGCATATATTTTTTTTGTTCAAAAAGGTGCCTAAAAATGTTCTGGAATATTTTAGTTTTTGTTATTCTGATCTTGTGATCTGTTTCTGCTGGTTCTCTTTTTGCTGAGATGTTGAAGGGTTTTGGAGTATCTACTTTTGTCTCTTCTGCAAGCTTTTGCATCTGTTCCTTTTCGGATGATGAACAGCTTATGAAACATCACATTAGGCCGATCTTTTTCCTCTCTGGTTGCTTGTTGTGCCATGGCTTCAGTTTGCTTCTCTCTGCCTTGATTATTTCCTAGATTAGTGTTTCATTGTTTTTCAGTATCTGCTCAGAATCCAAAGCATGAAGTTGGTGAAGTACTCACCAACACGCATAGCTCCTGGATACTTGCACATCTTCAGTTTTAAAGATTAGGAGATTTGCATGCCAAGTGATTCTTTCCCTGAAGCACTGTTTTAATTTTTTTCAAGTGTGTTTCCTGTAGTGTGTAATTATCAAAGTTGAGAACATAGTGTTTTATGGTTGTGTCTCAAATTGATCAGGCATTTGCTATTCACCATTTATTACCAGGAACAAAACTTTCTTGAATCTCAAGTGCAGATCATATTGGCACTGCATTCAAGAAGTACAAAGTTTGTCTCTCTTGTTCAGAACTAAAGGCTGGTAACAAGTGCTGTTTGGTTGCCGTCATCCATAGCTAGCCTCTTACTGTTAATCATCCCGCAAGAATTCTTGGTTTGGTTTTGCCAAATTGTTTGCTTCTGATTTGATATTGATTCTGCTGTTTTATCATGATATTAATCTCATGTGCCAAGAACCAAATACCCTGATCCAGTTTTGTGTCCCTGTTCTGTCTCTGAAATTTTCTTGGTGCATCTTTTTGAGTCTGATTTGAGTGGAGTTTACATGACACAATTTTGATTACCTAGTTTTATTGCTACAGAGCTGTTCTTCTGTGAAGTTTCTTGATAGTTGTTGTCACTCTAGATGTTTGTTATATGGTTGTAGGTCTTGAGCTGTGATTACCTTTGCAGTTGACATTACTTCACTACACCACTGCATCAACTACAAGCTCCTACTGCAGCCTTCTCTATTCATCGAATTGTTGTCATTTTGCTACAACGAACGTCAGTGTTGTTGGCCCAGCTCCTCTCACACAACACACTCACACTATCACAGGGAGGGGAAAACAACACACAAGAGCACACACTACACTTTGCACTTGTATTATCACTTAAAAAAAAACAGCACACATGTGTTCACACACACTGCACTATTTAAATACACTCACAACGCACACACGCACGCACACAGCACACACGCACACACGTTCCACTAACACACGCACGCACACACGTTTCACTAACACACGCACGCACGCACACACTCCACTAACACACGCACGCACTGCACTAACACACGCACGCACGCACACACTCCACTAACACACGCACGCACTGCACTAACACACGCACGCACACACTGCATGCATGCAGTCACGTTCACACACACTCTGCCACTACTCACCCCACTAACCACTCCACTAATCACCCCACTAAATTTGCACTAAATAAAATACTAACAACAAGATTAATTCTAACAATCACCCCCTAATCTTGTTGTCTTTATTTGAACATTTTTCCATTGATTATCACAGCAACGTCGGTTCATCATCAGTGTCCGCTATGACATGAAGAGCCCTTTCCTTCTTCGGCTCAGGACACTCATCAGCGAAATGCCCAAACTCTTGACAATTATAGCAACGCACTTTTGACTTGTCGAATTTTCCGCGGTACTTCTTCTTGTCGTCGTTGCTACCGGAGCCCTCGCCATTACGCTTCTCTTCAGCAACGATGGCCTCCCACTCGGCACGCGTGAGCCGTGGCTCATTGTGCGCATAAAGCAGCTGTTGATCTCCCATCTTGTCACGTCGACGCCCTGCCATGGATGCTTCATATGCCTTCAAGCGTCCAATGGCCTCCGCCATTGTCATCTTCGTCACATCGCCCCATTGCTCGATGGTGCTGACGATGTGCTGAAATTTGTCGGGGACGGTATGCAAAAGCTTCTCCACCACGGTGGTCTCCTCCACCTTGGTACCAAGTGCACGAATTTTGTTAACAATTGTGGTTAACTTCATAGCATACTCACCAATCGTTTCCGCATCCTCCATGTACATCCTCTCAAGCTCCCTCTTGAGAATCTGTACATTCGCGTTCCGAACTCGCTCTTCTCCAATGTGTATCTCCTTGAGTGTGTTCCAAGCTTCCTTTGCCGTCTCCTTTTCGGCGATGGCTAGCACCATAGCTTCTGGCACCGCTTGGATGATGGCGGCGAGAGCCATTTGGTCCTTCTTGTCGTCGACCGCTTCATTGCCTCCACTGCTGCCCACACACCTTGCGCACGCATGAAGATTTTCATCTTCACCGCCCACACCCCGTAGTTGTTCTCCGCAAGTACGGGGTAACGGAGAGTCACCCCCATTTCCTTCACTTGTTGCACGATCGACTCATGGCCACCGTCGCCTCCATTGCCACCGCTGCTGCTACGTCGGGCTGGCGGCGTGTACACGGAACCATCGAGAGACATTGCTACAACACACACTTAGCTCTGATACCAATTGTTGGCCCAGCTCCTCTCACACAACACACTCACACTATCACAGGGAGGGGAAAACAACACACAAGAGCACACACTACACTTTGCACTTGTATTATCACTTAAAAAAAACAGCACACATGTGTTCACACACACTGCACTATTTAAATACACTCACAACGCACACACGCACGCACACAGCACACACGCACACACGTTCCACTAACACACGCACGCACACACGTTTCACTAACACACGCACGCACGCACACACTCCACTAACACACGCACGCACTGCACTAACACACGCACGCACGCACACACTCCACTAACACACGCACGCACTGCACTAACACACGCACGCACACACTGCATGCATGCAGTCACGTTCACACACACTCTGCCACTACTCACCCCACTAACCACTCCACTAATCACCCCACTAAATTTGCACTAAATAAAATACTAACAACAAGATTAATTCTAACAAGTGTGTTCTGTTGTTCTAATTCAAATATACTACAGAAGTATGTGTCGGTGTAACTGCATGTTTGGCTGTTGAATTCTGTTCATGCACTGTGTGTTGTCCCAGATGAGCAACAGTGTCTTCACTATTTCACCGTGAGCAGAGTTCATCTCTTGTTGCTCTGATTCTGTCATATTTTATCCGGTTCATTGAGATTTTGCCGGTGAGCACTAGGGATCCTGCTACAGTGTTTGTTGATTTGTGGTATTGATTTACTATGTTGGCCAGTTGGTTAATCTCCCTGTTTTGATTGCCTATGCTAGGTTGCCTGTTCAAACAATTTGTGTTCGGTGTGTCTCAGTTGAACCAAGCAAGTTTTGCTTTCTGATTATACTTCTGTTATTCAGTTTTTGGTTACCAACTGCTTTGGATTTGTTTCTTCTGCAATTTATAATCAGTTCTGAAGATGTTGCTTGATTAAAAGTTGTGAGTCTCGAGTTCGATTCTGCAATCTTTTAGAGGTGCATTGGGTTATCTGAATAGGCCATCATATTCGCGAGAATTTGTCAAGGCGCCTATTTGAGGAGCCATGCTGAATAGTGTGGGCCTCATGGCTCCAGAAGTGATGAGTCATTGTCAACGATAGTCAATGAGGACTGAAGAAGAGAAGAGATCTGCTGTTTCATGGGCCGCGTGTGACTCAGGTACACGGGCAGCGAGCGACTGTCGGGCAGAGGAGGCTGCGAAGTCGGGCTGGCCCAATCCGGGTGCATGGGCCAGAAGCAGTGGAAGACCCACTGGGCTGTTGACCAGGACTGACTCAGGTACACGGGCGGTGAGCGATTGCCGGGCTGAGAGAGCTGCGGAGTCGGGCCGGCCCAATCCGTTGATTCTGTATCCGACTGTCCAGAAGAGAAGTCGTAGTCGCTACGAAAACTTAGCTTCCGGATAAGTCATCTGTAACTCTAGGCCCACAGTCAGTCAGTTGTGTCTGTAAAAATTCCTAAGGGCAGTAGAGTCTTTTCCTTTATTTTTGAGTCTGTAAAAACCCTAAGGGGCTGGTAGAATATTCCTAGTGTTGGGCTGCCTATAAATAGGACCCCAATCCCTAGGGTTTGGACTACCCTTTTGGCTGAAATCAAATCCTCTCTATTGGGTCACTTTTTGTCTTTTGCCTTGCCTCTCTCTTCTCTGGTTCCCTGCTTGCGCCGCCAGGAAGTTGTGCCCCTGTGTTTAATGCTTTGCTTTTAATGTTGCAGTAAATGCCCTATTTCATTGTGTGCTGCATCTGTAAAGGTTTTAAATGGCTGCATTTCATTAGCATAGCAAGTTTTCCCGTGATTTCTGAGGCTTTGGAGGCTTCGGCTGGGTGTGTTCTTCATTCTAGTAGTACTAGTTCTTGCTGTTGCAAGTAGTACTACTTCCCTGCAGCTACAGTGTTCTGTGCAGCTTTTTCACCTTCTATTGCACAGCTTTTTGATCGAAGCTGACAGGGTCTATTACCTTTTCTGGCTGTGTCTCTGGCGAAGTCTTTCTCTGTTCGAAGCCCCTCATCTCCGTGAGACAGGCTTCGACTTAACATCTTCGAAGGCTTCGCTCAATCTTCGATCTTCGGTGTGCGGTCTGTGTTGATAAGCTTCGAAGTATTTTTTTTTGAACGGACAACATCGCATACTTCGAACAACATTCTCCGAATCTAGCTGTTCGAAGTCCACACTTCGGTAGGCTTCGAAGTTGGGTTCGAAGCTTGTCATTTCTAATAGACTTCGATTTGATTTCCTTGTGGCGTGTCAACCTTCGGTTCTCCTTCCGAAGCTTTCCCTGTTCGAAGATAGAGTGTAGGCTTCGGAGTTGATTTTCTGTCGTGTGACAGACTTCGCTTCTTTGTTCGAAGGTTGTCCTTTTGAGTGTTGTGTTCGAAGCTTTCTGTTCGAAGGTTTTGCTTCGAAGCTTTCGGTTCAAAGTTGTGTTCGAAGTTTTGTCTTCGAAGTACATACTTCGAACCAGGCTTCGGCATTGTCATACTTCGTTCCGAAGTACTCTTCGCAAATTGCCACTTCGAACTAGGATAGACCGTGACACCTTCGGCATCTCGGACAGGCTCCGTCACCAACCTCCGAAGCAGACCTCGACGTGCGAAGGGGGCTTCGCCAAGTTCCGAACAGGAGACAAATTTGGACAGTAACTTCTCTTTTCATCTTACACATTCTTAGATCATTTCATTGAGAAGTTTAGGCTTGTTATACCTTGTTCATCTGCCTAGTTGCACTACTTTAGATTTACACTGTTTATCATCAGTTGCTTCTAGGTTAGGAACCTTTAGACTTAGGCCTTTTGTTTATTTTCTGCTGCGTAGTCTTTTGAGGTGCGGTGGGTATTGGGAACAGGCCATTGATTCGAAAGAATTTTTTAAGGCGCCCATTCACCCCCCTCTGGTCGCTACTTTCGGTCCTACAAGTGGTATCAGAGCGAGGTTAGGGTTTTTTCCATACCTTAACCGGTTCTAAACCTCAGTAGTGACTATGACGTCTCCTGGCAAGGTCCCGTCCTTGGAAGCCTATGGCTATAATTATTGGAAGACTCGCATGCGAGCCTATCTCATGAGCCAGGGTTCGGACATATGGGACATTTGCGTTCACACAACGTTTGTCATTTTGCCAGTTACTGAGCAAGGTACTGCTGGTATCATTGCTCAACATCTGACCAACAGTAAGGCTGTGAACATTTTGTTTTCTGGTTTAGGTCCCACTGAGTTTGAGCGTGTGAGTCATCTCTCCACTGCGAGAGAGATCTGGGCTACCCTCAAGGCACACCATGAGGGAACAGCACAGGTCAAGGCTCGGCTCTATCAGACCTACCGGCGTGAATATGAGAATTTCACACAGAAGCCGGGTGAATCTGTTGAGGCTTTGTTTGGTCGCTTTCAGTCGATCATTAACAAGCTTCGGGACAACAAGGCTGAGGGTGCTCAGTTAGTCTCAGATCACGAGCAGGCGCTCAAGGTTCTCCATACCTTGGACCCAAAGATCTGGGAGATCAAGGTATCCTCTATCGTTGAGAGCACTTCTTACGATACCTTGACCATTTCTGAGTTGTTTAGCAAGCTGAAGGCCACTGAGGTAGATATCCAGTTGAGATCAAATCTCACTGGCTCTGGATCAAAATCCCTGGCCCTTGCTACACCTTCTGTTGATCCCTCTGTTGTGAGCTGTGCTGGGTTCTCCTTAATGTCTATCACTGAGGACCAGCTTGAGTTGTTGGGAGATGATGATTTGTGTCTTTTTAACAACCGGGTGCGTCGTGTCTATGATAAGAGAATGTTCAAAAGACACGGCACAAAATCCGGATTCTTTGAATGTGGTGATCCAGGACACTTCATCGCCGACTGCCCCAAGCGCAATGGATACAAGAAGGGCACCGGTGGCAGTTTCCACGACTCCGGCAAGCATGAGAGCTCCTCCTTCAACAAGGGCAAGCCGAAGACTCGTTTCTTCAAGAAGGCCCTGAAGGACTACCGACGAGAGAACAAGAAGCGCGACAAGGCCTTCTTCGCCGAGATGGAGAAGAGCTACTCCAAGCAGTCCATGTCTTCTTCCTCTTCATCAAGCTCAAGCGATGAGGAGATCGCCATCAGGAAGGGGAAGGACAAGGACGATCCGGCGGGCCTTTGCTTCATGGCCTTCGGAGACAAGCCGAAGAGCCGCTCACACCAGCGCCGAAGATCCCGCAAGAGCTTCTGCTCAATGGCTCTTGGGGATAGAGAAGAAAAGAGCTCCTCCGACGACTCCGACGATGACGACAGCAAGGTATCATCTTATGAGCGTGAAATTGTTGATTTACTTGAGAGCAATCGTCAGGAGTTGAAGTATCGGGAGAAACTGCTTAGGGGGGCTAAGAAAAGGATAGACGAGTTAGAGAGTGAGCTTGCCGTGGCCAACGGCAGAATTAAGAGTCTATCTTCTTCCCCTTGCTTGGGTGATAGCAGTGAGTGCCCGAAGTGTGAGGTGCTTCTGTGTGACCTGTCGACTCTGAAGTCCAGGTACACAGAAAGAGTTGATGAGAGGGACGCTTTGGCCACTGAGCTTGAAAGCGCTCAGCTGGAGCTGAAAGATGCTCAAGCCACTGTCGTCGCACCCTGTGTTAATTGCCCATCTCATTTAGCTGCCTTAGCTGTGCTGAAATCCAAGGGTAATGAACATTTGGGTGATTTGGAGAGGTTGAGAGCTGAGCTTGCCCAGACTAGGCTAGAGCTTGAGACACTGTCAGTTCCACCCACTGTCTGTGAGAACTTCCTGTCTCTTAGAATGGAGTTGATTAAGCTTAAAGCCGAAAAGTCTGTCCAAGTAGAGAGTGAGTGTGAGACCTGCTTGTCTCAGGTGGAGGTTCTAGCTTCCTTAAGAGAGGAGCTAGCAGATTCTCAGAATGAGAACTTTTACATCCGTTCTATCCTGAGTTGGATCAGTGCCAGAGAGCCACAGCTTGGCATGATGATCCAGCAGTTCAAGAGGCAGGATGGGTTTGGGGTAGGTTACACCTACACCAAGGCTGACTTTGAGAGTGCCATTTGCCGGGCAGTGGAGTGGAGTAAAATGACTCCAGAGCAGAGGTATCCCAAGACTCACTCCACTGAGTCTTCCCAGGCTTGTCAGCCCAAGGATGGAGTGATCCATGAACCACCTAAAGCTCCACCCAAGAAACCTATATGGGTTCCAAAACCCAAAAATCTCCACACTTCTCTTGACTCTCTTCCTGGACCCTCTCAGCCCAAGAAGACAACACCTATCACCACTAAGCCCAAACATCCCAAGCCTCAACCACATCCCAAGAAGCCCACCTATCATTGTGAGTATTGTCAGAGAGACGGGCATCTTGCGGAGTTCTGCTTCAGGAGGAAGCGGGTTGAGAGAGCAGAGAGGGCTCGTAGTGATCAGGAGCAGTTCTACCAGGAGGGTGGTAGACTGCGTGTTCCTCGGCGCGGGGAGAGGCTGGAGGCCAGGCCACGTCGTATAGGTGGTGGTAGAGGAGACGGTTTTCTTGCTCGTGCTCAAGTTGGTGGTGTCCATTCCGGCAGAGTTCCAGACCGTGTTGGCTACGGTTCTGGACCTCGTGGCCGCAGGGTTAGGCAAAACCGAGGACCGCGCTTTGAGCCGCGTTTTGGTCCAAACTCTTTTGATGGCTTTCGCTTTCCATCTTTTGAGCAGATGGCTCGACACTGGTTTAGCTCTTTTGCTAAACCTGGTGCCGGACCATTTGCTCCCACTTATAGACACTGATTGTGCAGGACCGGGGACTGGAGGATGTTTGGATCATGGACTCAGGATGCTCTCGCCACATGACGGGACATCGCAGATGGTTCTCCAGTCTCACTCCCCCGAGCTCCAAAGAGTACATCACTTTCGGGAACAGCGGTCAAGGGAAAGTAAGTGGCATAGGCTCAATTAGCATCTCAGATCATTTCTCTTTAAAGAATGTTGCCTTGGTTAAGAATCTGAACTTTAATTTGATCTCTGTTTCGCAACTTCTTGAGGATGGTTTGGAAGTGCGTTTTAAGAAGGGCAATTCTTCTTTGGTTGATTCTAGAGGGTCTTTGGTTTGTCAGATTTTACCTTTTGGTAAAGTTTTTCGAATTGACTTCTCTAGTTCTTTTGGCCCTTCTCGTTGTTTGATTGCTGGATCTTCTTATGAGCTCTGGAAGTGGCATAGGAGGTTAGGTCACTTGAGTTTTGATCTGCTAGTTAGGTTAAGCTCTATGGACCTCATCCGAGGATTGCCCAAGCTTAAGATGGAGAAGGATCTAGTTTGTCATCCCTGTCGTCATGGGAAAATGGTTGCCGCTTCTCACTCACCTGTGACTCAGGTGATGACTTCATATCCGGGCGAGCTTTTACATTTGGACACTGTTGGTCCAGCTCGGGTACGCTCAGTCGGTGGGAAGTGGTATGCACTTGTGATTGTTGACGACTTTTCTCGATTCTCGTGGGTTTTCTTTTTGGAGTCTAAGGATGAGACTTTTCAATTTGTCCATGACCTGATTTTGAAGCTGAAGAATGAGAACAATGGTCGGATGCGAGCAATTCGTTCCGACAACGGCTCTGAGTTCAAGAACTCTCAGTTCATCAGCTTCTGTAGTGATCAGGGTTTGAACCATCAGTTTTCTTCTCCTTACACTCCCCCACAGAACAGCGTTGTGGAACGAAAGAACCGCACGCTAGTTGAGATGGCCAGGACGATGCTCGATGAGCACAGGACTCCTAGGCGTTTTTGGGCTGAAGCCATGAACACGGCTTGCTACCTGGCAAACCGCATTTTTCTTAGAGCTTACCTTGGTAAGACATCATATGAGTTGCGGTTTGGCAGACAGCCCAAGGTGAGCCACTTGCGAGCATTTGGCTGCAAGTGCTTTGTGCTCAAGAAGGGAGGGCATTTGGACAAGTTTGAGTCTCGTTGCTGGGATGGTGTTTTTCTTGGTTATGCATTGCATTCTCGATGCTTCCGTGTTTGGAACCTCAAATCCCAGCTGCTTGTCGAGACTTGTGAGGTTTCATTTGATGAGTCCTTGCCTTCTTTGACTCCTTCTTTTGAGCTTTCTGGTGATGATGAGCTCGGAGAGTCCATCTTCGAGGAAGATGAGGATACTCCAGCTGCTGATGAGGGTGGGCCGTCTGCATCCCCCGCAGAGCCCACACCTTCTGAGACTTCGACTGAGGATGAGGGCGGACCTCTGATCACTTCTTCCACTTCGATCGAGCCCCCTCAGTCGAGTCTAGAGGTGCCTGCTGCTGACTCCGGTGAGGTGACTTCAGATCACCAGGGAACCCGAGCAGTTCAGCGTGACCATCCCTCAGAGCTCATCATAGGTGATCTGACTGAGAGAACTTTGCGTTCTTCTGCCTCTCTTGCTGTGTTTGCTGAATCTGCGTTTGTTGCATCTTTTGAGCCCAGAGATGTTTCTCATGCTCTTTCTGATTCTAATTGGATTAATGCTATGCAAGAAGAGCTTGAGAACTTTGTCCGCAATCGGGTTTGGACACTAGTTGAGCCGCCACCAGGATGCAACCCCATAGGCACCAAGTGGGTATTCAAAAACAAACAAGGTGAAGATGGGGTTGTGGTGCGCAACAAGGCTCGATTAGTTGCCCAGGGTTATTGCCAGAAGGAAGGCATTGACTTTGAAGAAACCTTCGCTCCTGTTGCCCGTCTTGAGTCCATTCGTATTCTTCTAGCTTTTGCCGCTTCGAAGGGTTTTAAGCTTTATCAAATGGATGTTAAGAGTGCTTTTCTGAACGGGTATATAGAAGAGGAGGTTTATGTTAGGCAACCCCCCGGTTTTGAGAACCCTAAGTTTCCTCGACATGTTTTTAAATTGCACAAAGCTTTATACGGGTTGAAGCAAGCCCCTAGGGCTTGGTATGACCGGTTGAAGCAATTTTTGTTGGGGAAGGGCTTTGTGATGGGTTCTGTGGACAAAACTCTTTTCTTGCTCAGAGATGCTTCAGATTTTTTAGTTGCTCGGATTTACGTGGACGATATTATTTTTGGCGGTACTACTGATTCTCTTGTGTCCAAGTTCTCTGAGCAGATGCACAGTGAGTTTGAGATGAGCCTCATGGGTGAGCTCAAGTACTTCTTAGGGCTCCAGATCAAGCAGACCAAGGAAGGCACTTTCATCCACCAAGGTAAGTACACTCGTGATATGTTAAAGAAATTTGACTTTGGTGGTGAATTGAAGCCGCAGATGACCCCGATGGGCACTTCTGGGGGTCTGGACAAGGATGAGAGCGGTGTCAAGGTCAATGAGAGAGAGTTTCGAGGGATGATTGGTTCGCTGTTGTACTTAACGGCAACAAGACCAGACATACAGTTCGCTGTGGGACTTTGCGCGCGTTTTCAATCTTCACCACGCGCGTCTCACCGGCAGGCTGTCAAGCGCATTTTCAGGTATCTCACTTATGCGCCTGATCTCGGTCTTTACTATTCAGCATCATCATCTCTTGATTTATCTGGCTTTTCGGATGCCGACTTTGGTGGGTGCCGGTTGGATCGCAAGTCGACTTCCGGTACTTGCCAGTTTCTTGGTTCATCTCTTGTGTCTTGGTCTTCACGAAAGCAATCTGGAGTTGCTCTCTCGACCACAGAGGCTGAGTATGTAGCTGCTGCTAGCTGCTGCTCACAGTTAGTTTGGATGATTTCCACTCTACGAGATTTTGGGTTATTCTTTCCTACCAGGGTTCCATTGTTTTGCGACAGCACCAGTGCTATCAGTGTAGGAAAAACCCGTGTCTCCATTCAAAAACCAAACATATTATGTGCGCTTTCACTTCTTGCGGGATCAATATGAGAAAGGTGTCATTGACCTTGTTCATGTTGATACCCATCATCAGTTGGCTGACATTTTCACCAAACCCCTAGATCAATCAACATTTGAGCGTTTACGAGGGGATTTGGGTGTTGTGTATCCTTTTTAGGATATTTTGAGTCAGTTTTACCTTCTTCTTTACTCTTTTCTTGAGTCTTTTTGTGTGTGTTCATACCTTGCATTTTCACATATCACACTTTAGAGATGCTTCTGCTATATGATTGAACTGCTTTACTTAGTCTAGCTGGTACATGCTTTTGATTACTTGTCAATGATCATGCTTTGGTTCAGTTCACTTGATATATCTGATATCTGTCATATGCATGGTTTTTATGCTTTGAACCTGAAAAATGATCACCATTGTTTCTGGTAACTAGCATGTGTAGGCTGAGTGTTTTTGCTATCTGCTACATGCCTTGTAGCTCGTTCATCACATAGATGCAGATATGCAACTTGGACATCTTTATGCTTTCACATGGAAAATGAGCTATAAAAATGATAAAATTCAAAAATGAATGAAAATTCCATGCCTTTTTATGCTTGAATTGAAAAGATCCAAGTGGGTTTGCTTTGTCGCATTACATTGTTTTGGACTGCTTACCATAGCACTTTGGTATGAACTAGGACAGTGTAGTGTATGCCAAGACCAATGTCTTAAGCTTCTGATGGTCCACTTCTGGCCTAGGCTTGACTTGGTCGGTTAGCATAAGGATTGACATGCAAATAACCCTTGGCATAAATGAAAAAGGAATTCTGAAAAAGCCTGAACATTTAAGAGATAACAAGTTTGCTAAAGCACTTTGTTTCTGAACAAAGCTTATCTTGGTAGATATCAGTTAGCTTTTGCATCTCATGTTTTACATTGCTTGTTTACTGGAACATGTGCTGATGCTTTTGTTTGCAAAAACTGAAAAATGCGTGCTAAATGACTTTCTTTAGATATCATCTGTTGCACTGATCATGCCATGTGTCTTAGACAGTATCTCTTTTGCTATACCTGTTAGATGTTGTAACTGCAGTCAATCATATCTAAGAAGCATGCTTTCTACACTCCACCTGCACCCCAGTTGCATTCACTGCATATTTTTAGGGGGAGTTGCATTTCAGGGGGAGTCTGTGTCTCTTTTGAGTGCTTGATGAGTTCACTTGTCAACAAGGGGGAGAAAATTTGGGATCAGAGTTTAAGGGGGAGTTTTTACTCTGTTGATATCCTTGTTGTTCTGAAATCACACTCATTTTGAGCTTTTACGTTTTGGTTAACCATAATGACCGTTTCTTGCTTCTGTTTGGCTTTTGGTCATTAGGGTTAAACTTTTACCTTACTTTTTCTTCTTCTTTGTTTTCTTGTGTTTTGTTTTCGTGTTTCCACATTTGTTCACAGGTGCTGAAGAGCCGTGAAAAGAGGAGTGTTGACAATGCACTCATCAAGGGGGAGATTGAGGAGCCATGCTGAATAGCGTGGGCCTCATGGCTCCAGAAGTGATGAGTCATTGTCAACGATAGTCAATGAGGACTGAAGAAGAGAAGAGATATGCTGTTTCATGGGCCGCGTGTGACTCAAGTACACGGGCAGCGAGCGACTGTCGGGCAGAGGAGGCTGCGGAGTCGGGCCGGCCCAATCCGGGTACCTGGTGCAAAGCTGGTGGAGGCTTTGTCAGTTTCGGCGTAAAACTGACAACCGTTGATTTTGTATCCGACTGTCCAGAAGAGAAGCCGTAGTCGCTACGAAAACTTAGCTTCCGGATAAGTCATCTGTAACTCTAGGCCCACAGTCAGTCAGTCGTGTCTGTAAAAATTCCTAAGGGCAGTAGAGTCTTTTCCTTTATTTTTGAGTCTGTAAAAACCCTAAGGGGCTGGTAGAATATTCCTAGTGTTGGGCTGCCTATAAATAGGACCCCAATCCCTAGGGTTTGGACTACCCTTTTGGCTGAAATCAAATCCTCTCTATTGGGTCACTTTTTGTCTTTTGCCTTGCCTCTCTCTTCTCTGGTTCCCTGCTTGCGCCGCCAGGAAGTTGTGCCCCTGTGTTTAATGCTTTGCTTTTAATGTTGCAGTAAATGCCCTATTTCATTGTGTGCTGCATCTGTAAAGGTTTTAAATGGCTGCATTTCATTAGCATAGCAAGTTTTCCCGTGATTTCTGAGGCTTTGGAGGCTTCGGCTGGGTGTGTTCTTCATTCTAGTAGTACTAGTTCTTGCTGTTGCAAGTAGTACTACTTCCCTGCAGCTACAGTGTTCTGTGCAGCTTTTTCACCTTCTACTGCACAGCTTTTTGATCGAAGCTGACAGGGTCTATTACCTTTTCTGGCTGTGTCTCTGGCGAAGTCTTTCTCTGTTCGAAGCCCCTCATCTCCGTGAGACAGGCTTCGACTTAACATCTTCGAAGGCTTCGCTCAATCTTCGATCTTCGGTGTGCGGTCTGTGTTGATAAGCTTCGAAGTATTTTTTCTGAACGGACAGCATCGCATACTTCGAACAACATTTTCCGAATCTAGCTGTTCGAAGTCCACACTTCGGTAGGCTTCGAAGTTGGGTTCGAAGCTTGTCATTTCTGATAGACTTCGATTTGATTTCCTTGTGGCGTGTCAACCTTCGGTTCTCCTTCCGAAGCTTTCCCTGTTCGAAGATAGAGTGTAGGCTTCGGAGTTGATTTTCTGTCGTGTGACAGACTTCGCTTCTTTGTTCGAAGGTTGTCCTTTTGAGTGTTGTGTTCGAAGCTTTCTGTTCGAAGGTTTTGCTTCGAAGCTTTCGGTTCAAAGTTGTGTTCGAAGTTTTGTCTTCGAAGTACATACTTCGAACCAGGCTCCGGCATTGTCATACTTCGTTCCGAAGTACTCTTCGCAAATTGCCACTTCGAACTAGGATAGACCGTGACACCTTCGGCATCTCGGACAGGCTCCGTCACCAACCTCTGAAGCAGACCTCGACGTGCGAAGGGGGCTTCGCCAAGTTCCGAACAGGAGACAAATTTGGACAGTAACTTCTCTTTTCATCTTACACATTCTTAGATCATTTCATTGAGAAGTTTAGGCTTGTTATACCTTGTTCATCTGCCTAGTTGCACTACTTTAGATTTACACTGTTTATCATCAGTTGCTTCTAGGTTAGGAACCTTTAGACTTAGGCCTTCTGTTTATTTTCTGCTGCGTAGTCTTTTGAGGTGCGGTGGGTATTGGGAACAGGCCATTGATTCGAAAGAATTTTTTAAGGCGCCCATTCACCCCCCCTCTGGTCGCTACTTTCGGTCCTACACTATTCACCCCCCCTCTAGTCGTCATTCCGATCCCACAAGCTCCAGCGCTGCTGATCTGCACCGCGCCATCGTCCCCGACCCCCTTATCGAGAACTTCGCCGAGCCCAGCGTCCCCCGGGATACTCGTGGTTCCGAGAGCACTAAGACTGCCTCGGGCAACGAGTAGATTCCATCAGACGATAGTTCTCGTTGATTGCTTTATGATTGTTTCATGATTGTGGTACCATCTACGGCGATTTGTGTTGTAGATGGCGTAAAAATAAGAGCTCCAATGTAATGAACAATTTAGTACCACATTTTATAAAATTATCCATGAAATATTTTTGGGAAAAAATTTATAAATCTTTTTCTTATACTAAAGACTATTGTTGTCCTTAGAAAATGGCTGACAACCAGAACACACGTTCCAACAATGAGGAGGGAGCTGCCAACGGCCTGCCCGGGAGCGTTGTGCCCAACTGAGGTGCAACGGGTCAACGCCAATCGGGACTGTTGTCTGCCAATCATCCCATGTTGGCAGAAATGATGGTGAACCAGAACCAGCTGATCACCTCCCTCCTAACGCAGATGCAGCATCAGCAAACTTAGTTGGACCATCTGCAGCAGTAGAATGTGGAGCCAGCCCCTCATCACCAAGCCCCCGCGCCCGCACCTCAACTCTCTGACTTCTTGCGCGTGAGACCCCCATCTTCTCGAGCACAACTAATCCCATAGAGGCCGGTGATTGGCTTAGGACCATTGGGAAGAAGTTGGATCTTCTCCCATGCTCGGACCGAGAGCGAGTGGCATTCGCCGCTCACCAGCTCCAGGGACCCACCGCAGAATGGTGGGATAACTATCGTGAATCCCAACCCGAGGATCATGAGGTATCGTGGGCGGAATTCACCATTGCCTTTCGGCCTGCTCACGTCCCCTCCGGAGTCATCGCGGTCAAGCAACAAGAGTTCTGGGACCTACAACAAGGAAACTGGACTGCCTTCATGAGTTTAACCGGCTAGCCCGATACGCGCTAGAGGAAGTTCGAACAGACGCCACCCGTCAGGCCAAGTTCCTCAAGGGACTGAAAGATGAGCTCTCCATACAGCTCGTCACCGCAGATTATGTCGACTTCCAACGGTTGGTAAACAAAGCTATTCTTCAAGAGACTGAACAGAACAAGTTGGATCTTAAGAAGATGAAGATGATCGCCTTCAAGAATCACCAAGGGAAAATCTAGAGACCCCGCTTCATCCCTCCACCTCAAGCACCCGCCTACCATCCTCAACCCATCTATAGGCCACCGCACGCTGCTAGTGGCTCAAGTACCGGGAACCCTCGCCCCGCTCCACTAGATCCAGCCGCCCCACCAGCACTTGCCGTAAAAGCCCATATGCTAAGAGACCGAAATGTCAAGTCGGTCATCTGCTTCAACTGTTGGAAGGAAGGGCACTACTCCCACCAGTGCCCTCACCCTAAGCAACCTCAAGGCGTTGCACCCAACTAGGCGGTTCACGCCCGAGTCAACCACATCAATGCTGAAGAAGCCCAAGAGGCCCCCGAAGTCATGCTCAGTATATTCACAGGAAATTTCATACCCGCAATAGTGTTATTTGACTCTGGGGCAACCCATTCATATCAAAAGATTTTGTGAGAGTAAATAACCTGGAAGTACTCCCTCTGCCCACACCCATGATAATCTCCACCCCCGGCAAGAAAACCCTAGCTAATATGTTCAGCCCAAGGATAAGGATAGAAATCCAAGGGGTGTTGTTTCGGGCCGACCCGGTCCTTATAGATTGCAAGGGACTAGACCTCATCCTAGGGCCGGAATGGTTAATGAAGCACAAGGGAGTGATTGACTGCACTAGTAAGTCTGTCACCATGTCCAGCTCCGGAGGAGTCGCTGTCACCTTTAAGATGACTACCCATGGCTCGAAAGGAGTGTCGCTTCACCAGTTGGCATTAGAGGAAGTACTCGTGGCCTGGGAATACCTAAACGTCTTCCTAGAGGATCTGCTAGGGATGCCACCCAAGAGGGACATCGAGTTCAGAATTGAGCTTGTACCCAGAACCACACCCATCTCGAAGCGCCCATACCGTATGGCCGCAAATGAGCTAGCTGAACTAAAGAGCAATATTGAGGAGCTTGAACATAAAGGATACATCTGACCAAGTACCTCACCTTGGGGCACCGGTCATCTTCGCCAGTAAGAAAGACAAGACCAAGATGATGTGCGTAGATTATTGATCCCTGAATGAGGTGACCATCAAGAACAAGTACCCATTGCCTCGGATCGATGACCTGTTTGACCAGTTGAAGGGATCCTCGGTGTTCTCCAAGATCGACCTCAGGTCAGGCTACCATCAGCTGAGAATCAGGGAGGAGGACATCCCCAAGACTGGCTTTACGACCCGCTATGGATTATACGAGTATATTGTGATGTCGTTCGGACTCACGAACACCCCCGCCTTCTTCATGAACATGATGAACAATGTCTTCATGGAATTCTTGGACAAGTTCATTGTGGTGTTCATCGACGATATCCTCGTCTACTCCAAGACCAAGTGAGAAACCAAGGGTTGGTTTCGGTGTTTGTGATGAGTGATTGACATGCTTTTAACCTCTGGTTCGAAGGGGTACCTCCGAAGGGGGTTCGGAGGTTGGACCTCCGAAGGTATTCGGAGGTGGTTTCACCAAAGGGTTCGGTGGTTTGGTTGCTGCAGCTGTTGCAGTGGAGTGTGCCTGTCGGAGGGGTCCGACGGTACATGATGACTGGGTTCGTACCGAAGGTTTCGGTATTTTGGGCGGTACACCGGAGTGTGTGCCGAAGGTTGCTAAACCGGAGAGGTCTCCGGAGTACTGGATACACTTGTCTGTTTTGTTTGTGGTACGCAGGGGACTTCGGAGGCGACGGACGGTTCGTAGCAGGTGAACCTGGGTCAAGCGGGAGGCTTGATGCCAGGGGAGCAGGGAGCTCCGTCACGGTGGCTGTGAAGGGGTCTGGGTCGGTCCACGGGTCGAGGTGCGCCAGGTGAAGGCAGTAAGTGCGGAGCGTGGTTTCGGATGAAGGTACTCCGAGACAAAGTCCTCGGAGGCGAGGCACTTCGAAGGTACTCCGGATGGAGTGACTTCGGAGTTTGGTGGATCAAGTCCTCTGCGGAGGCAAGGCGTTCGAAGTGTGCTATAGAGGGAGACATTCGAAGATACCCGACGAAGGTCTTAGAAGTCGAGGCGCATCGAAGGCATGGTCCGGGTGAGGCTCGTCGAGGAGTGTGCTCGGGGAGAGACACTGCGACGAAGTGCTCAAGGAATGCTTCGTGCGGAGGCCTTGGACGAAGGAGGGACTTCAAAGGGTGGTACTCCGAAGGTGGGACTTCGGAGTGAGGAAGGCTTCGGAGCGAGGCCAGCTCCGGAGCGAGGTTGACTTGTGGTGCTTCGGCCATGCATGGCTTCGGTACACGGACTGACGGAGTTCGAGCTGGGAGTAGCTGCGAAGCCGTGGTGGTCCACTCCGAGGGTGTTGGTGCGAAGGCCCAAAGGCTTTGACGGCTTCAGCTCAAAAATCGTCACTGTATCGGAGGCTAACTTCGGTGAAGCGAAGGCCGTCAGGCTCAAGGCTTCTCACCGAAGCTACCGCACCCCTCGCGTGTGAAGGGGGCTTCAGGAAGGTCAAAGACTGCAAAGGCTGACATTGTCTGCTCTGCAAAAAGCTGACGCTGTTCCCTCTGCAAAGCTGACAGAGAAGCCTCCAGAATAAAGTAGACTACCTTTTGTACCCCTCTGTTCTGTAGAGACAAAATTGGTGTAAACCCTATGGGTAAAGTAGTCAATTCACTTGGGTGAACTGTGGGCTATAAATATGGGGGCTCGGTAGGTAACATTTAACACGTTGAGCATTTACTGTTGAGCTCCTGTACTAGCCTCCACACACTTTGTATTCATCCAGTGAGTTCATTTTAGTGTTCCTTGTTCAAGCGGCGAAGCCTTGCTTCTGTGTGTTTTTTGCTTGAGCTTGTTTTACATACCTCGCTGCATACTTCGTCCATTTGTGTGTCACCTTGAGTGACTTGTGGCAGTGCATCGAAGCCTGTGTTGGCGAAGTGTGTTTTGTGCGAAGTGTGTTTTTCAGTGCGCATTCACTCTGTGTAACAAGAGGCTAGATCTCACTGCTTACTAGCGAAGCCCTGATCGAAGCCCGTTTTGCTTCTCGTATCGAAGACCTTAGCGTAGTCTGTTTAGTGTGCATCTAGACCTTCGCTGTACGAAGCCCAGCACAGATTGTTGTCGCTAAGTACTTGGTCGAAGTCCTCAGAGGTCAGTCCACTCGTGCGAAAGGTGAAGTGCGAAGCCTGCTCGAAGCACCCTGTGTGCGGAGCCTGCATTGACTTAGCAGAGTTGTTTTCGGGGTTGTGGGTGGAGCGAAGTCTACTTGGCTTCGAACTTTTACTCCTTGCGAAGCCTGTGTTCAGAGCTGTCAAGTACCTCCGAACCAGACCTTCGAAGGTTGGTGTTCGAAGCCTGTTCCGCAGTAGACAGTGTTAAACCGACGGCTGTTTTTAGCCCAAGTTTTTAAAAGCTCCCATTCACCCCCCCCCCCCCTCTGGTCGCCGTTTCCGGTCCAACAATTGGTATCAGAGCAGGTTAAGATCACCAGTTGACCTTAACCGGTTTTGTGATCTTTTGGCGACATGGATAGAGGCAGTAAAATTCCTCTGTTCGATGGGACTGATTTTGCATACTGGAAGGTGCGCATGGAGGCTTATTTGTTAAGCCAAGGAAATGCAATTTGGGAGATTGTGGACTCACAATACTCCATCCCTGATACTCGCACCACTCAAACAGAAAAAGATCAGTA
Source organism: Zizania palustris (assembly GCA_019279435.1). Classification (NCBI taxonomy): domain Eukaryota; kingdom Viridiplantae; phylum Streptophyta; class Magnoliopsida; order Poales; family Poaceae; genus Zizania; species Zizania palustris. The sequence continues at coordinate 81,859,584 of JAAALK010000080.1, read as the reverse complement.
TAATGCCAACTCCAAGGCAAGAAATATATTGTTCATTGGTTTGAGCCGGAGTGAGTTTGACAGGGTGCAGCACCTTAGGACTGCTAGGGAGATTTGGACAACACTCACTGTCTTTCATGAGGGCTCTACTCAGATTAAGGCCAGGCGCCAAAGCACATACAATCAACAGTATCAGCTGTTTGTGCAGGCACCTGGTGAATCTATAGATGCCATGTTTTCTCGCTTTGATGTGATAGTGAGTAACTTGCGATCCAACGGGACGCTTGCTTACAATGATCATGATAGGGCTATCAAGCTTCTCTATGCTCTTGACCGTAGCATATGGGAAGTAAAGATATCCAGCATTGAGGAGTCCACAGGTTATGACACATTGACCTGTGATGAGCTCTTTAGCAAGTTGAAGTCGACAGAGATTGCCAAGGCATCTCTTGCAGTGCACAGGAGCTCTTTGCCACAGCCATTGGCATTGGTTTCTAGCACTAGCCGTGGCACCGCTACAGAACCAAGCACATCTGGTACTTGTGTTTTTGCAGATGGTTTTGCTTTGTCCTCCCTGGTCTCCGTCACAAAGGAGCAGGTGGACACTCTGGATGATGATGAGCTTGCTCTCATTGCCAGAAGGTTCACCCGTTTTCATCATGAGAGACGGGATCATAGGAGAAGTGGTTTTAGTGGTTGCTTTGAATGTGGCGACACTTCTCATATTAAGGCCAATTGCCCTAAGCTCAAGAAGAGAGATGAGAGTGAGCGCCCCAAATACCACAAGAAGGAGAGGAAACCCTTTGTGAAGGGCAAGCGCGGCAAGGTGGCTAAGAGAGTAGCCAAAGACGCTTCCAGAGCTTTTGTTGCTGCTCTCAGCGACATCGACACTTCCTCAACTGAGGAGTCGAGCTCTGAGGAGGAGGAGTCCCCAAGGAAGGAGGACAAGAAGGACAAGAAGGGACGAGACTTCACCGGCCTTTGCTTCATGGCCGACAGCGATCACAGCGGCGATGAGCGTGACTCATCTGAGGTACCTCTATCATCTGACCAGCTATTAATTAAATTAGATGAGCTAAATGAAGTAGTTCTCGGTCAGGATAGATTACTTGTGCAAGCCGCTAAAGAAAGAGAAGACCTTAGACTTAGGCTAGAAACTGTTTCTACTGAATATGCCATGGTTAAGTCTAAAGTAAATGATGCTGATTGTGAGTCTTGTTCTGTTGTCATGGGTGAGCTTGCTCAGTTGTGTTCTGTACATGCTCAAACTCTTTCTGAGCTTGAGACTGCACATAAGCAGCTTTTGGTGGTGGATTCTAGACCTCATGATATAATTGATTGCATGAACTGTTCTTTATTACGCGAGAGCATTAATTTACGTGATAAACATGTTCATGATTTGGAGGCTAGACTGGAGAGGGCCGGTAGTTCTAAGGATGTGAGCCTGTTTGTGACACATGCATTACCCTTAAGGACCAGCTAGGCACTGTTAGAGAGCGAGCTGAAAACCTCATGTCAGAAAATGAATACCTTCTTTCTGTGGTTAATAAATGCACTGAGGGAAAGGGTAGGATAGATTTGCTCTTGTCCAAGACCAAGATGTGTGCTGACAGAGCAGGGTTAGCTCTAGGTTTGGGTTTTGAGAGGATTCCTTCAGAAAATGGAAACAAAACTGTTTTTACCTCTCCCACTACCCTAGAGAAAGAAAGAGCTCTGTTAGACACCCCACCAGCCAAGAAACCTACCCGAGCTCAAATGAAAACCACTCCTCCTACCAAGAAAAATCCTCCCAAGAAAACCACTCAGAAGAAACCCAAGGAGCCTGTGAGAGTTGCTCCTAAGACCCATGAGAGTGCCCCTAGGAGAGTGTTTCATTGTTCCTATTGTCAGCGGGCTGGTCATTTGGTTGGGTTCTGTTTTCGTCGCATCAAGGATGAGCGACGCCCTCAGGCGATGAGTTACCAGGACATGCTTTACCCATCTTTAGGTAGGCATGAGTCTGAGTTGTACTATCGTCCTGCTTTTGAGGCTCCTCGTGCTTCTCGGAGAGGTTTTGCTCCTCGAGGTTTTCACCATGTTCCATATGGTGGTAGACCCCGGGCGAGTAGCTTTGTACCTCGTCAGAGTAGGAGACCTCGACATGTTGTTCGATCACAGCATGTAGGTAGACCTCGCACTTTGCATCGTTTAGATTATCATGTGCGTAGACCGTCTACTTTTACTGCACCTACTACTCGTGTCACTCAGTGCTGGATGCCTCGTCATTTTTTCACTCACCCCAGCACTGAGCGATCGATATATTCTTATCATGTGTAGGTGACAGATCGAGGCTTGGAGGGCACGTGGATCATGGACTCCGGTTGTTCGCGCCACATGACCAGAGATGCAGCATGGTTCTCCAGCCTCACCACAACCAAGCAAAGGGAACATATCACCTTCGGAAACAATCGGAGGAGTAGAGTGAAAGGTAAAGGTGTGGTAAGAATTAACTCGAATTTCACTCTCAAAGATGTTGCTTTGGTTGAAAACCTGGGATACAATTTGCTGTCTGTATCTCAGTTGCTTGATGAGGGCTTCGAAGTGCGATTCCATCGCGATACTTCGCAAGTACTCAATTCTGATGGTGTTGTGGTATGTAAGATCTTTAGAGTTGGGAGAGTTTTTGGAGCTGATTTTTCAGAGTCATCTGGTTCTTCTCATTGTCTCGTTGCACATTCTACTTCTGAGCTTTGGAAGTGGCATAGGAGACTAGGGCATATGAGCTTTGAGTTGCTCGCTCGTCTGAGCGCCCTAGGCCTGATCCGAGGATTGCCCAAGCTCAAGTTTGAGAAGAATTTAGTTTGCGCTCCGTGTCGACATGGAAAAATGATTGCTGCTTCGCATTCGCCAGTCACCACAGTGATGACTGAACAACCTGGAGAACTTCTCCATATGGACACTGTAGGTCCTTCTCGGGTTAGTTCGTTAGGCGGCAAGTGGTATGTATTAGTTATTGTCGACGATTTCTCTCGCTACTCTTGGGTCTTCTTTCTTGCCAGCAAGGATGAAGTGTTTACACACTTTCGGAGCTTGGCTTTGAGACTTTTCACTGAACTCCCTGGTGCATTAAAATTCATTCGAAGTGATAATGGCACTGAGTTCAAGAACAGTCTCTTTGTTGACTTTTGCATGGAGCATGGCATAGAACATCAATTCTCTGCTCCGCGGGTTCCTCAACAGAACGGTGTCGTTGAGAGAAAGAACCGCACTTTGGTTGAGATGGCTAGGACGATGCTCGATGAGCACAAGACTCCTTGAAAATTCTGGGCTGAGGCCATGAACACTGCATGTTACATCTCAAACCGTATATTCTTGCGCTCAATTTTAAACTTGACATCTTATGAGCTACGTTTTGGGAGACAGCCCAAGGTTACTCATCTTCGAGTTTTTGGCTATCGTTGCTTTATCCTAAAACGTGGTAATTTGGATAAATTTGAGTCGCGATCTTCTGACGGGATCTTTTTGGGTTACACAACTCATGGTCATTCTTATCGTGTTTATAACATGGAGACTAACACTGTCATCAAGTCATGTGATGTGAATTTTGATGAATCAACCCCCTCTGTTAGTTCTGTATTTGAACAGGCAAATGAACACGACATGGAACAGACCATCTTCGAAGACGAAGATCCCGGAGATTTCGAGGATGAACCCCTACTTCCCTCGACATCAACCCCCGAAGCTGACCCCGCTTCAACTACTTCGGCACGAGGTCCCGAAGAAACTACCTCGACATCGGTCATCTTGGACCACTCCAACGCACAAGTTGAGGGGGAGACTGCATCCCGCGGTGAGGCTCCACACCATGTTCAAAGGATGCATCCTCCCGAGCAGATCATTGGTGAGCTCGATCAAAGGGTAACACGTTCCCATGCTCATTTCATTGATTCCGCTTTTGTTGCTTCTTTCGAGCCCTTAGATGTTTGTCATGCACTTTCTGATTCTAGTTGGATCAATGCCATGCATGAGGAACTTGAAAATTTTGAGAGAAACCAAGTCTGGTCATTAGTTGATCCTCCACCAAATGTTCATTTCATTGGAACAAAATGGATTTTCAAAAACAAACAAGGGGAGGATGGGACTATAGTTTGAAACAAGGCTAGACTTGTAGCTCAGGGTTATTCTCAACTAGAAGGGATTGATTTTACTGAAACTTTTGCACCTGTTGCTCGCCTTGAGGCCATTAGGATTTTGCTTGCCTTTGCGACATCCCGGGTATTCAAACTCTATCAAATGGATGTCAAAAGTGCTTTTCTTAATGGCTTCATAGGTGAAGATGTTTATGTAAAACAACCCCCTGATTTTGAAAACCCCAAGTACCCACATAAAGTCCTTAAACTTCATAAGGCTCTTTATGGACTCAAGCAGGCCCCTCGGGCTTGGTATGATAGACTTAAGTCTTTTCTGCTTGAGCGGGGGTATTTGATGGGCTCTGTTGATAAAACCCTGTCTACTCTCAAGCATGGCAAAGATTTCCTCCTAGTTCAGATTTATGTGGATGATATCATCTTTGGTGGCTCTTCTCATGCTTTGGTTGCCGAGTTTGCAGATACCATGAGCAGGGAATTTGAAATGTCCATGATGGGTGAACTCACCTTTTTCCTTGGTTTGCAAATCAAACAAAGCAAACAAGGTACTTTCGTCCACTAGACGAAGTACACCAAGGACCTGCTCAAGAAGTTTGACATGTCCGATGCGAAGCCCCTCGCCACTCCAATGGCTACATCTGTAGCATTGGATCCTGACGAAGATGGAGAAGTCATAGATCAGAAGGAGTTCCGAAGCATGATCGGCTCCCTCCTCTACTTGACTGCTACGAGGCCGGACATACACTTCGCGGTGTGTCTGTGCGCTCGTTTTCAGGCTTCACCATGAGCTTCGCACCGCCAAGCGGTAAAACGCATACTCAGGTATCTCAAACATACCCTCGAATTTGGCATATGGTATTCAGCATCTTCATCTTTATGTCTTCGAGGTTATTCCGATGCGGATTTTGCTGGGTGTAGAATTGATAGGAAAAGTACCTCTGGTACTTGTCATTTTCTGGGTACATCATTGGTTTGCTGGTCTTCCCGCAAACAGTCTAGTGTTGCACAATCGACGGCTGAGGCCAAATATGTTGCTGCAGCTAGCTGTTGCTCTCAGATTCTGTGGATGACTTCCACTTTGCGGGATTTCGGGTTAGATTATAAGAGTGTTCCACTTTTCTGTGATAACACTAGTGCTATTTGTATTGCAAATAACCCGGTTCAGCACTCCAGAACCAAACACATTGATGTGCGATATCATTTTCTCAGAGATCACAATGAGAAGGGTGATATTGAACTTCAATATGTTGATACCCAACACCAGCTAGCCGATATTTTCACGAAACCCCTCGATGCTTCTCGTTTTGCCTACTTGCGTGGGGAACTTGGTATTTGTCACCCGTACGGCATTTTGTGAGGGGGAGCTGACTTTAATTGTATGGCATTTGCTCATTATGTGTGAGATTGCATTTACATCTTTTGCACTTATATGCCTGATTATAATTCATGAAATCGTGTCAGCTCAGCTCTTTTTAATTTTTCTGAAACATTAATGTGCATGATGTTTTCTTTTCAAAATCAAATCGTGCTCACTACTCAATCTTATATCTAGCTTGTTTAGGCAGGACTGCTTTAGCTATCCTTTACCTGCTTAATAGCAAGACACTTTTCTTTGGATGCTAAACTTTGCAACTTGAAAAATTATCCTACATATTCATGGATATTCCTCAAATGCTTATTCATTTAAATCAAAATCAAAAATCCATGATTTGCATGATTCAAAGTTAAAAGATCCAGGTGGATTTGATTTGTCGCACTACTCTATTCTAGACTGCTTACCATTGCACCTTGGTCTGAACTGGGATAGTGTAGTGTCTGCCAAAATCATTGCCTTAAGCTTCTGATAGCTTTCATGCCTAGGCTTGGCCTGATTGGAAAGTATAAGGTGGACATACAAATAACCCCTGGCATTATGAAAAAAGAATAACAAAATTCTTTGATCATCAAGTTTGCTGTTAATGCTCCATTTGAACTGGACTTGTCTATCTAGAGTAGAAATTGACTAGCTTTGCGCAGTCCCTGCTTTTACTTGTCTAGTTATCGTGATTGAGTGGTGATGCTTTTATTTCAAAAATGATAAAATCACATGTTGTCATCATGTTTTAGAGAATGTTAATTTGAGCTGAGCCCATGATCATTGGTATTACTGTTGGCATATTTTTGCTTTCTATGTCTTTGCAATTCTGCTTATTTCCAAGCAATGCATCTTTTACATGCTCATTGATGCTTGCATTGCCAAAGGGGGAGAAATTTTTGAGTTCTCTGTTGCAAGGGGGTACAATTAAATAACTCAGGGGGAGTTTTATCTTGAAAAAGGGGAGATTTGCCGAAAGGGCTTTTACTCTTTTGAAAAGGGGGAGGAAAATTCTTTTGTCAAGTGACATGATTTGGCTCATTTCTGAGTTTTTATGGTCACTTGTGTGCTGAACTGTTTCAAATTGTCTTGAACTTGAATTTGGTTGTCAATGCACTCATTAAGGGGGAGATTGAGAAACCAAGGGTTGGTTTCGGTGTTTGTGATGAGTGATTGACATGCTTTTAACCTCTGGTTCGAAGGGGTACCTCCGAAGGTATTCAGAGGTGGTTTCACCAAAGGGTTCGGTGGTTTGGTTGCTGCAGCTGTTGCAGCGGAGTGTGCCTATCGGAGGGGTCCGATGGTACACGATGACTGGGTTCGTACCGAAGGTTTCGGTATTTTGGGCGGTACATCGGAGTGTGTGCTGAAGGTTGCTAACCCGGAGAGGTCTCCGGAGTACTGGATACACTTGTCTGTTTTGTCTGTGAACGCAGGGGACTTCGGAGGCGACGGACGGTTCGTAGCAGGTGAACCTAGGTCAAGCGGGAGGCTTGATGCCAGGGGAGCAGGGAGCTCCGTCCCGGTGGCTGCGAAGGGGTCTGGGTCGGTCCTTGGGTCGAGGTGCGCTAGGTGAAGGCAGTAAGTGCGGAGCGTGGCTCCGGATGAAGGTACTCCGAGACAAAGTCCTCGGAGGCGAGGCACTTCGAAGGTACTCCGGATGGAGTGACTTTGGAGTTTGGTGGATCAAGTCCTCTGCGGAGGCAAGGCGTTCGAAGTGTGCTCCGGAGGGGGACATTCGAAGATACCCGACGAAGGTCTCAGAAGTCGAGGCGCATCGAAGGCATGGTCCGGGTGAGGCTCGTCGAGGAGTGTGCTCGGGGAGAGACACTGCGACGAAGTGCTCAAGGAATGCTTCGTGCGGAGGCCTTGGACGAAGGAGGGACTTCAAAGGGTGGTACTCCGAAGGTGGGACTTCGGAGTGAGGAAGGCTTCGGAGCGAGGCCATCTCCGGAGCGAGGTTGACTTGTGGTGCTTCGGCCATGCATGGCTTCGGTACACGGACTGACGGAGTTCGAGCTGGGAGTAGCTGCGAAGCCATGGTGGTCCACTCCGAGGGTGTTGGTGCGAAGGCCCAAAGGCTTTGATGGCTTCAGCTCAAAAACCGTCACTGTATCGGAGGCTAACTTCGGTGAAGCGAAGGCCGTCAGGCTCAAGGCTTCTCACCGAAGCTACCGCACCCCTCGCGTGCGAAGGGGGGCTTCAGGAAGGTCAAAGACTTCAAAGGCTGACATTGTCTGCTCTGCAAAAAGCTGACGCTGTCCCCTCTGCAAAGCTGACAGAGAAGCCTCCAGAATAAAGTAGACTACCTTTTGTACCCCTCTGTTCTGTAGAGACAAAATTGGTGTAAACCCTAGGGGTAAAGTAGTCAATTCACTTGGGTGAACTGTGGGCTATAAATATGGGGGCTCGGTAGGTAACATTTAACACGTTGAGCATTTACTGTTGAGCTCCTGTATTAGCCTCCACACACTTTGTATTCATCCAGTGAGTTCATTTTAGTGTTCCTTGTTCAAGCGGTGAAGCCCTGCTTTTGTGTGCTTTTTGCTTGAGCTTGTTTTACATACCTCGCTGCATACTTCGTCCATTTGTGTGTCACCTTGAGTGACTTGTGGCAGTGCATCGAAGCCTGTGTTGGCAAAGTGTGTTTTGTGCGAAGTGTGTTTTTCAGTGCGCATTCGCTCTGTGTAACAAGAGGCTAGATCTCACTGCTTACTAGCGAAGCCCTGATCGAAGCTCGTTTTCTTCTCGTATCGAAGACCTTAGCGTAGTCTGTTTAGTGTGCATCTAGACCTTCGCTGTACGAAGCCCAGCACAGGTTGTTGTCGCTAAGTACTTGGTCGAAGTCCTCAGAGGTCAGTCCACTCGTGCGAAAGGTGAAGTGCGAAGCCTGCTCGAAGCACCCTGTGTGCGGAGCCTGCATTGACTTAGCAGAGTTGTTTTCGGGGTTGTGGGTGGAGCGAAGTCTACTTGGCTTTGAACTTTTACTTCTTGCGAAGCCTGTGTTCGGAGCTGTCAAGTACCTCCGAACCAGACCTTCGAAGGTTGGTGTTCGAAGCCTGTTCCGCAGTAGACAGTGTTAAACCAAAGGCTCTTTTTAGCCCAAGTTTTTAAAAGCTCCCATTCACCCCCCCCCCTCTGGTCGCCGTTTCCGGTCCAACACCAAGGAAGAACATGAAGCCCACCTCCGTCTGACCCTAGGAAAGCTAAGGGAACAACAGTTGTATGCTAAGTATAGCACGTGCGAGTTTTGGTCATCTGAGGTGAAGTTCCTCGGTCATGTCATATATGCCGGAGGGATAGCAGTGAACCCGACCACCATGGAAGCAGTGAACAATTGGTTGCAGCCAACGAATGTGTCCGAGATCTGGAGTTTTCTAGGACTGGCCGGATATTACTGCAGGTTCATCGAGAACTTTTCCAAGATAGCCAAACTCATGACCAGATTATTACAAAAGGAAGTGAAGTTTGAATGGACCCCAGATTGTGAGGAATGTTTCCAGACCCTCAAGAAGAAGCTTGTGTTAGCCCCAATTTTAACCTTGCCAGCTATACGAAAGGACTTCCACGTCTACTGCGATGCCTCTCGCCAAGGATTGGGATGTGTTTTTGTAGGACCGAAAGTAGCGACCAGAGGGGGGTGAATGGGCGCCTTAAAAATTCTTTCGAATCAATGGCCCGTTCCCTAATACCCAACGCACCTCAAATGACTACGCAGCAGAAAATAAACAAAAGGCCTAAGTCTAAAGGTTTCTAACCTAGAAGCAAATGATTATAACTGAGACTTATTAAATAAGTGCAACTAGGCAGATGAACATGGTGTAACAGGCCTAAACTTCTCAATGAAAAGATCTAAGTATGTGTAAGATGAAAAGAGAGGTTACTGTCCAAATTTGTCTCCTGTTTGGAACTGGGCGAAGCCTCCTTCGCACGTCGAGGTCTGCTTCGGAGGCTGGTGACGGAGCCTGCTTCGGAGGTCAGTTGCGAGGCATGTCGAAGATGCCGAAGGTGTTTGGTTCTAGTCTAGTTCGGAGTGGCAAGAAGCGAAGTATGCTTCGAAGCGAAGTATGACAAATGTCGGAGCCTGCTTCGAAGTGAGTACTTTGAACACAAAGCTTCGAACACAGCTTCGAACCAACAGCTTTGAAATCAAACCTTCGAACACAGAACTTCGAATGCAACACACAAGCGGACAACCTTCGAACAGAGAAACGAAGCCTGCCACACGACAGAAAACCAAGTCCGAAGCTTATACTCTACCTTCGAAAGGAGCAAGCTCCGAAAAGGGAAGCGAAGGGTGACACGCCACAGAAGTCGGTGCGAGGCCTAGCGGAACTATAAGCTTCGAACCCAACTTCGAAAACTATCGAAGTATGGACTTCGAACAGCTAGAGCCGAAGCCCCCTTCGCACTATCGTTCGAAGTATGCGATGCTGACGTTCAGAAAATACTTCGAAGCTTAGCAACACAGAGCACAAACCAAAGATCGAAGATCGAACGAAGCCTTCGAAGATGTTAGATCGAAGCCCGCCTCACGGAGCTGAGGGGCTTCGAACAGAGAAAGACTTCGCCAGAAACACAGCCAGAAAAGGTAATAGACCCTGTTAGCTTCGATCAAAAAGCTGTGCAGTAGAAGGTGAAAAAGCTGCACAGAACACTGTAGCTGCAGGGAAGTAGTACTACTTGCAACGGCAAGAACTAGTACTACTAGAGTGAAGAACACACCCAGCCGAAGCCTCCAAAGCCTCAAAAATCACGGGAAAACTTGATATGCTAATGAAATGAATCCATTTAAAACCTTTGCAAATGCAGCACACAACGAAATAGGGCATTTACTGCAACATTAAATGCAAGGCAATAAACACAGGGGCAAAATCTCCCTGGCGGCGCAAGCATCGAGCAGGAGAAGAGAGAGGCAAGGCAAGAGACAAAAAGTGACCCAATAGAGTGGATTTGATTTCAGCCAAAAGGGTAGTCCAAACCCTAGGGATTGGGGTCCTATTTATAGGCAGCCCAACACTAGGAATATTCTACCAGCCCCTTAGGGTTTTTACAGACGCAATAATAAATGAAAGACTCTACTGCCCTTAGGAATTTTTACAGACACGACTGACTGACTGTGGGCCTAGAGTTACAGATGACTTATCCGGAAGCTCAGCTTTCGTAACGACTACGGCTTCTCTTCTGGACAGTCGGATACAAGATCGACGGTTGTCAGTTTTGCGCCGAAACTGACAAAGCCTCCACCGGCTTTGCACCAGGTACCCGGATTGGGCCGGCCCGACTCCGCAGCTCTCTCAGCCCGGCAATCGCTCACCGCCCGTGTACCTGAGTCAGTCCTGGTCAACAGCCCAGTGGGTCTTCTACTGCTTCTGGCCCATGCACCCGGATTGGGCCAGCCCGACTTCGCAGCCTCCTCTGCCCGACAGTCGCTTGCTGCCCGTGTACCTGAGTCACACGTGGCCCATGAAACAGCAGATATCCTCTCTTCTTCAGTCCTCTTTGACTATCGTTGACAATGACTCATCACTTCTGGAGCCATGAGGCCCACGCTATTCAGCATGGCTCCTCAATCTCCCCCTTGATGAGTGCATTGTCAACACTCCTCTTTTTCAGCTCTTCAGCAACTGCGAACAAATGTGGAAACACGAAAACAAAATACAAGTAAACAAAGAAGAAGAAAAAGAAGGTAAAAGATTAACCCTAATGACCAAAAGCCGAACAAAAGCAAGAAGCGGTCATTATGGTTAACCAAAACGTAAAAGCTCAAAAATGAGTGCGATTTCAGAACAACAAGGATATCAACAGAGTAAAAACTCCCCCTTAAACTCTGATCCCAAATTTTCTCCCCCTTGTTGACAAGTGAACTCATCAAGCACTCAATAGAGACACAGACTCCCCCTGAAATGCAACTCCCCCTTAAAATATGCAGTGAATTCAACTGGAGTGCAGAAGGAGTGTAGAAAGCATGCTTCTCAGATATGATTGACTGCAATTACAACATCTAACAAATACAGCAAAAGACATACTGTAACGATACATGGCATGATCAGTGCAACAGATGATATCTAAAGAAAGTCATTTGCACGCATTTTTCAGTTTTTGCAAACAAAAGCATCACCACATGTTCCAATAAACGAGCAAGGTAAAACATGAGATGCAAAAGCTAACTGATATCTACCAAGATAAGCATGGTCCAAAAACAAAGTGCTTCAGCAAACTTGTTATCATTTCAATTTTCAAGCTTTTTCTTTTTCCTTTTTCATTTTTGCCAGAGGTTATTTGCATGTCAAACCTTATGCTGACCGACCAAGTCAAGCCTAGGCCAGATCTGGACCATCAGAAGCTTAAGACATTGGTCTTGGCATACACTACACTATCCTAGTTCATACCAAAGTGCTATGGTATGCAGTCCAGAACAAATGTAATGCGACAAAGCAAAACCCACCTGGATCTTTTCAAGTTATGCACAAAAAGGCATGGAATTTTCATTGTTCTCGAATTTTCATCATTTTTATAGCACATTTCCATGTTTAAAGCATACAGATGTCCAAGTTGCATATCTGCATCTATGTGATGAACTAGCTACAAGGCATGTAACAGATAACAAAAGCACTCAGCCTACACATGCTAGTTACAGGAAGCAATGGTGATCATTTTTCAAGTTTAAAGTATAAAGGCCATACATATGACAGATATCAGATATATCAAGTGAACTGAACCAAAACATGATCATCGACAAGTAATCAAAAGCATGTACCAGCTAGAATAAGTAAAGCAGTTCAATCATATAACAGAAGCATCTCTAAAGTGTGATATGTGAATATGCAAGGTATGAACACACACAAAAAGACTCAAGAAAAAAGTAAAGAAGAAAGTAAACTGACGCAAAATATCCTAAAAAGGATACACAACACCCAAATCCCCTCGTAAACGCTCAAATGTAGATTGATCTAGGGGTTTGGTGAAAATATCAGCCAACTGATGATGGGTATCAACATGAGCAAGGTCAATGACACCTTTCTCATATTGATCCCACAAGAACTGAAAGCGCACATCAATGTGTTTGGTTTTTGAATGGAGACATGGGTTTTTCCCTACACTAATAGCACTAGTGCTGTCGCAAAACAATGGGACTCTGGTAGGAAAGAACAACCCAAAATCTCGTAGAGTGGAAATCATCCAAACCAATTGTGAGCAGCAGCTAGCAGCAGCTACGTACTTAGCCTCTGTGGTCGAAAGAGCAACTCCAGATTGCTTTCGAGAAGACCAAGAGACAAGAGAAGAACCGAGAAACTGGCAAGTACCGGAAGTCGACTTGCGATCCAACCGGCACCCACCAAAGTCGGCATCCGAAAAGCCAGATAAATCAAGAGATGATGATGCTGAATAGTAAAGACCGAGATCGGGCGCATAAGTGAGATACCTGAAAATGCGCTTGACAGCCTGCCGGTGAGACGCGCGTGGTGAAGACTGAAAACGCGCGCAAAGTCCCACGGCGAACTGTATGTCCGGTCTTGTTGCCGTTAAGTATAACAGCGAACCGATCATCCCTCGAAACTCTCTCTCATTGACCTTGACACCGTTCTCGTCCTTGTCCAAACCCCCAGAAGTGCCCATCGGGGTCATCTGCGGCTTCAATTCACCACCAAAGTCAAATTTCTTTAACATGTCACGAGTGTACTTACCTTGGTGGATAAAGGTGCCGTCCTTGGTCTGCTTGATCTGGAGCCCTAAGAAGTACTTGAGCTCACCCATGAGGCTCATCTCAAACTCACTGTGCATCTGCTCAGAAAACTTGGACACAAGAGAATCAGTAGTACCGCCAAAGATAATATCGTCCACATAAATCTGAGCAACTAAGAAGTCTGAAGCAACTCTGAGCAAAAAGAGAGTTTTGTCCACAGAACCCATCACAAAGCCCTTCCCCAACAAGAACTGCTTCAACCGGTCATACCAAGCCCTGGGGGCTTGCTTTAACCCGTATAAAGCTTTGTGCAACTTAAAAACATGTCGAGGAAACTTGGGGTTCTCAAAACCGGGGGGTTGCCTAACATATACCTCCTCTTCTATGTACCCGTTCAGAAAAGCACTCTTAACATCCATTTGAAAAAGCTTAAAACCCTTCGAAACGGCAAAAGCTAGAAGAATACGAATGGACTCAAGACGGGCAACAGGAGCGAAGGTTTCTTCAAAGTCAATACCTTCCTTCTGGCAATAACCCTGGGCAACTAGTCGAGCTTTGTTGCGCACCACAACCCCATCTTCACCTTGTTTGTTCTTGAATACCCACTTGGTGCCTATGGGGTTGCATCCTGGTGGCGACTCAACTAGTGTCCAAACCCGATTACGGACAAAATTCTCAAGCTCTTCTTGCATAGCATTAATCCAATTAGAATCAGAAAGAGCATGAGAAACATCTCTGGGCTCAAAAGATGCAACAAACGCAGATTCAGCAAACACAGCGAGAGAGGCAGAAGAACGCAAAGTCCTCTCAGTCAAATCACCTATGATGAGCTCTGAGGGATGGTCACGCTGAACTGATCGGGTTCCCTGGTGATCTGAAGTCACCTCACCGGAGTCAGCAGCAGGCACCTCCGGACTCGACTGAGGGGGCTCGATCGAAGTAGAAGAAGTGATCAGAGGTCCGCCCTCATCATCAGTCGAAGTCTCAGAAGGTGTGGGCTCTGCGGGGGATGCAGAAGGCCCACCTTCAACAGCAGCTGGAGTATCCTCATCTTCCTCGAAGATGGACTCTCCGAGCTCATCATTACCAAAAAGCTCAGAAGAAGGAGTCAAAGAAGGCAAGGACTCATCAAATGAGACCTCACAAGTCTCGACAAGCAGCTGGGATTCGAGGTTCCAAACACGAAAACCTCGAGAATGCAAAGCGTAACCAAGAAACACACCATCCCAGCAACGAGACTCAAACTTGTCCAAATGCCCTCCCTTCTTGAGCACAAAGCACTTGCAGCCAAACGCTCGCAAGTGGCTCACCTTGGGCTGTCTGCCAAACCGCAACTCATATGATGTCTTACCAAGGTAAGCTCTAAGAAAAATACGGTTGGCCAGATAGCAAGCTGTGTTCATGGCTTCGGCCCAAAAATGCCTAGGAGTCCTGTGCTCATCGAGCATCGTCCTGGCCATCTCAACTAGCGTGCGGTTCTTTCGTTCCACAACGCCGTTCTGTGGGGGAGTGTAAGGAGAAGAAAACTGATGGTCCAGACCCTGATCACTACAGAAGCTGACGAACTGAGAGTTCTTGAACTCAGAGCCGTTGTCGGAGCGAATTGCTCGCATCCGACCATTGTTCTCATTCTTCAGCTTCAAAATCAGGTCATGAACAAACTGAAACGTTTCATCCTTAGACTCCAAAAAGAAAACCCACGAGAATCGAGAAAAATCGTCAACAATCACAAGTGCATACCACTTCCCACCGACTGAGCGTACCCGAGCTAGACCTACAGTGTCCAAATGTAAAAGCTCGCCCGGATATGAAGTCATCACCTGAGTCACAGGTGAGTGAGAAACGGCAACCATTTTCCCATGACGACAGGGATGACAAACTAGATCCTTCTCCATTTAAGCTTGGGCAATCCTCGGATGAGATCCATAGAGCTTAACCTGACTAGCAAATCAAAACTCAAGTGACCTAACCTCCTATGCCACTTACAGAGCTCAGAAGAAGATCCAGCAATCAAACAGCGAGAAGGGCCAAAAGAACTAGAGAAGTCAATTCGAAAAACTTTGCCGAATGGTAAAATCTGGCAAATCAAAGACCCTCTAGAGTCAACCACAGAAGAATTACCCTTCTTAAAACGCACTTCCAAACCATCCTCAAGAAGTTGCGAAACAGAAATCAAGTTGAAGTTCAAATTTTTAACCAAAGCAACATTCTTCAAAGAGAAATGATCTGAAATGCGAATTGAGCCTATGCCACTTACTTTCCCTTGACCGCTGTTCCCGAACGTGATGTATTCTTTGGAGCTCGGGGGAGTGAGACTGGAGAACCATCTGCGATGTCCCGTCATGTGGCGAGAGCATCCTGAGTCCATGATCCAAACATCCTCCAGTCCCCGGTCCTGCACAATCAGTGGCTGTAAGTGGGAGCAAATGGTCCGGCACCGGGTTTAGCAAAAGAGCTAAACCAGTGTCGAGCCATCTGCTCAAAAGATGGAAAGTGAAAACCATCAAAAGAGTTTGGACCAAAACGCGGCTCAAAGCGCGGTCCTCGGTTCTTCCTAACCCTGCGGCCACGAGGTCCAGAACCGTAGCCAACACGGTCTGGAACTCTGCCGGAACGGACACCACCAACTGGAGCACGGGCAAGAAAACCGTCTCCTCTACCACCACCTACACGACGCGGCCTGGCCTCCAACCTCTCCCCGCGCCGAGGAACACGCAGTCTACCACCCTGCTGGTAGAACTGCTCCTGATCACTACGAGCCCTCTCTGCTCTCTCAACCCGCTTCCTCCTGAAGCAGAACTCCGCAAGATGCCCGTCTCTCTGACAGTACTCACAATGATAGGTTGGCTTCTTGGGATGTGGTTGAGGCTTGGGATGTTTGGGCTTAGTGGTGTTTGGTGTTGTCTTCTTGGGTTGAGAGGGTCCAGGAAGAGAGTCAAGAGAAGTGTGGAGATTTTTGGGCTTTGGAACCCAGATAGGTTTCTTGGGTGGAGCTTTAGGTGGTTTATGGATCACTCCATTCTTGGGCTGACAAGCCTGGGAAGACTCAGTGGAGTGAGTCTTGGGATACCTCTGCTCTGGAGTCATTTTACTCCACTCCACTGCCCGGCTGATGGCACTCTCAAAGTTAGCCTTGGTGTAGGTGTAACCTACCCCATACCCATCCTGCCTCTTGAACTGCTGGATCATCATGCCAAGCTGTGGCTCTCTGGCACTGATCCAACTCAGGATAGAACGGAGGTAAAAGTTCTCATTCTGAGAATCTGCTAGCTCCTCTCTCAAGGAAGCTAGAACCTCCACCTGAGACAAGCAGGTCTCACACTCACTCTCTACTTGGACAGACTTCCCGGCTTTTAGCTTGATCAACTCCATTCTAAGAGACAGACAGTTCTCACAGACAGTGGGTGGAACTGACAGTGTCTCAAGCTCTAGCCTAGTCTGGGCAAGCTCAGCTCTCAACCTCTCCAAATCACCCAAATGTTCATTACCCTTGGATTTTAGCTCAGCTAAGGCAGCTAAATGAGATGGGCAATCAACACAGGGTGCGACGATAGTGGCTTGAGCATCTTTTAGCTCCAGCTGAGCGCTTTCAAGCTCAGTGGCCAAAGCGTCCCTCTCATCAACCCTTTCTGTGTACCTGGACTTCAGAGTCGATAGGTCACACAGAAGCACCTCACACTTCGGGCACTCACTGCTATCACCCAAGCAAGGGGAAGAAGATAGACTCTCGATTCTGTCGTTGGCCACGGCAAGCTCACTCTCTAACTCATCTATCCTCTTCTTAGCCCCCCTAAGCAGTTTTTCCCGATATCTCAACTCCTGACGATTGCTCTCAAGTAAATCAACTATTTCGCGCTCGTAGGAAGATACCTTGTTGTCGTCGTCGGAGTCGTCGGAGGAGCTCTTTTCTTCCTTATCCCCAAGAGCCATTGAGCAGAAACTCTTGCGGGATCTTCGGCGCTAGTGCGAGCGGCTCTTCGGCTTGTCCCCGAAGGCCATGAAGCAGAGGCCTGCCGGATCGTCCTTGTCCTTCCCCTTCTTGATGGTGATCTCCTCATCGCTTGAGCTCGATGAAGAGGAAGAAGACGTGGACCGCTTGGAGTAGCTTTTCTCCATCTCAGCGAAGAAGGCCTTGTCACGCTTCTTGTTCTCTCGCCGGTAGTCCTTCAGGGCCTTTCTGAAGAATCTGGTCTTTGGCTTGCCCTTGTTGAAGGAGGAGCTGTCATGCTTGCCGGAGTCGTGGAAGCCACCACCGGTGCCCTTCTTGTGGCCATTGCGCTTGGGGCAGTCGGCGATGAAGTGTCCTGGATCACCACATTCAAAGCATTCGGATTTTGTGCCGTGTCTTTTGAACATTCTTTTATCATAGACACGACGCACTCGGTTGTTAAAAAGACACAAATCCTCATCTCCCAACAATTCAAGCTGGTCCTCAGTGATAGACATCAAAGAGAACCCAGCACAACTCACAGCAGTGGGATCAACAGAAGGTGTAGCAAGGGCCAGGGATTTTGAACCAGAACCAGTGAGATTTGATCTCAACTGGATATCTACCTCAGTGGCCTTCAACTTGCTAAATAACTCAGAAATGGTCAAGGTATCGTAAGAAGTGCTCTCAACGATAGAAGATACCTTGATCTCCCAGATCTTTGGGTCCAAGGTATGGAGAACCTTGAGCGCCTGCTCGTGATCTGAGACTAACTGAGCACCCTCAGCCTTGTTGTCCCGAAGCTTGTTTATGATCGACTGAAAACGACCAAACAAAGCCTCAACAGATTCACCCGGCTTCTGTGTGAAATTCTCATATTCACGCCGGTAGGTCTGATAGAGCCGAGCCTTGACCTTGTTGTTCCCTCATGGTGTGCCTTGAGGGTAGCCCAGATCTCTCTAGCAGTAGAGAGATGACTCACACGCTCAAACTCAGTGGGACCTAAGCCAAAAACAGAATGTTCACAGCCTTACTGTTGCTCAGATGCTGAGCAATGATACCAGCAGTACCTTGCTCAGTAACTAGCAAAATGACAAACGTGGTGTGAACGCAAATGTCCCATATGTCCGAACCCTGGCTCATGAGATAGGCTCGCATGCGAGTCTTCCAATAGTTATAGCCATAGGCTTCCAAGGACGGGACCTTGCCAGGAGAAGTCATGGTCACTACTGGGGTTTAGAACCGGTTAAGGTATGGAAAAAACCTAACCTCGCTCTGATACCACTTGTAGGACCGAAAGTAGCGACCAGAGGGGGGGTGAATGAGCGCCTTAAAAATTCTTTCGAATCAATGGCCTGTTCCCTAATACCCAACGCACCTCAAATGACTACGCAGCAGAAAATAAACAAAAGGCCTAAGTCTAAAGGTTTCTAACCTAGAAGCAAATGATTATAACTGAGACTTATTAAATAAGTGCAACTAGGCAGATGAACATGGTGTAACAGGCCTAAACTTCTCAATGAAAAGATCTAAGTATGTGTAAGATGAAAAGAGAGGTTACTGTCCAAATTTGTCTCTTGTTTGGAACTGGGCGAAGCCTCCTTCGCACGTCGAGGTCTGCTTCGGAGGCTGGTGACGGAGCCTGCTTCGGAGGTCAGTTGCGAGGCATGTCGAAGGTGCCGAAGGTGTTTGGTTCTAGTCTAGTTCGGAGTGGCAAGAAGCGAAGTATGCTTCGAAGCGAAGTATGACAAATGTCGGAGCCTGCTTCGAAGTGAGTACTTTGAAGACAAAGCTTCGAACACAGCTTCGAACCAACAGCTTTGAAATCAAACCTTCGAACACAGAACTTCGAATGCAACACACAAGCGGACAACCTTCGAACAGAGAAACGAAGCCTGCCACACGACAGAAAACCAAGTCCGAAGCTTATACTCTACCTTCGAAAGGAGCAAGCTCCGAAAAGGGAAGCGAAGGGTGACACGCCACAGAAGTCGGTGCGAGGCCTAGCGGAACTATAAGCTTCGAACCCAACTTCGAAAACTATCGAAGTATGGACTTCGAACAGCTAGAGCCGAAGCCCCCTTCGCACTATCGTTCGAAGTATGCGATGCTGACGTTCAGAAAATACTTCGAAGCTTAGCAACACAGAGCACAAACCAAAGATCGAAGATCGAACGAAGCCTTCGAAGATGTTAGATCGAAGCCCGCCTCACGGAGCTGAGGGGCTTCGAACAGAGAAAGACTTCGCCAGAAACACAGTCAGAAAAGGTAATAGACCCTGTCAGCTTCGATCAAAAAGCTGTGCAGTAGAAGGTGAAAAAGCTGCACAGAACACTGTAGCTGCAGGAAGTAGTACTACTTGCAACAGCAAGAACTAGTACTACTAGAGTGAAGAACACACCCAGCCGAAGCCTCCAAAGCCTCAAAAATCACGGGAAAACTTGATATGCTAATGAAATGAATCCATTTAAAACCTTTGCAAATGCAGCACACAACGAAATAGGGCATTTACTGCAACATTAAATGCAAGGCAATAAACACAGGGGCAAAATCTCCCTGGCGGCGCAAGCATGGAGCAGGAGAAGAGAGAGGCAAGGCAAGAGACAAAAAGTGACCCAATAGAGTGGATTTGATTTCAGCCAAAAGGGTAGTCCAAACCCTAGGGATTGGGGTCCTATTTATAGGCAGCCCAACACTAGGAATATTCTACCAGCCCCTTAGGGTTTTTACAGACGCAATAATAAATGAAAAGACTCTACTGCCCTTAGGAATTTTTACAGACACGACTGACTGACTGTGGGCCTAGAGTTACAGATGACTTATCCGGAAGCTCAGCTTTCGTAACGACTACGGCTTCTCTTCTGGACAGTCGGATACAAGATCGACGGTTGTCAGTTTTGCGCCGAAACTGACAAAGCCTCCACCGGCTTTGCACCAGGTACCCGGATTGGGCCGGCCCGACTCCGCAGCTCTCTCAGCCCGGCAATCGCTCACCGCCCGTGTACCTGAGTCAGTCCTGGTCAACAGCCCAGTGGGTCTTCTACTGCTTCTGGCCCATGCACCCGGATTGGGCCAGCCCGACTTCGCAGCCTCCTCTGCCCGACAGTCGCTTGCTGCCCGTGTACCTGAGTCACACGCGGCCCATGAAACAGCAGATCTCCTCTCTTCTTCAGTCCTCTTTGACTATCGTTGACAATGACTCATCACTTCTAGAGCCATGAGGCCCACGCTATTCAGCATGGCTCCTCAGTTTTGATGCAAGATGGGAAGGTGATATCTTATGCCTCTCGTCAGCTAAGACCGCACGAGCTAAACTACCCGACTCATGACCTGGAGTTGGTGGCAGTGGTTCACACCTTGAAGATATGGAGGCACTACCTTGTGGGTAACCGGTGTGAAGTCTTCACCGACCACAAGAGCCTTAAGTACATCTTCATCCAACCACATATGAACCTCAGGCAGAGGAGATGGTTGGAATTGATCAAGGATTATGACTTAGGCATCCACTACCATCCAGGCAAGGCAAACGTAGTGGTAGATGCCGTAAGTCGGAAGGGGTACTGTAATACAATCATGGTACAATATTAGGCCCCACTGCTATACAAGGAGATGGAAAGGTTGAATTTAGGGATCACCACCAAGGCATACCTCGCTGCCCTAGAAGCCAAACCTATCTTGATGGACCAGATCTATGAGACGCGGAAGGAAGACCCTGATATCTTAGAGATCTAGAAGAATATGAGGAGGGGTAAAGCCCTAGGGTTTTCCGAAGATGAGAATGGTACAGTATGGTTCAGGAACGGGATATGTGTGCCCGACAAGCCTGAGCTGAAAGCTCTCATTCTCCAGGAGGCCCATGAGACGTTGTACTCCATACATCCCGGGAGTACTAAGATGTACCAAGACCTGAAGGAGAAGTATTGGTGGGTCAGCATGAAGAGAGAAATAGCTGAGTATGTGGCCAAAGTGCGACACATGTCGGCGAGTCAAGGAAGAACACCAGAGGCCTGCTGGACTATTACACCCCCTCAATGTTCCCAATGGAAGTGGGAAGAAGTAGGAATGGACTTCATCACGGGAATACCAAGGACCCAAGCTGGTCATGATTCTATCTAGGTGATCATCGATCGACTCACCAAGGTAGCTCATTTCATCCCCGTCAAGACGACGTACAACGTCTCAAGACTGGCTGAGCTATACACGACCCGAATCGTGTGCCTACACGGGGTTCCAAAGAAGATCGTGTCTAACCGGGATAGTCAGTTCACCTCCAAGTTTTGGAAGAATTTTTAGGAAGAGATCGACACCCGGCGGAACTTCAGCACAACTTATCATCCACAGACTGATGGTTAGACCGAAAGGGTGAACCAAGTGTTGGAAGATATGCTTCGAGCCTACGCCTTAGACTTTGGTGGAATGTGGGACAATACCTTGCCTTACGCCGAGTTCTCCTACAATAATAGCTACCAAGTCAGCCTACAGATGTCACCATTTGAGGCACTATATGGGCGTAAGTGCAGAACGCCGCTACTCTGGGATCAGCCCAGTGAGTCACAGTTGTAGGACCAAAAGTAGCGACCAGAGGGGGGTGAATGGGCGCCTAAAAAATTCTTTCGAATCAATGGCCTGCTCCCAACACCCAACGCACCTCGATAGACTTAGCAGGAAAAAGTAAACAGATCAACAAGACCTAAAATGATCTAGCCTAAAAACTGACAGGTGTCCTAAACAAAAAGACCAACACAGTGCTTAAAGGCAGATTTAAATATCATCACAAAACGAATGACATCTTCACAAAAGTTTCACCAAATCACAAATGATCCATCAATCACATGCAAAATATTCATAGTTTATAGGAAGATTATCAAGTAAGAGCAAACACAATATTTAACGCATTTAATCTAGACAAAATAAATGCAGTAAATAAAATGTGCTCATAAATATATCTATGAATATTTAGTGCATTCTAAAATAAAATAACTGAACAAATGGATTAATCACAGATTATCTGGGAATAAAAAACTGGGCACATGGATCAAGAAGATTGAGAACCGTGCTGCTAGTTGAACAATAAAATGCTATGCTGATGTGACAGCACGTGGAATTACAGCAACCATCACTAATTAATCAAGTAATTAATCTAATCACAAGCATCTAGTGGCACGTAACACAAGGCACAACAGGAATATTTCACAAGCACGCAAATCGAGAAACGCAATTAGTACTAACCATGATTTGGCTTGGTCCGTTGTTTCTCCGCCCAAACGCCGAAGCTTCCGCTGTGTTCATGCGCCGGCTGCTTGCTGCAGTTCACGCCGCACGAAGCATGGGGCCCACACCAAAAATTTCTTCACGCAAGCTTCTTGATGGGCTGCATGTGTCGTCGTGCCATGAGCAAGATTCTTGCCTAGCTAGCTGCAACTGCTGTTGTGACCGTGCACTGCAAACGCAGTGGCTAGGCACTAGCATTCAGCCCTAGAGGCTATCTAGTTGTTGCGCTGCTATGCTAGCTAGGGCTAGCTGCTCAAGCCGCTAGATGTTGCAGGCCTCGGTGGAAGAACAGAACGAAGTGCAGAAAAAGAGCCGGAGAATAAAAGTGCCCGGGAGAAGATAAATCGAACCGCGGCGGCGAAGTTTTTCAGACCCGAACGAAACACCAGCGGCGGAGAAGATGGACACCGTGGAGGAAATTGACCCCAGATTTTTGAAATTAGTAAAGTGTATTCTGAAAAGGGTGCCCTAACCCTAGGATATTGGGGCCTATTTATAGGCAGCCCAGTAAAAAGGAAAAATGCAGAAATACCCCTGGGTTTTTTACAGACTCTGAATAAAAATGGAAAAGACCAAAATGCCCTTAGGATTTTTTACAGACTCGACTGACAGACTGTGGGCCTAAAGGAAAAATAGTAAAAATCTAAATAAAGGTAACTTGTCCTGATGCGGAGCTTTCGTAGCAGCTACGGCTTCGCCTCAGAACGGTCAGATCCGAGATCAGCGGTCGTCAGTTTTGCGCCGAAACTGACAAAGCGGCCACCGTCTTCGCACCGGGTACCCGGATTGGGCCGGCCCGATTCCGCAGCTCCCTCAGCCCGGCAATCGCTCACCACCCGTGTACCTGAGTCAATCCCGGTCAACAGCCCAGTGGATCCTCTGCTGCTCCTAGCCCATGTACCCGGATTGGGCCAGCCCGACTTCGCGGTCCCTCTGCCCGACAGTCGCTCGCTGCCCGTTTACCTGAGTCACACGCGGCCCAGATGCAACAGGTCTTCTCTCTCTTTTCAGTCCTCTTTGACTATTGTTGATAATGACTCATCACATCTGGAGCCATGAGGCCCACGCTCTTCAGCATGGCTCCTCA
The DNA here is from genome assembly GCA_019279435.1 of Zizania palustris. NCBI lineage: Eukaryota > Viridiplantae > Streptophyta > Magnoliopsida > Poales > Poaceae > Zizania > Zizania palustris. The sequence continues at coordinate 81,836,151 of JAAALK010000080.1, read as the reverse complement.
ATCTCCCCCTTGATGAGTGCATTGTCAACACTTCAACTCTTCAGTTCTTCAATACCTGTGAACACATGTGGAAACACGAAAACAAAGCACAAGAAAATAGAGAAGAAGAAAGTAAAGTAAAAGTTTAACCCTAATGACCAAAAACCGAACAAAAACAAGAAGCGGTCATTATGGTTAACCAAAGGTAAAAACTCATAATGAGTGCAATCTCAGAATCATCAACAAGGATATTAAAAGAGTAAGGACAAACAGGACAAAAACTCCCCCTGAAACAAATCCCAGAGAAAGCCAAAACTCCCCCTTAAATTCTTATCCCCAAAATTTCTCCCCCTTGTTGACAAGTGGACTCATCAAGCGAGACTAAAAACACTCGAAAGAGACACAGACTCCCCCTGAAATGCAACTCCCCCTCAAAATATGCGATGAATGCAACTGGGGTGCAGGTGAAGTGTAGAAAGCATGCTTCTCAGATATGATTGACTGCAATTACAACATCTAACAAGTATAGCAAAAGACATACTGTCTAAGACACATGGCATGATCAGTGCAACAGATGATATCTAAAGAAAGTCATTAGCACGCATTTTTTCAATTTTTGCAAATAAAAGCATCACCACATTTTCTAGTTGACAAGCAAGGTAAAGCATGAGATGTAGAAGCTAACTGACATCTACCAAGATAAGCATTATCCAAAACAAAGTGCTTCAGCAAACTTGTTATCTTTTTAATGTTCAGGCTTTTTCATTTTCTTTTTTCATTTTTGCCAAGGGTTATTTGCATGTCAAACCTTATGCTAACCGACCAAGTCAAGCCTAGGCCAGAACTGGACCATCAGAAGCTTAAGACATTGGTCTTGGCATACACTACACTGTCCTAGTTCATACCAAAGTGCTATGGTAAGCAGTCCAGAACAATGTAATGCGACAAAGCAAACCCACTTGGATCTTTTCAACTCAAGCATAAAAAGGCATGGAATTTTCATTCATTTTTTATTTTTATCATTTTTATAGCACATTTTCCATGTTAAAGTATAAAGATGTCCAAGTTGCATATCTGCATCTATGTGAGGAACTAGCTACAAGGCATGTAACAGATAGCAAAAACATTCAGCCTACACATGCTAGTTACCAGAAGCAATGGTGATCATTTTTTTCAAGTTTAAAGCGTAAAAGCCATGCATATGACATATATTAGACATATCAAGCGAACTGAAACAAGGCATGATCATTGACAAGTAATCAAAAGCATGTACCAGCTAGAATAAGTAAAGCAGTTCAATCATATATCAGAAGCAAGCTGAAAAGTGTGATATGAGAATATGCATGATATGAATACACACAAAAGACTCAAGAAAAGAGTAAAGAAGAAATAATAAAGAAAAAACTGACGCAAAATATCCTAGAAAGGATACACAACACCCAAATCCCCTCGTAAACGCTCAAAAGTAGACTGATCTAGGGGTTTGGTAAAAATGTCAGCCAACTGATGATGGGTATCAACATGAATAAGGTCAATGACACCTTTCTCATATTGATCCCACAAAAAGTGGAAGCGCACATCAATGTGTTTAGTTTTTGAATGGAGACATGGGTTTTTCCCTACACTAATTGCACTGGTGCTGTCGCAAAACAAAGGAACTCTGGTAGGAAAGAACAACCCAAAATCTCACAGAGTGGAAATCATCCAAACTAACTATGAGTAGCAGCTGGCAGCAGCTACATACTCAGCCTCAGTGGTCGAAAGAGCAACTCCAGATTGCTTTCGAGAAGAACCAAGAAACTGGCAAGTACCGGAAGTCGACTTGCGATCCAACCGGCACCCACCAAAGTCGGCGTCCGAAAAGCTAGATAAATCAAGAGATGATGATGTTGAATAATAAAGACCAAGATCAGGCACATAAGTAAGATACCTGAAGATGCTCTTGACAGCCTGCCGATGAGACGTGCGAGGTGAAGACTGGAAGCGCGCGCACAGTCCCACGGCGAACTGTATGTCTGGCCTCGTCACCGTCAAGTACAGCAGCGAACCGATCATCCCTCGAAACTCTCTCTCGTTGACCTTGACACCGCTCTCGTCCTTGTCCAGGCCCCTAGATGTGGCCATTGGGGTCATCTGAGGCTTCAGCTCTCCACCAAAGTCGAATTTCTTCAACATGTCCCGAGTGTACTTACCCTGGTGGATGAAGGTGTCGTCCTTGGTCTGCTTGATCTGGAGCCCTAGGAAGTACTTGAGCTCACCCATGAGGCTCATCTCAAACTCACTGTGCATCTGCTCAAAAAACTTGGACACAAGATCATTAGTAGTACCGCCAAAGATAATATCGTCCACGTAAATCTGAGCGACTAAGAAATCTGAAGCATCTCTGAGCAGGAAAAGAGTTTTATCCACAGAACCCATCACAAAGCCCTTCCCCAACAAAAACTGCTTCAATCGGTCATACCAAGCCCTGGGGGCTTGCTTCAACCCGTATAAAGCTTTTTGCAATTTAAAAACATGTCGAGGAAACTTGGGGTTCTCAAAACCGGGGGGCTGCCTAACATAAACCTCCTCCTCTATGTACCCGTTCAGAAAAGCACTCTTGACGTCCATTTGAAAAAGCTTAAAACCCTTCGAAGCGGCAAAAGCTAAGAGAATGCGAATGGACTCAAGACGGGCAACAGGGGCGAAGGTTTCTTCAAAATCAATACCCTCTTTCTGGCAAAAACCCTGGGCAACTAGTCGAGCTTTGTTGCGCACCACAACCCCATCTTCACCTTGCTTGTTCTTGAACACCCACTTGGTGCCTATGGGGTTGCATCCGGGTGGCAGCTCAACCAGTGTCCAAACCCGATTGCGGACAAAATTCTCAAGCTCTTCTTGCATGGCATTAATCCAATTAGAATCAGAAAGACCATGAGAAACATCTCTGGGCTCAAAAGATGCAACAAAAGCAGATTCAGCAAACACAGCAAGAGAGTCAAGAGATGAATGCAAAGTTCTTGTAGACACATCACCGATGATGAGCTCCGAGGGGTGATCACGCTGAACTGCTCGGGATCCCTGGTGATCTGAAGTCACCTCACCGGAGTCAACAGCTGGCACCTCTAGACTCGACTGAGGGGGCTCGATCGAAGTGGAAGAAGTGATCAGAGGTCCGCCCTCATCCTCAGTCGAAGTCTCAGAAAGTGTGGGCTCTACAGGAGGTGCAGAAGGCCCACCCTCATCAGCAGCTGGAGTATCCTCATCTTCCTCGAAGATGGACTCTCCGAGCTCACCATCACCAGAAAGCTCAAAAGAAGGAGTCAAAGAAGGCAAGGACTCATCAAAAGAAACCTCGCAAGTCTCGACAAGCTGCTGGGATTCGAGGTTCCAAACACGGAAACCTCGAGAATGCAATGCATAACCAAGAAAAACTCCGTCCCAGCAACGAGACTCAAACTTGTCCAAATGCCCTCCCTTCTTGAGCACAAAGCACTTGCAGCCAAACGCTCGCAAGTGGCTCACCTTGGGCTGTCTACCAAACCGCAACTCATACGAAGTCTTACCTAAGTAAGCTCTAAGAAAAATGCGGTTGGCCAGATAGCAAGACGTGTTCATGGCTTCAGCCCAAAAATGCCTAGGAGTCCTGTGCTCATCAAGCATCGTCCTAGCCATCTCGACTAGCGTGCGGTTCTTTTATTCCACAACGCCGTTCTGTGGTGGAGTATAAGGAGAAGAAAACTGATGGTCCAGACCCTGATCACTACAGAAGCTGACGAACTGAGAGTTCTTGAACTCAGAGCCATTGTCGGAGCGAATTGCTCGCATCCGACCATTGTTCTCATTCTTCAGCTTCAAAATCAGGTCATGAACAAAATGAAAAGTTTCATCCTTAGACTCCAAGAAGAAAACCCACGAGAAATGAGAAAAATCGTCAACAATCACAAGTGCGTATCACTTCCCACTGACTGAGCGTACCCGAGCTGGACCGACAGTGTCCATGTGTAACAGCTCACCTGGATACGAAGTCATCACCTGAGTCACAGGTGAGTGAGAAGGGGCATACATTTTCCCGTGACGACAGGGATGACAAACTAGATCTTTCTCCATTTTAAGCTTGGGCAATCCTAGGATGAGGTCCATAGAGCTTAACCTGACTAGCAGATCAAAACTCAAATGACCTAACCTCCTATGCCACTTCCAGAGCTCAGAAGAAGATCCAACAATCAAACAGCGAGAAGGGCGAAAAGAACTAGAGAAGTCAATTCGAAAAACTTTACCGAAAGGTAAGATCTGGCAAATCAAAGACCCTCTAGAATCAAACACAGAAGAATTGCTCTTCTTAAAACGCACCTCCAAACCATCCTCAAGAAGTTACGAAACAGAGATCAAATTGAAGTTCAAGTTTCCAACCAAGGCAACGTTCTTCAAAGAAAAATGGTCTTAAATGCGAATTGAGCCAATGCCACTTACTTTCCTTGACCACTGTTCCCAAAGGTGATGTACTCTTTGGAGCTCGGGGGAGTGAGACTGGAGAACCATTTGCGATGTCCCGTCATGTGGCGAGAACACCCTGAGTCCATGATCCAAACGTCCTCCAGTCCCGGATCCTGCACAATCAGTGGCTGTAAGTGGGAGCAAATGGTCCGGCACCAGGTTTAGCAAAAGAGCTAAACCAGTGTCGAGCCATCTGCTCAAAAGACGGAAAGCAGAAATCATCATGAGAGTTCGGACCAAAATGCGGCTCAAAACGCGGTCCTGGGTTCTGCCTAAAGCCTCGGCCACGAGGTCTAGGACCGTAGCAAAAACGGCCTGGAGCTCTGCCGGAACGGACACCACCAACTGGAGCACGAGCAAGAAAGCCATCTCCTCTACCACCACCTACATGACGCGGCCTGGCCTCCAGCCTCTCCCCGCGTCGAGAAACACGCAGTGTACCACCCTGCTGGTAGAACTGCTCCTGACCACCACGAGCTCTCTCTGCTCTCTCAACCCGCTTCCTCCTGAAGCAAAACTCCGCAAGATGCCCGTCTCTTTGACAATATTCACAATGGTAGGTGGGCTTCTCGAGATGTGGTTGAGGCTTAGGGTTCTTGGGCTTAGTGGTGATTGGTGTTGTCTTCTTGGGTTGAGAGGGTCTAGGAAGAGAGTCTAGAGAAGTGTGGAGGAGTTTGGGCTTTGGAACCCAGATGGGTTTCTTGGGTGGAGCTTTGGGTGGTTCATGGATCACTCCATCCTTAGGCTGACAAGCCTGGGAAGACTCAGTGTAATGAGTCTTGGGATATCTTTGCTCAGGAGTCATTTTACTCCACTTCACTGCTCGGCTAATGGCACTCTCAAAGTCAGCCTTGGTGTAGGTGTAACCTACCCCAAACCCATCCTGCCTCTTGAACTGTTGGATCATCATGCCGAGTTGTGGCTCTCTGGCACTGATCCAACTCAGGATAGAACGGAGGTAAAAGTTCTCATTTTGAGAATCAGCTAGCTCCTCTCTCAAGGAAGCTAGTACCTCCACCTGAGACAAGCAGGTCTCACACTCGATATCTACCTGGACAGACTTCTCGGCTTTTAGCTTAATCAACTCAAGTCTAAGAGACAGACAGTTCTCACAGACAGTGGGTGGAACTGACAATGTCTCAAGCTCTAGCCTAGTCTGTGCAAGCTCAGCTCTCACTCTCTCCAAATCACCCAAATGCACATCGCCCTTGGCTTTCAGCTCAGCTAAGACAGCTAGATGAGATGGGCAATCAGCACAGGGTGCGACGACAATGGCTTGAGCATCTTTTAGCTCCAGCTGAGCGCTTTCAAGCTCAGTGGCCAAAGCGTCCCTCTCATCAACCCTTTCTGTGTACCTGGACTTCAAAGTCGATAGGTCACATAGAAGCACTTCACACTTTGGGCACTCACTGCTATCACCCAAGTAGGGGGAAGAAGATAGACTCTCAATTCTACCGTTGGCTACGGCAAGCTCACTCTCTAACTCATCTATCCTCTTCTTGGCCCCCTAAGCAGTTTTTTCCGGTATTTCAACTCCTGACGATTGCTCTCAAGTAAATCAACAATTTCACGTTCATAGGATGATACCTTGTTGTCGTCGTCATCGGAGTCATCGGAGGAGCTCTTTTCTTCCTTATCCCCAAGAGCCATTGAGCAGAAGCTCTTGCGGGATCTTCGGCGCTGATGTGAGTGGCTCTTCGGTCTGTCCTCGAAGGCCATGAAGCAAAGGCCCGCTGGATCGTCCTTATCCTTCCCCTTCCTGATGATGATCTCCTCATCGCTTGAGCTCGATGAAGAGGAAGAAGACGTGGACCGCTTGGAGTAGCTCTTCTCCATCTCAGCGAAGAAGGCCTTGTCACGCTTCTTGTTCTCTCGTCGGTAGTCCTTCAGGGCCTTTCTAAAGAATCTGGTCTTTGGCTTGCCCTTGTTGAAGGAGGAGCTGTCGTGCTTGCCGGAGTCATGGAAGCCACCACCGGTGCCCTTCTTGTGTCCATTGCGCTTGGGGCAGTCGGCGATGAAGTGTCTTGGATCACCACACTCAAAACACCCGGATTTTGTGCCGTGTTTCTTGAACATTCTTTTGTCATAAACACGACGCACCCGGTTGTTAAAAAGACACAAATCATCATCTCCCAACGACTGTAGCTGGTCCTCAGTGATAGACATCAAAGAGAACCCAGCACAACTCACAGAAGGGGGATCATCAGAAGGTGTAGCAAGGGCCAAAGACTTTGATCCAGAGCCAGTGAGATTTGATCTCAACTGGGTATCAACCTCGGTGGCCTTCAGCTTGCTAAACAAATCAGAAATGGTCAAGGTATCATAAGAAGTGCTCTCAATGATAGAGGATACCTTGATCTCCCAGATTTTTGGGTCCAAGGTATGGAGAACCTTGAGCGCCTATTCGTGATCTGAGACTAACTGAACACCCTCAGCCTTGTTGTCCCGAAGCTTGTTTATGATCGACTGAAAACGACCAAACAACGCTTCAACAGATTCACCCGGCTTTTGTGTGAAGTTCTCATATTCACGTCGGTAGGTCTGATAGAGCCGAGCCTTGACCTGAGCTGTCCCCTCATGGTGTGCCTGGAGGGTAGCCTAGATCTCTCTCGCAGTGGAGAGATGGCTCACACGCTCAAATTCAGTGGGACCTAAACCAGAAAACAAGATGTTCACAGCTTTGCTATTGTTCACATGCTGAGCGATGATACCAGGAATACCACGCTCAGCAACTGGCAATATGACAAACGTAGCGTGAACGCAAATGTCCCAGATGTCCGAGCTTTGGCTCATGAGATAGGCTCGCATGCGAGTCTTCCAATAATTATAGCCATAAGCTTCCAAGGATGGGACCTTGCCAGGAGAAGTCATGATCACTACTGGGGTTTAGAACCGGTTAAGGTATGGAGAAACCCTAACCTTGCTCTGATACCACTGGTAGGACCGAAAGTAGCGACCAGAGGGGGGGTGAATGGGCGCCTAAAAAATTCTTTCGAATCAATGGCCTGCTCCCAACACCCAACGCACCTCGACAGACTTAGCAGGAAAAAGTAAATAGATCAACAAGACCAAAAATGATCTAGCCTAAAAACGACTGGTGTCCTAAACAAAAAGACACCAACACAGTGCTTAAAGGCAGATTTAAATATCATCACAAAACGAATGACATCTTCACAAAAGTTTCACCAAATCACAAATGATCCATCAAGCACATGCAAAATATTCACAGTTTATAGGAAGATTATCAAGTAAGAGCAAACACAATATTTAACGCATTTAATCTAGACAAAATAACTGCATTAAATAAAATGTGCTCATAAATATATCTATGAATATTTAGTGCATTCTTAAATAAAATAACTGAACAAATGGATTAATCACAGATTATCTGGGAATAAAAAACTGGGCACATGGATCAAGAAGATTGAGAACTGTGCTGCTAGTTGAACAATAAAATGCTATGCTGATGTGACAGCACGTGGAATTACAGCAACCATCACTAATTAATCAAGTAATTAATCTAATCACAAGCATCTAGTGGCACGTAACACAAGGCACAACAGGAATATTTCGCAAGCACGCAAATCGAGAAATGCAATTAGTACTAACCATGATTTGGCTTGGTCCGTTGTTTCTCTGCCCAAACGCCAAAGCTTCCGCTGTGTTCATGCGCCGGCTGCTTGCTGCAGTTCACGCCACACGGAGCATGGGGCCCACACCAAAAATTTCTTCACGCAAGCTTCTTGATGGGCTGCATGTGTCGTCGTGCCATGAGCAAGATTCTTGCCTAGCTAGCTGCAACTGCTGCTGTGACCGTGCACTGCAAACACAGTGGCTAGGCACTAGCGTTCAGCCCTAGAGGCTATCTAGCTGTTGCGCTGCTATGCTAGCTAGGGCTAGCTGCTCAAGCTGCTAGATGCTGCAGGCCTCGGTGGAAGAACAGAACGAAGTGCAGAAAAAGAGCCGGAGAATAAAAGTGCCCGGGAGAAGATAAATCGAACCGCGGCGGCGAAGTTTTTCAGACCCGAACGAAACACCGGCAGCGGAGAAGATGGACACCGTGGAGGAAATTGACCCCATATTTTTGAAATTAGTAAAGTGTATTCTGAAAAGGGTGCCCTAACCCTAGGATATTGGGGCCTATTTATAGGCAGCCCAGTAAAAAGGAAAAATGCAGAAATACCCCTAGGGTTTTTTACAGACTCTGAATGAAAATGGAAAAGACCAAAATGCCCTTAGGATTTTTTACAGACTCGACTGATAGACTGTGGGCCTAAAGGCAAAATTGTAAAAACCTAAATAAAGGTAACTTGTCCTGATGCGGAGCTTTCGTAGCAGCTACGGCTTCGCCTCAGAACGGTCAGATCCGAGATCAGCGGTCGTCAGTTTTGCGCCGAAACTGACAAAGCGTCCACCGTCTTCGCACCGGGTACCCGGATTGGGCCGGCCCGATTCCGTAGCTCCCTCAGCCCGGCAATCGCTCGCCGCCCGTGTACCTGAGTCAATCTCGGTCAACAGCCCAGTGGATCCTCTGCTGCTCCTAGCCCATGTACCCGGATTGGGCCAGCCTGACTTCGCGGCCCCTTTGCCCGACAGTCGCTCGCTGCCCGTGTACCTGAGTCACACGCGGCCCAGACGCAACAGGTCTTCTCTCTCTTTTCAGTCCTCTTTGACTGTCGTTGACAATGACTCATCACATCTGGAGCCATGAGGCCCACGCTCTTCAGCATGGCTCCTCAACAGTTATTCGGGACAAATATCCTATGAGAAGCCGAAGAGAAAGTTAAGATCATTAGGGATAGGCTAAAGATAGCTCAGTCCCGACAAAGGAGTTATGTCGATAACCGATGAAGAGATTTGACCTTTGAGGAGGGCGAGTAAGTCTACCTCTGAGTCACTCCCCTCCGAGGTACCCAGAGATTTAACTTGAGGGGAAAGCTAGCCCCCGTTATGTTGGACCCTTCTAGATCATTCGTCGGCAAGGAGAGGTTGCATACCAGTTGGAGCTACCACCATCTTTGGCAGCGGTCCATGGTGTGTTTCAGGTCTCTCAGCTAAAGAAATGTCTCTTAGTGCCCACCAAACAGGCCAACCTCCAGCAGTTCAATGTCCAAGAGGACTTAACCTACATCGAGAAACCAGTCCAGATCCTAGAGATCAAGGAAAGAGTGACCAGGAGCCGAGTAGTGTGCTTCTGCAAGGTTTAGTGGGATAACCACCCCATCGAGGAAGCCACCTGGGAAAAAGAGGAAGAACTAAAGACTCGATACTCCGAGTTACTCGAGAAGCTTTCTAAATCTTGAGGACGAGATTATTTGTAAGGGGGATAGGTTTGTAACACCCCAAATTTCTAGAAGGTAATAATATAATTTTATTATACTTTTTCTGAAAACAGAATTACCTTTGAATTTTCTATAAAGCTAAAAATGCCCAAATAAAAAGAAATATAGAGAAACAATCCAAACCAGGCCCTAAGAAAATTATGTTATGATCCTAAGACCAAGACCTATTTTTGAGAATTTTTACAATTTTTTATCACCTTTGCAAGGAACCGAAATAATTTAAATCAATTTTAGCAATTATTTTTATTCAAAAATACATTTAAACAACACTGAGCCACTCTTCCCCCTTTCTCCCTCTGCATGCCGGCCCAGCCCACTCAGTCCCCGTGCCTCTCACTAACACGTGGACCCCACCCGTTAGCGACCACTCTCCCTCTCCGTGCACACGCCCGAGTCCCCAGCCCCACCTGTCGGTGCCAAACTTCCCGCCCGAGCCCAACCCCACCCGTCAGCCCCGACCGTTGCCACGCGCGTGAGGTAGAGATGGCAACGGGTACCCGAAACCCGAGTACCCGATGGGTTTTACCCGATAAAAAGACGGGTGTGGAACAATATCTTCACCCGCGGGTGTCTTATTGGGCAAAAACCTCTACCCAATGGGTAGAGCAGGTGCGGGTACGGCTGCATAGTACCCGTACCCGCTTACCCGTGGGTAAAATACACCCGAAGGCCCATGTGCATGTCCCTACAAATTCAGCCCATTCGTAATATGCCGGTGGTGATTTGATATTAGTGTGGAAGTAATATGCTCCAATGATCTATTAGACTATATTTGTTAGTGTAAATTGTTGTTACTTGTAGATGCATATGCCATTTTTTAGTGATATATTTATGATTCATGGCGGGTCTGAAATCGGGTGTGGGTTACCCGTCGGGTACAAATACCCGCGCGGGTACGGGTGTGGGTAAGTTTTTGTACCCGCGAGCGGGTACGGGTTTTGTAGCGGGTAAATTTTTATCTAGCAGGTGCGGGTATGGGCGGGTAATACCCAGTGGGTGCGTACCCGTTGCCATCTCTATGCCCTCACCAACCCGCTGATAGTGGGCCCTCACTATCAGCTTCATCTTCCTCCTCGCGTCGCCGCCCCAAGGTTTCCGGCCGAAACCCTAACCCGCCAAATCCGCCCCCACCGTGCTCCTTTCCCCGAATTGACGCACGTGTTGAAATCCCGTGGATCTCGTGACCGTTTCCCCCAATAACCCGATGCGCAATCGCCCGAGATCGTCGGAGTTCATGCATGGAAAGCTTGACATGAAATATGGAAACCCCTTTCCATGTTTTAGCCCGCCATTCTTACTGCCGGCGCCCCTATAAGACCCCCTGGCCCCTACTGCGATCGGTCCTCGCAAAAGACTGCAACCCCAACGCTTATCGATCGCTCCACCATGCAAATTAGCACGGCCCCTCTATTCGAACTCCAGCCACCGCTCGTCGTCACCGGAGCCCTCCTCCGCCCCCGAATACCGCACCGTTGTGATCGCCAACACGTCCCCGACCCTGGCCACCCCCCTTCGCCGACGAAACTCACCGGAGCGTCATCTCCGCCGACGAGATGAATGCCTTCGCCACCCCCGCTCGACGCCGGCCATGCCCCGACGACCCCAAGCCTCATCTCCGGTACCATCGTGCTCCCCTCATCGTTCTGTTTTTGTTTCTGCGCTCGAATAGGACCGCCGGCCATCGTCGTCGCCACCCTTCGGTCGTCGCCGAAGAAGACTATCGGCACAGGGAAATTACCCGTGCCATTTTGGATTTGAGAAACCAAGGGTTGGTTTCGGAGTCTGTGATGAGTGATTGGCAGATTATTACCCTCTGATTCGAAGGGGTCCCTCCAAAGGGGTTCGGAGGCTGTTTCACCGAAGGGTTCGGTGAGTTTGGTTGTTGTAACTGTTGCAGTGGAGTGTGCCTGTCGGAGGGGTCCGACAGTACACGATGATTGACTGTACCGAAGGTCTCGGTACTTTGGGTGGTACACCGGAGTGTGTGCCGAAGGTTGCTTACCCGGAGAGGTCTCTGGGGTACTGGATACACTTGTCTGCTTGTCTGTGGTGCGCAGGGGACTTCAGAGGTGACAGACGGTTCGTAGCAAGTGAACCTGGGTCAAGCGGGAGGCTTGATGCTAGGGGAGCGGGGAGCTCCGTCACGAAGGCTGCGAAGGGGTCGAGGTCGGACCTCGGGTCGAGGTGCGCCAGGAGAAGGCAGTAAGTGCGGAGCGTGGCTCCGGGTGAAGGTACTCCGAGACGAAGTCCTCGGAGGCGAGGCACTTCGAAGGGTACTCTGAAAGGAGTGACTTCGGAGTATGGTGGATCAAGTCCTCAGCAATGAGGCAAGGTGTTCGAAGTGTGCTCCGGAGGGAGACACTCGAAGGTATACCCGACGAAGGTCTCAGAAGTCGAGGTGCATCGAAGGCATGGTCCGGGTGAGGCTTGTCGAGGAGTGTGCTTGGGGAGAGACACTGCGACGAAGTGCTCATGGAATGCTTCATGCGGAGGCCTTGGACGAAGGAGGGACTTCGAAGGGTGGAATTCCGAAGGTGGGGTTTCGGAGCGAAGATTGCTTCGGAGCGAGGCTGGCTCCGGAGTGAGGATGACTTGAGGTACTTCGGGCATGCATGGCTTCGGTACACGGACTGACGGAGTTCGAGCTGGGAGAAGCTGCGAAGCCGTGGTGGTCCACTCTGAAGGTGTTGGTGCGAAGGCCCAAGGGCTTTGGCGGCTTCGGCTCAAAACTGTCACTGTATCGAAGGCTGACTTCGGTGAAGCGAAGGCCATCAGGCTCAAGGCTTCTCACCGAAGCTACCGCACCCCTCGCGTGCGAAGGGGGGCTTCAAAAGAATCATGCTCCGAGCGAGGCTCCGAACTGGGGTCTCGGAGACGGCTTCGAATCGGCCGGATAGGGTCCAAAGGCTGGCTCTGAGGAGCTCTGAAGGAGGGGGCTCGAAGGCTATCCCCAGACAGGGTCCGAAGGTTAACCCCGAGCAAGGCTCGGAGGTTAACCTTGAAACGGGCTCGGAGGCTGGTTTCGAGGCCAGCCTGAGACAGCTTCTGGCTGTCGTCAGGGAGTCTTGGGGGCTTCGCTCCGGAGGGTTCTAAAGGACCTCACTCCGGAGGGCTTCGACGGGGCCCGGGGGCTTCGACGGGGCCCGAGGGCCTCACCCTTGCAAGCTCCGGGACAAACCTTGAGACTTGGGAACAGTTTCTTGGGGAGGAAACAGGCTTCGACAGTATTGGGCTCCGGGCCGAAGGCTGCCGGAGGCTGACGTCATTTGGCCCCTGTTCAAGGGAAATATATTGCGCCAACAGTAGCCCCTCGCGTGCAGGCCTTCGGGACGAAGGGGTGCGTGCACCATTGGGACAAATGACCTGAAAATTACAACTTCGGACAAACATGCCTTCGGAGCTTGGACCGAAGGTAACCTCGAAAACCGCAGGTAATAAATGCCTGCGCCAGCTGTCAGAGCGACCTCGGGGAGCCCAAACGGCTCCGCAACGGTTAGAAAAATTATCGTTACCCTGCGCTGGGCTGCTTCGCCTTCGCTGAAGGCCCACGGAACAGTGGGTTCGGCCCACGACCGTCGGAATTCTTACCGCCTATAAATAGGGGTTTACCGCGTGCGGCTTCGGCACGCTCTCATTTGCTTCCTTCTCATCGCCTTACAACCTTCGCTCTCCTCTCCTCCTTGGCTTCGCGCGGAGTGCCCTTCGCTAGCTTTAGCCCCTCGCGCCGAAGTCCCACCAAAATGCCGAAGAAGGCAGGGGCGAAGCCTTTGGTCTTGGGCTCGAGCTCGGGCTCCGCCCAAATGCAGGCAGCGGCGGCTGTGGCAGCGAAGCCTGCACCTAGGCGACTGGGGCCGAGGGATCTTCGGATGACCTCCGACAAGTTCGAGCAGACGCTGGAGATGAGGGCCTCGATCTCCACGGAGGAGTCAGTCTGGAGGGCCTGCGAAGGGAGGATCGCAGCGAAGATCCAACTTCGGGTTCCAAAGAAGTCAGAGGCAGTGCCGAAGCCCCGGGCTGACGAAGTGGTTGTGTTCGAGGCATTCTTCGAAGCCGGCCTCGGGCTGCCAGCGGTCGGGATGTTGAGCGAAGTCTTGAGGGCTTACAACCTCGAGCTTCCTCAACTCTCGCCCAATGCCGTGGCGAGGCTTGCTGTCTTTGAATGGGCCATGAGGGCCGAAGGCTGCGAGGGCCGCGCGGACGTCTTCGTCACCCTTCACGACGCCAACTGTCAGCTGAAGCCGAGGGAGGGGACAGACCGCGTCAAGAGGGCGCTGGCCTTCGGCAGCGCAAACTTCCAGCTCCGGAGGGAGTTCCAGGATGCCTTCCCGGCGAGGGCTGTGAACAACAAGTGGTACTCGAAGTGGGACCAGGAATGGTTCTATGCCTCCGTTGGCGTGAACTCTCCCCTTCGGAGTACCAACGCCCACATCTTATACCGACGCGAAGGGGTGGTGAAGACCAGCGAGGACACCCTTCGCTCGAGGATCTTGCTTCTTCGGAGGGTGGCGGCGAAGATGAGCATGAGGGACCTCGCAGAGGAGTTCATCACCCTCCGACTCAGCCCCCTCGCGCGCTCTTGGCCGGAGGGGCTCTTCCAGGCTTCGGGCCAAGGGGAACTTCGCGAGTTGGCCTTCGACAGCTTCTGTAAGGCTTCAACTCTTTTCACTTTCATACTTCGCAAAACTTCACTCTGACTTGAACTTTTATGAAGCCCACCTCGAAATGAGGACTCCGGAGGAGGCCATTGCGGCGGCGGAGCACGTCGTTGGGACTCCGACACCTGAGGAGCAGGCCCAGCGCCTTGCTCTGGTGGGGTCCTTGGAGCATTGGAACAGGGTATGGACCGCTCATGGCCTCGAGGTGTTCCCTGCTCTGCCGGACTTCTCCCACCTCACAACTTCGTCGGCCGGAGCCAAGTGGAAGAGGGGGGACTACGATGAGCTTGGGACTTCGAGGGTGCGGTCGGAGGTCCCTGCGACCGAAGCCTCTACTCCGGAGGAGGCAGCGGTGGAGACCACAAGTGCTCCGGCTACCAAGGCCGTGGAGTCCTCGATGGCAACGACTCAGGCGGCGGAGGCTGACGAGCTCACTCCGGCCATCAAAAAGGTCGTGGAAGCCTCGACAGCGACAACTTCGGGCGCGAAGGCCGACACGCCAGCCTCACAGCGAAGGGACTGGGGGGCACACATCGCCCCTCCTTCTTTCGAGGACATTTCTGACGATGGTAAACTCTTTTAACATGCTTCTCTTCAATATGCGGATCTTGACTTGGGTCTTTCTGCAGAGTATGCCGATGCGAGGCCCATCGCGGCGAAGCCGGCAGACGAAGCCGGATCGAAGTCCGCCGCGGCGAAGCCAACAGAGGCTTCGGGCAGCAGCGGCAGCAGCAGCGACTCGGAGTCCGAAGGCTCTTCATCTGAAGAAGATGAAGGCAGCGGCGGCGGCGAAGGGAACCTTCGAAGCGACGAGGAGGTCGACGTGGTGAGCCTAAACGCTGCTTCGCCGAAGCCTGCGCAGGTGGCCGCGGCAAAGGAGATGGTCCATCCCTTCCGGCCGAAGGGTGCCGTGACGGAGGTGACAATCAACAGCTTCCGCGAGAGCTGCGCAGCTGCGGAGGGAGGGGACTTGGTGGATCAGCTTAGCCACTTGAACCCCACGGAGCTCTTCATCAGCGCGAACGAAGAACTCGTGCGGGTGAGCGGAGCCCTTTGCATCCTTCGAACTATATTTTAGCCTTCGATCAATACTTATGATTTCTTGAATTCTTGCAGGCCTTCGCACTGAACGCAACAGCTTCGACTTCTGCAGACAGGCAGATGGAGCGACTGTCAGAGGAGAAGGAGGACCTTCGACGCCAAGTCTCGGTGGAAACCGAGAGGCGAAGGCGGGCTGAGGAATCGGCTGCTGAGGCAGAGGTGGCGAAGGCTGAGGCCGACAAGGCTAAGGAAGCCTTGGCCTCGGAGATGGTTCGGCTCCGCGCGGAGCTCAAGGCTTCGAAGGACACCTAGGCTCGGCAGGCGAAGGAGAACGCTTCACTCCGAGGACAGGCTCAGAAGCTCGAAGACTTCGTCGTAGACAACCTTGGTGAAGCCACCCAGAGCCTGACCGACGTCCTTGAGCAAATAGGGACCGAATGCCGGGCTCCGGACTTCAGCGACCAGGACCCAATTGGGGACCGCGATGACTTCTTGAAGACGATGGCTTCGACGGCGGAGCAATCACTGAAGGGCTTCGCCCTCATGGCCGGCCGAGTCGCGGGCCAAGGGGTGTTGCACATGCTTCATGAAGCGGGGTGCAACCACCTCCAGGCAGCAACCTTCGTGACCCCGGTGGCCTTCGGGGGCCAGCACTTGGTGACGCCTCCGCCGGACGTCCGCAGAGCCTGGCGGCGGCTGTAGGAGCCTTGGAAGGAACAAGGCTGCGAAGCAGTCCTCGACCTCCAGAAGGCCCTACGACTTCGCCGATCCAAAGCACCTGCCCCGTCGGACAAGCCTTCGACATCGACACCTCCGCCTCTGAAGGTGTAGATCTCCTTAGGCTTCTTTGTAATACTTAGCTGCAGGCTTGTACAAACTTTATCAGCTTATTAATATGAATACGGGGGTTTTTTATACCTGCCTAGGCTCAGCCTCCGAATGTTGACTTCGAAGTGCTTGAGGACTCTGAAGGACTTCGACAGTTGTGGGCAGTCCTCGAAGTAGCTAGGTCCGAAGGCTCCCCTCGGTTTAAGCTTTCGAGGGGGCCTAGCGACGAAGCCATCTCCGAAGTAGCTCAGGATTTGCTAGCCGCTGTGAAAACGGAGTCCCTTCAGAGTTCTTTGTTTTTGCCTTCACGAACGGCCTTAGAAGGCGACGAAGCCTTAGACTTCTCTGCCTCCAACACGGCATCGCCCGCTTTGCTAACTCGGAGTGATCTGCAAAATGGAAGACGAGGTCTGCGGGCTTCGGAGCCTGGACGGACTGGACGTGGGAAAGCAGGCTCCGACGAGGCTTCGTCCAGCCGAGGGGGGCCTGGCCGAAAGAAAGGCAAGCGAGGGTTGGGGCCTCGCGCTCGATTTTTCTTAGGCTTAGATACAGACTACTCGTAGTTTTGTTTTCGAAGTATATTTGTAACACTTCTCAATTATCATTCAATGAATGGAGTTTATTGTATTTGCATACTTCGTCTGCATGCTTCGCGTTGTTTGATGGCTTCGAACGTTTTAGCTTGTCACGCTCGTATTGCGTATTACATCTGCACACCTCGCATACATGCTTCCCCCCTTGCTCGTGGCAGCTAGGGACTTAGTCGTTGCTGGTGCGGGCAAAATAAAAAATGCGAAGGGGTGTGCCTTTTGGCGGCTTCGGATGTATGGAATTCATTGAGCGAAGGCCTCTTTTGGGCTTCGAACGTGCTAACTTGGTGCGAAGCAAGGCTTCAGCATAACCAAATTAAGCGAAGCATGCTTCGGCATGTTGGGATTTGGATGCTGTGCGTGAGCAAGGCTCCGAAACGCACTTAGATTTTTTAGCGAAGTATGACTTCGACAAGCTTAGTTTTTATCTTAGATCACGTCACACGAAGCGAGGCTTCGGTGCGTGTTTAGATAGTGTTGGCGTAAAAGATTACGCTAACAGGTTTCTGTAGAAAAGAAACTAACAAACGAAGTGTTTGTGAAGCAAACTGTTCTAAGCCTCCGAAAGGATAATAACTTAGAATAGTTCAAAAGTGTGTATTGAATAACTTGTATTCGGTCCCTATTACAGGGTGAAATGGGGGTATTTATAGGCCCAAACATTAAGGAAAAGACCTATTTACCCCTCTATTACAACCGTCATAGTGGAAACTATTCGGTTCCCTTAATAGGGCTAAAATGGTAAAAGACTAATCTATAGAGAAAGAAGATAAGTCTTCCATCTTAGCTGGCAGAAAAAATCTTGGAAGGCTTTAGTTCGAAGATGTACTCCGAACCAATGCCTATCTTCATACTTCGAACTTGATTCCGGGTATCTTCGAAGATGATCTTCGGGGAACCTTCGAACCAGGTGACTGCCTTTATGTTGCTTCGGCAATAACCCCGAAGATGAGATATTTTCCCCCAACAGATAGCGAAGCAAGGCTTCTGGAGCTTGGTCCTGTAGTGAAAAGGATATTTGGTGTGGATTCACCGAACCTGTGATTTTGAGCCACCTTCGACTCTGAGCCACCTTCGACTCTGGGATGCACCAGGCCGGAGCCTGGAATCCCGGACTCACCGAGCCGTCGCCCGGAAGTATCAAAGCCCACCGCTACGGGCCCGGAGGCACTATGTAGCCTTCGGAGGGGTGCTCCGGACTTTGTAAAGCGAAGCAAGGCTTCGAGTTTTAAATAAGGCGAAGCAAAGCTTCGTGTTTTGATAAAGCGAAGCATGGCTTTGGCTTTTCAATATGATGAAATTTGCATTTAAAGGCGAAGTAGGGCTTTGACTTTAAAGCGAAGCAGGGCTTCGAATTTCAAGGCGAAGCAAGGCTTCGAATATATATCCAAGTGATTGCGAAGTTGTACATCGAAGCGGTACTTCGGATAGTGGACATACCTCATAAAGTGGCTAAAGGTTGGCCTCGTAGCCCCTGGGGCTTCGACGACCTTCGATGCATGAAGCGGAGCCCCTCGTTGGAGGGCGAGCTCCGGTATGCGAAGGATAAGGGAAAGCGTAGATGGCCTTTGATCTGTGCCCGAAGCCCCTTGCCGAAGGGTGCGCGAAGCAAGAAAGCTTCGAAGCTCCCCCTAAAGCGTACTTCGAGTTGCAGGCAGTGGCAGAGAACTTAGCTTTTTGGACTAGGTTCCCACGGACGGCGCCAACTGTTGTTGCAATTTTGTTAGCTATAGCACAGGTTTTGTATATGTGTATACGGAGTGTAAAATGAACCCCGAGGGGTTCTCTCAGAAGGAGAAAGGGTTTATACTGGTTCGGGCCTCCCCTAGGGGATAATAGCCCTACGTCCAGTTTGTAGTGGATTTGGCATGGTATGCCTCGGTATGGAGTAGTGAACTCGAGGGTCTCATAGTCCCTGGAGAAGGTGTCCTGTTACAAGGGTTTGGCCCTGCTTTTATAGGCACACAGGCCTTAAGGAAAAGACCAAAATGCCCTCTATGAACCCTAGGCTCACAAGGGAAAAAAGGGGAAAAGAAGCTAGCTACGGTACAAAGGTGCTTTATAGCTTTACAGACGTGTCAGACAACGTCAGACTTTGACCAGCTAAACGACATACCAGGGGCGGAGGGGCCCCTGGTATGGCCTATTCACTTAGATATTTCTTGAGCTTCGGAGTAGGGGCCAGAGCTCTTCTAGCGGAGGCTGTGAAGAAGGCTTCGAAGTACACCCCAAAGGGGGACTTCGAAGCATGCTTCGAGCGAGGCTCCGAACTGGGGTCTCGGAGACGGCTTCGAATCGGCCGGACAGGGTCCGAAGGCTGGCTCTGAGGAGCTCTGAAGGAGGGGGCACGAAGGCTATCCCCGGACAGGGTCCGAAGGTTAACCCCGAGCAAGGCTCAGAGGTTAACCTTGAACCGGGCTCGGAAGCTGGTTTCGAGGCCAGCCCGAGACAGCTTCTAGCTGCCGTCAGGGAGTCTTGGGGGCTTCGCTCCGGAGGGTTCCGAAGGACCTCGCTCCGGAGGGCTTCGACGGGGCCCAGGGGCTTCGACGGGGCCCGAGGGCCTCGCCCCTGCAAGCTCTGGGACAAACCTTGAGACTTGGGAACAGTTTCTTGGGGAGGAAACAAGCTTCGACGGTGTTGGGCTCCGGGCCGAAGGCTGCCGGAGGCTGACGTCATTTGGCCCCTGTTCAAGGGAAATATATTGCGCCAACACATACCTCGTTGCATACTTCGACCTCTTGTGTGTCACGTCGATTGACTTGAGGCAGTGCATCGAAGCCTGTTTGGGCGAAGTGTGTTTTGAGCGAAGCGTGTTTTTTAGTGTGTTCGCTCTGTGTAAACTGGAGGCTAGACCTCGCTGTTTACTAGTGAAGCATTGTTCGAAGCCTGTTTTTCTTCCCGAGTCGAAGCCCTTAGCGAAGTCCGTAAAGTGTGCGTTTAGACCTTCGTAGTACGAAGCCCGGCACCAGGCTGTCACTGAGTATCTGGTCGAAGTCCTCAGAGGGTAGTCCGCACTTGCGAAGGGTGAAGTGCGAAGCCTGCTCAAAGCACCCTGTGTGCGGAGCCTGCACTGACTTAGCAGAGCTGATTTTTCAGGGTTGTGGGTGGAACGAAGTCTTCTTGACTTCGAACTTTTGCTCCTTGCGAAGCCTGTATTCGGAGCTGTAAAATACCTCCGAACCATAACTTCGAAGGGTGTGTTCGAAGCCTGTTCCGCAGAAGACAGAATTAAAACAGAAGGCTATTTTTAGTCTGAATTTTTAAAAGCTCCCATTCACCCCCCATCTGGTCGCCATTTCCGGTCCAACAGGATTCATCCCCGACCTTCCGATCGGACTTGGACGATCGAGATTAGAACCCGCTCGGGTTCAATCTGGGCCATCGGTTCGATCAAAGGGGTACCGTGCGATCTCGTGCATCCAATTCCACTTAAATTCCCCGCCTCACCCTCGTGCGTCCGATCGCAATCCAACGGCGATCCGCGATCTGGCCCGTGATCGGCGGGTTCACTGTGGACTCGGATCACCGTGGACCGGCGACTGTTTTAGGGTTTAAATTAAATTCCAGAAATTGATTCAAACTTTAAAAATTCATAACTTCTTCAAATCAACTCCAAATTTTACCATTTAAATTTTAGAAAATTCACCATTTTATTCTATACATTGTGGACCAATTTACTTGACATGTTTATACTGATTATTACCAAAAATAAAACCAAGGGTAATGTTTTAATCTTTAAAAATTCATAATTACCCGGCCCCTTAACTCCAAAATTTCTCATTTTAATTTTGAAGGTTTCTCTTCTATTTTCCACAACTTTAGTCAATTTTAAATGAAATGATTGTATTGTTTATCTTTGTATGTTTAAATTGAATGTTGTTCTCGTTTTGCGTGTCGTGAAGACTGCAACGCCGTCGAGGAGCCGGAGTACTACCCGGAGGTTCCACCATCACATTTTGTCGAGCAAGGCAAGTCACCAAACTAATTTTTGAGCATATTGAACCTAGTTTTCTTAAAATATCGCTAAAACTCATAGGTTATACATGCATTAGTCAAATTGAAAGCCTTACCTTATATTTATTTAGATCTCCGACCTTGAAGTGCAAACCCAAGCCATGCTATTGAGCCTAAACTACTTGTCACCATATTACTAGTATTATTAGATAGTGTCCAATGTATTGACACGACCGCTATAGGGTAAAAACGAGTCGTAGAGATTTGGATTCTATTATATGATCCTCGTTATTCTCTCACCCCTGGAATTCTATTGGTTATGGAGTTTTGGTTGAGTGTGTAAGCATGGTGGGTTCTGGGTGCAAGCTAGGGCATTGATCGGTAGCACCTGGGGCACTATAAGGACCTGTCTGCGGGATCCGTTACAATACACTTTCGTACTAACCACAAGTCTAGTGGGTAAGTCCTAACTAAGGTATGGGGTGTTCCAACTCGAGGCATCACTTGGAGATGGGTCAAGTAGCACCTGCGGGTGGCTTGTACCGACGTGGCGCAAAAGGGGGTGCGATGTTGTCAAGTGCGCTGGTACACCGGCGAAACCTAGAGCGGGTGTTATTGGATTGGAGCATCTCATGCTAAGGTTTTGGCACAAGTTCCCGTGGTATAGGTCATCTCATTACACTTTTGTGTGGGAGATGAGTGTGTGCCTTGTGGGTACAGTAGTACACCTCTGATCAGAGTTTAAATCTTTTCGAAAAGCCGAGCCCACGATAAAGGGCGGGTTGCGTGACATCTCGCAGTTAGTTTAATTTTATGAGTGTTGCATGATGACTTGGCATGTAAGGACTGTTGAGCGAGGAGGGAAAACGTACTCCTCGAGTTAGATGATGTTGCATTGTTCATGTTTATTATTCCGTACAATTAAATTTGACCACATTAAATGCTACAATTTGAAAATGTACTTTTCCGCACTTTAAACCCTTATAATTCCCTTGTTGTTACCCTGCATTATTATTGCATTCTCGGTGGCTTGTTGAGTACTTTTGTACTCATACCCATTGGAAAACACTTCGGAGAATGTGTACTATGAGGAGGATGGTCTGGAGTAGCGACCCAGTCAAGAACACGAGACTGGCGGGGATGTTCATCATGTAGTTTTATTTTTCCTAGTTTCTTTTAAATTTTATAATTATGTAATAATGTTGTTTGGGAACCACAGATGATTGACCGTATGTACATTGTTGCATGATGGACATCTTGTTATTATTGTTTTCCTGTGAAAATTTAATAAAGTCTGGATTTTAATAAATCTGGGCGTTATAGTTGTTTATTATAAAACATAAGCATGGTCATATCCCAACTTGTGATGTCCCCATCAGGAAAAAATGGATTCAAAGTAGCAAGCCTTATCCAATTTTATTAAGAAAATCTTGGACATATTAGACACAAATAAGCCGATGGATACTGATTGTTTTAACCTGACTGTTCGGATGTTTGCATGTAATGATGCCTTGCTGTGGTGTGAAGACAAATACTACTACATGGATCTACAATTTATTGAAAGTCATATAATTATTTTATATATAATATAATATCACATTGATTGTGTTCATGTTCATAATAACAATATTTTTTGATCAAAAACAGACCACATCTGATTTTCCTCAAGATCCTCTCTGTAAACCCAAACTAGATGTTCTTCGACTAACAAAATTGTTTTAATGTTGGCCTGACATGGAGTATGGTATTTTAGATTGCAACGATGTAAGTTATTATCCTTTGTTACATCCATTATAATCTTTTTATTGCATTTGTATTTATTGCCCTTATATGAAAGGTAGAAAGTAGAAAATAGTGTGTATAAATTGTACGTCCTCTTGTTTCTCCTTTTATTTTTGTTTTTATTACTCTCTACCTGTGTATGTAGACATTGAGAAACCAAGTTAGGTTTTCACTGTGGTTCCAGTTTTGTGATGAGTGATTGACGAAGTTGGCGATGGTGATTGTTGGGTGCCTATGTATGGGTTGCATGGAGGTGTTTGTGTTTTGCTTGTCTCATGTGTGCAGGGTTGAGATGCTTGTCAACTGTCAATAGCAAGTGATTAGGGTTAGACAGTGAGTCTAATGCCAGATGGTCGAGGATGCCAGTTGAAGTTCAAAGTGACCTTAGATGTATGCATGGATACGAAGCAAGACATGGGATAACGATTGATCAAGATGAAGTGTTGATCAAGTCAACGAAAGGGAAGCCAGTGTAAGTGATAAGACGGCTCGAGGGATCGAGAGCGGGAGAGACTTGCTGGCTGTCGAGTTCACGGACTGATGACACATGTTGAAGATCTGGGAGGCTTTGTCAGTTTTTGCTGAAAACCGTCTTATCTCAAAATGTTTTTAATTCCAACAAATAGGAGTTTATTTTCGTTTAGTTATTTATATTAAGTGTAATCTTTTAGTATTTTTCAGAATTGTCAAATTCTGAAAATATATTAAAAGAGTAGGGTCAATGTTGTAATAAATTAGAGTAAATATTAGTGTATTTTTCAGATTGTGTTGTCTTTTGTGCTGAAAAATTTGTTCATTTTGCTACTATGATCTAAAGTTGCAATCTGTTTTTGTTAGTCATTTGCTTCCATCTGATCAGTATTTTAGGTTCCTATTCCTTTTGTCATTCAAGCACCAGGAAGTTGTATCCAGAAAGCTTGATTCCTCACCGCCGATTTCAAGCACCAGCGCTAATGGGCCTTCTAGTTTGTTTCCTATTGCTTTCGACCAGCTTGTTTTTGGTAGCGATTGGTTTTTCTGAATGACAAACATCATCAACAATTGTTCTTGCTCTTCATTTCTTGCAATTTTGTCTCTGGAATACTGAAATCACTGCGGTACAAATCCAGTCGCCGCCGGTGTTTGTTCATACAAAAGTGAGAGTAGTTTAGTTAGTCAGTATCCACAGGGGGTTTATGATTCTCTGATTTACTTGACGTTTATTGTTCTTTCTCTGTCTTTTTGAGGATTCATCACTTGTGATTCTCTCTGATTTAAGTTTCTGCCAAGTGGTGCGATTAGCATAGCCAACGGGAAGGATTTATCTTACTCTTTCTGTTACTGCACCACCGGCTGGATTAAAGTCTCTTTGTTTTATTTCCATATTGTTGGGTGTCCTGTAGGAAGCACAGAAGTGCTCAGCTCTTTGATGCTTTTCGGAAATTGTACTGTACCTCATCCGACACAAGAAAAGTTGAGTAGAAATTTGTTGTTTCTATTCTTATGAAAATTCATTGTCAGTTTTCAGAGTCATGATGAATGTCGTTAGTTGTTTATAATCCTTTTATCAGACTTGCTATAGTAATCATTTGGTTGTGACAATAGTTCGTAATCTGACAAAAACTGAGATCGGTAATTCAAAGTACGACTGAAGTAAATTAGTGTTTCAAAGTCCGATTGAAAGAATAGTCGGTACTTCATTAACCGATTAAGAGAAAAATCCTTCTGAAAATTTTATTGATCATCAACTTGATTTTTGCGATCTTTTAGAGGTGTGTTGGGTGTTCTGAACAGACCATCTAATTCACAAGAATTTGTCGAGGCGCCTATTCACCCCCCTCTAGTCGTCATTCCCATCCCACAGTTGACTGACCAAACTCTACTAGCATTGTTTTCTTATTTTCTATAAACACATATTTATAATGTGTACTCCCATGTTTAATTTGTTAATTCTATGTTCTTTCGTGGTTATTAATTTATAGCACCGTACAAAATATTTTGTTGTTGAGTCCTGCCATTTTGTAATTATATAACAATGTTTAGTTTTTTGTAGATTATAATGTCTTACTCTTTAATGCAACATCACAAACTATTCATATTTAGAATGAAGGTTAGAAATGTCATTATAATGGATCCATTGCCTTTACCTACGAGGATTAAGTTTTTTCGTCCAAACGTACACTATACCTACACACTGCTAAATATTGCTAATAATATGAAACTCGTCATGAATTTAGTCAATCTTGAATGGAGCGACGATATATATAAATGACAACGCATATTACCACTATGGGTCCCGAAAACATTTGATTGGTAATTGCCTCTAAATTATAAATAGTTAATTAATTTGACTACTTATGTGAAGATCTAGGCCACATGTGAGTATTGGTAATTAATAATAAACGCGTGTTTGTGGACTAATATTTTTTTCTTAAGTGTGAAGAAAATGATTAGGTCTCGTGTAAATGGAGCACAAGATGAAAAACCCTAGGATCTTGACGTGTTAAAGAGCGACGGCAAAAGGTTTGAAGAAAACTAGAAATTGATCGAGGTGTTTGGAGCGATCAATTAGGCTAGGTTTCAATTTTATTGTTTTGTCGTACTATAAAGAGGGGTTGCATCTTGGTTATGAGTTGATTTTCAAGTGCCAATTTGCATTGCATTTAGTAGCTTTTGGTCATGTGTGGATTTTGCAAAAGTTACAAACTTGCTAGAAATATTAAATCTACAAAAAATTGTGTCTCCTGTAGTTTTTCTGGCACCTAGCGGTCTGACCTGACCAAGTAGGTCCGGTCCGACTGACCAGTGGTTGGCGGTCCGACCGGCCAGGGGGTCGGTCTGACCGGTGTGCGCAGAAAAGGGTTCATGCTGCTTTACAGAGCCGACGGGGACCCTATCGGTACAACCGAGCCGATGGCCGGTCAGACCGGGTCACCCAGTCACATCAGTAAAACGGCTAGTTTTCTAGCTGTTGTAGTGGGGGTCGGTCCGACCGGCCCAAGATGGGCGATCAGACCGACATTGCGCGGAGAGCCACCTAACTCTTTGTAACGGCTACTATTTGTGAGTGTGGCTATATAAACCCTTGCTACAGCTCCTTTGCTAGATTTTTTGGCACTCATTTGAGCATACTTGAGCACTAGAGAGTCTCTCCCACCATTGAGCACTAAAATTGAGCAGTAGTGTGGTTGGGAAGCAAAGGGTGATCAAGTGATCGGGAGATTGCATTGCATTTGCATTTTTGGCACTTGATCGTCTTCTCCTAGCTTTGATTGCAGCTTATTACTCTTGGATGTTGCCACCTCCTAGACGAATCGGAGGAGAACCCGATGATGTCTCCAAGAAGGTTGTGGAGGAGACCCGGGAGGTTGTGAAGGCCGGAGCTCGCCTATCCAGAGTGGAGAAGAGCTACCACTAGTGATCGAGGCCCGAGAGTTGCACTTCCTGAGCCGGCTCATCTTCAAGCTAATTCCTCCTTGAGGAATCCGTGGCTTGGTGAAGAGAGCGGTCAAGTGAAACTCGCCTCAACGAGGATGTAGGAAATTGGCAAATTTCCGAACCTCGGGATAAAATTTGGTTGTCTCTTGTCCCCTTTACTTTGAGCAAGTTAAATTGAGCAATTTACGTTCATAGAGTAATTTAACTTTGCCATCCTAGGTTGCACACTTTTAGACTTAGTTGAATCTCACTTATCTCTAGGATCATTTGCCTTGATAAGAAAATTCATTAAAACTCGTCTAGTGCTAGTTCAATTTAAATTAGTTTTTTAAAAATACCGCCTATTCACCCCCGCCCTCTAGTCGGCACATCTATCCTACATTATGTTAAAATAACATGTAACATTAACATGTCTTTTGCGGTAATTTAATAGGCTATCTGGTTATCAATTATATGCGCTCATGGGATGGTTAAGATTACCATTAATTAGCACAATTACTGCCCACATTTTTATATTTGCCTCATGATATTCTGTATTACTGCTTTTCTAATAATTATATGTCAAATGCAAAGAATGAATGCATGCAAAGAGAACAAAGTTTCTTGTAGAAATATTGAAGTACGATGAGAATGAATGCAAAGATAACATTCCTGAAGTAATTCAAGAAATTTTAAGCGTGTCGAAATATTTCATTTTGTATAGCACTTGAGTGCTTTTGAAGGGATTTATGTATTTATTTCGTGTTTAACCAAATAATAATAATATAATTATTTTTCTTATTTTTTATACTCTGTAAATTCGTGTTATATCCCTGTTGGCGCAAAAGATTACGCTAACAGGTTTAGAGAACGTGAAAGACTGACAAACGAAGTGTTTGCTTATGAGGACTATTCCAAGCCTCTGAATTGGATAATAGCTTGAGATAGTTCGAAGTGTGTATTGAATATTTGAGTATTCGATACCCCTTACATAGAGAAGAGGGGTATTTATAGACGTAATACATTAGGAAAAGACTTCTTTACCCTCTAATTACGACCGACTTAGAAGATAGTGTTTAATTTTCTTCGTATGGTTAAAAGGGTAAAAGACTAATTTAACAGTGAGAAAATAATCATTTTGTCCTTGCTAGCAATACCCCTTCGGGTAAAGAGGCTTTGGGATTCTTCATCACGCCGAAGCCTTTGTGGAGGCTTTCATTGTAGAAGGCTCCGAATATAGCTAAGCCTTGATGCTTTAAGACCTTTGGAGATCAAAGCTTCCTACTTCATTTTGTCTTTTGACTGTGTTGATGCAGAGGTTTCCTTAATACCCAAAGGATGAAATATTTTCCCCCAACAGTAGCCCATCGAATACTTCTCTCTGAATTGCTTGTGTAGTGAAGAGGGAAGTATACGCAAGAAATAATTTCATGTCTAAAATTTGGAAAAAAGGAAATCTGAAAGTTCTTACAACCATTAGAAATAATATCTTCGGAGGTAAGGAATCTCCGGACCCAAAACCCGTTCGGAGGTGTCCAAAGAGGCGGGTTCAGAATCGAAGTACCTTTGGATCCAAACTAGCCATTAGTTCTCAGAGCCGTTAGACCCAAATTAGAGTCGTTACTCTCTGAGAAGGCTAATGGCCGCACGATCTCACGACGGTTGCAAGTCTTCATTGAGATGACCCTGCATGTCATAACGGCGTCGAAACTGAAACAGTGCAACCCAAACATTGCTCTGTAACGTATAGCATAAGGGACTTCAGGGGTTATAAAAGGAAGAAGAATAGTGATTTTTAGGCACGTTACCGACTACTTCTGTAGACTCGCCTTTCACCTTCCTGAGCGCACATTTCCAGCCCTCCTAGCTTTGTCCAATGGTGAAAACTAGCTCCAAAGTTCTTGTGTCGGCTTCAGCTTTGGCTCGGCAGCAGGCCATGGCAGCGGTGACAGGGCCTTCGGAGAATCCTTGAACCGCTGGCCCTCGCGATCTCCGGCCAGCATCCACCAAGTATATGGACCAGTCATATAGCTTGGGGGCGTCGACCTGCTCGAAAAAGTTGATTGTCGAGGTGGTGGCCAAGAAGCTGGGGCCCGGAGTGAAGGTGCAATCCCCCGAGAAAGAGGTTATTCCGATGCCGCAAGGGGGAGAGGTCATGGTATTTGAAGCCTTCATCGAAGCAGGACTCGGGCTCCCTACAGTGGACTTCTTGGTGGAGGTATTGGATTTATTCCATGTAAAGCTCACTCAACTTTCTCCCAATGCAATTGCTCGCTTAGCCATCTTTGAATGGGCCATGCGGGCCAAAGGGTGTGCGGGGAGGGCGGAGATCTTTGCTTCTCTCCACAATGCCTCGTGTCAGCCGAAGACGTACACCGGACCTGAAGGGGAGAAGATGGTGGTGGCCTTCGAAAGCATAAACTTCTAGCTTCGGGATGAATTCCAAGACCGATTTCCAGCGAAGGCCATCAACGACCGGTGGTACTCCAAATGGATCCTCCGCTGGTTCTATGCGGAGGTTGGGACGGCCTCCGCCTTGGCGGGGCCCCTAGAGGAGGTCTTGTACCAGAGGGAGTAGGAAATCAATCCTAATCCAAGCCAGCTTCAGATACGTCTTGGGTTGTTGTACTCCGTGAGTCGACGCATGAGTATGTGTGACTTAGCGGAGGAATTCATTGGCCTTCGAATTCCTCCCCTGATGGCCTCCTGGCCAATCCACTTTGAAGAGAACCTGGAGGGGGGACTTCGAGAAATTCCTTCGAACTCCACGGGTAGGCTTTCTGCATATCCTGCTGTTGATAGAAATAAATGTCATTAAGGGTCAAGATTGTCAAAATATCAAATTTTGGTAATTTGGACCGAAAATACACAAGTCCTGGATCAGGCCGAAGCCCTATAGGTCCAAAGCCCTATAGGGCCGAAGGCCCATCGAGCATTAGGCTTTGAAGGCCCTCTAGTGGCATGTTACCTTCGACCCAAAGGCCCATCGAACATAGGCTTCGGAAGGCCTCTAGTGGCATGTTACCTTCGGCCCGAATGCCCATCGAACATGGGCTTCAGAAGTCTTCTGGCGACCTTCTACCTTCGGCTCGAAGGCCTTCGGAGGCCTGCCTCGCTGAAGCTTCGGCCCGAGGAGCAGGCTTCGACAGGCCTTGTCGAAGGCCCACTTCGGGTTGTTTTAGAGATAGAGTTTGAGTCCGATTCTGGCAATTTTAATCCCTAAACTTGATTAAGCCGAATCCTACCAGATTAATCTTTGAGATAAGAAGACTAGCCCCTATAAATATAGGGGTGAGGCCGGTTCATTGGAACCCCACAACACAAATCAACTTCAAACCCTAGTTTGAATTGTACCTTTATTTTTATTTAGTTTTCTGCACAAACTTCATGGGTTTGCCTGGAAGCCCTCTGCCAGCCACGCCGAAACCGTGGTAAGCCTTGTTACTTCACTCGTTAAGTGCCCATTAATCT
Organism: Zizania palustris; assembly: GCA_019279435.1. NCBI lineage: Eukaryota > Viridiplantae > Streptophyta > Magnoliopsida > Poales > Poaceae > Zizania > Zizania palustris. Next base: position 81,806,637 of record JAAALK010000080.1, on the reverse strand, counting down.
ACGTAACATATTGATATCGCCTTGTTACTACGCTTGTGAAGTATCCATTAATCTACGTAACAGATTGCTACCTTCGTTTCCCTACTGCAACACTTAGCAGATTCGGTCTCCAGGCCAAATTGGCACTTGATCTCTGTTCTGTTGCAGGTTTTCATGCTCGGAGACCATTCGCTAGAGGTGTTTGAAGCCAGGATACTAGTTTCAGAGGCTACCAGAGCACCCTTCGGTGGAATCCTACTTTCACTACTCATGCCGGACACGTCACGCCGTTGATGGTTTGACCAAGTCCCGCATGCCAGAATGCTTCGCAGCAGGCTTCGTTGCGTAAGGCTTCATCATGCATATACTTCGCTCCATATGAAGTCACGCCAGTGCATTGTGTAGAATACTTTTGTCGTATTAGAGACTTCGCATCGAACCCCGCTGTTCGGAGGTGATTTCGCGTCGAGATCTGTTCGGAGCCCGCCTCCAGCCTGATCAATCCGAACACCGAAGGCTACCTTCGGTGAAACCCTTCACACCAGACGCCGAAGGCCCCTTCGGCGAACCCCTTCACATAGTACACTTCGAATCAGTTAGGCTCTATTTAGTTGCCTAGTTTATTTTATTTAATATACTTCTTTCGGCTAATTGGATTATATACTTGTGATCTGATTACCTAGCGACTCCACCCCTCCTTGCCATTGTTAAGGGTAGTCGGAACACGACATCAGTGTTGTGTTACGCTTAGGCTTGTTCCTAAGTATCCGCACACTTTTGGATCGTCGAACTGACCCAAGTGCGGGGGCACATTTTCGTGTCAACACCTGCATCAAGGTGTTTCATACACATATATTGATTTAATTTCAATGAATTAATCAGATGATATCTTATCTTTCATATTTGCGCATGACTTGGACTCCAGAGCAAATTATCCGAGCTGCGGAGAAGGTCCTCGGAGCCCCAACGCTCGTGGAGAAAGAGCGGACGGTGAAGCTAGTAGGGAACTGGGAGCAATTCAACCGAGTATGGAGTGTACTCGGAGTCGAGCCCCCGACCCTTCCAGACTAGTCTGCAACGGATCCGGCTTTGAGGAAGAGGAAGGCCTAAGACGGGACTTCTGGCCCAGTGAAGACGCTAGTTAAGAAAGTGACCCGCAAGTCGAAGGCTCGTGCTCCTTCGAAATCGCCTGTTTCATTGTTAGAGTAGTCCGAAGATGAAGATAATGCGGACATGTAGATGGCGGAGGAGTTCGAAGCTCTTCTTGGGGGGACGATGAAGAAGGGTCTCGGATGGAAACCAAGACATTCGTCCAAGATGGTGTGGAAGTGGCACCAGCCGAAGAGGGGGTGAGCCTGGGCAGGTCGATGCCGAAGCTGCTCCATCGGGCCAAACAGACGCCCCAGTTTTGGACCAAGGCGGAGTTGAGGAAGAAAGGGTTCAGGCCCTACGTGCGGAAGCTTCATCTCTGGACAAAGTGGTGGTTGCTGCAGCCGAGGAAACTACAGTAGTTGTTGCTTCGGTTTGATCTCCGGAGTCTGACGAAGACTTCGCTCAAATGTTTGAGCCTCCGAGCAGTCCCGTGCTCGTCCGACAACAAGGTGTAAGAGGTATATCTGAACCGAAGCTTGTTTCACTTTCTTTTACTTGCAACATTTAAATAATAGCATATACCTTTGAATTCATGGAATCAGCTCCGGTGGAGGTGGCCCCGGCTAAGGAGGTGGTCCCGGAGATTGAGACGACTTCGGCGTCATTGATGACTTCGGCGTAGGAGACATCTCCAGCACTAGAAGTGGCTCTGATACAAGAGTCAACTGCAGCACAGGAGATGACTCCGAAGAAGGCGACGTGTCCTAGAAAGGGCAAAGGTAAATCTTGGCTGATGCCTGCTCCTGCAGTGGAGTTGACTCTATCGGAGTCGACTAATGGAGGTCAGTCGATGGAAGCTTAGAAAAATGCTTCTCTTCGCTCCGGCCCTTCTCCCACTGACGACGATCGGAGTGCCTTAACAAGGCTTTCCCTTCTGTCTCCTTTTCTTGAAAGGAGGACATGGCTTCAGACTCTGCTAGAGCCTCTGGCTCGGGCTAGTTGAGAAGTGGGGGAGACTGAATTGGTCTCCATCATAGGCAAGGCCGAAGGGTTAGAGCTTGACGTTGCCCCTGAACGGGTAGCTTACCAGCTACGAAGCTCATGCAAAAGTCAGTTTCATCTAAAGTATATATAACATACTCACCTCGCTCTTCTTTTCCTTTTGTCAGCACATTTTTTAGCTCGTGCAACTGCTATTTCCAATGAGCGCGAATGCAATCGGCTAAAAGAGAAGGTGACGGCTCTCCAAGGGAGCCTTGCTGACTCCAAGAATCGGGCCTCGAGCTTGGAGGAGATATCTCACACAGAGCGGAGCGCAAAGGAGAAGTTGGAAGCTACAAAGGAAGAGCTTGTGGCTGAGCAGGTGGTGCTTTGAACCGAAGTCGAAAGGCTTCGAGAGGAGCAAGCAGCCTCCGGAGCTAAAGTTGTAAGGCTTCGGGAAGAGCGGCAACGTTTGGCTGACAACATTCGGCTGCTGCTTGGGCAGAAGACTGTCCTCATGATGAAGACGACCGAGCTCACCACTTTGATCCGTGACGAGCGGCACTCGACTGAGGCCTTGGTTGCGGAGAAGACAAAGTGTGACAGCATATCCTCCGAGACCATGGACATCCTTCGGGGCGTCTTGGAATATTTCGGGATGACTTGCGCCTCTTCGTCGTCGGCCAACGATACTTTGATTCGAAAGTTGAAGATGATCCAAGCAGCGGTGAAGACGATGAAGACTTTAGGTACTCGGTATGGAGAGATCTCCGGACAAGTAGCCACTCTCGGAGTACTTCGCCACTTCGAGGACATCGGGATTTCTATTTTGTCGGACCCCGGAGTAGCCCCTGCCAGCTTTGCCAATGACCGGCTATTGACCCCTTCGCCCAATGTCATCGCAGCTTGGGAGGCTTTTCAAGCATCCTGGAAAGCTAAAGGCCAGACGATGGTGAAGGCGTGGATCGATGAAGGCCACCATCAAAAGAAAGCGCGGACGCTGCCTTCGACTAGCATGCTTCCTCCGAACCCAAAGGTCTAGCTCTCCTTAGGGTCCCATTATGTAAAAACCTTGTATTTATGTCTTTCATTGAATGAAAAAGACTTATTTGAAAATGTTTTTAGGATTTCCCGTATTTTTTTTATGATGAACTTGAAGTGCTAGAGGTTAACGAAGAGCTCCGTCAGTAGTGGGCTACCTTTGAAGCCTTAAGGCCTCACAGGCGTTCTCGATTTTCAGTTCCTCGAGGGAGCCATGGAGAGGTTATACCTGAAATTTGTAAAGAAGTACTAGCTTATATTAAGGAGGAAAAGGGGGATGAAGTTGTAAATTTAGCATCTTCATCTTCGGAGGACATCGACTGGTCCAAAGAGGAGTGGTCTAGCAAAGACCAAGTGAAGACTAGCCCTGAACAACTTCGGACCTAGGCCGAGCTTCAGCAAGAACAAAAGGACTTCAGGGCTTCAAAGAAAGGGAAGCGGATTAAGCGCAAAGTTCTGAAAACTCTGGGCTCAGGAACAAGTTGTCCCCGAAGTTAGGCTACCTCCGAAACTAGTCTTAGGGATCAGAGGGGTATTCGTTTTCTTCTTGGTTTAGACTCTAATTTTTCATGATGTAATATAATTAAGTAATATAAACTAAAATGCATTGAAATTGTGCATTTGCCTTTACTTCCTAGCCCCTTTTTGAGGGTGAGCGCCTTCGATTATCAAGCAAAGATGGTCACGCACAACGATTGTCATGCCTGCGAAGTGCACAATTTTAATAAGGTTTTTTATTTTAGATGCTCGGAGCCCCTATTGTATTGAATAAGAATTTGGAACCAGTGGTTCGAAATTCGAGTAGATGGTCGTTATGGACCTCGTAGGGCTCTTCGAACCTAAAGGTCCGGAGTCCATAAATGGTAGCTTAGTACTCTTTTAGATGTATTGGGATCCGATTATTTTGGTCGCCTCAGACTCTTTTACGGATGCTTTCAAGCCAATGGCTCGGAATCCGTGTATTTTGGTCGCCTTCGACTCTTTTTACGGATGCTTTAAAGCCGATGGCTCGGAATCCATTTTTCATGGTCACCTCTGACTCTTTTCCGAATGCTTTCAAGCCAATGGCTTGGAATCCATGTATTTTGGTCGCCTTCGACTCTTTTTACGGATGCTTTTAAACCGATGGCTCGAAATATGATTTCATGGTACTTTCCCACCTTGATGGATGCTTCGAGCCGGTGGCTCGAAGTCCGTTGATTGGGTTCGAATGAATAATACTTACTTTTGCAATCAGCTCCATTCCCCTAGTGCGTCCACTGGGGGTAGGAATCATCTTGAGAAGCATGCATTATTCGAACCATTAGCTTTATTCATTTAGAAAGGTGTTTACAATCTGTTACAAGGAGCCCCTAAGAGAAATAATGTTTAAGGTGCTCCGCATGCCATGCATGTTTTAATTCCTCACCTTCTAAATTAGCTAATTTTACTAGATCCGGGGCGTCCTGAACGCAAGATGATATATGGTCCTTCCCATTTATATCCGAATTTTTCCGGAGCAATTATGCTTCGGAATACTAAATGGCTCGGCTTAAGTTCATTAAGCTTTATTTTCAGGTCATACCAAGTCTTCGTCTAATGTTGGTACTTCGTTAGATTGGCAACAACTCGAAGCCTTGTTTCTTCAGTCAAGTCCGGCGAAGTCTGTCTTTCATTGTCAAGCTCTGGTTCGATGGTGCGGAGGGAACCTCTTTTAAGCTCCGTCGGCGTCATGGCTTCATCTCCGAATAATAACCGGAAAGGGGTAAACCCTGTAGACCTTTCCTGAGTGATTCGGATGGACCACAAAATCTTTGGAAGTTTCTCTGTCCACGACCCCTTTGCCAATCCTAATATCCTTCGATTTAAGCTTGACAAGATATTACCATTGGCTCGCTCGACGGCACCGTTGGATTGGGGATGATGGACAACTACAAAGCACATTTGGATATCAAGACCTTCGCAGAATTCTCTGAAAGGTCTGACATCGAACTGAGTGTCATTGTCAATTGTAAGCTGCCTAGGTACTCCGAATCTGCAAATAATATTTTGCCAGAAAATTTTTTGCACATTCTTGGAAGTGATAGCGGTTAGAGGTTCGGCTTCGACCCACTTATAAAAATATTCAATCGCTACTACTGCAAATTTCAGGCTGCCTTTTGCCATTGGGAAGGAGCCAATGAGATCCATTCCCTACCGGGCCATGGGTCATACCAGAGTTATAACTTGAAAGGGTGTTGGTGGACGATGACTCTGTCTTCCCATCCATTGACAACCCTGGCAAGTGCGGACTAAAGACTCTGCATCAGCTACTATAGTAGGCCAATAGAGCCCCTAGTGAAGTGTTTTGCCTGCTAAAGCTCGAGGGGCTAGATGGCTACCACATAGGCCTTCATGAATTTCCCAAAGTATATCTTGGCCTTCGGATTGGGAGATTCATCGGAGCAGGGGAGAACAGACTCTGGCCTTGTATAAAATACCATTGATAATATGATAGTTCCAGACCCTCAATTGTAATCTTGATAGCTTTGAGCCTTCGGGCAAATTAGCTTCGTCTTGCAATAAATCCATAATTGGGCTCCGCCAATCACTGCTTGGTATGCAAAGTACCTCAACAAGAGGGAGTTATGGCACTGAAGGGGAGACAAGTTCTTCATAAAAAGCCCCTTCCGGGATGTCTAGGGCTCCGGCTGCAACTTTGGCCAAGACGTCTGCTTGCAAGTTATCGGTTCGTAGGATGCTCCAGATAGAAATCCCTTTAAATTTGGTTTCGGTCTTGCGGATTTCTTCCAAATATTTAGCAAGTTGTGGATGTCGAACTTGAAAGCTTTTATCAACGTGCACTGCTACAATATAAGAGTTTGTTTTTATAACAACTCTTGCGGCACCAAGTGTGCGCTCTTTGCGAAGCCTAAGTAGGATCCCTTCGTACTCCGCAATATTATTGGTGAACTTAAAGTTGAGCCTTGCAGAGTACATTGTTTTTTGCTCTGAAGGCGAAATTAAGACCGCTCCGGCGCCTGCTCTAGATGCTTGAAAAATTTCATCAGAGTATATGGTTTATACACCTCCATTTAATTCTTCTAGAGCTCATACTGCAGACGGAGTCCACCCCGCTACAAAATCAGCCACCACCTATGATTTGATGGTTGTTCTTGCTACGAAGGAAATACCAAAAGGGGATAGCTCGATAGCCCATTTCCTAATTCTCCCCGTAGAATCTTTGCTTCGGAGCATATCTCCAAGAGGGTAAGAAGTTGGTACAATTACATTATGTGCCAAAAAATAATGTCGCAATTTCCTCGAAGCCATTATTACTAGGGCATAAGTAAATTTATCGAGCTCGGAGTACTGAGTTTTGGCTCTGGATAAAGCTTCCGATATAAAGTATATCAGATTCTGCACCAACTCTCCGTTGAAATCTACTTCTCGAACAAGGATTGCACTGACAGCGGAGCCTGTGGCTGCAAGATAGAGAAGAAGAGTTTCATCTACGAGGGGCACAATAAGCGTTGCGAGATTACCGAGATAGTCCTTGATTTCATCAAAGCTCTTTTGGCACTCCGATGTCTAGGAAAAATCTTCGGACCCCTTCAAAGCTTTGAATATTGGGAGGCTTCGCTCTGCGGATCTTGCCAAAAATCTGCTAAGGGCCACGAGGCATACGATGAGCTTTTGGACTTGCTTCAAATTTTCCGACGGAGCCATCCTTTGCAATGCACTTATCTGCGTTGGGCTAGCTTCGATCCCTCTGCTCGAAACTAAATACCCTAACATTTTTCCTGCTTTAGCCCCAAAGATACATTTCTCGGGGTTGAGGCGAACTCCACATGCCTGGAGGCTCTCAAAAGTTTTTGCTAAGTCTAGATTATGTTGGTGCTTCAAAGCACTCTTTATTACAATGTCATCCATATAGGCCTCAACATTGCAACCTATCTGGTGACCTAGAGCCTTAGCAATTACTATTGAAAAAGTTGCCCCGACATTTCTTAAGCTGAAGGGCATTCTGAAAACAAAAGACTCCCAAAGGAGTTATGAAACTTGTCTTGGCTTCGTCTTCGCGTTTTAACCATATTTGATGATATCTAGAGTACGCGTCGAGGAAGCTTAAAAGCTCGGAGCCGACTGTAGAGTCGGCGAGTTGATCAATGCGGGGCATAGGGTAGGGGTCACGTGTGCATGCTTTATTCAAAGATGTGAAGTCAATGCACATGCACCACTTGTCGGAGGCCTTTTTCTTCACAAAGACGGGGTTAGCTGACCACTCCGTGTGAGCCACCTCCCTAATGATCCCGACCTTTAATAAATTTTCAACCTCCGCTTTGGTGAGATCCGCCCTTTCTATCGACAACTTGTGGAGCCCCTGGCGAATAGGTCGAACCCTTGGGTTGACAAGAAGGTTGTGCTCGATAATGCTTCGGTCGACTCCAGGAATATCTTCGTCTGACCAGGCAAAGACATCCAGATTGTCTTTAACTACTTCTTCAACAAAGTGGCAATTTACAAAAGTAATTCCTTGCCAAACTGGATGGGATAGTCTTTGTCGTCCTTGACAATGATCTTTGTTACAATTTCACCTTAGGGGCTTGGCTTGAGTGGGGAGCTCTTCAAGGGGTCTCTTAACGCAGAAGCATCCTCCAAATGGTCATGCACATTATTTACATGCCTAGAATCAAGGGGTGGGTCATGGCCATACTCCGCCTCCGCGCTGCAGCTTGGTCGCTAAGGACCATTTTTAGGCATAAGTAATTGTGATGTGCAACAACTCCGAACTGGTTCAACATTTCCCTTCCGAAGATAACATTATAAGCATAAGGGGCGTCGACGACATCAAAAATCACTTCCTCCGATCTAGCCAGGTGCCCCTCTCCGAAGGCGACCTTGAGGCCTATTTGGCCAAGGGCATCGAGAGGAGGGCATGCGAAGCCTTGAAGCGGACGAGCTGCTGGAAGTAAATGTTTCCGCGGGATGCACAATTGATCGAAGGCCTAGACGAAGATAATGTCCACGAGCTTCCACCATCAACCAACACTTGTCGGACCTCTGTTCCTGCAATGTCAGCTGTAATAACAAGAGGGTATGCATGGGGGAATTTAATTCCAATTGCATCAGTTGTGGCGAAGGATATGGGCACATGAGACCACTCGGGCATTTCAGTGGCCGACGAGGAGGTCCCAATATGCCCTACTTCGCGTACATATTCCCTCCGCAGTCTTAGAGATGGGCAGGACTACCTGTTTGTCGTGGTCTTAGTTGTCCTCTTGATTCAGAGGTGGCATAATACTAGCCACTACAGGTTGTCTTGGGGCTTCAAAACTGTCCACATGTTTGATAGCCTGCACCGGCTCCGGACGTGTCGCGGGAGGGGCTCGGTCAGTAGTGCCTCGACCAGAGCTCCTCTCGAGATACTCGCTCCGCAAAGCTAATATGGACTTGCATGCGTCGGTAGCATGACTTCGGTTTTCACCATGCACACAGCAGAAGAAGGCCTGGCCTCGGCCAGCCGGCTTCCCTTGCGGCCTTGAGCCGCTGACCTTGTTGCCCTGAGCCTGCGGATACATAGGAAGCAATTTCAAAGTAGAAGGGGCAATATTTAGAATCTCGGAGCGAGGACGCTTTTGTCCTCTTTGTCCATCATGTTGATTATTGTCGAAGGAGAACACTTATGGTGGACTTGAAGTCTTCAGTTCAAGTTTGACTTCTTGGAGGACGGTTGATGAAGACGAAGCAGTCGTTCGAAGCCATCCTTCTTCCGACTTGGCATATTGCTCGAAGTAGGCCATTAACTGCGCTACTAAGGAAATATGCTTTCGGTGAAGCTTGTCGAGAAGGCCCGCATTCGTGACACCTTCTTGTGCTGCATCAACAACGGATGATGTAGACAGCCCCTTTATCTGCGACTTCGTATGAGCGAAGCGCTTGAAGAATTGTCGCATAGTTTCTCCAGGTTGCTGCTTTACCTGAAAAAGACTCTCTGTAGACATAGGGGACACGAAGGTCCCTTGAAAATTGCTCACAAATTTTTCCTCAACTGCTCCTAGGACTTAATTGATCCTGGTTTTAAGGACCAGAACTAACGCAGAGCCACCTCTTCGAGCGCAAGGGGGAAACACTTGGCCATCGTGTCTCGAACCCCTCCACTGGCTTCAATTGCAAGAGCATAAGAGCGGGAGAATTCTTCGGGGTCTTCCTCTCTGGAGTACTTGGACAACTTCGAAGTCTGAACTTGGGGTCGAAGCGCACCTTTTGCAAGTCTGGGTGTAGCGGAGACTCATCGTCGAAGGAAGCATTCTCGTTTCTTCTTTGGACCTCAGAAGCTTCAGGATAGTAAATAGGGTCATCTTCTTGAGGCACCTCCAGGATGATAGGGCTAGCCTAAGGGCGAAGTCTATCAGATGCTTCCTGCCTCCATCTTTCTACCTCGGCCTAAGTAGAGCCATCTGGGCCGCCATGTCATCTGGATGGCCTGCATTTTCTCTGGAGGGGCCCTCCGTGTCTTGAGAACTGACGAAGTCAGTTCAGAGCACAGACGGAGCTGCAGGAGGGCCTTCGTCGGTTCGGAGCACAGGCGGAGCCGTAAAAGGGGCTCCGTATGCTCGAGGATGAGTGTTTACTTCGGGAGTTTGAGGTGGAGGGACCACGGAGGGTCCTCCGACCTCGGTGGTATTCGAAGATCCTAAACAGAGGTCCGAGAAGACCTTCGGAGGAGACTAGTGCCTAGGCTCCGTTTAGAAGGCATGGCTCTAAGAAAGGATTGGTAGAGAACGAATTTTTTGTACTATGTTCCCCACGGACGGCGCCAACTAGTTGGCGCAAAAGATTACGCTAACAGATTTAGAGAACTTGAAAGACTGACAAACGAAGTGTTTGCTTATGAGGACTATTTCAAGCCTCCGAATTGGATAATAGCTTGAGATAGTTCGAAGTGTGTATTGAATATCTGAGTATTCGATACCCCTTACAGAGCGAAGAGGGGTATTTATAGACGGAATACATTAGGAAAAGACTCCTTTACCCTCTAATTACAACCGACCAACTTAGAAGATACTGTTTACTATTCTTCGTAGGGTTAAAAGGGTAAAAGAATAATTTAACAGTGAGAAAATAATCCTTCTATCCTTTGTTGGCAGTACCCTTTCGGGTAAAGAGGCTCCATGATTCTTCATCACGCTGAAGCCTTTGCAGAGGCTTTCATTGTAGAAGGCTCCGAATACAACGAAGCCTTCATGCTTTAAGACCTTCTGAGATCAAAGCTTCCGACTCTATTTATCTTCTGACTATGTTGATGTAGAGGTTTCCTTAATACATGAAGGATGAAATATTTTCCCCCAACAATCCTCGTGTATTTTTGCTTGGCTGAACCTAAGCTCTAGAGCCGCCGGTCCCGCACCCTCCGTCGTGGGCCCCGCACCCCTTTGTCATCGGCCTCACGGGGCTCCGCCGTTGACCCCGCGCGCCTCCGCCTAGGCCTCACATGGCTACGTCGTCGGCTCCGAGTTCCCGCGCCCAACCTCGCATGACTCTGATGTCGGCCCCGATGCCCTGCACCCTCTCCGCGCCCGGCCTCGCGCGGCTCCGCGTCCGTCACCCAGCCCCTCGCATGGCTCCGCCTCCGTCACCCAGCCCCTCCGCCAATAACAAATAATCAAAAGTCCCTAATTTAATTGTTTAATATTTTTTTTACTTTTTTCGTTGTGTACTGCTGGTGTAAAATAAAGGAATCTTATTCTTACAAAGGCATACGGGCTGGAAGTTCCCCACTAGTCTCATTTTCGTGGCCGGCAAGTCGCCATTATCTTGTCAAGAAAATGACGTTTAACGAGACGACTCAGGCTTCGACAAGTTCAGCGATGATAAATTATTGGGAGAATTGCTTATTTACCACGAAGTTTGTTGCTGTGTTCTTAAATGCCACAAAGTTGATACCGTTTGCATTTTTGCCACAAAGTTTGTTGATTTATTTATTGTTTTACCATTTTGTTATTTATACTTAATTTTCCTTTTCCTTTTCTATTTTATAAAACTAAATCGTT
>JAAALK010000080.1:81598609-81794532 GCA_019279435.1 Zizania palustris | reverse complement strand
AGGTTGAGGATGATGGAGGAGTTGCGATCCAGGAGTCGATCAGCCCCGGCGCGTGCTCCAACGGACAAGGATTTTTGGAGAGATCTCAATTTGTAGCAATACTGAGGACGGGGTCCGGAGGGAAGGTACCATTGTTCCAACTAGATTGGACGATGCCGGCGAAACCGGGGAGCCTCGTCCAGAAGTTTTCGAAACCGGAAGACAGGGAGGATGAGCAAAGGAGGATCTAATGCGGGACTAAGCAGGGGCAGTGGTCCGAAGCCACGTTAGGGAGGGCACTGAAGGTGGTGTTAGGGAAAAGAGTGAATCCAGTGAGACGATGTGAGGCACCAGTCAAGCTAGATGAGAAGAGGGGAAGGTTGCATGTTGCTCCAGGTGACTGACGGTTGTTGAGGTGAATTTCCAAAAGCCCTTGGTGGCTAATGATGTTGTTGAAGAGCAGAATTTTAGATAAGTTGGGGCGCCCTGGTTGCGGTTGGAAGGGGAACGATAGAGGTTGAAATCGCCCACAAAGAGCCAGTCGTCAGTCTGAACGATGTGGACGTTGGCGAGCCAATCGGCAAAGGAGGATCTATCCTGATCTCGGCAGGGACCGTAGATGTTGGAAAGGGTCCAACGCCTGCCATTGGCAACTGAAAGGAAAGAGACAGTGAGCTGGTGCTGGGAAGACGAGAGCGTGGCACCGGAGAACAAGGAGCTGTTCCAACCAATGAACAACCCTCCCGAAGCACCGATAGAGGGCACAAAGGCAAATTGGTCAAAGCGCTTGGGGAGGAAACGGCGGGCGGTGGAGTGATCAAAGGTGGGCATTTTAGTTTCCTGCAAACAGATAATGTTGGGGCGGCAAGAATTGACTAAATTTCTAATTGCAAGGCGCTTGGGGTGCGCATTAAGGCCGCGGATGTTCCAGCTGAGTATTTTCCAATCACGGCGGGAATTCATGAGCCAAGGCAAGGTTGGGTTGTGCATGGCGCTCCCGGCAGAGCTAGAACGCGGAGAGAAAAGAGTAGTAAATCGGCAATAGCAGAAAGAGAGAATAACCACTGACGGGACGAAGCCCGCCAACAGAAGGAGCAAAGTGCGGCCAACGACGATAGCAAAATACATAGTTCTGAACGGGCAAAAAACAGTATGCCCAACAAAAGTTAGAAGAAGGAGCTTCATCACTGGCGATCGGTGGCCTGGGTGGCTTGGGCCGGCCTTGGAGACGAGGCGGTACCAGGAGCAGCCCTGACCTCAGAAGCCGACGCCGGATCATCCGAATCGCTGGCAAGAAGGGATGCAGAGGTGACTTTAGAGGCCGGAACGCCACAAAGAAAGCAAGCGGAGTGCTGAATTTGTTGAATTGAAAGAGAGGGGAGTATAGAATTGGACCTCGAAATATTGATGAAGTCCTCAATAGCTGGGAAGGCCTGGAGGGAGGGGCCTGCCTTGGTGGAGGAGGCGTTTTTCTTGAAGCCCAAAGACTTGATTTGAGCCGAAGGCTCCGTCTTAGTTCTTTGTCCGAGAGAGGAGTCTTGTTTTTGCGTGGAGTACCCATGGTGACGGGGGTCGGCTCTGTCGGCTGGACAACCGGGGCCGAAACCGATGGCCCAGAAGCCTTTGGACGCCTGGAGTAAACAAGCCTGATGGGGGGCCGCAAGAGTTGCGGAGGATCGTGATGAGGGGCCTGGGCAGCCGGGAGATGTTGAGGGGGCCCGGGCAGCCGGGAGATGTATTGGGAGGATGATGTTGACCTGACCAGCATCATCAGTTGGAGGGGGTGGTGACGGCGGGGATGGAGGAATCGCCAAGACGACCTCCATGGAGGATTCGGAGGAGATCCCCGAAGCCGCCACACTGTTTTCCTCAGCCTCAGCCTCAGGAAACCATGGGTTCGGGATCATCCTGGCCGAAGTGGAAGAGGTGGAGCTGCTCTTCTTCCTCCGCCAGGTTGGCACCCGGCAAGTCCTGCTGAAAGTGAGGGGGGTGCCACTGGTTCGCCAGCGGGCCGAAGAGCTGCTGATCGGCCCAGTGTTGCACCCATTCCGGTTCGCCCGGCTGGACAGGCTCCAGGAAGGGGTGAGGGTTCCCGTTGTCTGGGGGAGCTGGATCCTCATCGCCCGGCCAGTGATCGGCGAGGTCAGATTGTAGCAGGAACACCGGGAAGGTCCAGGAGCGGCCAACACCGTCCAACTCCCGCCCGTGCTTGACGGTGAGACTTCGGGATACGTCAAGGTCGTCATCATAGAGGACCTTGACCAGAACCCTAGCGAAGCTGGGATCTTGGGTGTGCCAGAACAGGAGCTGACCGAATGAAGAGCAAATTTGTTGAAGGAAGTCCAGAGATTTGAGGTCCAAGGGGAAGCCAAGGAACATGAACCACCCAGCACGCGCGAACGGAGCCTGCTTGCAGTTTTTGGCTTCGTTGTGCTTGACGAAGCGGATCATCCTATCGTGGACGACGAAGGGGGGAGTTGACGATGAAGTCCCGTTCGACTATGTTGCCGAACTTGAAGATCCCCACTCCCAGGGGGTGGAGGCTGTACCGGTCCACTTGGAGGAGCAAGTTGTTGACGACATGATGGCGGATGGCGATCAACAGGTCCATCCGATCGCCGGGGGGGACGACGCCATCACATTCGGCAATGGCGAAGCTCTCATGGCGGGGAATGATGTCTCCAGAGAGGGCAACATGAGCCCGTTGCTTGCGAAGCTGGCCGCCGCCATCACGGAGAGTGCCACCGAAAGGGAGGAAGGGGAGGGGGTTCACCGGAAAGTTAGCCATTGGGGGAGGGAGGAGCGGAGGAGAAACCGAGGGGGAGAAAGGCACGAGCGAGGAAGGAGAAGGCGGAGGCGGGAGCGCTAAGGAGGCTGTTCCAACTTCCGAGGCAGGCGGGAGTGGGAGCGGCAGGGGGCAAATTGCAGTTGGGGGGCTGGAGGGATGCGAAATAACACAGAGGGCTGGAGAAGCGTAGGGGGGGGGGCGGGAGGGAGAGGAGGGAAGAAGACTGGGGGTAGGACGAAAAATGCCCGGCTGACGGGAGCCATAAATGCGGGGCAGCGGAGGGGACTTAGGCGTGACCGGTGGCGGGACGGAACCCGGGGCGACAGAGAGAGGGGGGGCGACGGGGGCGACGAGACAGATCATGATTCAGACGAGAGAAGATATGGCCTAGAGGGATTTGGCGCAGGGGAGCTGGAGAGGGAACAGTGCCAGACGTGGCGCCCGAGGAGAACTTGCCGAGGATAGAGGGTTTGGCACTGTTCAATTTGAAAATGGTAGCAGCCGAGAGAGGCGGAGGGAGGGCATGTCGGTGACAGAGCGGCAAGGCGAGAGACGACGAGAACAGTAGGGCAGACAACTAGGGGGCAAGAAATGGAGCCCACAAGGATTGTCGGGGAGGGGTCAGAGGGCATAGGGTTCATGCCGAAGACGTTGATCTTCTTCGAGAAGGAGACCTTTCTGCGAGGACGGTGGGGGACCGAGGAGCGTCTCAGCGGGGTGCAACGACGAGGACGAGGGGGCAACCGACGAACCGGAGTCCAACTAGAAGCTTCCTCGTCGTTCCAACGAGCGACCTCCCGGGGCCAGTCGGGGCCGCCATCCCGCCAGAGGTGGAAGTAGACATCGAAGTGATCAGTGGTGATCCTTCGAAGGCGAACGACGGAGAGACCAACAGCTTTTGAAAAAACTGAAAATCTAAAGTGCCTTTCTTGAACAAACGAGACATGAAACCCTGCTGGAGAACCACCCAGACAGGCATGCAAGGCCATGCTAACAGAAGAGACGGTTAGCCGGAAGGTGAAACGCCTAAAAACCGCAAGGAGGGAGAAAGAACCCGCCAGAGAGGAGGAGGGGTGATGAACCGGGGAGGAGAAGCGAGAAAGAATGGAGCGTTGGAACACCCAACCTGGCGAGAAGTCCCAGGAATGGACCAGCGCCCTGAGAAGAGGATCTCGGTCGAGCTCGACCAACTCAGAATAGGGGCCATTGGCGGGAGAGCCGGTGACCGGACAACAGGGGCGCAGGAGGACTGACCCGGAGGGGGAGGTCATGGCGCAGGTCGGAGAAGCGGGCCGCAGGTTCCGGCGGAGAGGAGGACGAGCGCGGGAGCCATCGCCATATATTTTATCACAACTTCCTCAAGAGTATAAAATAAATATGCATCAGACTTCTTAGATACCCCAGAGTATTCAGGAACATATTGTGCAGTGACTTATCTTGGATAGTTATTGCAGTCATGGCTCATGTGCAATAGTTTGGATAAAATCAACTTGAATAACAAGCAATAATTCTATCTTTTATGCCATCGTGACCGGTGATTTAATTTGCTTTTGTTTGCACCATTGAAATTCAATGGGCCACCATGACTCCAGTGTTATCAAATCGTCCGATTAATCAGCCTAATCGGCAACCTGGTCTCGATTAGGCACTCTGATTAGACTAGAAAAGTGGTTGTCTGATTAGTTGTGATTAGTTGTGTTGGATGACTAGCTGGGCTTTGTTAGCACATCTATCTCTCAACACACACGCAAAATTTCACGTGAATAGAAGCTCAAGCAACACTCACGCCAGCACAGGGAAGAAAAATTACACGCAAAGAGCACACACTGCCCCCTTTTCAATTCACTTGAACTCTCTCTCACTTCTTCACTGCACTCACTTCACTATTTAAGGCAAGCACACACACGCACAGCTGTGCTGCCATCACTCACACATGCACATGTTGCATGTAGCACCACTCACGCACTCACTGCATGCAAACCACTCACACACGCACACGTCGCACACACACCCGCACTCGGCTAACTGTTGCACGTCCATCACTTACGGCTGCATGTAGTTAGCCATGCCGCACGCATCACTTGCATGCAGGAATTCGCTAACCACCTCACTAAGCACTACACTAACTAAATTAGCTAAACTTGCACTAAATAACACACTAACAACAAGATTAATTCTAACAATCACCCCCTAATCTTGTTTTTATTTTAACATCTCATTGATCATCACAACAATGTTGGTTCAACATCAGTGTTCGCTATGACATGAAGAGCCCTCTCCTTTGTCGGCTTAGGACACTCATCAGCGAAATGCCCAGATTCTCGACAATTATAGCAACATACTTTTGACTTGTCGAATTTTCCGCGGTACTTCTTGTCGCCGCTGCTACCGGAGCCCTCGCCATTGCGTTTCTCCTCAGCAACGATGGCCTCCCACTCGGCACGCGTGAGTCGTGGCTCATTCTGCGCATAAAGCAATTGTTGATCTCCCACCGTCCCTTTAATGTCTCCTCGTACGCCCTCAAGCGTCCAATCGCCTCCGCCCTCGTCATCTGTCACATCACCCCATTGCTTGGTGTCGACAATGTGCTGAAATTTGTCGGGGACGGTATGCAGAAGATTCTTTACCACGGTGGTCTCCACCTTGGTAGCAAGTGCACAAATTTTGTTAACAACTGTAGTGAGCTTGAGAGAGTACTCATCGATCGTCTCTGCATCCCCTATGTACATTCTCTCAAGTTCCCTCTTAAAGAGTTTGCACATGCGATTTCCGAACCCGATCTTCTCCAATGTGCATCTCCTCAGTGTTCTAAAAGGCGCTAGGCGCTAGTCGGGCGTTGCCTGGCCGCCTAGCGCCTAGGGGCGCCTGGGGCACCTGGGTTAGAATACTCTCAATATAAAGACAACACTACATTTTCTACTAAACTGCAAAGTGCATGTGCAAATCGGGAGGAGAGGAGTGGTAACAGACTGCTGGAGAGTGGAGGACCAGAGCGGAGGGTGAGTGGCCATGGCGCACGAGGCCGAACCGCGTCGGAGAATGGAGACCAGAGCGCGGCCGGAGTGGGGCGTGCGTGAGGCTAGACCGTGTCGCACGAGGCTAGAACAACGGACCGTGGCGAACGGCAACGAACGAAGCCCAGGAGTAGCTAAAAAACCCTAAACACAACTGGAGTTTTTTGCTTTTTATCCCCCCAAAACCGGTTTATTATTGTAGTCACCGTCGCCATCCAGGGCGCCTAGGCGCCGCCCAGGGCGCCTAGGCCGCGGTTGACCCGCCTAGGCGCCTTGACCGCCTAGCCGGCCGCCCAGGTGCTCCGCGCGGCGCTGGGGTGGCGCCTAGCGCCTAATCCCGCCTAGGCGGGCGCCTAGAGCCGCCTTTTAGAACACTGCATCTCCTTGAGTGCGTTCCAAGCCTCCTTTACTGTCTCTTTTTCGGCGATGGCTAGCACCATAGCCTTCGGCACCGCTTGGATGATGGCGTCGAGAGCCATCTGATCCTTCTTGTCGTCGACCGCTTCATTGCCCTCCGCTGCCGCCCATACACCTTGTGCGCGCATGAATATTTTTATCTTCACCGCCCACACCACGTAGTTGTTCTCCACTAGCATGGGGTAACAGAGAGTCACCCCCATTTCCTTCACTTGTTGCACGATCGACTCATGGCCACCGTCGACTCCAGTGCCACCACTACCGCCGCTACGACGGGGGTGGCGGCGTGTACACGGAAACTGTCTAGAGACATCACTACAACACACGCTTGGTTCTGATATCAATTGTTAGCATAACTATCTCTCAACACTAGTAGGAGCAGGAGAGGAATTGAGAGACATCGCTGCAACACACACGCTTGGTTCTGATACCAATTGTTAGCACAACTATCTCTCAACACTAGTAGGAGCAAGAGAGGAATTGATTAATTCCTTCTGCTTGGTTTATTCCATGACCTTTAAGGGGTATTTATAATTCTAATACAATCTAATCTGATATCCTTATCTCTATCTTTAAAACAAAAATAACTAATCTTATCTTAATCTGACTAATCTTATCTAACTAATTCTAATTAATTGTGCTGCTGCACATAACATTCTCTCCTTCCCTTGGAAATCAGCTTGTCCTCGAGCTGAAAACCAGATAAGAAGAATCGTCCAACTATGAGTGTCATGACACTATCCTTGTGCAATCGGATCGTAGAAACCATGACCGTCATTGCTGAACCCAAGGGTAGACTGCTGGTAGCTACCGTGGCGGAGGCGCAACTCCCGTCTATGACCGACAACCCTATGCGCCATAGTTGTTATGGCGGCGCGGCGAGGCGAGGCGCCAAACCACCTTCACAACTTTTAGGCGAGTATGGCGTGTGGCGAGGCGACGCCATATTCATTTTATAGAAATGACATGGCAATAGTATTGCACAATTGTATTGGGAATAAATATGAAAACACCATTAATTTATCATCACTTAATACTAATTAGGTCACTAATAGATTAATGTTTACCAGTCACTGATAGCTGGTGCAGTGATCAATTGACTAGAGATTAAGGGTTAATCATGAAATTAACTGATAAACTAAAACACTTTTTCTATATGTAATTATAGAAAAAAACTGTGCATAGACGAACAGTGCTACTCTGTTGGCTTGTTGGGGTAGCATGGCACATACTTTTGAAACCTGCCTTTTGCCATGCTTTTCTCCATCCCTCTCTCTTCCTTTTTCTCACTTTTGTCCATCTCTCTCTGTTTTTTCCCTCACTTTTCTCCATCCCTCTCTTTTTTTTTTTCACTTTCCTCCTGGTTCCACGCCTCACTCCCCTCTCCCGCTGTCTCTTCCCCTCCCTAGGCCCCAGTTCCCCAGTCCTCTCTCACAGCGGTCAGCAGACTCATGCCAGCGCAGATCTGCCGACGGCGACTGGGCAGTGACCGGGCGACGATGACTGGGCGATGGCCGGGCAGAGATGGGGATGTGGATCCAAGAAGTGGGGTGCGGATCTAGGCGTCTCGGACGTGGATCGGATCTGGCGTTGTCTCCTCGTCAAGCCATCACAACTGTCGTGTGTCGTCCATATGAAGCAATAAGGCGTCTGCATGACGCCAAACACGATGAGGCGGGTGCCATACTCGCCGAGGCGGATGCCACACTCACTTGTGGCGAGTCGTCGCCCGTGGCGTTCGCCGGCGACCGCCTGGACGTCTAATCGTCGGCGACGCCTTAACAACTATGCTATGCGCCACGTCCAGACCTTCAAGTAGATGGCATCTACTGCCTAAGAAATTAATTTCTGTGTATACGAAACAAGGTGCGCGTAGCAATTTACTCCCTGAATAGTTTGGATCATATGTGATAGATCTGGATCTTTTGTGGCTTGATCTTATGTGGACAGATTGGTGGCGCAGTCTTGGAAATGCCGTGTGACAATGCAACAAGGCATGCCGCCTCCCTAGGTCCAGCACACTGCAACTGCCTTTCCTCTCGTTGACGGACCGACGACAACAGGGAGAACCAGTGGCGACGACAAGGAGTTCGGCGGTGGCCTGTTGCGCCAATCCGCTCGTGTGGCGTGCGCGGTGGTCTGTAGGCCTGCTTGTGAACCACAAGGATCGGTGGCTTGTAGGGAAGATTGACGCTTCGACTTCCGCATCATGGAGTGCGTCCCGGGGGCGGATGCAGCCCGCGGCGGATAGAGCGAAATCTTGGCTAGGGTTTGGCCGGTGGCAGTGTCTCCCTTTTCTCCTCCCCGTTGTGCCTCTGCCTCCGCAACTAGCGACGATGGCGCGGCGAGGGCAACCTATTCCATTGTGCGCTTGTCGGTCGTGAGGGCTGCATTGTTCGCGGAGGGCCCTACGAAGGTCACCTCGCCCTGCTGATCTGCGGCCTTCTTGATGAGGACCGGGTTGAGGGCCTCTCGGTCCTTCCTCTCTTGCGCTACTGCCTTAGCATCTGGCGACGGTGGTGATGGTGTGGTGGGGAAGCTTGTCGTGCCGTGGGGGAAACTCGACAGCGTGGATGTCACCAGAGCCAAGCCCAGGTACGTTGAGAGGTTGGCAATGGCCCGCTGCAAATCTGCGAGGGCTTGCATCGCTTCTACGGACCAAGCGAATGTTGTCATTGCGTCGGATCTTTGGAACCTGATTGCTCTGATACCAAATTGGTAGGAGCAGGAGAGGAATTGCTTAATTCCTTTTGCTTGGTTTATTCCATGACCCTTATGGGGTATTTATAATCCTAATATCATCTAATCTGATATCCTCTATCTTTAAAATAGAAATAACTAATCTTATCTTAATTTGACTAATCTTATCTAACTAAATCTAATTAATTGTGCTGCTGCACATAACAAACACACATGCAAAATTTCACGTGAATAGAAGCTCAAGCAATAGACACTCATGCCAGCACAGGGAAGAAAAATTACACGCAAAGAGCACACACTGCTCCCTTTTTAATTCACTTGAACTCTATCTCTCTCACTTCTTCACTGCACTCACTTCACTATTTAAGGCAAGCACACACACGCACAACGGTGCTGCCATCACTCACACATGCACATGTTGCATGTAGCACCACTCACGCACTCACTGCATGCAAACCACTTAGACATGCACCAATGATTTCAAATCGTAGGGGCACTGACTAATCGATTAGTCGCGACTAAGCGTAACTAATCGTAGATTAGTCATTGTCTAGTCGCTAGTCGATAACAATAGTCGTCTAGGACAACACATAATACATATATAAATTTATATGACTAAGTTCACACAAAAATATGTCTAGGACAACAACTAGGTACAACAACTAGATGATAATGTTCTATGTTCATTGTTCTATGTTCTTTTTTGGCAACAATTGTTCTATATTCAAGAGTCAAGACATGATAAAACATACATACCGTAACCTAAAGCATTCCATGATCAACATTAGAGATATCCCTTGCTCCAGAGTCCAGAATCCAGCTAGAAGGGTTCCAAGTCATATTCTACACAATGTTGTAACAAATTGAGTTAAAAACTTAAAACAAGTAAACAACCATAATCAATTAAACATACAAATTATCAATATCTTGATCAACATCACCAAATGATCTAAAGCTCATAATCAAGACAGCAGTAACAACAGCACAAAATAAGTTCAAGACATCACACAATACTACAATAGCAATAGGTCCAAGTTCAAGACAACACACAATAGCAATAGGTCCAAGTTCATGACCGACCAAAATAAGTTCAAGACATCACAACAACAATAGTTATGATGAAATAACATAAATAAATAGTTGAACACAATTAGTCTAGCAATTTATCTAGTTGGAAGCCTCCATCTTCATCTCCATCTCCATCTCCGCCTTCATCCTCCACATCCATTGCTTCATCATTTTGTTGTGGATGCATCTGGACTTCATCTACCTCCTCATCAGTATTGTCTCCCTCTTCAATTTTAGTTGTTCTTGCATGCTTCCTCTTTCTTTTATAAGTTATGTGTAACAGAGGTATTTCTAGTAGCAACCCTACGCAAATTGCGACCTCTCATATGTTGAGTTACACCAATAACTTCATCAACTTGAGCCCAAGTTAAATTTGTGTCATCATGGACCGGATCACAACTAGGATCAACCCACTCATTCTCCCATTGAAATTCTTCAAGGATCAATGGGTTGCTTTTCTTTCCTTTAGATCCAAGCTCCTGCAAATTTTGAAACCTATTTGACATCTTTCTATTGTAGCTAATAAAAGCTAACTTATTTAACCTTTTATGCTCTAGTCTGTTCCTCTTTTTGGTATGGATATGTAAGTTCAACAAAAATCACATGCTTAGAAACATGAGACATGAGAAATTATACTTACATGAGAAAATGTACTCCAGTTACGTTCACATCCAGAGGCTGAACAACAAAGACTAACAATTCTCTTTGCTAAACTTTGTAGCTCAAATGCCAGACCGCCATGTGCACCCCACCAAAGAACTATAATTAAAAAATATAATCCGCACGTAAAGAATATGAAAAACAAAGTCATCGGCTTGCTTGCTTATCTTTTATTGCTAATGGCTTTGAGAAGCAATCACCCTTTGACCTCTCATAGTCATCAGCTTGCTTGCTTATCTTGTCTTGTTCATCATCAGCTGTAACCATTTTCCACAGAATATCATTGAATATTGATCTCAATCTTGTAGCCTTCCTTTTATCTGTTTCCATTATGGCAAAGAACTTCCCTAGATTCAAGAATAGAGCTGTTCCATACAACTTTTGTTCCATTTGGTTGTTCCATCTCCTCTCAAAGTGTTCCAACACCTCACTAAGCAATTGTGGTTTTTCTTTCAAAGTATTTTAATGCTGTCCTTTGCAGTATCCATGGCTGCCATAATCTCAGGAGCTGCTGGTGTCTCATCACCATCTGCTATTCTCAATGCAATGAGGATAGGATATGAAGCTCTCATGCAATTTTCTACTGACTTCCAAAATTGCATGGAAAGGATAATCTTCTCAATGGACTCTCCTTCCTTGCCACGAGACAAACTTGTTTGATGCCACTCATCACTAACAAATAGGCTTCTCAATCCTTGCTTGTGCCTATGCATACTTGCCAATGTGAGAAATGAAGTGGCAAATCGAGTTGCAGTTGGCCTCACAAGATCTCAATCTATCTTTTCTCTCATAAGGTCAAGAAGCCTTCCATGGTTGTAGATGAATCTACACACTTTCTTTGCATTAGTAATGCAAGTGTGGAAGATTTTTATCTTTCCAATGTCCTCCAACATCAAATCCAAGCAATAGGCAGCACAAGATGTCCAAAACAAAGTAGGGATCATCTCCATTAAAATTCTGCCCGTAGCCTTAAAGTTTGATCCATTGTCTGTGACAATTTGCACCACATATTCTTTTCCAATATTTTCAATTTGTGCTTCTAACAAATTAGCCAACATAGTTGCATCGACTATCTCACTTGAAGCATCCACTGATCCTAAAAGAATGTCCCTGCTGGACTATTAGCAAGGAAGTTGATAAGATGACAGTGACTTGTGTCAGTCCATCCATCAGACATGACCGTGCATCCATATTCCTTCCAAGCTTCCTCATGCTTCTTTCTCAAATCCATTGTCTTGTTCATTGCCCTATCAAGTAGAGGATTCCTTATTGCATGGTATTTAGGCAATCTATAGCTAAGACCATATTTTCCTATGGACTCAACCAAAATCTCAAAACTCCTTGAGTTTACAACACTGAGTGGTATGCAATTCTCATAGAAAAAATCAGCAACATGATCATTAACAATTTGTTTGGCCTCTTGACTCTTCTTTGTGCAATGCTCAATAGAAGATTGAGAGATCTTAAAATTGTGCTTTTCTGCAACCACTTCTTCTGGTGTCTTGCTACGCATAGAGCTCATAGGCTTAGAATACCTCTGCGGTGGAGTCTCAACCTTGAAAGAACTAATTTTTGTTTGATTTCTCTTTACTTGCTTTGACTTTGTCCCAGAACTTGCAACCGGTGGCGGTTCAACAGTCTGACCAACACCATCACTTGCAGATTGTTCAATATCTTCTTGCCCCTTTTCATTCTCACCTACTGCTGGACGAGACCTTGCATTTTGAATCAAATACCGTTGCATTTCTTTTCTAATCATATCATCTACTTTTGAACATCTCTACATCAGAATACCCCCCAGCAAGATGTTGCTTGAATCTTTTGATTCCTGAAGGCACAATCTTCTTGCAAAATATGCATTGAACCAATTCTTTCTTATCTGCATCTGGCCAAAATCAATATTTCCATCCTGGATCTTTAGACTTAGCCTTCCTCTTAGGATCTTTGGCTAGAGCA
Organism: Zizania palustris; assembly: GCA_019279435.1. Lineage (NCBI taxonomy): Eukaryota > Viridiplantae > Streptophyta > Magnoliopsida > Poales > Poaceae > Zizania > Zizania palustris. The sequence continues at coordinate 81,781,950 of JAAALK010000080.1, read as the reverse complement.
GCTAAATCTGATGGTAATAGAGCTATGACCTTATCTAATATTGATGTTGCACTACTACCTTTAGTTGGAGTAGTACTAGCAGTACCAGCAGCTGGAGATGATCCTGATGTACCACCCGCACCATCAGGAAAAATAACCTCCACCATAGTACCATGCCGACCATCATCAGAACTGCTACTGCTCATCTTCTCGGCCACAATCTGTTATGTTGTCACTTGTCAATAATAACAAATGAACCTAAGGAATTCTACAATGTTTTTAACTTCAGTTGTGAGCTGTGTTGAAAACAATATCAAAATAAAGCATGAAAGATTGAAAGCACTAAGATATTTACATCCCCACAGGCCCACAATCAATGTTCCATTACTGATCATGTTTTTTATGTGTTTGAGTATTGACATGAGACTATGTCACTATCAATGATGTGCTAGGCTTCTAGCCAGTGATTACAAGTCGGCCGACTAATCGCGATTAGTCGGCCTGATCGAATTTTTTTGAGCGATCAGCACTCCATGCATGACTAGATTTCTGATTGGCTGATTAGTCGCGATTAGTTGTCCGACTAATACATGGCTGACTAGTTTAGCCCTGTTAAAAATCCGTTTGGCGTGTGTGCGGAACTAGCGCGCGGGAAAGTATCTAGCGCCTGGCAGAAAAGCAGCAAAAAAATGAGTACGCGTGGGCACCAGAACAAAGCAGGCGCTAGAAAGGAAAAGAGAGAGCCAAAACACAACACAGGACAGAAGAGGTAGAGAGAAAGAGAGAGTGGCATGAGATCCCAGCGGCCGGCAGAGGCACGCAAGACGGTGGAGGCTTCGACACTCCATATCTGGTGGCGGCGGCGCCCCAGATCTGGCCACGGCAGAGCCCCAGATCCGGCCGTGGCAGAGCCCCAGATCTGGTGGCGGCAGCGCCCCAGATCCAGCGGCTGCAGTGCCTCTCCAGATCCGGCGGCTGCTGCGGCTCTCCAAATCCGGCAGCGACTATGGCGCTCCAAATCTGACAGCGGCGGCGGATGTTCACTCCAGCGAGGCGGCATCGGATCCACACCGGCGAGATCCTCAATGACCCTCACTGTTTTTTCCTTGCCTTTTCTTTTGCTTCTATGCAGTCACGTTTTGTCCAGCAAGCCATACTAGTCTTTAAGGCTAGGCACTTGGGGGTAGTCTGGTCTAGGCATAGTTGTGGCCAGTGGGCACTAAGGTAGTCTGTTCTGTGCACAGTAGCTATCACTCTTATTCTCTCCCTACTCTCATGTGGGCTAAATTCTCATCTTTGTGCAGTACACGTGTACAACGACTAATCTACGATTAGTCACGCTTAGTCACAACTAATTGATTAGTCAGTGCCCATACGACTAGTCTCGACTAGACGATCTGAAATCATTGCTGCTAGCTATTCATTCGTGTAAAATTTAGGTAATCACTGAATAATATACCCAAGGTTACTAATAATTTACATCTGTGACAGCTCTAAGCTTGATTAGCTGATCTGAACAAGTGAATCAAGAACATGAAACCTATTATAGAAATGTAGCATGCATGCAAGTCTCATTCAGAAACCTATTATAGAAATGTAGCACACCCCAAATAAAATAACTAAATCCCAACAATGTATCAGTCATTCAGTCTACAACAGTACAACCAAATGAGCAATTGAGTAGTGGAATTTCAACATACAACTGACTAACTGAGACAATGAGACAATGAGACCAAATGGGTGAGCTGAGTGAGGACTACCTTTCAGACTTTCACAGCACCTAGAGGGAGGAGTGCAAGTCTGCAAGAGGGAGGTGGTGCCCTAGAGCCTGGATGGAGACGGCGTCTGGACTCTTGGAGGGAGGCGGCGGGGTTGGATGGCTGGCGGCCTGAGGGAGGCCGGAGGCGCCGGCATAGTCTCCTGGAGTGCAGGCTGCAGGGTTCGACGGTTTTCTGAAAACAGAACAGGGAACGACTTAAAGGGAACAGCTGAAAAGAAAGAGCTTTTATATGTTGCTAGGGTTTCTGTTCTGTTTTTGGGCTGGGCTGCAGTTCCTGTGAACTATGGGCCAAAAAATTGTCTGGGCTGAACTAGTCGGCCAGTCATTAGTCGGCCGACTAATTGTGATTAGTCACGATTAGTTGGCCGATCAGCTTTCTAATCGAGCTAGTCGCCTGGAACCCTCTGATCGCTCCAAAAAAACGATAAGGCCGACTAATTGCGATTAGTCAGCCGACTTGTAATCACTGACACACACACGTCGCACACACACCCGCACTAGGCTAACTGTTGCACGTCCATCACTCACGGCTGCATGTAGTTAGCCATGCTGCACGCACCACTTGCATGCAGGAATTCGCTAACCACCCCACTAAGCACTACACTAACTAAATTAGCTAAACTTGCACTAAATAACACACTAACAACAATATTAATTCTAACAGGCTTGCTGCCTCACTGAGCTAGAAGAATTTCATTGGGAAAATGAATGGGTGGATGAGAATTGTGAGCCAGTTTGTTCACCTCATGGCAATGGGTGACTTGGGATATTGTAGATGAAGCTATTGGTGCATCTGAGAGTCTATAGGGTCATAACTTTCCTAGGGCTGTTGCTGCTCATGCAGCATCCTCTGTTAGCCAGACTTATCCTAGGAGGAGGAAGCGTCCAAGGAAAACTGATGTGGCTCTAGATATCACTAAAGAAGATGACAATGACCATGATATGAAATATGAAGCAGAAGCACAAGATTAACAAGATGCATCTGATTCAGAACTAGGAATGGAGGAGGACCTGCATCTGATTCGGGTGGACCTGCAATGGCTGGAGATGGAGGCTTCATTTTTATGATGATTTGCTTATTTAGATATAGTATATATACCCTATAGGTCGTGATACATGCAGAATGATTATACAAACAACTAGAACTGATTAAGGTCAAACTAATCGTGACTAGTTGCCTGGTCAGTGCCATGGAGACTAGTGTTGACTAACTGATTTAATAACCTTGCATGACTCCAGTTTTCACTGTCATATTTTAAGGTAGTCGTCACTGCATGCATTCCTATGACAACTGATGTTTCCAGAATCTGTGAAAGCAGAGAGCAAAAACTTGCATCTTAGCTGGCATGTTATTTTTTTCAACTATCCTAATCTACATTCTACTTTTCTCTGCTGCTTTTCCCAGCTAATAATTGAGCTCTTGGTAAAAATTTTCAGGGTTTTGAAAAATTTAAGAAAGCAGCAGATGCTGTTAAGGAGAATGGGGGAACAATACTTAGTGGACAGGCAAGTATTTTTTCTGAATGTCATGACATTACTTTCGTTTGTACTAGAAGATATTTATTCTTTGCTCCTAAGTAGTCCGAGCCATTTAAATCGGTTATTTTATCATGCAATGTGTGCAGTATGATCAATCTCACTCTAGTTTCACAGGAAGTCTGGAAGATGTTTGTTCCTTGTCCCTAAGTAGTTCAAGCCATCTAAATATGTTATTGTGGCATCATTTTCTTGTGTTGCAATGCTTGCTATGTGAATCACATCAAACTTGTTTATAGTTTGTACTTTTTCAACAAAGCTGCATTTTATGTGTTGATAGAATGCAATTGAATTGCCCTTTGTATGTTACAAAGCATTGCTTAATAGGCTTTTCTGGCTGCGTTCACTTCATGGAATGGGCCTTTCCACTGTGGAATATACCTAACTAGCTATCCTACAATATTTGGGAATGGTGTGAAACCATGAGGCTCATAAATTAGTAGGAAGCACAGAGATTTTGCTCTGATGTCAATTAGGTGGTCTGTGGACTTTTGTTGCTTTTTCATGGGGTTTTTGCTCTAATAGGTTTAATGTCAAACTCTGACACTCACGCCAATTTGAACTTGCTCGGTCCGTTCAATTGCGGTCTTATAATGTAATTTCATTCTCTGGTATAATCACTATTTTTGTTTCCGTATTCCTGATTTATCCATTGAGGCAATCTGGTTGGTTATTTACGCCGAGTTTTGGAGCAGTGATATTTCAACTTATATGCCTTTTGGATGAGAAATGATACTTCTGTGGCTTTTGGAATTTAGCTTTCACTTTGCAATCATTTCATGGTATCTACTAAACTTGTTACTTGTCAGAGCTCACAAGTCTTACAACACCATAGCAAACATAATCTTATGTTCTGCACAGTATTCATATATTGTTCCTTTTCTCTTGACCTTACTTAAGAGTTAAGAATAACATGCTGTTTTTATTGCCCCTTCATTTCTTTTTGACTGATGAACTTTTCAAGTTTATTTATGTTGTTTTCTTTCATATATTGGAACCATTATTTCTTTCAGGATGCATTTGTTCTGTGGGACACCTACGGCTATCCAGTTGACTTGACTGAGGTTAGTTCTTCATTTTCCAGCCCATAGTTGTTATGGTGTCGCCATATCGCCGTGGCAGAAATCAGCAATTCACCACGAACCGCCATATCGCCGAGGGTCTGTGGCGGGTTCCACAGGCGCGAGGCGTCGCTGTGGCATCGCGTGGTGCTTGCCATACGAAGGCGGCACACCATCTTAGCGCAGCGCGGCATGGGTTAGCAGTGAGGGCACGACGAGGGCCAAGCACGCGCGGCACGACTAGGAGAGAAGAAGAGGAAGTGAGGGAGAGGAAGGGAAAGAGAGGCGGTGAAAGGGCGGGGGAGAGAGAGGAGTGGAATAGAAATTAGGGTTGAGAAATAAGAAACCCTAAAGGGCGGGGGAGAGAGAGGAGTGGAATAGAAATTAGGGTTGAGAAATAAGAAACCCTAATGGGCTTTAAAAGGGCCGTGTATAAATTGATTATTTGCAGATTTTATAAATAGATTATTAACTTAACTTTAAATATAATATTAGATAAAATTTTAAACGTGTTATTGAAATTTTAATTATATATATATATATTATTTTATAAGGTATGTAAACTAACAATATTAGAACTTAATATTGTATTTTTATTTTTATCATATTATATTGCTATTGTTATTTGCAATTTATTTATATGTTGATGTATTTTTCAAAATCCTATAAGTTATTTTCTTATATTGTTCGTCGTGCCAATGTGTCTATGGTGACGCCACTCCGTGCACCATAAGCGATGTAATGTTGTGAAGGTGCACTACGCCAAAACAGATGTCTTTCGTCGGCCAAATTAACTTCCGTCGGCTTTTGGGAAAGCCGACGAAAGTTATTTAACTTCCGTCGGCTCCTGGAGGCCGACGGAAGTTAACTTAACTTCCGTCGGCTTCTGACAGTGGCCGACGGAAGTTAGCGGGGATTTTTCCGCGGCCGATCGGATCCCCTAACTTCCGTCGGCCAGCATTAAAGCCGACGGAAGTTATCTAACAACTATGTTCCAGCCTGCAAAATTATTAAAGCTTTACGGTGTGTTTAGTTGAATAAAATGGTTACTACCATCCTATCCTGTACACTCTCATCCCTCCAATCAAATGCACTCTTAGTGGTTTGTTTATACTGCTTTCTTATTGTTTCACATCCCATAGATCATGGCAGTTGACTATGGCTTGACTGTGGACCGGGAGGGTTTTAATGCTGCAATGGAAGAAGCAAGGCAAAAGGCAAGGAATGCTCGCTTCAAGGTATTTCTTTATTCCTACTGTGGGTAGAAGTTAATCCTGAATATTTCTTTTTGTGCTCTTTTTATCTAAGAATCATCTTTGCCTGATTTTTCATTTGATGATCTTATATTATTTTCATTATATATTTATATCTCAGATATGCTGCTGTTATTTCAATCTATTGGGCGAGCTTAATTGAGAAGATATAATTTAGACACCACACATCCCCCTTTTTTAATGTATGTTTCTTTGTGCAGGCAGGAGGAAATTCCATTGTTATGGATGCTAATGCTACATCACAGCTGCACAATCAAGGGCTTGCAAGCACAGATGATAGCCTGAAATATGAGTATAAGGTTAAATGATATGCCATGTACTTTTTTGTTCTGGTTTAGCTATCTTACACTTTTAGTAGGTGCAGTTACTTCCAATATTCAATGTAGTAATTTACCTGGCTGCAGTCTTCTGGTTGTTCATGCATTGTTCATATTTGGTGTTTTGATACTGATTATTGTCAACTGAAAAACATTTTTCCAGGAACATGACAGTGTGGTGAAGGCTATCTATACTGGATCAGAGTATCTTACCACTGCATCTGGTGATGAAGACTTTGGCCTTGTGCTGGAAAGTACAAGCTTCTATGCCGAGCAGGGTGGTCAGGTACAACACCCTTATTGTGGACTATGTAATGCTCATTGTTAGAAGTAGTCACTTTGTACTAGTTTAGACCTTGTACAGGGCTCGGCCTGTCAGGTCTAGGGTTTTCCCCTCCCCTGCTGCGCCTATATATGTAGCCCTTTGTTACGTATATGAAATCAATGATTTCCGTGACATACTTTGTCTAACATTGTATCAAAGCCTAGGTTTTTTTCACTTCCGCAATTTTGGGGATTGCTGCTCCCTTTCTGGCTACCGCCCTCTATAGGGCGTCGCCACCCCTTCCTCTTGTCGCCATGTCCTCGGACATGAACACCGAGGATCTTTGTCCATGTCTTGAAGCCCTCGTCAAGAAGGCTGATGTTGTCGAGGAGAAGGCTGCCGCCGCACATCGCCGGGTGCAGGCTGCCCGACAGCTCTTGGAGGAGCAGTCCAAGGCTGTCTACTTGGAGAACATGGTTGTGGCCGCCTGGAAGTAGGCGTCTTCATCCTCTCCTTCGTCGCACGTCTCCACTGACTCAACCTATGAAGAAACCGTCATCGCCGGTCTTCACCTTTAGGTGGCCTCCGTACTGAATATTCGCCGCTTGGTGAACATCGTCCTGGACTCGACTTCCACCAATTATGCTAGCTGGCGTGATTTGATGATGATGTTCACGTGCTATGCCCTCGCCTACCATGTCGACTCGATGTCAATCTGTCCACTGATCTGGCATTGCCGTTTTAGTCATCCTAACTCGTACACTTTAGCTAGTTTGTTTAGGTCTTCAGCTATTCCTTCTTCGGATCATAAACATGAGTTTTATCATGCATGTCAGTTGGGTAAACACACTAGGTTGTCTTTTTCTCATTCATCGAGTTATGTTGTTAAACTGTTTGAGCTTATGAATGTGGATCTTTGGACATCTCCTATTGTTAGTGTGTCTGGATTCAAATATTACTTGGCCATTCTTGATGACTTCACTCATTATTTATGGACTTTTCCTCTCAAGTTTAAATATGATATGTCTAACACCTTGTCCAATTTCTTTGCCTACATTGCTACACAATTCAGCTGCCCTATCTAGGCCATTCAAACCTACAATGGGCGTGAGTTTGATAACTCTACATGAACCCTCTTACTTACCCGTGGCGTGCAACTCCGGATGTCGTGTCCTTACACGTCTTCTCAGAATGGTAAAGTTGAGCATATCATCCGTTCTATTAACAATGTTATCCGCTCTCTGCTTTTCAAGGCTTCGCTCCTTGCACACTATTGGGTTGAGGGTCTTCGTACAACCACATACCTGTTGAATCATCTCCACACGAAAACGATCCAGGCCGCCTGCCACCATGTCGCTCTTTTCGGTATAAGACCCTCCTATGAGCACCTACATGTCTTTGGTTGCGCTTGTTATCCTAACATCTCTGCCACTGCTGCCCACAAACTTGCTCCTCGTTCTACTCGTGTCTTTCTTGGGTATTCCTCTGACTAAAAGGATATCGTTGCCTTGACCTCACCTCCAACCACATCATCATATCTCGTCATGTGGTTTTTGTAGGAAGAGCTAGATGGATAGATTCCTCTCCCTTGGGTTGGGAGGATAAAAGGGGAGCCTTACAGGAGGGGCCCACACACCGAGGGCCGCACGGGGGCCGCGGGCGGCACGACGGGCAGCTCCGCTGTCACACACGGCTCGTCAGATGGCGGGAGAGCCACCGGAAGCAGGACATGCGCAACTGGACTCCCTTCGAGAGGAAGAAAGCCCGGGAAGCAGAGTTGTCAAACTCACGACCATTATCACACTGGACGGCCTTGATAGTAACCCCAAATTGAGTAGATACCCAAGCAAAGAAGTGAGTGAGCATGGGGAAGGCATCCAACTTGGACCGCAAAGGAAACGTCCATGAGTAATGAGAAAAATCATCAAGAACAACTAGATAATATTTATAACCAGAAATACTCATGATCGGAGAGGTCCACAAGTCACAATGAATAAGGTCAAACGCATGAACAACATGCGAGGAAGAAATAGAAAAAGGTAGGCGAACATGATGATCTAATTGACAGGCATGACAAATATGCTCACTAGTAGCCCTAGTACAAGGAATAGAGGAGCTACGACAAAGTTGAGCCAAAATGTCGACACCGGGATGACCAAGCCGGCGGTGCCAGAGTGTGGAGGACGCTGTGGCGGCAAGGGCGGACGAGGGTGGAGCAGCGGAAGGTGGAAGACGAAGTGTGTAGAGGGGTCCGGTGCTGTCACAGCGGAGAAGAGGACGCCGGGTGGTCATATCCTTCATAGTCAAACCAAAAGAGTCAAATTCAACAGAACAGGAATTATCAGTGGTGAATTGACGAATGGAAAGAAGGTTGTGAACAATGTCAGGAGCAACAAGAATGTTTTGCAGGTGAAAAGACCCACAAGGAGTCGCATCACCCACGGAGTTGACGGGAAGACAAGTGCCATTCCCAACCATGATAGAAGAAGGGTGAGATGGGTGGGGGGCCTGTGAGAGGAGATAATACCATCATGGGGAGTGGTGTGGAAGGAAGCACCCGAGTCGGCCACCCAATCCGTGGCGGCCGGCGGAGTCAACGCCATGGTGTTGAAAGACTGTGCGAGGGCCGTCTGATCCCACCCACCGGACCACGGGCCCCACGCCGAAGGAGCAGGCGGGACCAGCCACCCGGTGAGCATGGCCGCAGGTGGGGTAGGAGGCCGAGTGAACTGTCCCGGCCACATGGAAATGCGCCTCGTCCATGGGTTGGAGAAGGATGGCCAGGGCGCACTCCCGGCGGGAGGAGCTGGCGTGACGGAGGTAGGAGCCGGAGCGCGACCGGTACCACCACGACGCCCCCCTCCCCGGCGACGACGATCGCCACCGCGATCGCCAAGAAGGGAGGGAGCCGGCGACGGCTGTGGGTGGGAGGCCGGCCGGATGGGGCCAGAGGCGACTAGAGCAGTCGCGGTAGTAGATGTGGGAGCGAGTCCCCGAGTCAGCTCCTCGAGTACAAGGTCATCACGAACCTTGCGGAAGGAGGGGAACGACACTGTCTGCGTGATCCATGTCCGGAGATGCGCGTAGCTGTCCCCGAGACCGCGGAGGATGTTGAGGACAAGAGTGCGGTCCGCAACAGGCTCGCCAAGGTCACGAAGGGAATCCGCCATCCCCTTCATGCGATGGCAGTACTCCGAGATGGAGAGATCCCCCTGGACGAAGGTGCGGAAGGCAGCGTCCAACTGGAGAGCACGAGCCTCGCGGTTGCCAAGGAACTGCCCCTCGATCGCAACCCAGGCCTGTCGAGCGGTGCCACCAAGTTCCCGCACGATGTCTTGGAGCTCGACAGTAATGGACCCAAGGATCCATGACAGCACCACGCTGTCCATGCGCCGCCAAACGGACCCCTGGGCGACCACCGGAGTGTCGATGAGGACGTGGTCATCCAGGGCATAGCGTTGGAGGGTGAGGAGCACCAGGTCGCGCCAGCGTGCGTAGGAGGATGATGAGGGATCGAGGGTGACTGGCACAAGCGCCCGGATGTTCTGGACACCGGCCGCTTGGGCGTGAAGCTGTGCAGCATCCGGATCTGCAGCGACAGCTGGAGCCGCGGTGGCAGTGGGGTCAACACCCCTGAGGTGATGCTCGGCCTCAGCGACATGCTGGGCCAGGGCATCAGCGGTCTGACGAGCATTCTCCCAAGCAAGAGCGGCCGCCCGCTCGCACGCCCGAGCAGCAGCGGCAGCAGTCTTGGTAGTGGTAAGGGTGGCAGCAAGGGCAGCGTCGGCAGCCACCACATCCGTAGGGGCCAGCCAGCCCGAGGCCACGGCGGTGGGGAGGAGGGGCGGCGGCCCACCCAGGGTCGGCCAGGACAGGGCGGAGGGAATGGGGGGCGGTGCCCCCGGGGTCGGGGGAGGCCGGCGAGGCCGGCAGCAGCAGGAGGGGCCCCCCATGGTTGGCCAGTGCAAGGCCGTGGCGGGGGTAGGGGGTTGGCACCCTAGGGGCCAGGGGAGGGCCGGGGGCGCCAGATCCGGCCGCCCTGGCGTCGGGTCCGGGCGGGGCGGCGGCGAAGTAGCTCGGGATGAGGCCGGCGGCGGCGGAGCCGGCCATGTCGGCGTCGAGGCAGGGCGGGGGGAGCTCGGCGGCGGCGAAAACCGGCGGCGCCAGATCCGGCCGCCCCGGCGACGGATCCAGGCGGGGGAAGTCCGGCGGCGTCGGATCGGGCCGCCCCGGCAGCGGATCTGGGCAGGAGAGGGCCGGCGGCGGCAGAGCTGGCCACGCCGGCGTCGGGGCAGGACGGGGGAAAGCCGGCGGCGGTGGATCCGGCCATGGTGGCGGAACCCAGCCCACGAAAAGGGGAGGAGGAGAAGGAGAAGGTGGTGCTCGCCGGAGGAGGCTCGTCGGCCATGGAGGCGGCGGTAGTGGAGCCTAAGGCTCTGATACCATGTAGGAAGAGCTAGATGGATAGATTCCTCTCCCTTGGGTTGGGAGGATAAAAGGGGAGCCTTACAGGAGGGGCCCACACACCGGGGGCCCCACACACACACACTCTAACAGTTTTTGATGAGGATAGCTTTACGCTCGTTGCTTCACCCAATCAACTAATCTTGATTTTTTGTTTGAGTCGGGCTCAGACTCGCTATTTGCTTTCAGGTACACTTGTGCCTGTGATCCACTCGGCTTCAAACTGCTTGGCATGGTGTCGGCGTCCTCTGCCGTGCCTGATGAGGATGCACTAGCTTGTCTACTTGCGCCTATGGTTCACCCTGGCTTCACGCCCCGGTTGACCATGATGTCCACTTCCGAGTCCAATGCGCCTCTTGCAACTTCTCCTACACATCACGGGGGATCGCCACCTCATGTGTGGCCCTCGTTGCCTATCGTCTACACCCAACGTCTTCGCCAGCCCGTGATTTTGGCACGTGCGGCACTAGTAGCTTCTTCGACTCAAGCCCTTTGGCCGGAACGATGATCCTGCGCGTGATGCCTCCAGTGAATCCTTACCCAATGGTCACTTAGGCCAAGGATGACTTCCCGGTGTTGCCCGACCGACTTGTTCTCACTGCCACAACCTCCCCGATGACTCCATCCCACGTTTGGACTTCTATTCGTGCTGCCCTCGTTGACCCCAATTAGCGTGCAGCCATGACGGAGGAGTATGGGGCACTATTGAGCAACTGGACTTGGGACTTGGTCTCGTGCCCTCATGGTTCCAATGTTGTCATCGGCAAGTGGGTCTTTACACAAGCTGCAGTCTGATGCTCCTTTGATCAGTACAAGGCTCGGTGGGTCTTGTGGGGCTTCACGCAGCGGCTTGGTGTCGATTACAACGAGACGTTTGGTTTGGTCGTCAAACCGGCTACTGTTAAAACAATGCTCTTGTTGGTTGTCACTCGTGATTGGCCGATTCAACAACTCGATGTCAAGAATGCCTCCTTCACGATACTCTCAGCGATATCGTCTACTGTAACCAACCCACATGATTTTCTGATCCCACCAAGCTAGACTTGATCTGTCGCCTCAACAATTCCTTGTATGGACAGAAGAAAGCACATAGGGCTTGGTACATCCGATTTGCAACCTTGATTTCCTTGGGATTCGTTGAGGCCAAGTCGGACACTTCATTGTTCCTTTTTCGCTGCGGCTTGGACACGGTATATCTGTTACTTTATGTTGATATTATTCTAACCGCCTCTAGCACCGAGCTCTTGCATCGCATGAGTTCAGCTCTTTAGCAAGAGTTCGTCATGAAGGACCTTGGACCGCTACATCACTTCCTTGGCATCACTGTTGAGCAACGCTCTGAAGGATTGTTCCTCCACTAGCGCACTTACACGCTGGGCATCATCAAGCGTGCGGCCATGGCTGATTGCAAGTCATGCACGACTCCTGTCAACCTTGAGGCGAAGCTTGCTGCTGATTTCGGGTGTCTTGTAGAGGATCCTACCGGATTCCAGAGCATCGCAGGTGCTCTCCAATACTTGATGTTCACTTAGCCGGACATCGCCTACGTCGTGCATCAGATCTATCTACACATGCATGACCCTCGGGAGCCCATCCGACAGGCGACTGCTATGAAGCGCATCCTGCCCATCCGGCTTCGACCTCACTGTCTACACCGACGTTGACTGGGCAAGTTGTCCGTACACTCGCTGTTGTACATCAGGATATGCCGTGTTCCCCGAGGACAACCTGGTCTCCTGGTTGGCCAAGCGACAAACCGTTGTCTCGCATTCGAGTACTGAGGCCAAATACTGTGTCGTTGCCAATGGTGTGGCCGAGGCTACATGGTTACGTTAGCTTCTTCATAAGCTTCACAGCTTGCCATCTCGATGCACTCGTCTACTGTGACAACATCAACATCGTCTACCTCTCCACCAACCCGATTCAACATCAGTGAACCAAACATGTGGAGATTGATCTTCACTTCATCTGAAAGGTCGCCATCGGGCAAGTCAGCGTTCTTCATGTTCCAACGACTTCCTAGTTCGCTGACATCTTCACAAAAGGCCTCCTATCCTTAGTGTTTACTGAGTTTCGATCCAGTCTCAATATTTGTTGTGGCTAAGCTGTGACTGCGGGGGGTGTTAGAAGTAGTCACTTTGTACTGGTTTAGACCTTGTATAGGGTTGGGCCTGTCACCTGCGTGTGCACAGCTCAGCCCACCTAGGGAGGTGCACCGCCCCTCAACCTGGGCCCACTAGGGGCGCTGCCACCACCCTTGGAGGGAGGTCTAGGGGTTTTCCCCTCCCCTGCTTCCTATATATGTAGCCCATTGTTACGTATATGAAATCAATGATTTCTGCAGCATACCTTGTCTAACACTCATGTGCTTGAAATCCAGTATCTGTGTTTGTTTTACTGTCACTGTAAGCTGTAGTTCTTCACTTGTATGTCATGCCAATTTGCTGCAGTACTTCAGTTGTACACAATTCTGACTTGTTTGTTCTACTTTATCCAAATAATCTGAAGCAGTCCTTCCCCTGTTACTACATTGTAGCAGTCTGCAGTAGTCCTTGACTTGCACTTAACCCCAGCTTGTATGTTGTATTCTATCTCAAATCTGTTGTACTTTTTGCTTGTACTTCGTCCCAATAAGCTGCAATGATCCTTGACTTTTCCTTGATCCTAGTAGGCTAGTACATGTTCTAAGGATTTTTTAGCTATTTTTATGGATATCATTTCACCACTTCAAAATACGAATTCCTAATTGGTGTTGTTAGTATCCTTTGAGATTATAAGTGTGTTGGCGCAAAGGATTACACTAACAGGTTTTAGTAAATTCGAAGGGTTAACAAACGAAGTGTTTGCGAAGTGTTTGTTGCGGGCTGTTCCAAGCCTTCGAATAGGATAATAGCTTGAGACAGTTCGAAGTGTGTATTGAATACCTGAATATTTGATACCCCTAAAATAGTGAGGAGAGTGCCACAGAAGTTGAAAGGCAAGTTCTACAGAACGACGATTAGGCCTGCTATGTTATATGGGGCTGAGTGTTGGCCTACTAAGAGGCGGCATATCCAACAACTATGTGTCACAGAGATGCGTATGTTGCGTTGGATATGTGGGCACACAAGATTGGACCGAGTGAGAAACGCTGACATACGCGATCGGCTAGGAGTAGCGCCAATTGAAGAAAAGCTTATGCAACACCGGTTGAGATGGTTTGGGCATGTCCATCGGAGACCCCCAGAGGCACCGGTTCACAGAGGTATCATAAGACGGGTCAATAATGTGAAGAGAGGTAGAGGGCGACCAAACTTGACATGGGAGGAGGCAATCAAAAGAGACTTGAAGGAATGGAATATCCCAAAGGAGTTGTGTTTGGATAGAAGGGCTTGGAAAGAAGCTATCCACGTGCCCGAACCGTGATTAGGCCTTTTCCCTTTTAGTGCTCTTAAAAGCTTTTCCTCTCCCCTTTCTCTCTCTCTCTCTTTGGTGACTTCTTGTTGGGTTTCAACTCTAGCCTACCCCAACTTGCTTGGGACTAAAAGGCTTTGTTGATGTTGATGAAAATAGTGAGGAGGGGTATTTATAGACAAGATACATTAGGAAAATACCTTTTTACCCTCTAATTACAACCGACCTAGTGGATACTATTTAGTATTCTTCGTAGGGTTAAAAGGGTAAAAGTCCGAGCCAACGGTAGGAAAGTAGTCGTTCCATCCTCGTTGGCAGTGCCCCCTCCGGGTGGAGGTGCTTCGGGAATCTCTTTCATGCCGAAGCCTTAATGAAACCTACATCTTGAAATGCTCCGGAGGTAGCGGCGCCTCTATGGCTGTTAGGACCTCCGGAGTTTAGGGCTTCTATGCAGAGATTTTGAATGATGCTGAGGATGAAGCATTTCCCCCCAACAAAGTGTAATGTGGAATATGTGATGGTGAGGATGCTGAAGTATTGCTTTATGTATTTTCATGGTTGCCCATACAACTATAAAATACAATGAAAGCTTTGATTTTGTTAAAATAAATTTCAAAATGGATGTTAGTAATAGTGTATGTAGTTGTGGCAACCCTCGACTAGCGCACCTCCGCGACAATGACGGGCGGCGGGGATGGGTGCCTCTGTGACGAATAGGCGGAGCACGAAGAAAAGGTCCCCGCGACGGGCGGCGCACCTCCACGACGTCTGCGACGACGACGTACAACCCACTTCCGCGATGGCGGCGACGGCGATGGGGGACATCCCACCTCCACAATGGCGGCGACGATGACAGCCTCGATGGCGTCAATGGGCTGGGACAGGCCACGTGACGTGCGGTTGATGATGGACATGCCGCGACGGGTGGAGAAAGCAAAGGACCATGCCGCAACAACACACCCTCGCGATGGTAGGGATGGAACCGCGACGGGCGACCACGCTGCAACAGCACACCCCCACGACGGCAGGGATGGAACCGTGACGGGCGACCGAAGTCAGAGGATTGGGCGCGACAAATCCCACGACGGCGGCATACGGTGGGAGGTGGAAACAGGGGAAAAACAGATCGGGATTAGGGATCGCTAACCCTAACCCTAGGCTGGGATACCATGTGACAAATCTACATTAGAGAGAGAATAATCACACCATTAAGGTGGATGTACATATATATAGCCATGAGATGGCCCTAGGTGATATATGGGCCTAATAGCCTATTAGCCTTAACAATACCAATAAACAATGCACAGTTTAAACCAGAAGATCTTGAAAATTTATCTGTTTGTTGCAAGCCATTGTGCCATACATTATATGATTTCACACTTGACATGATTTTTCCTGCATCAGATATATGATACTGGGAGCATTGAAGGGTCTTTTGGATCTTTTAATGTAATTAATGTTCAAGTGTTTGCTGGGTATGTTCTGCATATGGGCTCATTTACTAAAAGTTCCAAAACATTATATGTTGGTGATAAAGTGACATGCAAGGTAACACATTTTTTAAATACAGTCTTTATATTGAATTAGTTGATCTATGATATTTTCTTAATCATATTTCAATGTTCATGTTTCCATTGTTAGGTTGATTATGATCGGCGTGCTCACATTGCTCCAAACCATACTTGTACCCATATGCTGAACTTTGCTCTAAGGGTATGCTGAATTTTAAGTTTATTTAAAAGTTGCATGATTATCTTCTGCTCTGATGATGATTCCACCATTGTAAATGCAGGAAATACTTGGTGATCACGTTGACCAGAAAGGTTCAATTGTTCTCCCAGAGAAGCTACGATTTGATTTTTCCCATGGTATGACATTGTTCTTACTGTACTTCCTTCACATGCGCTCATGCTTCTCAACTCCTTAAAACTGTTAATCCATGATAGGGAAACCTGTTCAGCCTGAAGATTTGAGAAAAATTGAGTCCATAGTGAATCAACAAATCAATGACAAACTGGAAGTATTTGCACATGAAATAAAATTAGAGGATGCAAAGCGCATAAATGGTCTACGAGCAGTGTTTGGTGAAGTAAGTTTTCTTAGTCAGCTTGACTTATCATATTCACTTATTATGTTGACCTGGTTGATTACTTCATATAACATATTTGGCGTATTTAATTTGTAGATCTATCCTGATCCAGTACGAGTTGTATCAGTAGGTCGCAAAGTGGAAGACCTGCTTGCCAATCCTGAAAGCAAAGAATGGTTATCCATATCAACGGAGCTGTGTGGAGGTATATTTGCTTCCATCTGGAATGCACTAGATTTCATGGTTACATTATCTAAAAATAATTATATCAGGTACACATATTAAAAATACTAGCCAGGCTGAAGCATTTGCCCTATTGTCTGAGGAGGGTATTGCCAAAGGTGTTAGGAGGATCACAGCTGTTACTGCTAAATGTGCTTCTGAGGCTATGATGTTGGCATCATCTATCAATTCTGATATCAATGAAGCATCAAAATTGGAGGGGCCCATATTGGAAAAGGTAGGCTGTCTTTTGTGTGTTATCTTTCAAATGCCAACTGCATTGTTTGTATACAATACTCTGGTTATTTTCATTAAATGTGACCTGATGTTTCTCTTCCATTAGAAAATTTATTTTTCTAGCCTTTATATGGGTAGGTAATATAGATTATACATTGGAGCTGTTTCTGTTGATCTATTCTATATCAGTTCATCATCTAAAAGTGATATTTCTATCAGAAAATTGCTTCTATAAAGAGTATGCTTGATACAGCTGCAATCCCAGCTGCAAGAAAAGCTGATCTTAAAGGCAGGGTGTCAAAGTTGGAGGTTCGTAAAAGGCTTCTCTTCAGCTGTCACTTCTTCTCACAGGAAGAGAACTAGTGATATTCAATATTCCTTTGTTACTTGATTTTGGAGCTTATTGCAGCTGTTGCATCTTGCATGTGTCAGGATCAACTTAGGAAGGCCAAGAAAAAAATGGGAGAGGAAAACATCCAGAAGGCTGTTAAGTTTGCAATAGATGCTGCACAAATTGCTCTTTCAGAAGGAAAACACTTCTGTGTTGCTCATGTAGATGTGGGCCTTGACACTAGTGCTATTCGGGAAGCAGTTATCAAAGTCAAGGACCAGAAGGTCAGGACTTAACTTTTTGTAGTACACGTCTTTTCATCTGACTGTTTCAAGAACATGCTCAATTCAAATTTTGGACAAGCCATCTTCAATTGATGTTGTCTTGGAGCATTTTCAGGAGAAGCTCTCTTGTCTAAATTTTAGAGATTATAACTAAAAAATTAATTCCAATAGATACTTTAAAAGACTTAAAAAAATGTGGCACTTCCTAAATCTTCCCCCTTCCTCCCTACTTAGGTGACTTTCATTCCCTATTCGTTCTAATCCCACTTGTTGATGATACAAGAGATATAAGTAAAAAAGAGGGTATATTTAATAAGTACAGTCTATCTGTTAGTGATATAAGAATAAAATATAAGGAATATAATATTAGAAGTCAAGAGTAATAAGCTTTAGAGATTAAATTTTATTAGGACTCCATATGAGATTTTAGAGAACAAAAAATAACAACTCTCACTTTGAGATGCTTATATCTATATGTACTATACTCCTTGCCCTATTTTATTTAGTGGTCTTACAAGACCTACATGCTATATGTTAAAACACCTAGCAGAGAGACATCCTTGACTTGCATTTTTTTCTTGTTGTTTTGTAGCAGAATATCTTTCTCATGCAAGATACTGTTTTCTTGTCACTTCATGATGAAGAAATCCATAGCTAATATGCCCATACTTCACAAATTGCTGCTCATGCCAAAGACAATTATTGTGAAGTTTAGCCTCATTCTGAACTCTGAATTGGGATAACCTGTAACTATATAAGCGTTTGAATTCCTAAGATCATTTATTTGTATAGTCTAGGACGAGCTGGTGAACATTTGGGTTGTCTTGTCTAGGATTTGCCAATCATGCTATTCAGCACGGATGAGGAGACAAACAAGGCTGTCATTTACGCTGGTGTGCCTTCCAGTGCTGCCAACAGCTTCAAAGTGTTGGATTGGTTAACGCCGTCGATTGTGCCACTCAAGGGTAAAGGAGGTGGTGGCAAGAATGGCATTGCCCAGGGCCAGGTGAGCATTCGCACAATTCTTCAGAATCTTTCAATAGAAGTTGATGTGGTGAAAACCTTGTGTACCACCTAAAATCTGTAACCTTGTAATGCAGGGAACTGATGCTTCTCAATTGAAGGATGCTATGGAGGTTGCCACCCAGATCGCCTCAATGAAGCTGGGCTAATTTTGGTCCTAACAGAAGTTCTATATTATGTGATACATGAAAATGAAATTAATTGAGGATTATGTTTGGATTACATACCAACACATTTAGGTGGTGTTGATTGGATCAAGTAATGTAAATGTTAATGAAATCAATTAACGGTGTTAAGTTATAACAATATAAAAAATTATTATAATTGTTTAGTTGACAAATGTAATGCATTCCATTTACATGACTGTATTTGGTTTCTCTTATTTTGAAAGGTTTCCACTCCTTTGAAACTTAATAGTTTTGTATTCAAAATCGAAATTTCCTCATTTCAATGTGAATGCAAAATTATTAATTTTTCTGAACCATTGAATATTTTGTAATATTCTTTTGTGTTTGTTTGAATTGTTATCAAACCATAAAAATTCACTCAAAAGTTTGAAATTCGAAATTGAGAAAAAATCTAAAAGTTCTTGCTTTTGTTTCCCTTTTCATTTTCTTTTCTCCTTTTCTTTCCTTTCTTTCTTTCCTCTTTCTTTTCTTCTTCCGCGTGCTTTCACGCGTGCATAGCTCTCTTCTGAGTTTGGGCTCCTGTGTGCGCTACTCCTCGGCAACCTCATTAGCACATCGCTGCTATTTGGCCTATCCTAGTGCTAGATGGGACCAGCCCGTGCTTTTAGCCTTTCGTATTTATTGTGCGAGCAGTTTAAGGGTCTACTTGGTATTGGTTCAGCTGTGGATTTCTGAAAATCTGATTTTTGTTGTCAGCTGTGGAAAAGCTGCTATGAGCCGATAACTGTTGGAAAACAGAAAGTTGTTTGGCTGAAATAGCTTTCAACTGTGGACTATGTAATAAATGTTAGTTATGCCTCTAAAAGTCTGTAAGACTATTTATATGACCATTTTGAAATTGAAATTATCATGTTTATCAATGTTTACAAAAAATATAATGATTAACCATGACATACATATAATTACTACAAAAGATATATGGATCTATCATGGCCTAAATATAATATCTTCAACTAACCAAAGCATTAGCTATATTATCATGAATCATGTTCATGGTAACCAAAACATTCTTCCATTCGACTCTATTCAAATGACCTAATAGCCAAAACACACATATATACCACAAAAGAGGGGTGATTCATCGACATTTATGCCAAAACACACATCAAACAAGGAACAAAACATATATACCACAAAACAGAGGTGATTCATCAGCATTTATGCCAAAAACGCACATCAAACCAACTACAGGACATATATACAACATATGTTATACAACACATGTTATACAAATCAACAAGAACAACACATATATACAACACGTATTTACACATCAACAGATTTACACAGCACATATTTTTTAGCTGAACTAACGAGAAAGCATCCTTGAGCTTTTCTTTTAGTTTGGCAAAAGGATTCTTGGACTTTGATCTCCTAGATTTCTCTCCCACAATCCCGTTAAATCCAGAAACCTTCTTTTCAGAAGCATCATGCTTTAACAAAAAAGAGATTAGACAAACAATTATAGGAAAACATTTGACATGCCAATGAAGCAGGTTTTTACTGATTGTTATGACCAAGCCAACATATATCTAAGTGGCATGAGTGATTCATTTCAATAATAATGCACATCCGATCGAAGTTTTGGCACCAGTGTAAACCATATTGTACTGATTCATCTAGTTGATATTAATATGCTAACAAAGTCGTAATCCGAAAGATCTCTACCTGATAGACACTCTACTTTGTTGTGAACGGTGTCAATGGACACATCGGCCAATGCCACTTGGGCCGAAGTGTCTACGGGTATGACTTCTACTTCATCGTTGTCCCACTGAATTAGGCACTAGTGCAAAATAGAAGGAATGCAGCAATTTGCATGAATCCAGTCACACCCAAGTAGCGCACTGTAGTTACCTTGCACATCGACGATGAAGAATGTTGTTGGCAATGTCTTGTTGCCTACTGTCAACTCCATGGAGAGCACGCCTTTGGCCTCGGAACTCTCGCCGTTGAAGCCGTTGAGCATCAAGTTGGTTTTCATCAGGTCATCCTCGTCCCTGCCAAATTTCTTCAATAGCGAGTAAGGCATTAGGTTAACAGTGGCGCCACCATCAACAAGCATCTGGGAGATTAGTTTTTCATCAATGTGACCCCTGACGTAGAGAGGCTTCAGATGGCGTGCCGAGTCCTCGGGTTTCTCAAAGATAGCATTGCATGGGGTGAGGTTCAACTGAGCGACCTCAGCCTCGTCCTGTGGTAGGGCGAACTCGGCGGGCAGCGTGACGACGTTGATGTCCATCGCCTGGGACACGAGCCCTCGGAGACGGGCGAGTAGTCGTCGTCGAGCATGACTTCTTCGTCGTCGCTCGGACTAGGAGCCAGATTGGTTATCTTAATCGGCTTAACCTTCCATACCTGTCTCGTAGTTGGTCGAGGGCGAATTTCTATAAAGATAGCATCTCGCTCGTCCTCGGCTTTCTTATCACGTATCTCCTGTGCCCGTAGGCATTGTAGACACCTCTTCTGTGATTTGGACTACCTGGAGGTGCCCAAGACGGTTGTGGCTTGGTACCAGGTGCCACTGCCTGGTTCCTGTTAATTTTGGCCGAAGTGGTACTGTCCAGCTCGGCCTCGCATGTTCTGTATTCGGAGGGGCCTTCACTGCGGACCCCGGCAATTGGACCGGCCTTGTTCGGTCGATCGGGCCAGGCTCCAGCGCAGGCTTCGGCCGGAGTAGGAGACATACCTCTGCCAGGCTTCGGCGAAGGGGCCTTCGGGATTGGGACTTCCCGAGACCCTACTCTGACTATGATAGCTTCGGACTCCCTGTCCTTTGCCTCTTCGCGTCCTTCTTTTTCGACTTCATTCTGCATGAGTCGATTCGGAGGTACCACAGACAGCCTGTGGATGATGCCTCCCTCCGCTGCATCTGCTTGTCCCTACCAGTCATAATACTCCGAAGGAAAACAAGGAATAGTATTATGTTGGAGAGGATACTCCGGTTGTGATACGTACGGAGCCCACGGAGTCCCTGCCCAGTTGTATGGCGGAGGCATCGGCGGCTCCAGTGTCTTTGCCCACTATGAGCCGAACCCGTTATTTGGAGGAGGGCTCGGTAAAGTCGACGGTGTCTCGGACCATATCAACGAAGGTTCCTGCCAGGCCGGGGGTATGTTCGGCCAGTATGGGCCGAAGCCTCCTATCGAAGGGCTCGTCTAGAGCGGTGCAGGGTTCGACCATTGGGGCCTGAACTCGCTTCGCATGGGGCTTGGCCACTCGGGCCCGAAGACACTGTACGGGGGGTTCGGCCACTGAGGTACGAAGCCACCATAGGGAGTGTTAGGCCACTGTGGCCCGAAGTCACAATGCGGAGGGCTCGCCCACTGTGGTCCGAAGACGCCATGCGGAGGGCTCGGTGAGGAGCCATGCTGAATAGCGTGGGCCTCATGGCTCTAGATGTGATGAGTCATTGTCAACGTTAGTCAAAGAGGACTGAAAAGAGAGAGAAGACCTGCTGCGTCTGGGCCGCGTGTGACTCAGGTACACGGGCAGCGAGCGACTGTCGGGCAAAGGGGCCGCGAAGTCGGACTGGCCCAATCCGGGTACATGGGCTAGGAGCAGCAGAGGATCCACTGGACTGTTGACCGGGATTGACTCAGGTACACGGGCGGCGAGTGATTGCCGGGCTGAGGGAGCCGCGGAATCGGGCCGGCCCAATCCGGGTACCCGGTGCAAAGACGGTGGACGCTTTGTCAGTTTCGGCGCAAAACTGACGACCGTTGATTTCGGATCTGACCGTCCTGAGGTGAAGCCGTAGCTGCTACGAAAGC
The DNA here is from genome assembly GCA_019279435.1 of Zizania palustris. Taxonomy (NCBI): domain Eukaryota; kingdom Viridiplantae; phylum Streptophyta; class Magnoliopsida; order Poales; family Poaceae; genus Zizania; species Zizania palustris. The sequence goes on along the minus strand of JAAALK010000080.1, from coordinate 81,759,734 downwards.
TCCGCATCAGGACAAGTTACCTTTATTTAGGTTTTTACTATTTTGCCTTTAGGCCCACAGTCTGTCAGTCGAGTCTGTAAAAAACCCTAAGGGCATTTCGGTCTTTTCCATTTTTATTCAGCGTTTGTAAAAAACCCTAGGGGTATTTCTGCATTTTCCCATTTAATGGGCTGCCTATAAATAGGCCCCAATAGCCTAGGGTTAGGGTACCCATTTTTGAAATGCACTTTCCAAATTTCTGAGATAGTGGGTCACTTTTTCCTTGCATCTTGTTCCTCTCCGCCGCCGGCGATTGTTCTTCTCCAGGCTATGTTTTCTTCTCTGTGCACGGGATCAAATCGCTAGCACCTAGGCTCTATGCGCAACAGCGTCTAGCGGCGTGGCCCTGGCTGTTCTCAGCTTTGCACGCACGCTGCTCAAGGCTTGCTGCATGCTGCAGTCCGGTCAGCATCTGGAATCCACCAAGCGAACGCACGAGAAGCTGCAGGAAGCCACGACTTGGAGTTCGTGCACGCAAATCGAGGCGTAGGCTGCGTGCGGCAAGAAGCAGAGGGCCAGGTCTTCTCGGACAGCATCCAACCATGGGTCCCGCCGGATGTAGTGCTTCGGTAAGAACAGAAGCAACTCACATATTTGTTTTTCAGAATTACATTCAGGAACTGGAGACAGCCATACAGTGAGTGTATTTCTCGTTTTGCGTGCGTATGAAATTTTCTTGGTTTGCCTTGTCACGCCAGATGCTCATGATTAGTACTAATTGTATTTCTCGATTTGCGTGCTAATTGAATACCCATGTGTTGCCATGTACGATCAGTATTACTTCAATACTTCCCGTAACCTCCTATTACATGTGATGGCATACTGTTAAAAAGTATTTTTCATGAATATATTTTATCTGTTGATTTAATCTTTGTGCTGTCATTATATCTGTTGTTTCATCTGCTGTTTTGATAGATGATATTGATTATGGTGTTTTAATCTGAGCACTGTTTCATTTCGGTTAGAACATCATGTTTTACCTTCTTCATATGTGTTGGTTTGATTAAATGCCTGTGAGTTAATTTATCTGTTGAATCTGCCTTTAAAGCACTGTGTTGGTGTCTTTTCGATTAGAACACCGGTCGTTTTTAGGCTAGATCATTTTAGGTCCTGTTGATCTATTTACTTTTCCTTGCTAAGTCTGTCGAGGTGCGTTGGGGATTGGGAGCAGGCCATTGATTCGAAAGAATTTTTTAGGCGCCCATTCACCCCCCCCTCTGGTCGCTACTTTCGGTCCTACAAGTGGTATCAGAGCCTGGTTAGGGTTTTTTCCATACCTTAACCGGTTCTAAACCCCAGTAGTGATCATGACATCTCCTGGCAAGGTCCCGTCCTTCGAAGCTTATGGCTATAATTATTGGAAGACTCGCATGCGAGCCTATCTCATGAGCTAAAGCTCGGACATCTGGGATATTTGCATTCACGCTACGTTTGTCATATTGCCAGTTGCTGAGCGTGATTCTCCTGGTATCATCGCCCACATGTGAACAATAGCAAAGCGGTGAACATCTTGTTTTCTGGTTTGGGTCCCACTGAGTTTGAGCGTGTGAGCCATCTCTCCACTGCGAGAGAGATCTGGGCGACCCTCCAGGCACACCATGAGGGGACAGCTCAGGTCAAGGCTCGGCTCTATCAGACCTACCGGCGTGAGTACGAGAACTTCACACAAAAGCCGGGTGAATCTGTTGAAGCATTGTTTGGTCGTTTTCAGTCGATCATAAACAAGCTTCGGGACAACAAGGCTGAGGGTGTTCAGTTGGTCTCAGATCATGAACAGGCGCTCAAGGTTCTTCATACCTTGGACCCAAAGATCTGGGAGATCAAGGTATCCTCTATCATTGAGAGCACTTCTTATGATACCTTGACCATTTCTGATTTGTTTAGCAAGCTGAAGGCCACCGAGGTTGATACCCAGTTGAGATCAAATCTCACTGGCTCTGGATCAAAGTCTCTGGCCCTTGCTACACCTTCTGTTGATCCCTCTTCTGTGAGTTGTGTTGGGTTCTCTTTGATGTCTATCACTGAGGATCAGCTTGAGTCATTGGGAGATGATGATTTGTGTCTTTTTAACAACCGGGTGCGTCGTGTCTATGATAAGAGGATGTTCAAAAGACACGGCACAAAGACCGGATGCTTTGAGTGTGGTGATCCAGGACACTTCATCGCCGACTGCCCCAAGCGCAATGGCCACAAGAAGGGCACCGGTGGTGGCTTCCACGACTCCGGCAAGCACGACAGCTCCTCCTTCAACAAGGGCAAGCCAAAGACCAGATTTTTCAGAAAGGCCCTGAAGGACTACCGGCGAGAGAACAAGAAGCGCGACAAGGCCTTCTTCGCCGAGATGGAGAAAAGCTACTCCAAGCGGTCCACGTCTTCTTCCTCTTCATCGAGCTCGAGCGATGAGGAGATCATCATCAGGAAGGGGAAGGACAAGGACGATCCAGCAGGCCTTTGCTTCATGGCCTTCGGGGACAGACCGAAGAGCCGCTCACATCAGCGCCGAAGATCCCGCAAGAGCTTCTGCTCAATGGCTCTTGGGGATAAGAAAGAGAAGAGCTCCTTCGATGACTCCGACGACGACGACAACGAAAAGGTATCATCCTATGAACGCGAAATCGTTCATTTACTTGAAAGCAATCGTCAGGAGTTAAAGTATCGGGAAAAACTGCTTAGAGGGGCTAAGAAGAGGATAGATGAGTTAGAGAGTGAGCTTGCCGTGGCCAACGGCAGAATTGAGAGTCTATCTTCTTCCCCTTGCTTGGGTGATAGCAGTGAGTGCCCAAAGTGTGAGGTGCTTCTGTGTGACCTGTCGACTCTGAAGTCCAGGTACACAGAAAGGGTTGATGAGAGGGACGCTTTGGCCACTGAGCTTGAAAGCGCTCAGCTGGAGCTGAAAGATGCTCAAGCCACCGTCGTCCTACCCTGTGCTGATTGCCCATCACATCTTGCTAGTTTAGCTGAGCTGAAAACTAAGGGCGATGAGTGTCTGGGTGATTTGGAGAGAATGAGAGCTGAGCTGGCGCAGACTAGGCTAGAGCTTGAGACATTGTCAATTCCACCAACTGTCTGTGAGAACTGTCTGTCTCTTAGACTTGAGTTGATTAAGCTGAAAGCCGAGAAGTCTGTCCAGGTAGATAGTGAGTGTGAGACCTGCTTGTCTCAGGTGGAGGTACTAGCATCCTTGAGAGAGGAGCTAGCTGATTCTCAGAATGAGAACTTTTACCTCCGTTCTATCCTGAGTTGGATCAGTGCCAGAGAGCCTCAGCTCGGCATGATGATCCAGCAGTTCAAGAGGCAAGATGGGTTTGGGGTAGGTTACACCTATACCAAGGCTGACTTTGAGAGTGCCATTAGCCGGGCAGTGGAGTGGAGTAAAATGACTCCTGAGCAGAGATATCCCAAGACCCATTCCACTGAGTCTTCCCAGGCTTGTCAGCCCAAGGATGGAGTGATCCATGAACCACCCAAAGCTCCACCCAAGAAACCCATCTGGGTTCCAAAGCCCAAACTCCTCCACACTTCTCTTGACTCTCTTCCTGGACCCTCTCAACCCAAGAAGCCGACACCAAACACCACTAAGCCCAAGAACCCCAAGCCTCAATCACATTCCAAGAAGCCCACCTATCATTGTGAGTACTGTCAGAGAGACGGGCATCTTGCGGAGTTTTGCTTCAGGAGGAAGCGGGTTGAGAGAGCAGAGCGTGCTCGTGGTGGTCAGGAGCAGTTCTACCAGCAGGGTGGTAGACTGCGTGTTCCTCGACGCGGGGAGAGGCTGGAGGCCAGGCCGCGTCGTGTAGGTGGTGGTAGAGGAGACGACTTTCATGCCCGTGCTCCAGATGGTGGTGCTCGTTCCGGTAGAGCTCCAGGCCGTTTTGGCTACGGACCTGGACCTCGTAGCCGAGGTTTTAGGCAGAACCGAGGACCGCGCTTTGAGCCGCGTTATGGTCCAAGCTTTTCTGATGATTTCTGCTTTCCGTCTTTTGAGCAGATGGCTCGACACTGGTTTAGCTCTTTTGCTAAACCCGGTGCCGGACCATTTGCTCCCACTTACAACCACTGATTGTGCAGGATCGGGGACTGGAGGACGTTTGGATCATGGACTCAGGATGCTCTCGCCACATGACGGGACATCGCAGATGGTTCTCCAGTCTCACTCCCCCGAGCTCCAAAGAGTACATCACCTTCGGGAACAGTGGTCAAGGGAAAGTAAGTGGCATTGGCTCAATTCGCATTTCAGACCATTTTTCTTTGAAGAACGTTGCTTTGGTTGGAAACTTGAACTTCAATTTGATTTCTGTTTCGCAACTTCTTGAGGATGGTTTGGAGGTGCGTTTTAAGAAGGGCAATTCTTCTGTGTTTGATTCTAGAGGGTCTTTGATTTGCCAGATATTACCTTTCGGTAAAGTTTTTCGGATTGACTTCTCTAGTTCTTTTGGCCCATCTCGCTGTTTAATTGCTGGATCTTCTTCTGAGCTCTGGAAGTGGCATAGGAGGTTAGGCCATTTGAGTTTTGACCTGCTAGTCAGGTTGAGCTCTATGGACCTCATCCGAGGATTGCCCAAGCTTAAGATGGAGAAGGATCTAGTTTGCCATCCCTGTCGTCACGGGAAAATGGTTGCCGCTTCTCACTCACCTGTGACTCAGGTGATGACTTCGTATCCGGGCGAGCTGTTACACATGGACACTGTCGGTCCAGCTCGGGTACGCTCAGTCGGTGGGAAGTGGTACGCACTTGTGATTGTTGACGACTTTTCTCGATTCTCGTGGGTTTTCTTTTTGGAGTCTAAGGATGAAACTTTTCATTTGTTCATGACCTGATTTTGAAGCTGAAGAATGAGAACAATGGTCGGATGCGAGCAATTCGCTCCGACAACGGCTCTGAGTTCAAGAACTCTCAGTTCGTCAGCTTCTGTAGTGATCAGGGTCTTGACCATCAGTTTTCCGCTCCTTACACTCCCCCACAGAATGGCGTTGTGGAACGAAAGAACCGCACGCTAGTCGAGATGGCCAGGACGATGCTCGATGAGCACAGGACTCCTAGGCGCTTTTGGGCTGAAGCCATGAACACGGCTTGCTATCTGGCCAACCGCATTTTTCTTAGAGCTTACCTAGGTAAGACCTCATATGAGTTGCGGTTTGGTAGACAGCCCAAGGTGAGCCACTTGCGAGCGTTTGGCTGCAAGTGCGTTGTGCTCAAGAAGGGAGGGCATTTGGACAAATTTGAGTCTCGTTGCTGGGATGGAGTTTTTCTTGGTTATGCTTTGCATTCTCGAGGCTTCCGTGTTTGGAACCTCGACTCCCAGCAGCTTGTCGAGACTTGTGAGGTTTCTTTTGATGAGTCCTTGCCTTCTTCAACTCCTTCTTTTGAGCTTTGTGGTGATGGTGAGCTCGGAGAGTCCATCTTCGAGGAAGATGAGGATACTCCAGCTGCTGATGAGGGTGGGCCTTCTGCATCTCCTGCAGAGCCCACACCTTCTGAGACTTCGACTGAGGATGAGGGCGGGCCTCTGATCACTTCTTCCACTTCGATCGAGCCCCCTCAGTCGAGTCCAAAGGTGCCAGCTGCTGACTCCGGTGAGGTGACTTCAGATCACCAGGGATCCCGAGCAGTTCAGCGTGATCACCCCTCAGAGCTCATCATCGGTGATGTGTCTTCAAGAACTTTGCGTTCGTCTGTTGACTCTCTTGCTGTGTTTGCTGAATCTGCTTTTGTTGCATCATTTGAGCCCAGAGACATTTCTCATGCTCTTTCTGACTCGAACTGGATTAATGCCATGCAAGAAGAGCTTGAGAATTTTGTCCGCAATCGGGTTTGGACTCTAGTAGAGCTGCCACCAGGATGCAACCCCATAGGCACCAAGTGGGTGTTCAAGAACAAGCAAGGTGAAGATGGGGTTGTGGTGCGCAACAAAGCTCGACTAGTTGCCCAGGGTTTCTGCCAGAAGGAAGGTATTGATTTTGAAGAAACTTTCGCCCCTGTTGCCCGTCTTGAGTCCATTCGCATTCTTTTAGCTTTTGCCGCTTCGAAGGGTTTTAAGCTTTTTCAAATAGACGTCAAGAGTGCTTTTCTGAACGGGTACATAGAGGAGGAGGTTTATGTTAGGCAGCCCCCCGGTTTTGAGAACCCCAAATTTCCTCGACATGTTTTTAAGCTGCAGAAAGCTTTATACGGGTTAAAGCAAGCCCCAGGGCTTGGTATGACCGGTTAAAGCAATTTTTGTTGGGGAAGGGCTTTGTGATGGGTTCCGTGGATAAGACTCTCTTCTTGCTCAGAGATGCTTCAGATTTTTTAGTTGCTCAGATATACGTGGACGATATTATCTTTGGCGGTACTACTAATGATCTTGTGTCCAAGTTTTCTGAGCAGATGCACAGCGAGTTTGAGATGAGCCTCATGGGTGAGCTCAGGTACTTTCTAGGGCTCCAGATCAAGCAGACCAAGGACGGCACCTTCATCCACCAAGGTAAGTACACTCGTGACATGTTGAGGAAATTCGACTTTGGTGGAGAGCTGAAGCCTCAGATGACCCCAATGGGTACATCTGGGGGCCTGGACAAGGACGAGAGCGGCGTCAAGGTCAACGAGAGAGAGTTTCGAGGGATGATCGGTTCGCTGCTGTACTTGACGGCGACGAGGCCAGACATACAGTTCGCCGTGGGACTGTGCGCACGCTTCCAGTCTTCACCTCGCGCGTCTCATCGGCAGGCTGTCAAGCGCATCTTCAGGTATCTCACTTATGCGCCTGATCTTGGTCTTTACTATTCAGCATCATCTTCTCTTGATTTATCTGGATTTTCGGATGCCAATTTGGTGGGTGCCGGTTGGATCGCAAGTCGACTTCCGGTACTTGCCAGTTTCTTGGTTCGTCTCTTGTCTCTTGGTCTTCTCGAAAGCAATCTGGAGTTGCTCTTTCGACCACTGAGGCTGAGTATGTAGCTGCTGCTAGCTGCTGCTCACAGTTGGTTTGGATGATTTCCACTTTGAGAGATTTTGGGTTGTTCTTTCCTACCAGAGTTCCCTTGTTTTGCGACAGCACTAGTGCAATTAGTGTAGGGAAAAACCCATGTCTCCATTCAAAAACCAAACACATTGATGTGCGCTTTCACTTTTTGCGGGATCAATATGAGAAAGGTGTCATTGACCTTGTTCATGTTGATACCCATCATCAGTTGGCTGACATTTTCACCAAACCCCTAGATCAGTCTACTTTTGAGCGTTTACGAGGGGATTTGGGTGTTGTGTATCCTTTTTAGGATATTTTGAGTCAGTTCATTTCTTTCTTCTTTACTCTTTTCTTGAGTCCTTTTGTGTGTGTTCATATCATACATATTCACATATCACACTTTTGAGCCTACTTCTGTTATATGATTGAACTGCTTTACTTATTCTAGCTGGTACATGCTTTTGATTACTTGTCGATGATCATGCTTTGTTTCAGTTCATTTGATATGTCTGATATCTGTCATATGCATGGCTTTTACGCTTTCAACTTGAAAAATGATCACCATTGCTTCTGGTAACTAGCATGTGTAGGTTGAGTGCTTTTGCTATCTGTTACATACCTTGTAGCTAGTTTCTCACATAGATGCAGATATGCAACTTGGACATCTTTATGCTTTAACATGGAAAATATGCTATAAAAATGATAAAAAAATCAAAAATGAATGAAAATTCCATGCCCTTTTATGCTTGAGTTGAAAAGATCCAAGTGGGTTTGCTTTGTCGCATTGCATTGTTCTGGACTGCTTACCATAGCACTTTGGTATGAACTAGGACAGTGTAGTGTATGCCAAGACCAATGTCTTAAGCTTCCGATGGTCCAGTTCTGGCCTAGGCTTGACTTGGTCGGTTAGCATAAGGTTTGACATGCAAATAACCCTTGGCAAAAATGAAAAAGGAAAATGAAAAAGCCTGAAAATTAAAAAGACAACAAGTTTGCTGAAGCACTTTGTTTTGGACAATGCTTATCTTGGTAGATATCAGTTAGCTTCTGCATCTCATGTTTTACCTTGCTTGTTAACTGGAAAATGTGGTGATGCCTTTGTTTGCAAAAACTGAAAAATGCGTGCTAAATGACTTTCTTTGGATATCATCTGTTGTACTGATCATGCCATGTGACTTCGACAGTATGTCTTTTGCTATACTTGTTCGATGTTGTAATTGCAGTCAATCATATCTGAGAAGCATGCTTTCTACACTCCACCCGCACCCCAGTTGCATTCATTGCATAATTTGAGGGGGAGTTGCATTTCAGGGGGAGTCTGCGTCTTAGAGTGCTTGATGAGTTCACTTGTCAACAAGGGGGAGAATTTTTGGTATAAGAGTTTAAGGGGGAGTTTTGGCTTTCTCTGGGATTTGTTTCAGGGGGAGTTTTTGTCCCGTTTGTCCTTACTCTTTTGTTATCCTTGTTGATGTTTCTAAGACTGCACTCGTTTTGAGCTTTTACCTTTGGTTAACCATAATGACCGTTTCTTGCTTTTGTTCGGCTTTTGGTCATTAGGGTTAAACTTTTACTTTATTTTCTTCTTCTTTGTTTTCTTGTGTTTGTTTTCGTGTTTCCACAGTTGATTGCAGGTACTGAAGAGCAGATGAAGAGAAGTGTTGACAATGCACTCATCAAGGGGGAGATTGAGGAGCCATGCTGAATAGCGTGGGCCTCATGGCTCCAGATGTGATGAGTCATTGTCAACGTTAGTCAAAGAGGACTGAAAAGAGAGAGAAGACCTGCTACGTCTGGGCCGCGTGTGACTCAGGTACACGGGCAGCGAGCGACTGTCGGGCAGAGGGGCCGCGAAGTCGGACTGGCCCAATCCGGGTACATGGGCTAGGAGCAGCAGAGGATCCACTGGACTGTTGACCGGGATTGACTCAGGTACACGGGCGGCGAGTGATTGCCGGGCTGAGGGAGCCGCGGAATCGGGCCGGCCCAATCCGGGTACCCGGTGCAAAGACGGTGGACGCTTTGTCAGTTTCGGCGCAAAACTGACGACCGTTGATTTCGGATCTAACCGTCCTGAGGTGAAGCCGTAGCTGCTACGAAAGCTCCGCATCAGGACAAGTTACCTTTATTTAGGTTTTTACTATTTTGCCTTTAGGCCCACAGTCTGTCAGTCGAGTCTGTAAAAAACCCTAAGGGCATTTCGGTCTTTTCCATTTTTATTCAGCGTCTGTAAAAAACCCTAGGGGTATTTCTGCATTTTCCCATTTAATGGGCTGCCTATAAATAGGCCCCAATAGCCTAGGGTTAGGGTACCCATTTTTGAAATGCACTTTCCAAATTTCTGAGATAGTGGGTCACTTTTTCCTTGCATCTTGTTCCTCTCCGCCGCCGGCGATTGTTCTTCTCCAGGCTATGTTTTCTTCTCTGTGCACGGGATCAAATCGCTAGCACCTAGGCTCTATGCGCAACAGCGTCTAGCGGCGTGGCCCTGGCTGTTCTCAGCTTTGCACGCACGCTGCTCAAGGCTTGCTGCATGCTGCAGTCCGGTCAGCATCTGGAATCCACCAAGCGAACGCACGAGAAGCTGCAGGAAGCCACGACTTGGAGTTCGTGCACGCAAATCGAGGCGTAGGCTGCGTGCGGCAAGAAGCAGAGGGCCAGGTCTTCTCGGACAGCATCCAACCATGGGTCCCGCCGGATGTAGTGCTTCGGTAAGAACAGAAGCAACTCACATATTTGTTTTTCAGAATTACATTCAGGAACTGGAGACAGCCATACAATGAGTGTATTTCTCGTTTTGCGTGCGTATGAAATTTTCTTGGTTTGCCTTGTCACGCCAGATGCTCATGATTAGTACTAATTGTATTTCTCGATTTGCGTGCTAATTGAATACCCATGTGTTGCCATGTACGATCAGTATTACTTCAATACTTCCCGTAACCTCCTATTACATGTGATGGCATACTGTTAAAAAGTATTTTTCATGAATATATTTTATCTGTTGATTTAATCTTTGTGCTGTCATTATATCTGTTGTTTCATCTGCTGTTTTGATAGATGATATTGATTATGGTGTTTTAATCTGAGCACTGTTTCATTTCGGTTAGAACATCATGTTTTACCTTCTTCATATGTGTTGGTTTGATTAAATGCCTGTGAGTTAATTTATCTGTTGAATCTGCCTTTAAAGCACTGTGTTGGTGTCTTTTCGATTAGAACACCGGTCGTTTTTAGGCTAGATCATTTTAGGTCCTGTTGATCTGTTTACTTTTCCTTGCTAAGTCTGTCGAGGTGCGTTGGGGATTGGGAGCAGGCCATTGATTCGAAAGAATTTTTTAGGCGCCCATTCACCCCCCCCTCTGGTCGCTACTTTCGGTCCTACACTCGGCCATTGTGGTCCAAAGCCACCCTCCGAACGCCTTGGCCCCTTCGGCTGACTTAGCCTTTATGCGTGGGGGCGTGTTTCCTTGGCTTTTCTTTGGTGTTTGTTTAACAACATTTGATAAGTTACCTTCAGCTTCTTGCGAGCCCTAGCCGAAGGAAATGTGCTAACATTGTGCTTCCATACTCCCACTTCGGGATTTTAGGTATGAGTGTGCGTGTGCGTGGTTTTCCAACAATCACTATCTTACCCTTAGTTGACTCAGCCTGTTCTGGCCAAATCAACACTCTCCTCTCGTCGAGATCGACAGTGTTGACGGGAAAGGGATCCTTATCTAGCTTCATCTTTGGATTGTGGTCTATCTTCAATCGTCCTTCTTCTATGGCCGATTGAATCTGTCATCGAAAAACATTGCAGTCATTAGTTCAGTGGAATAGGGTTTCCGAGCGGAGAAACCCCACTTTGTTGGACATGGTACGGTCCATGATGAGTCACACTGATCTTCCATTACCCTTCTGGGGTGATGCTCTAGAAACCACAACTTTCACGATTAATAGAGTTTCATCTAAGTCAGTAGAGAAGACATCATATGAGATGTGGTCTGGGAGGCATCCCAGTTTGTCTTTTCTAAATATTTGGGATGTGAGGCGTATGTCAAACGTATGATGTCTGAAAAGCTCAGTCCTAAGTCTGACAAGTGCTTCTTTGTGGGGTATCCTAGGGAAACCAAAGAATACAATTTCTATAATAGAGAGGAGGGTAAAGTGTATGTCGCTCGAAATGGTGTGTTCCTTAATAAAGAGTTTCTCTCAAAAGGAGTTAGTGGGAGAACGATGCATCTCGAAGAGGTTCGAGAGCCACTGAAAAGTGTTCCAGATCCCACTGAGCCAGAGCAGGAGGTTGAAGATGTTGTAGACCCTGTTATGGATGTGCCAGCCCTACGGAGGTCTGGGAGAGTAGTCCATGCGCTAGAGAGGTACATGTTCTTGACCACTTGGCATCGCGACGTGTTGTTGTTGGACAACGACGAGCCTAAGACATATGCAAAAGCAGTGATGGGACCAGACTCTAAGAAATGGCTTGGATCCATTGGATCCGAGTTGAAGTCCATGCGTGTCAATCAAGTTTGGAACTTGTTTGATCCACCCGATGGTGTAAAAGCTATTGAGTGTAAATGGATCTTCAAGAAAAAGATAGACGTTGATGGAAATGTTCACATCTATAAGTCACGGTTGGTGGCAAAAGGTTTCAAACCGATTCAAGGTGTTGATTATGATGAAATGTTTTCGCCCATCACTATGCTTAAGTCTATTCGGATCATCCTAGCTATTGCCGCATTTTATGATTATGAGATATGGCAAATGGATGTCAAGACGGCTTTCCTAAATGGAAACATAAGTGAGGATGTGTACATGACACAGCTTGAAGGTCTTGACGGTCCGGGGAATGCTAGGAAAGTTTGTAAGTTGCTAAAGTCCATTTATGGATTGAAGCAAGCTTCTCGGAGTTGGAATCTTCGTTTTGATGAGGTAGTAAAAGGGTTTGGCTTTATCAAGAACGAAGAAGAAACTTGTGTTTACAACAAGGCTAGTGGGAGATCACTTGTGTTTCTAGTCTTATATGTAGTTACATATTGTTGATCGGAAACGACATTCCTTTATTGAATCCTGTCATGACTTCACTGAAAAATAGTTTTTCGATGAAAGATCTTGAAGAGGTAGCATACATTTTGGGCATAAAGATCTATAGAGATAGATCTAAACGGTTGATTGGATTATGCCAAAGTATGTACATTGACAAGGTTTTGAAACAGTTCACAATGCAGAATTCTAAGAAGAGTTTTCTGCCGATGTCACATGGTATTTCTCTTAGTAAGACTCAGTGTGTTGTGACACCTGATGATCTAGAGAAGATGAGTGTCATCTTGTATGCCTCCGCAATAGGATCCATCATGTATTCCATGCTATGTACACGCCCAGATGTGTCATATGCTCTAAGTGTTACAAGCAGGTACTAATTGAACCCAGGTGAAAGTCACTAGGCTGTAGTAAAGAGTATCCTCAAGTACATGAGAAGGAATAAGGAAATGTTCCTGGTTTACGGTGGTGAAGAGGAGCACGTTATAAGTGGTTACACGAATGCTAGCTTTTAGACCAATAAAGATGATTCTCGATCACAATCTGGTTTTGTGTTCTGCCTCAATGGAGGCGCAGTGAGTTAAAAGAGTTCCAAGAAAGAAATGGTGGCAAATTCTAGAACAGAAGATGAGTATATCGCTACTTCTGAAATGGCGAAGGAGGTCATTTGGATCAGGAAGTTTGTTTCTGAGTTGGGTGTTGTTCCTAGTGTGTCCAGTCTAGTGGACCTCTATTATGATAATAGTGGTGCCATTGCGCAAGCCAAGGAGCCTATATCGCATCAGAAATCCAAACATATACTTTGGCGATATCATCTGGTCCGCGAGATCATTGAGAGAGGTGATGTGAAGATTTGCAAGGTGCACACGATTTTGAACATGACGGATCCGTTGACGAAGCCTCTTCCACAACACAATAATGAGGCACATATGAGCTCCATGGGTATTAGATACTTGCGTGAGTAAGTCATGTGTTTGTGGAAGATGCTAGTAGAGTCTATGTTAATGTATGAGGATAATTGTTATCTTGTTCCTTGAATAAATATCGTTTGCATTTAATTAATGAGTACGACTTGTTATGTGAAACTTTTTGCTTTATGAAAATGTTGTTCAAAAGGGTTCCTAATCTTGTCATCATGTGGGACAGTGATGATACATGGATTAGCACATCCGACTGATTGATGATTGTGTTTCACAAATCATAGACATAGAGATGTCAAATCAGTGATGTGGACACATGTTGGTGAACATGGTGTTGGACAGGCCCACTTGAGGTACTGCTGAGATTGTTATGTGTCAACAGTTGTTATCTCAAATGGTGTACCTGTAGAGTCCTTGGACCTAAGATCTTCATTTGATTCCAGAATGCGTAGTGACACACTTAGATTCTTCCTAACGCTATTCCATAACAGGGTAGTAATAAGAGTTGTTTTCAGGTGCGTTATGAAACCTGTCTTGGGATGTGAGCGGTCAAGATGGAATTGCCCCCTCCTAATAACGGACAAGACAGTCGTCTCTGGGCCCCTCGAGGTATTGGATTGGAAAAGTGCATGCCATGCTACTATGACTAAGGAGTTAGTCATGATTTGAATCTGATACTTGATCGAGTGAAAATGTCAAGTTAACCAATAAGGGTGGCACATATCTCGCCTTGAGCTTGACTAACGACACATGGTAAAGGGACTAGTGCTTGCGTATATCAAGGTTCATGGAAATTTGATTTTGTACACTTTCGGGGGTCAATATGTGTTGCTAGGTACCGCTATTTGATTTTGTACGCTTTCAGAGATGGTTTTTGGTGAATAGTCGTTAGTGTATGAACCTATCGGGTCACACACTTAGGGGATGGATTAAAAACTTGCAAAGAATTGGCTCTTGTGCAAGTGGGAGATTGAAGGTTATGCCTAAGAAAATTCAATGGATCGGAAGTTCCGATAGGTAGTATCGGAAGTTCCGGTTAATTTCTGATCTCGATACAGAGAGCAATTGTTGCTTCGGAAGTTCCGATATGGTATCGGAAGTTCCGACAAGCCAGAAGTTCCGATTTGGAATCGGGGGATTTTGTACTGATCGGAAGTTCTGATATGGTATCGGAAGTTCCGAGGTGGGCGATAACAGATTAGATCTGTTGTGTGTTGTACTATATCAGGAGACCTAAAATACCCTGTCGGAAGTTCCGATATAGGATCAGAAGTTTTGACGTGGGCAAACAGATTAGATCTGTTATGGTTTTTAGGGTTTTTGGGAAGAGCACGACCCAGGAGCTCTCATTCCTATATAAGGAGAGGAGGAGGACGTCTTGGGGCAAGCAATAAGCCTAGATTAGATCTAGCCACCCAAGAGTTCTCTCCTTCCCTTCTTGATCTCAAACGTTGAGGTCGAGGATCCCCGTCTCTCACATGCGGTGCTAGCACGCTGTCATGGGAGGTACTCCATCCCTGTACGTGTGGACTCCGTTGAGGCGTTGATCCAATAGTGACACTCGTGAGCGTCTACATGCGAACGACTATGTCATCTTCATCGATCAGATCGGTGAACGACGGCAAGGACGAAGCGAGGAGAAGCTAGATGCGCTGCTCCAACATCTTCTTTCGCTGCACCTAGCATGTCTTGTTCTAGAAGGTGCCGATCTATGATCTCACACGCGCCTGAGCCTAGGGCCATAGGGCAGAAATTTTGAATTTTCTAGCTAGCGTAGCTCCCCAATTCCCCAACAAAAACAATACGGTCGCCGGTTGTTCTCGGTGTATTAGCTAGGTCTAAGGCTGCATCAATTCAGTTTGATCTCTTAGATTGATGTGATCTAGGTGTGATACTTTGAGGCTTCATCGGTTAAGTCCGACATCTCTTGCTATTATATCTTTTTATGTTGTATACCATTCATCTAAATAAAACTTGCCCGGTTCTTTGATATATTATTAAGATCAATGTGATTAACTACTATCTTTGTTAGATCCGATCTAGTTATTGTGATGATTTTCATAATATAGACTTGTTATCTGGCACATTTTATTTTTTTCTTTCGGAGTACAAGACGACGGGTTATCTTCGATTCCACGATACATTTTATAAGCCATCAGAAAAGCATCCATCAGCCCGCGCGGTTCACTGTTTATCTTATCGGTCGATGGCACGCTCGCTCGATTGCTTCATCTCAGGTCATCGGTCTTATGGCCGATCGACATGATATGCCAAGAATATACCATCCTCGTCATGTTCATCAGCTCGATAGCCGATAGGACATACTACTAATGTCATATTTTATGTTCCCTTATCAGTTGTAGGGTCAAACTGATTGGCATGCCTTAAACCCTTTTTCTAAGAACGTAGGACCTGCACTGGAATGAAGTAGATCTCCTAGGACACGCGTGTGTCAAAGTGTAACAAAAAAAGCACCAACAACCATGCTTTGAGAGACAGCCACACTTTGGTCCTAACTGTTTCACTACTTTTGGTTTTCCCACTTTTGAGTAGATGGCTCAGCACTGGTTCAGTTCTTTTGCTCACTCTAGTGTCGGACCATTCGCTCATCCTTTTTACCCTTGATTTTGCAGGATTAGGCCTAGAGGACATATGACTCATGGACTTGTAGATGGTTCCCTAGCCTCAACCTCATGAGCTTCAATGATCAGGGTAAGGGATTTTGTGTTTTGTTTATCCTTTTTGTGTTGGATATTTTTGAGTTCTTCGTTCTCTTGTTTTCTTTGCATTTGTGTGTCCATATCATGATTTGTTGCATTCACACACATGCATGAGATTCTATTATATGATTAACTGCCTTAACATGGTCACTACTCAGTCTGGTAACTAGCATTTGTAGGTTGATTGTTGTTGGCATAAAACATTACGCTAACAGGTTTAGGAAATTAAGTGTCTGACAAACGAAGTATTTGTTTGTGTAAACTATTCCAAGCCTCTGAGATGGATAATAGCTTGAGATAGTAAGAAGTTTGCATTGAATATCTGAATATTCGATGCCTATTACAAAGTGAGAAGGGGGGTATTTATAAGTAAAATTATCTAAAGAAAAGACATTTTTACCCCTCAATTACAACCGACATAGTGGATACTATTTCGGTATCCTTATAAGTCTATTATGGTAAAACATATTCGGAGGATGCTGATAAGGTAGACATCCCATCCTTCTAGCTATTTTCCACTTCGGAGAGGAAGCCCTTCGAAGGGTCTCTTCAGATTGGAGCCTGGATGGACCCTTCGGCTTCGAGCCTTCTAATCCGGAGGCAAGTCTTGGGCTTCGGGATTAGATTTGCATTTATCTTGATCACATAGCTCATTTGCTTGGAATCTTGGAGGATCATGAGGATGAAATATTTTCCCCTAATAATAGCCCCTCGAATATGCTTCTCCAAATAGCCTGTACAACAAGGAGAGCAGTATACACAAGAAATATTTTCATGCTTAGGAACTTAGAAAAAAATCAAGGTATTATAACCGTTCGAAGCATTTTTGGCATCGGAGGCGTATCTGTTGGACCGAAAACGGCGACCAGAGGGGGTGAATGGGAGCTTTTAAACTTTTAGGCTAAAAATAGCCTCCTGTTTTTGTTCTGGCTTCTACGGAACAGGCTTCGAACACAACCTTTGAAGTTCTGGTTCGAAGGTATTTCACAGCTTCGAAACCAGGCTTCGCAAGGAGCAAAAGTTCGAAGTCAAGAAGACTTCGCTCCACCCACAACACAACAACACAATTCTGCTAAGTCAGTGCATGCTCGGCACACTGGGTGCCTTCGAGCAGACTTCGCACTTCACACTTCACACGAGATGACTTCCCTCTGAGGACTTCGAATAGACACTCAGCACTAGCAACTGGTACTAGGCTTTGTATTTTGAAGGTCAAAATGCACACTGAACACACAACGTTGAGCACCTCGACAAGGAAGAAAACCGACTTCGACTATGGACCACTCTGTGCTTAGCTAGTAAATGGTGAGGGGTTACCTCAGTTTACACAGAGCGAACACATTGAAAACCACACTTCACATGCCCAGACCTCTCACACACTTCTCAGAAAGATACAGTGCACAAATTCAACCCAAAAGAAGATGGTGCTCAGAGGAATCAAAGCATGTAGTGCAACATAGAATACAAGTTCAATCAGTGAAAGAAGAACATAATCAAAACTTCATTGCATGAACAGGGAACACAAAATGAACTCACATGATGAATACATGAGAGTGGCGACTAGCATAGGAGTTCTAAAAATGGCTGCTCAAAGTGTTAATGTTGCCTAGCTAGCCTCCACTATTTATAGGCACTATTCAGCCCTATGAATAGACTACTTTACCCCTAGGGTTTACACTGATTTTGTCTCATCAGAACAGAGGGGTACAGTTGGTAGTCTACTTTATTTGGAGGCTTCTTTTGATAGCTTCGTAGAGGAGACAACACCAGCTTTTGCAGAGCAGACATGGTCAGCCTTTGCAGTTTTGGATTGTTCTAAAGCCGCCCTTCACACGCGAGGGGTGCGGTATCTTCGGTGAGAAGCTTTGAGCCTGACGACCTTCACTTCACCGAAGTCAGCCTTCGATACAGTGACGATTTTGAGCCGAAGCCGTCAAAACCCTTGAGCCTTCGCACAATCATCTCCAGAGTGGATCACCACGGCTTCGTAGCTACTCCCAGCTCGAACTCCACCAGTCCATGTACCGAAGCCATGTATGGCCGAAGTACCTCAATTCTGCCCATTTCGAAGCTGTGCATCTATTAAATGCTCCTTGATGCTTGCATTGCCAAAGGGGGAGAAATTTTTGAGTGTCTACAACAAGGGGGGAAAATAACTCAGGGGGAGTTTTTATCTTTCAAAGGGAAAGATTTACCGAAGGGGCTTTTACTCTTTTTAAAAAAGGGGGAGGAAAATTCTTGTCTCAAGTGACATGATTTGGCTCGATTATGAGTTTTTATGGTCACTTGTGTGCTGAATTTTTTCAAATTTTATTAAACTTGAATTTGGTTGTCAATGCACTCATCAAGGGGGAGATTGAGAAACCAAGGGTTGGTTTCGGAGTCTGTGATGAGTGATTGACAGATTTTATCCTCTAGTTTCAAAGGGGTCCCTCCAAAAGGATTCAGAGGTCGTTTCACCGAAGGTCTCGGTGGGTCCGGTTGTTGTGGCTGTTGCAGCGAAGTGTGCCTGTCGGAGGGGTCTGACAGTACACGATGATCTGGGTGTACCGAAGGGTTCGGTACTTTGAGCAGTACACCAGAGTGTGTGCTGGAGGTTGTTTACCCAGAGAGGTCTCCGGGGTACTGGATACACTTCTGTCTATATGTGGTGCACAGGTGACTTTGGAGGCGACGGACGGTTTGCAGCAGGTGAACCTGGGTCAAGCGAGAGGTTTGATGCCAGGTGAGCGGGGAGCTCGGTCACGAAGGCTACGGAGGGGTCAAGGTTGGTCCTCGGGTCAAGGTGCGCCAAGCGAAGGCAGAGGGTGCAGAGCGTGGCTCTAGCTGAAGGTACCCCGAGATGAAGTCCTCAGAGGCAAGGCACTTCGAAGGGTACTCCGAATGGAGTGACTTCGGAGTATGGTGGACAAAGTCCTCAGCGATGAGGCAAGGCATTCGAAGTGTGCTCCGGAGGGAGGCACTCGAAGGTTTACCCAACGGAGGTCTCGGAAGTCAAGATGTATCGAAGGCATGGTCCGGGTGAGGTTCGTCGAGAAGTGTGCTCGGGGAGAGACACTGTGACGAAGTGCTCATGGAATGCTTCATGCAGAGGCCTTGGACGAAGGAGGGACTTCGAAGGATGGTACTCCGAAGGTGGGGCTTCAGAGTGTGGCTGACTTGAGGTACTTCTGCCATACATGGCTTCGATACACGGACTGATGGAGTTTGAGCTGGGAGTAGCTGTTAAATGCTCCTTGATGCTTGCATTGCCATTGGTTTCTCAGTATCGAATTTAGGCTTCGAACTTGAACCTCCGTATGATAACTCCGAAAGAAAAATGAACAGTTATGACGACAATGCATCACAAAGAGTCGTTACTTTTGTGCCGTTACCCTTCAAATAGCCATTATACCTTTCGAGAAAGCAACAGTCGCAAAAGTTTTACCGCGGATTCACATTACTTCACCTTTTGGCCCCACCTGTCATTGACGTGGGTTGGATCTACAAATCTGAAATCATGCACGAATCGCACCGAATGAAAATGGAGCAGTTATAAAAGGGGAAAGTGATCAACGGTGAAAAGTTTTTACAGAGCTTCTGTGCTTCGACATTTCCACACTTTCATCTTCAACTTTCCTCTCTGAGACTCTCGAGCATTCCACCAATGGTGAGAACTAGTGCGAAAGTGCCGACGACAACAGCAACCTTGGCACAACGGCAAGCTTGGGCCGCATCTATAGCACCAGCAATGGCAGGATCTCCGGGTGGCTCCTAGCCTAAGGATCCGCGAGAACTTTGTCTTCCATCAAAGAAGCCATTGAAGCAGACATTTTTTCTGGGACAATCGACCAGCATGGCAGAGTCTGTTGAAGAAGTGGTGAACGGTAAGATGGGACCACGAATGAGGACCCGGATCCCTAGGGAAGAGGTGATACCAGCGCCGAGAAGCGGAGAAGTAGTTGTCTTCAAAGCTTTCTTTGAAGCAGGACTTGGACTTCCTTCGATTGATTTCCTGATGGAGGTCCTAGAGATGTTCCATGTCACCTTGCCACAACTATCTCTGAATGCCATAGCTAGGCTAGCAATCTTCGAGTGGGCCCTCTGGGCTGAATGGTGCGAGGGAAGATCCGAAGTGTTCGCGGCAACCCACGAGGCTTCGTGCCAACCTAAGCCACATGATGGGCCGGAAGGAGCATCTGAAGAATTTTCCTACAAAAGCAATCAATTACTGGTGGTATTCCGACTGGATACTCCAGTGGTTCTATGCTGAGGTTGGAGGAGATTCTAGATTGGCCGGTCCCGTGCAAAAGATATGGTACAGGAGGGAGGCAGAGGTGACTCCGGACTCAAGTCTGCTCTCAATGCGACTTGGGTTATTATCTTCAGTGGCCAAGCGCATGAGTATTCGGGACTTGGCGGAGGAGTTCATCGCTCTCCGGATACCTCCGCTCGGGGCCAATTGGCCTATTGTGTTCTAGAGCACTTCGGAGGGAGAGCTTTGAGCTCTAGGTAATACTTCAACATCTCCTGCATTCAAATTAGTCGTAGAATATCTATAATTTTCTCAACAGATTGTTACCTTATTTTAGCGGTTCCATTGGCATTGGCTCTAGAACAGATAGCTCAGGCTGCGGAACGGGTGCTCAGAGCCCCTACCATAGTGGAGAAGAAGCGGAGGATCGAGCTGGTTGGGAGCTGGGAACGCTCCAACCGAGTGTGAATCATGCTCGGAATGAGAGCTCCTCCTCTTCCAAGCTTCGACCCAGCAGGATTAGTCTCTCGAAAGAGGAAGGCTACTGCTGGGACCCCCAAGGCCGTGAGGACTCCGGTGAAGAAGGTGGCATGGAAAGCCAAACTCTCTTCACCTCCGGCGTCTCCATCTTCACTTGAGATTCAGAGCTCTTCTTCGTAGGAGTTAGAAGAGGAGGATACCTCGGATGTCTAGATGGGAAAGGAGCTAGAAGCTCTCATGATGGAAGGTGGCGAAGAGGATTCTCGGGTTGAGACTGAGGATCCAGCTCGAGTAGAAGTTAGAGCAACACCGAGATCCGAAGAGGAGGTGGCGATCAACACCGAACTCATCAGGGTTCAGGGAACAGAGCCAGAAAGCTCTGGTTCACCAGTGATCAGAGTAGTGGTGACAGAGGTTAGGGCCTCGACGTCTGCTACTCCGATCCAAACTTCGGGGAGGAAATTGAGGAGTACCTCAGAATGTATGAATTTCTGGGGGATCCCGTAAGTCTCCCTCAAAGTGTAGATGGAGGTAAGCCTTCGATATTTATTTCTTGATGTACCTGGAATAATTTCATTGTATTGGCAATATCTTTTTACATAATTGACGAATACCTTATGTTTGTAGATGCTTCGGGGAGCCATATGGCTCTAGCTCAATACGGAGCTTCGGCTCCAGTTGGAGATGAGGTTCCGACAGAAGAGGTAGCTCTGATTACGACAGTTGCTTCTGTTAGGGCCGGTTCAGCCGAGGGGGTCACCCTTGTAGGGGGATATACTCCGATGGAGGTGGTGGTCCCTTCGGCTCCTGCACTGGGAGAGGTAAAGGCAAGACCTGGTCTGGGCCTCTCCCTTCCTTGACGACGACACCATCGACGAACGAACCTTCAGTGGATGCTTCGAAAGAAGATCCCACCGAAGATGATCAGAGAGCTCTGTCCTGGCTCCCGCTATTGGCTTCATTCTTGGAGCAGTGGACAGGGCTCCGGTCTCTTCTGCAGCCCTTGGCTGAAAAAAGCCAAGAGGTTGGCAACTCCGAGCTGGTCTCCGCGTTGAGCGAGGCTAGTGGATCGGAGCTAGACCTAGCCCTTGAAAGGGCTACCCTCCAGGTATACAACAAACATAAAGTACATTTAATTCGTTGAAATTACATCGCACTTACTTTGCTTTTTGCAGCAATTTGTTCTTGCTAGAGCGGCAGTGAATTCCAACGAGCTCGGGACTAATCGGTTCAAAAGGAAGGTTACAGCACTTCAAAAGGCCCTTAAAAGCTCTGAAGATAAGTCCCTGCGAATGGAGGAAGAACTCCTTGAAGAGTAGAGGATGAAGGCCATGGCAGAAGAAGCGCTCCGAATGGAGCAGTAAGCTCATGCCGGCCTAGCTTCTTCGATAAAACAACTTCAAGCGGAGCATATGGTGCTGAGGGCTGAACTTGAGAAGCTTCGAGCAGCGGAGGCGACTTCCGGAGCTGAACTCGTAGAACTCCGAGCGTCGCTTCAGCAAGCGCTATCTCAGAAGAATTATTTAATGTCCAAGACAATTGAACTCTCCTCCATCGCTACCGAGTTGACAAGGGCCGAGACGAGGTATGGCTTGGCGGCTGATCAGACCATGGACACCCTCAGGGGTGTCCTGGAATATTTCGAATGGTGTGCCCATCTTTTTCGGCTACGACAGACGATCCTTTCGACTGAAAGCTCAAGGTGATCCAAGCGGCGGCTAACATGATGAAAGGCTCTAAAACTCGTTATGGAGAAATCTCCGGGCAAGTAGCCGGGATCGGAGTCCTTCATCACCTTGAAGCCATCGGGGTTTCTGTTGCTCCAGTGAAAGGTTCAAGGCCGGCAAGCTTCACTGATGAAGGCTGGCTCTGACCATCACTGGACGTGGCTTCAGCTTGGGAAGTCGTCCGGGCGACCTGGAAAGCAGACAATGAAGTTGTGGCCAAGGCATGGATCGATGAAGCCTGTCGGTAGAGGCAAGCTCAGACAAAGCCTTCGGCTCCACCTCTGCCAACCGCTCCGCCTCCGGACCCAAAGGTCTAGCTTCTAGGGCACTTTATTATGTACAAAAGATCATGTAATGTTCTTTTATCTCGATGAATGAAAAGTTTATAAATGAAAAGTCTTCGCTTGAATGTTTGTTTTTAGGTTTTTTACATGCTTTGGATCCTAATATTAGAGCTTAATGAAGGGCTTTGCCAACAATGGACTATTCTCGAAAGCTTAAGGCCTTATAGGCACTCGGGATTTTCTATTCCTCGAGGGGAGCACGGAGAAATAACACCTGATGTTCATAGCGAAGTCCTTTCTTATATTAAAGAAGAGGATAAAGTAGTATCTTTGTCTTCAGAATATGTAGATTGGTCCGACTCGGAGTATCAAGTTGAAGACCCAACGGAGGCTAGCTCCGAACGGCTTTTAACCTGGGCCGAGCTTCAAGAAGAGCAGAAAAGCCGGGGGCTTCGAAGAAGAAAGGTAGTCGAACAAAAAGGAAGGTCCTGAGAACTCCAGGCTCCAAAGACCAAACTAGTCCCGGAGGTAGTTCTAGATGTCGGAGAGGTCTTCGCTTTTATTTAGATTTCGATAAAAATATTTCCTAATGTAATATATTTTGTTGAGTAATATAAACTAGAATGCTTCGAAATTGTCTCCATCTCCCAGCCCCTCTTTGGGGGTAAGAACATTCGAATTTCGATCGAAGGTGGTTACCCACAACGACGCTAGTTAAGAGTACAATTTCAATAATTTTATTTTCGGTGGCTCGGAGCCTTTATTAAAGAAGAATTAAAGATTTGTAATCCAAAATTCGAATATATGGTCTCTAGGGACCCTGAAAATGACTTCGACCTTATTGGTTCGGAGTTCGAAAATGGTAACTTAATACTCTTTTTCGAATATAACGGTCGCTTTGGACTCTTTTTACGGACGTTTTCAAGCTAACTGCTCGAAGTCTTCGACTCTTTTTACGGTTGCTTTCAAGCTAATTGCCTGAAATCCATAGAATTTGGTCTCTTTGGACTCTTTTTACGGATGCTATCAAGCTGGTGGCTTGGAATCCATTTATATGTAGCTTTCCCACCTTGATGGATACTTCTAACCGGTGGCTCGAAGTCCATAAAACTGGTTTGAATGAATAATACTTACCTTCGCAATTAATTCCATCCTCCTAATGCGTCCACTAGGAGTAGGAATCATTTTGAGAAGCATGCATTATTCAAACCATGAACTTTATTCATTTAGAAAGTGTTTACAAATGATTACAGGGAGCCCCTATGCGAAGTATCGCTTAAGATGCTCTGCATGCCATGCATGTTTTAACTCTTCACCTTCTAAATTGGCTAAAATAAAAGACCTGGGGCGTCCTGAACAAAGAATGATATATGGACCTTCCCATTTATTTCCTAATTTCCTCGGTGCGATAATGCATCGCAAAACTAAATGACCCGGTTTAAGTTCATTAAGTTTAATTTTTGGATCATACCAAGTCTTCGTCTGATGTTGATACTTCATTAGGTTAGCAATAGCTTGAAGCCTTGTTTCTTTCATTAGGTCCAGCGAAGCTTGTCTTTCATTTTCCGTTTCAAGTTCGATGGTGTGAAGAGATCCTCCTTTAAGCTCCATCGGTGTCATGGCTTTATCTCCGAATAGTAACCTGAAAGGGGTAAAGCCTGTGGACCTTGCTTGAGTGGTCCGAATGGACCATAAAATCTTCGGGAGTTCTTCGGTCCACAACCCCTTTGCCAATCCTACTATCCTTCGATTCAAGCCTGATAAAATATTACCATTAGCTCGCTCGACGGTTCTGTTAGATTGAGGATGACAGACAGCTGCAAAACACATTTCAATGCCAAGACCTTCGCAGAACTCTCTGAAGGGTTCGACATCAAATTGGGTGTCATTGTCGATTGTCAGCTGTCGAGGCACTCCAAACCTGCATATAATATTCTGCCTGCAAAATTTTTGTACATTTTTCGAAGTGATAGCTGTGAGGGGTTCTGCTTTGACAAACTTAGAAAAATATTCAATTGCTACCACTACGAATTTTAAACTTTCTTTTGCCATTGGGAAGGGGCCAATGAGATCCATACCCCACCGGGCCATTGGCCACACCGGAGTAATAACTTGAAGGGGTGTTGCCGGACGATAACACTGTCTTCCCATCCATTGACAACCTTGGCAAGTGTGGACCAAAGCCTCCGCATCAGCTACTATTGTAGGCTAATAAAGCCCATGGCGAAGTGTTTTCTCTACTAAGACTCGAGGGGAAATATGGCTACCACAAAGGCCTTCATGAATTTCTCGAAGTATATCTTGGCCCTCAGTTCGAGAAATACATTGGAGTAGGGGAGAACATACTCTGGCCTTGTATAGAATACCAATGATAATATGATAATTCTGGATTCTTAAATGCAATTTCGATAGCTTCGGGCCTTCGGGCAAATTAGCTTCGCCTTGCAATAATTCCATAATTGAACTCCGCCAGTCGGTGTTTGGTATGCAAAGGACCTCCGCAGGAGGGAGTTGGGGCACCGAAGGAGAAGCAAACTCTTCATAAAAAGCCCCTTCCGGAATATCTATGGCTCCGGCTGCAGCCTTTGCCAAGATATCGGCTTGTGCATTGTCGGCTCTTGGGATGCTTCGAACAGAAATCCCTTTAAATGCTGCTTCAATCATGCGGATTTCTTCTAGATATTTAGCAAGTTGTGGATGCCGAACTTGGAAACTTTTATCAACGTGCCCTGCTAAAATTTGGGGACCTGTTTTTATAACAATTCTTGTAGCACCAAGGGCACGTGCCTTGCGAAGACCTAGCAAAATTCCTTCATACTCCACAATATTATTGGTGGACTTAAAGTTGAGCCTTGCGGAGTACATTGCTTTCTGTCCTGAAGGTGAAATTATCATCGCTCCGACACCTGCTTCGGATGCTTGAAAAGCTCCATCAGAGTATATGGTCCATATTCCTTCACTTGATTCTTCCGGAGCCCATACGGCAGACAAAGTCCACTCTGCTACAAAATCATCCACCACCTGTGACTTTATTGTTGTTCTTGCTACAAAGGAGATGACGAAGGGTGCTAGCTCGACGACCCATTTTCCAATTCTTCTTGTAGAATCTTTGCTTCGGAGTATATCTCCCAGAGGATAAGAAGTTGGTACAATTACATTATGGGCTAGAAAATAATGTCGTAATTTCCTTGAAGCCATCACTAGAGCACAAGTGATTTTTTCCAACTCGGAGTATCTGGTTTTGCTCCAGATAAAGCTTCTGATACAAAATATATTGGATTGTGTACCAACTTCCCATTGAAATCCATTTCTCAAACAAGGACTGCACTGACAGTGGAGCCCGTAGCTGCAAGATAGAGGAGAAGAGTTTCATCTGCAATGGGCACAGTGAATGTTGCAAGGTTGCTGAGATAATCTTTAGTATCATCAAAACTCTTCTAGCACTCCGGTGTCCATGCAAAATCTTCGGACCCTTTCAAGGCTTTGAATATTGGGAGGCTCCGCTCTGCGGACCTTGCCAGAAATCTACTAAGGGCTGCGAGGCGTCCGACAAGCTTATGAACTTGCTTCAAATTTTCTAGTGGAGCCATTCTTTGCAGTGCACTTATTTGGGTTGGGCTAGCTTCGGTCGCCCTGCTCGAAACTAAATACCCTAACAATTTCCCAGCTTGAGCCCCGAAGATACATTTTTCGGGGTTAAGGTGAACTCCATGTGCTCGGAGGCTCTCAAATTTTTTTGCTAAGTATAAACTATGTTGGTGCTTTAAAGCACTCTTTATTACAATGTCATCTATATAGGCTTCGACATTACGACCTATTTGGTGACCTAGAGCTTTAGCAATCAATCTTGAAAAGGTTGCCCTGCCATTTCTCAAGCCGAAGGGCATT
The DNA here is from genome assembly GCA_019279435.1 of Zizania palustris. Lineage (NCBI taxonomy): Eukaryota > Viridiplantae > Streptophyta > Magnoliopsida > Poales > Poaceae > Zizania > Zizania palustris. The sequence goes on along the minus strand of JAAALK010000080.1, from coordinate 81,733,482 downwards.
CTTACATAGCAAAAGACTGTTGAAGGAGTTACAAAACTTGTCTTGGCTTCGTCTTCACGTATTAACCATATTTGATGATATCCGGAGTACGCGTCGAGAAAGCAAAAGAGCTCCGAACCAGTAGTGGAGTCGACTAATTGATCAATGCGGGGTATGGGGTAGGGGTCACGTGGGCATGCTTTATTCAGGGACGTGAAGTCAATGCACATGCGCCATTTGTCGGAGGCCTTTTTCTTGATGAAGACCGGGTTGGCTAACCACTCTGTTTGATCCACTTCTCTAATGATCCTGACCTTCAACAATTTTTCGACTTCTGCTTTAGCAAGGTTCATCCTCTCTATTGACAATTTGCGGAGCCCCTAGCGAACAGGTTGAACCCTTGGGTTGACGAGTAGGCTATGCTCAATGATACTTCAGTCAACTCCAGGAATGTCTCCATCAGACCAGGCAAAGACATCCAAATTTTTTCTAACTACTTCTAGCGAAGTAGCAATTTCCGAAGGCAATTCCTTGCCAAACTAGATAGGATAATCTTTGTCGTCTTTTACAATGATATTCATTACAATTTCTCCTTCAGGGCTTGGCCTAGGGGAGGACATCTTAGAGAATTCACTTGACACATGGATATCCTCCGGATGGTCTTGCACATTATTTATCTGTCGGGGATCAAGAGGTGGACCATGGTCGTACTCTGCCCTTCGTGCTGCAGCTTGGTCTCCGAAGACCGTAAGCACTCCTCCTTGTATGGGCATCTTTAGACATAGATAATTATGATGTGCCACCACCCCGAATTGATTTAACATGCCTCTTCGAAGATGACATTATAGGCATAAGGGGCATCAACTACGTCGAAAATCACCTCATCCGTTCTAGCAAGGAGCCCCTCTCCGAAGGCAACCTTGAGGCCTATTTGGCCGAGGGTATCGAGAGAAGGTCCTGCGAAGCCATGAAGCAGTTGAGCTGATGGGAGGAGATGTTTCCACGGGATACAAAGCTGGTTGAAGGCCTGAACAAAGATAATATCCACGGACCATCCGCCATCAACTAGTACTCTTCGGACTTCCGTTCTTGCAATATCAGCAGTGATAACAAAGGGTCCGCATGAGGAAATTTTATACCAGCTGCATCAACTGAAGAGAAAGATATAGGCACATGAGACCATTCATGCATTTCAGTAGCCGACGAAGAGGTCCCTATATGCCCTACTTCACGGACATATTCTCTTCTTTGCCTTTTTGACATGCTGCCTAGGGTTCCTCCTCCGGAGATGGGAAGAACCACTCTTTTGCCACGGTCTTGTGTATCTTCTTGCTTCAGAGGTGGCATAACACTGGCCAACTAAGGCTATGTTGGGGCTACGAAGTTGTCTACACGTCCGACGGTTTGTACCGGCTCTGGACGTGCCTCGGGAGGGGCTCAGTCAGTAGTGCCTCAACTAGAGCTCCTCTCGAGGTACTCGCTCCTCAGGGCTAGTATAGACTTACATGCATCGGTATCATGGCTTCGGTTCTCACCATGACACAGTAGAAGAAGGCTTGGCCTTTGCCAGCTGGCTTCCCTAGCGGCCTCCAGCCGCTGACCTTGTTTCCCGAATCTTGTGGATTCTTAGGGGGAAATTTTGGCGAAGAGGGAGCAATGTTCAAAACTTCGGAGTGAGGATGCTTTTGCCCTCTTCGTCTATCATACTGATTGTCAAAGTGGTACCCTTGTGAAGGAGTTGAAGTTTTCACTTCAAGTTTAACTTCTTGGATGGTTGGCAGAGACGAAGCTGTCCTTCGGAGCCATCCTTCTTCCGACCTAGCATATTCCTCAAAGTAAGTCATTAATTGCGCTACTGACGAAATATGCTTCCGGTGAAGCTTATCGAGGAGGCCTACATTTGTGACTCTTTCCCGATCCACATCAACCACAGATGATGTGGACAACCCTCTTATCTTTGACTTCGTATGAGCGAAGTGCTTAAAAAACTACTGCAAAGTTTCTCCAGGTTGCTGCTTTACCTAAAAAGACTTCCAGTAAACATAGGGGGGACAAATGTACCTTGGAAGTTGCTTATGAACTTCTTCCTTAATTGTTCCCAAGACTTAATTGATCCTCGTTTCAAAGACTAGAACAAACGCAGAGCGACTCCTTCGAGTGCAAGGGGAAGCATTTTGCCATTGTATCTCAGACCCCTCCGCTGGCCTCGATTGCTAAAGCATACGAGCGAGAAAATTCCCCTGGATCTTGATCTTCGGAATACTTACAAAGCTTCAAAGTTCTAAACTTAGGGTTGAAGCACACCTTCTGTAAGTCGGGGTGTAACGGAGATTCATCATCAAAAGAGGCATTCTCAGTGCTTCTTAGAATCTTAGAGGCTTCGAGATAAACGACGAGGTCATCATCTTGGGGCACCTCCGGGATGACGGGGCTAGCTTGAGGACGAAGCCTATCTGCAGCTTCCTGCCACCACCTCGTCACTTCAACCTGAAGACGGGCCATCTGAGTCACCACATCGTCAGGGCGGTCTTCACTTCTTTCGGAGGGGACCTCCTGATCTTGAGAACTGAACAAGTCAGTTCGGAGCATAGTTGGAGCCGCAGGAGAGGCTCGTTAGTTCGAAGCATAGACGAAGTCTCGAGAGGGGCTTCGTATGTTCGAGGAAGAGTATTTGTTTCGGGAGTTTGAGGTGGGGGACCACGGAAGGTCCTCCAACCTCGACGATGTTCAAAGATTTCAACCTAGAGGTCAGAGAAGACCTTCGGAGGGGACTAGTGCTTAGGCTCCGCTTAGGAGGCATGACTCTAGGAAAGGATTGGTAGAGAACAAAGTTTTTGTACTAGATTCCCCACGGACGGCGCCAACTGTTGGCGTAAAAGATTACGCTAACAGGTTTAGGAAATTAAGTGTGTGACAAACGAAGTATTTGTTTGTGTAAACTATTCCAAGCCTCCAAGATGGATAATAGCTTGAGATAGTTTGAAGTTTGTATTAAATATCTGAATATTCGATGCCTATTACAGAGCAAGAAGGGGGTATTTATAAGTAAAATTCTCTAAAGAAAAGACTTTTTACCCCTCAATTACAACCGACATAGTGGATACTATTTCGGTATCCCTTATAAGGCTATTATGGTAAAACATGTTCGAAGGATGCTGATAAGGTAGACGTCCCATACTTCTAGTTGTTTTCCACTTCAGAGAGGAAGCCCTTCAAAGGGTCTCTTCAGATCGGAGCCTGGACGAACCCTTCGGCTTCGGGCCTTCTAATCCGGAGGCAAGTCTTGGTCTTCGGGATTATATTTGCATTTATTTTGATCGCATAGCTCATTTGCTTGGAATCTTGGAGGATCATGAGGATGAAATATTTTCCCCTAACAATTGCTTTTGCTATCTTTTACATGCCTAATAGCTAAATCTGTTTCATTGGATGCAAACATACAACTTGGTTATTTATATGTTTTACATGGAAAATATGCTCAAAAAATTGATAAAAAATTATGAAAAATCCATACCTTTTGTGCTTGAATGAAAAGATCTAGGTGGGTTTGCTGTGTCACACTGCTTTTGTTATAGACTGCTTATCATTGCACTTTGGTCTGAACTAGGACATTATAGTGTATGCCAAGATCAATGCTTTAAGCTTATGATGGTTTTTCTTTGACTTAGGCTTAGCTTGGTCGGTTAGCATAAAGTTGACAAGCAAATAACCCTGGCACAAATCAAAAATGAAAAAGGAATAAAAAGCTTGAAAAAAGAAAATAGGATAATTTGATAACAAGTTTGCTAAAGCTATATGTTATTTGGATATGCTTATCTAGGTAGATATCTACCAGCTTTTGCATTCATGTCTTGCCATGCCTAGTCTGCTAGTCTGCGTGGTGATGATTTTCTTTGCGAAACCTGAAAATTGCCTGCTCATGATTTTATTTGGATATTATTCACCTAAGCTTGTCATGTAGTATTAATAGACAATGTTCCTTGATATACTTGCTTGATCTTGTAATTGCTATTAATTATTTCCAAGAAGCTTGCTTTTACACTCCTTTTTGCATTCCGGTTGCATTTATTGTATATTTTGAGAGGGAGCTGCATTTCAGGGGGAGTGATTTTTTTTGTCTCATGAGTGTTTTTAAGTCTCGCTTAATGAGACCAATTGTCAACAAGTGGGAGAATTTTGAGGACATAGGGAGAGAGATTTGTTTCAGGCTGAGTTTATTCTCTTTTACCTTGTTGATGATCGAGAATGCACTCATTTGAGATTTTATTTAAAATCTTTGTTGATTTCTTTTCTGTTTGGCCTAATGATCTTTTTCTTGGCTTTTGTTTGACTTTTGGTCATTAGGTTGAATTTTTTATTTTTTATTTTTTATTTTGTTTCTTTGTTTCCAAATTTGGTTACACGTGAACGAAGTGATGAATGGAATATTGACAATGCACTCATTATGAGGAAGATTGAGGAGCCATGTTGAAGACCGTAGGCTCATGCCTCTCAGATGATGAGTAATTATCAACGGACAGATGATGAGGAAGCCCTCCGAGGGGAGGCACTTCAAAGGGGGACTTCGATGGAAGAGGTCTTGCCATGACGTTGACCGGTGTGACAGGAATACAGACGGACGATTAGCGAGCTGGAGGAGCTGCGAAATCATAGTGGTCCAATTCGGGTACATGATGCAAGGACGACAAGTGAGTGTCGTGGCATTGGTCATGTGACTCAGGTAGATGGTTAGGCGATTGCTGGGCTGAGAGAGCTGCTGGGTTGTGGTGGTCCAATCTAGGTATGCGGTGCAAGGACGACAAGAGGCTTTGTCGGTTTGAGCTTAAAACTGTCGGATCAAAATTTAAATTTCATGAAATTACATCGAAATATGATTTTATTTTTTTAGCACCACATGGTATTTTAGTATTTTTTCTGTTTTTATTTTTAGTCTGAAAAATAATTAAAGGGTATTTAGGATTTTTTTAATTTCTTTTGTAAAAATAACCTAAGGGTATTATAGGAATTTCTTGTATACGAGCAACCTATAAAAAGGCACCTATACCCTAGGGTTTAATCAATTGAATCAATTAAAAACATTTGAGTTCAAGGAATTTTCTTTTCCTTTCTTCCTTCCCTGTGTCACCGACCTGTGAGCTTTTACCACTGCCACCAGTTCTTCCTCTTATTTTTTTATTGACTGTTTGCTTTGTTCTGTGCCGTCTTTGTGTTTTTTATTGGTTGGTTCTTTGGTCTTTGCTCCAACGAAGGAAGTTTTTTCACATTATCTGTGATTTTTCTAGTTAAATTCCGTGTCTTATTTGTGACTAAGGGTGTGTTTGGTTGAGCTGTGACTGTGGAAAAAAGCTGCTGTAGGCTGTGGAAAAGCTGTTGTGGGATGTTAGCTATGAGAAAGATGAAAGTCGTTTGGCTGAAACGACTGTGAAGCTGCTTTGAGCTATGAGCTGTGTAAAAAATTCAATTTATGAAATTTTGTATGGTTGTATGAAATTTGAAATGTCAATTTATGAAATTTTGTATGGTTGTATGTAATTTGAAATGTCAATTTATGAAATTTTATATGGTTGTATGAAATTTGAAATGTCAATTTATGAAATTTTGTATGGTATGAAATTTGAAATGTCAATTTATGAAATTTTGTATGGTTGTATGAAATTTGAAATGTCAATTTATGAAATTTCATATGGTTGTATGAAATTTGAAATGCCAATTTATGAAATTTCGTATGGTTGTATGAAATTTGAAATGTCAATTTATGAAATTTTGTATGGTTATATGAAATTTGAAATGTCAATTTATACAATTTTGTATGGTTGTATGAAATTTTGTATGGTTGCGAAGCCAAAAGCCGCAGAAAGCAGGTCTGGAAGAGCTTTCACATTTTCAGTGCACCAAAAACTGCTTTTACTAAAAGTTGTTGGCTTAAAATATGTAGTTCTAGCAAACAAAAACTGCTTCGAGAGGCTAAACCAAACGACCCTGAGCCACTGCTCGTAATTCCTTCACCCTTTGTCCGGTGCTCATGAATATTGGCGTTTGAACCAAGCTAGCACTGGTTGATACTGCACAAGATCCTGCTGTCTTGGACATTGGTTTTTCTGCATGCATAGCTATGGTGCGATTGGACATGGCTCAGTATCTATTTGTTTTTCAGTTTTCTTTCTAAAGTTGTAGCTACAGATCGATCTAGACTTTATTCAGTCTCTGGTGCACTTAGTTCAAGGATTTGGTAGAGTTTTTTATATAGTTTCTAGTGGATTTCTTTGCTGCCTTGGTTAGCTTTCCATAGGCTGGCTCTGGTTCTTCTGTTGCTTTCAACCAACCAATGACCAGTATCGTGTTCTGGATGTCTTTGTGTTCCCTGGTTCACAACTAGTTGTAGCTAGTGCTAGGACCTAAGCTCCTATAGCCTTGCACATCTTATCACCATTTCTCCGAGCTAGGCACGCACACCCTGCGCTGCTGTCAATAGGACACACACTACAAGAAAACAGAAAGTTTTCGTCGGCTATTTTATCTTCCGTCGGCTTTTCGAAAAGCCGACGAAAGTTAGCTAACTTCCGTCGGCCTAAAGGAGCCGACAGAAGTTAAGCTAACTTTCGTCGGCTTTTCACAGTGGCCGACGGAAGATAGAGACATTTTTCCCCGCCCGGTATAAATCCCCTAACTTCCGTCGGCCAGCATTAAAGCCGACGGAAGTTAAAATTAACTTTCGTCGGCTTTAGATGTGGCCGACGGAAGTTAAGTTTCCAGCCGCGCGCTTTTTTTCCTAGGCGCCTCTTTTTCTCAGCCCGCGCGTGCCTTGTTTTAACCCTAGGTTTTCCCCTTCTCCTCTCTTCTTCCCCGCCGCCGCCTCCACGCGACTACGCCCGCCTCCCCGGTCTCCCGCCGCCTCCCCGGCCTCCCGCCGCCTCCACCCACCTCCGCCGCCTCCACGGCCTCCGCCGCCTCCGCCCGCCTCCCCGACCTCCCACCGTCTCCGCCGCCTCCACGGCCTCCCGCCGCCTCCCCGGCCTCCGCCGCCTCCGCCGCCTCCATGGCCTCCCGCCGCCTCCGCCCGCCTCCACGGCCTCCCGCCACCTCCGCCGCCTCCCCGACCTCCCGCCGCTCCGAGTGCATCAACCACGCCTTCATCTATGACGCGCCCCTCCCCGTCTCTAGGCTCGCGCTCCGCCTCGCAGATAAGGTGCAGGTCCATCTCGCTGCCCATCTCTCTCAATCCTCTCCGCCCCTCCTCTTGATCTCTTCGGTTGCCTGCTCCTGGACTGCTTGATCTGCTTGTGTGCTTAGGGTTTGGAGGTAGGGGGATCAGATCTGAAGCGGGAGCTAGGTTTCGTGCTTACGATTTTGGCTGTTGATTATGGTTGCGATGGGTCAAATCACCACGAGCCTGCATGGATTATCAAAAACTTGATTTCTGATGGTTTGGATAGTGGCACGGGTCAGGATCCGTACTTCAATGTGGAGTTTATTTGTGATTACAATTTACTGATTTAGTCATGTCAGTGTTTTGGTGATGTATAGCATCTGCTGATATGTAGAATTTTGGCACATTATAGAAATTTTAGCAGTCTCGAGGTATCCTGACGGGTCAGCAGTAAACCACTTAACACTTGCCATCTTAACCTCAACTGGACATGCTGATGTGATCATGTGATATTTTAGCTGAGGATGTTGTGTAAAGATAGTTTTATATCCAGTTGATGTATGTAACTGTAGGCATCAGCTAGAGTTTGTATGTGTAAGTGCATAGTATTACACTTTTTAAGTGATGTGTTAAATTCAGTAATTCACATTATATTGTTGGAGCTCTTGATCTGTAGAGATGGAGCATTGATCTCGGCTCATGAGCAGCAGTTATATGCAGTTGGATTTAGTGCCTACGGCATCTGTTTTGAACTTCTAATTACTAAAGGCACAAGCTGTGCCCAGTTTGTTATGTATGAATTATGTATGAATATAAACGCTTCATTATTCAGTTTGTTAGCAAATTTTATTTTTTTTTGAATTTTTAGTTAATTTTCGTCGGCTAGGATTTGGCCGACGGAAGTTACCGATTTCCTGGTAACTTCCGTCGGCTAGGTTTGGCCGACGGAAGTTAGCTAACTTCCGTCGGCGGCCGACGGAAGTTAGCTAACTTCCGTCTACACGCTTCCGCCGGCCAAATGCCGACGGAAGTTAGCCTTTTGCCAACGGAAGTTAGCTTCTTCCGTCGGGAAAAGGCTAACTTCCGTCGGCTTTGGCCGCCGGAAGTTTCCTGGATTGTTGTAGTGACACAAGACTCCTATGTCATGGATTGTGCATGAATACGGTGCATCGGTTTTTGTGCACAAGCCCTGCACTAATTTCTTCCAACTGATTTCACCTCACGAATCAAGACGTTGCCAGACCACTACAACTTCATCGATTGGTTTTACGCTTCATCAACATTTCCTACCGCTACAACAGTTAACAAAATCATCTATTTTATTTCTATATTTTACTTGTTGATGTTTGATGATCAGGTAGTTGATATTGTTGAATAAATGGGCTTTGCCCAAATTTATTTGAAGAATAATTCCTGGAAAAATCTCAAAGGCCCACCATGTAGAGGGAGCATGTGAACCTTTAGTCCCACCTTGCTAGTTCTAAGAGAGGGAGACCAGCTTATAAGGGATGGTGCTCTCCTTGCAACTAGACCTATGTGGTTGAGAGGACACTAGAGAAACACACGCGCGCGCTCATTCGCCTCGCCTCGCCGGGCCGGGCCGGGCTCGAGCACGGGCCGGGGGCGCGGGCGCACGACATGCGCGTGAATGGTCCACCGAAATCGGCTCTGATTGCTTGCGCAGACGTGGCTCCCTTTTGCAGTTCCATTTTGTTGCGGGCGTAATTGCTGGAACGGTTTCGATTCATCTTCGGAACAACCATTACTAGTGGAGAACGTGAATACGCCCTAATCACGCGTCCAAAAACGGAGCAATCGTCTTTTCGCAGTACATCAGAACAGAACAGCCTTGCAGATCTCCTTTGTGTTGTGCTGCCTTTCGTAGACTACTCTATTCTTCTCATCGGCGTGCACCGTTGAGCGAAAGAGCTGGTCTCCAGAACCCGTCACCTTCGAGATCCTGCACCGAGAGAGGGCGAATAAGGTTTTTGGGAAGCGCTTTGCGTGACTGCTCGCGTTCATCCACCACGGCTCATCTTCCTCTTTGCTCGAGTGCTGCCCGTCGTCGCCGTCATTCGGTACCGCGCGTCGTCGTCGTGGTACCAGTCCGATCTGTGACTGCTTCAACTGTTAACATACGGTACGTTCTTACCACGTTCGGTACATTATTCTTGTTCATGTGTATAGTGTACTGATATACCGTGGTTATGTGTATTCTTCTTTTTCACGTCATGATTTATTTGTGGAATAAGTTCAACCTAATAGTGTTGTTATTTCCAACAATCCAAAAACCTTATTTTAGGCACTGTGGTTTTGATATGGCTGGATTTGCCGATGCACTAAGGCCGGAGAAAATTTCCGGTGTGCACTTCAAGAGATGGCAGATCAAAGTCACTTTGTGGCTAACAGCTATGAATGTCTACTGGGTTAGTAGTGGCAAACATGAAGGAGATCTTTCTGCTGAAAAAGAGAAAGAGTTCAAGGATGCCACTACAATCTTTGTAGGATGCATTCTTAGCGTTCTTGCTGATCGTCTGTGCGAAGTGTTAATGAGGACATCACTTCACATGATACACACATGGAGCCTCCACCTACAATTCAATTACAAGGACCAATCACACGCGCCCGTGCCCGTCGCTTGAACCATGAGGTTAATTCTTTCCTTAGAAACTATGTTAATATTTGTTTGGATGGGATGCTACTGAATACTAGTGATATTTTGTTGCTTAGGAACATGGGAGATGGAATAGGAGAGTTGGAGTTGAAGACGGAGTCGCACGGATGATTTGAAGTCAAGAATTCGCTGGTTCATACTACATCAACCACCATGCACCAAAATGGGCATAACATCCTCATACGAAGTCCGATTGGCACGTTCTTGGACTTTTGGAAAGCTAAGGAGAAGACGGATTTTTTGGCATTGGTTTCGCCTCATTTAGAGTCTCGAGTCGTCCTGTGTGACTAAAACAGTCCTGCATGATAGAATTGGGCCGAGTTGGACCTTGTACTGAGTTGGAGGCCGTGTTGGCCCATAGTACGAGTCATGTGCGCCTCCTACAAGCTGCCCACACCCTATATACTCATGACAGTCAGTCATTAGGGTTAGGTTTTGCTTTGTTTGCATCTACACTCGTGTGTTTAGATCCCGCTCTTGCACCGGACCGATTGGCTGCTGTGAAACCTCTCCTCATTATAGTTCATCTGTGATTTGGCATTCGACTCGTGTTCTTCCTGTTCTTGCTTGTGTTCTTGGATTCGCTTGCAGGAACCAGCCTTCGTGGCGAGGTCAATCGCGCCCTGCGTGGTTGATAACCTAATGGAGACGGTGGTGTAGCGATTGGAATGTTTTGATCCATCGGACCGGAGCCTTGGATCGTCAACGTCGAGATTCTCCACCAATCCAAATTATCCTTACCTAGCGGAAGATCGGGACCAATCCCCTATTAGTTGGTATCAGAGCTCAAGGTTCCCGTTAGGTAATCTCGATCTTCTTTTATTTTTACCTAGAGTCCAGAAAACCCTCACAAAAAATCCCACCGAGAACCCCTTTGTGCCTTGCGATTTTAATTTCAGTTTTTAGCCTTGTTGAGTTTGTGTTCTTGGTCGAGTCTTGTTGCTGGTTTAATCATCCCTTTGTGTCGTTTGAGTAGTAGTTGATCTTGTGTCTCAAAAAATTCCCCACCCGAAACCCTCCCTCCACAACCCTAGTCGGTTTCCACATCGAGTCCTTGTGACCCCCCTTCGGTAAAACAGACATAACTTTTCGCTCGTTTGTCAGAAAAATCTGAAATATTTTGAGCATCTTCTCCTCCCAATTTGGAGCCGACCCAAACCGACTTTGTCTGGTTTGCCTTCATCAGAATTGCCAAAAAAATTCAGGAAGATAAAGAAAAAATTGGTCAAAGTTTTTGCACGTCGTTCAGAGAACTTGTTGAATTTCTATGAACCACATCCCACCTCAGTTGCAGGTGCCAATTTTTGTGGTTGCATCTCTTGTCATCCTTGTACAAAAAAAATATAGTGAAAAAAAAGAAAAAAAGAAACGAGAAGTAGTGAAGCAAAAGAGAACCGGTCCCTGTCGTTTGCTACCTTGTTCTGCCTCCACTTGAGTTTTGGGCACATAGTTTCCCTCTGTTGCTTGAATTTCACCTTGGGAGCACTTAGACCAGCAACTTTGACGAGTACTAGGGAACACTTATTGAACTTGGTTTAACTGTTATTACTATCGCTATTCCTTGCTACTTACTTTGCCTTCCAAGCTACACCTTCTCTTCGTCAGGACAGGTTCATATCTTGCAATCGCCCACCACCCTCCACTTGGTTCGTCACCTGTAGGCCGGTTACCTCACTGCGGCATGGTAAGAACACTTGCAAGCGTGGGTAAGGCGCTTGACGGATTGCTTCCACCACACACCCACCACCCCACCTAGTTGCTTTCCATAAGGATTATTCTTTGTTGTTTTGTCTTTTCACTAACATGGCAGATAACAACGGTACCCCTCCATCTGATTTTAATGACTGTGTCTCACAACGTGCTCTACTAGAGTCTCAGCGGCAGACCCAACACTCCATCGAACGTCTCGCGCATACTGTGGCTGGCCTAGTGGACCGGATGACTGCCCTGGAGACACGCTTGCCTGCTGCACAAGCCGGCGACGACCATGTTGAGGAGGAAGATGACCATGTTGAAGAGGAAGACGACCTATCCGATGCCGGGAACAATGGCATTGACCCTGACGATGCTACACGTCATCCCTTTCAGTTCAACCGTCAAGGTATGGGCGGCCACCGCAACCGCCATCCACGAGGTAACAATGGCAACAGCGGGAACAATGATCCCTACTCTAAGGTAAAATTTTCAGTACCTCATTTTGCTGGCACCTATGATCCAGATGCATATTTAGATTGGGAGATGCCAGTTGAATAAAAATTTAATGCTCACATGGTTCCTGCTATCCACCGCGATGCGCTTAGCTACTAGTGACTTCACTGGATATGCTCTTCTTTGGTGGACTGAAATAGTTCAGGTTGGCAATGAACCACAAAATTGGGGTATGTTAAAACGGCAAATGCGTGGTAGATGGATTCCTCCTTCATATAAACGTGATTTGAGAAAAAAATTGCAGCGCCTAAACCAAGGAAATAAATCGGTAGAGGAGTATTATCAGGAGTTGCAAATAGGTTGCATGCATGCTGAAATTGAGGAAGACAATGAGGATAAAATGGCCCGTTTTTATGGTGGTTTAAGACGTGAAATTCAGGATATCATTGATTATAAAGAATACAATATTATCACTCGTCTTTTCCACCTTGCTATACTTGCAGAAAAAGAATTGCAGGGTCGCCAACAACCACAACGCAGCATGAGGACCAACATTGGTGGTGCCACTTCACGCTCAAGTGGGCAGCAGCAGCGACCACCACCACCTTCTCGACCGGCGGCTACATCAGCACCTTCTGCATCTACAGCCCAGGCTGAGAGCTCCAAGGCTGCAACATCCAATGCGCCAGCCAAGCCCACCTCCTTCAGCGGCCTCTAATGCACGTTCTGCAGCGATCCAGTGTCACCAATGCAAAGGATTCGGCCACGTTATGAAGGACTGCCCTAGTCAGCGGGCTTATATTGCTACGGAAGATGGTGGCTATGTAAGTGCTAGTGATGTTGAAGATGAATATGCACTTGCTGCTAACATTGTAGGAGATTACGATGCTTCTGATGATGATGCTGTTTTTGCACCGGATGCCTCTGCTGACCATGAAGCACTTATTGTACAATGTGTTTTGAGCACTCACATGGACCAGGACGACCGGGCACAACGGAACAATCTGTTTCAGACCTTCTTCATCGTCAATGACCGCCGTGTACATGTCATCATCGACAGCGGTAGTTGCAACAATTTGGTGAGCCACGACATGGTAACTAAGCTTCAACTTCCCACACGTGGACATCCACACCCTTACCACGTGCAATGGTTCAACAATAGCGGTAAGGTCAAGGTAACACAAACTACTCACATCAGATTTTCCATTGGTACATACTTCAGAGTTGCTGATTTTGATGTAGTACCAATGCAAGCATGTTCTCTATTACTTGGTAGACCTTGGGAGTATGATACTGATGCTACACACCATGGTAGGAGCAATAAGTACACATTTATGTATAAAGGAAAAAAAGTTAGCATTGCTTCCTATGACTCCTGCTGAAATTGTGAAATTTGAACAAGAAAAACATGCTAAGGACGCACAAACGAGCAAACAACCTTCTGAAAATCAGCAAGTAGCTAAAATACTTTCGAGGCAACAAAAAGATAAAGTTGCTTCTCCTTCTTCATCACAAGTTATTAATCTGAAAGGACGTGTCATGCTTGCAACTAAAACTGACCTTGCTGAAATTTGTGATGATACTCCAATGATATATGACTTGATTTGCACGAACGTGTTGTTTTCACTTGCGAACATTCCTAGCTCTGTTCCTGTTGCAGTCATTGACCTTTTGCAGGAGTTTAACGATGTTTTCCCTGCTGAGATACCACCCGGGCTGCCACCGATACGCGACATCGAGCACCAAATTGATTTGATCCCGGGAGCGTCTCTTCCTAATCGTGTAGCGTACCGTACCAATCCAGAGGAGACAAAAGAAATTCAGCACCAAGTACAGGACCTTCTTGATCGTGGGTACGTCCGTGAAAGCCTTAGTCCTTGTGCAGTACCCATTCTTTTGGTGCCTAAGAAAGATGGTAGTTGGCGCATGTGTGTTGATTGTCGTGCTATTAATAATATCACCATTCGATATCGACACCCTATTCCTAGATTGGATGACATGCTTGATGAGCTTAGTGGTGCCATTATCTTTACTAAGATCGATCTCCGTAGTGGCTACCACCAAATTCGCATGAAACTAGGTGATGAATGGAAAACTGCTTTTAAAACAAAGTTTGGATTATATGAGTGGCTTGTCATGCCTTTTGGACTTACTAATGCACCTAGTACCTTCATGCGCTTGATGAATGAAGTCCTACGACATTTTATAGGACGCTTTGTGGTAGTATACTTTGATGATATCTTGATTTACAGCAAGTCTCTCACTGAACATGTTGAACACCTACGTGTTGTTTTTTCTGTCCTACGTGAGGCTAGATTGTTTGGTAACCTTGAGAAGTGCATGTTTTGCACGGATCGAGTTGTGTTTCTTGGATATGTTGTCACTTCACAGGGCATTGAGGTTGACGCGGCAAAGGTAGAAGCAATCAACAGCTGGCCGCAACCCCAAACTATCACACATGTACGTAGTTTTCTTGGTCTTGTAGGTTTCTACCGGCGTTTTGTGAAAGATTTCAGCACCATAGCCGGTCCTTTGCATGAGTTGACCAAGAAGGGAGTTACTTTTACTTGGGAACTAGCACAAGAACAAGCTTTTGCCACACTCAAGGATCGTCTTACACATGCACCTCTACTTCAGCTACCCGACTTCAGTAAGACTTTTGAGTTAGAATGTGATGCTAGTGGTTTTGGAATAGGAGGTGTGTTGCTACAAGGAGGTAAACCCGTGGCCTATTTTAGTGAGAAATTACATGGTCCATAGTTGAATTATTCTACCTATGATAAGGAATTATATGCCTTAGTGCGTGTGCTTGAAACTTGGGAACATTACCTTTTGCCTAAGGAGTTTATTATTCATTCGGATGATGAAGCATTGAAGCATATACGTAGTCAAGCAAATCTAAATAAACGACATGCTAAATGGGTAGAATTTATTGAGACTTTTCCATATATCATTAAGCATAAGAAAGGTAAAGATAATGTGAATACCGATGCTTTATCTAGACGTTATACATTGCTTTCTCAACTTGATTATCAGATCTTTGGTTTAGAAACATTGAAGGACATGTATGCTACTGATTTGGAATTCAAAGATGCTTTTGCAAACTGTACAGATGACCGTGCATGGAACAAATATGTGCTGAGTAATGGATATCTTTTTCGTGCTAACAAGTTATGTGTGCCGGCTAGCTCTCTTCGCTTGTTGTTATTACAGGAAGCACATGGTGGTGGTTTGATGGGTCATTTTGGATCAAAGAAAACTGAAGATGTGCTGTCCACACACTTCTATTGGCCTAGGATGAGACGAGATGTTGAGCGCTATGTGGCACGATGCACTACTTGCAATAAAGCTAAGTCCCGTCTAAACCCACATGGTCTTTATATGCCTCTGCCCGTTCCTAGTGTACCTTGGGAGGATATTTCTATGGATTTTGTGTTAGGATTACCTAGAACTAAGAGGGGGAGAGATAGTATTTTTGTGGTGGTAGATCGGTTCTCTAAAATGGCGCATTTTATACCTTGTCACAAGAGCGACGACGCTACCAATGTTGCTGATTTGTTTTTCAGAGAGGTCGTACGCTTGCATGGAGTTCCCAATACCATCGTTTTAGATCGTGATGCTAAATTCTTAAGTCATTTTTGGAGGACGTTGTGGCATAAGTTGGGGACAAAGCTGCTGTTTTCTACTACTTGTCACCCACAAACGGATGGGCAAACGGAGGTCGTCAACCGTACATTGTCCACCATGTTGAGGGCTGTTTTGAAGACCAAATTGAAGCTCTGGGAAGAGTGTCTACCTCATATTGAGTTTGCATATAATAGGTCAGTACACTCCACTACTAAGGTAAGTCCGTTTCAAGTGGTCTATGGCTTTAATACGCGTGCTCCTATTGATTTGCTACCATTGCCACCATCTGAAAAATTGAATTTTGATGCTACTACATGTGCTGAATTATTGCTTAAGATGCATGAAAACTACTAAAGCAAACATAGAGAAAATGAATGAGAAATATCGTGCTTATGGTAGTAAGGGTAGAAAAGAGATAACATTTGAACCGGGTGATCTTGTTTGGTTGCACTTGCGCAAGGATCGTTTTCCTGATTTGAGAAAGTCTAAATTGATGCCCCGTGCTGATGGTCCTTTCCGTCTGCTTGAGAAGATAAATGATAATGCATATAAACTTGAGTTGCCTGCAGCTTTTGGGGTTAGTCCCACATTTAACATTTCAGATTTAAAGCCCTATTTGGGAGATGACGATGAGCTTGAGTCGAGGACGACTCCAATTCAAGAGGGGGAGGATGATGAGGATATCACTTCACATGATACACACATGGAGCCTCCACCTACAATTCAATTACAAGGACCAATCACACGCGCTCGTGCCCGTCGCTTGAACCATGAGGTTAGTTCTTTCCTTAGCAACTATGTTAATATTTGTTTGGATGGGATGCTACTGAATACTAGTGATATTTTGTTGCTTAGGAACATGGGAGATGGAATAGGAGAGTTGGAGTTGAAGAAGGAGTCGCACGGATGATTTGAAGTCAAGAATTCACTGGTTCGGACTACATCAACCACCATGCACCAATTTGGGCATAACTTCCTCATACAAAGTCCGATTGGAGCGTTCTTGGACCTTTGGAAAGCTAAGGAGAAGACAGATTTTTTGGCAGTTGGTTTCGCCTCATTTGGAGTATCGAGTCGTCCTGTGTGACTGAAACAGTCCTGCATGACAGAATTGGGCCGAGTTGGACCTTGTACTGAGTTGGAGGCCGTGTTGGCCCATAGTCCGAGTCGTGTGCGCCTCCTACAGGCTACCCACCCCTATATACTCACGACAGCCGTCATTAGGGTTAGGTTTTTCTTTGTTTGCATCTACACTCGTGTGTTTAGATCCCGCTCTTGCACCGGACCGATTGGCTGCTGCAACGGCGTTTGTGAAACCTCTCCTCATCATAGTTCATATGTGATTTGGCATTCGACTCGTGTTCTTCATGTTCTTGCTTGTGTTCTTGGATTCGCTTGCAGGAACCAGCCTTCGTGGCGAGGTCAATCGTGCCCTGCGTGGTTGATAACCAACGGAGACAGTAGTGTAGCGATTGAAAGGTTTTGATCCGTCGGACTGGAGCCTTGGATCGTCAACATCGAGATTCTCCACCAATCCAAGTTATTCTTACCTAGCGGAAGATCGGGACCAATCCCTATTAGGTGTATATGCACATGACAGATGCGAAGGAGTTATGGGATGCACTGAATGCGAAATTTGGTGCTACTGATGCTAGCAATGATCTGTATGTCATGGAGCAATTTCATGATTACAGGATGGTTAATAATCGTTCTGTAGTGGATCAGGCTCATGACTTACATGCCATTGCTAAGGAACTCGAACTCCTAAAGTGTGCCTTACCCGACACATTTGTGGCTTCTTGCATTATTGCGAAATTACCTTCTTCATGGAGGAGTTTTGGTACTGCACTCAAACACAAGAGACAGGAATTCTCTGTTGAGAGTTTGATAAGGTCTCTTGATGTTGAGGATAAAGCCAGGGAAAAGGACGCTGCGGAAAAAGGTGAGGGACAATCTAGCGCCAACGTTGTGCATCAACCCTTAGGCAAGAATGAAGGGAAATTTAAAGTTAAACAAACTACCAACTACAAGAAGAAGAAGAGTAACACAGATGCGAAGCCTTGCTTTGTATGTGGAGAAGTTGGCCACTAGGCCAAGAAGTGTCCACACTACAAAGGGATGAAACTCCTACAGGACAGACTTCAAAGTCTGTCAATGTGACCATTGGCAATACTGAAGATGGGAACGGGTATGGTAATTTTCCTACCGTTATTTCAGTTGATCAGTCTACCAATTGGTGGGTTGATACAGGGGCTAATGTACATGTTTGTGCTGATATCTCTTTGTTCTCTTCTTACCAGGTCACTCGGGATTCTTCCGTCCTAATGAGGAATGGGTCTCATGCTTCTGTTCATGGTGTTGGCATGGTAGATCTGAAGTTTACTTTGGGAAAGATCGTGTAGCTGAAGAACGTGCAGCATGTCCCTTCTATCAACAAGAATCTAGTTAGTGGCTCCCGTCTATGTAGGGATGGGTTTAAATTGGTGTTTGAGTCTAACAAAGTAGTCGTGTCAAAACATGGACTATTTATTGATAAGGCTACGAATGTGGTGGCTTGTTTCGCTTTTCCCTTTCTGATTTCTGCAATAAATTTGTGAACCATATATGTGGCAATGTTGGTGATGATGTCAATGTTTGGCACTCACGTTTATGTCATATAAATTTTGGTTTGATGTCTCGGCTTTCTAGTATGAACTTAATTCCAAACTTTTCCATTGTTAAAGGTTCTAAGTGCCATAGTTGTGTGCAGTCAAAGCAACCTCGTAAGCCTCACAGGGCAGCCGAGGAGAGAAACTTGGCACCACTAGAACTCGTACATTCAGATCTTTGTGAAATGAATGGCGTGTTAACAAAGGGTGGAAAATGATACTTCATGATGCTAATTGATGATGCGACTAGATTTTGCTATGTTTATCTATTAAAAATGAAAGATGAGGCTCTTGACTATTTTAAAATTTATAAGGCAGAAGCTGAAAATCAACTAGAGAGAAAGATCAAAAGACTTAGGTCGGATCGTGGTGGAGAGTATTTTTCAAATGAGTTTGACTTATTCTGTGAGGAACATGGAATTATACATGAGAGAACACCTCCCTATTCACCCGAATCAAATGGGATTGCCGAAAGGAAGAACTGCACCTTGACTGACTTGGTTAATGCCATGTTAGACACTGCGGGATTATCTGAGGCATGGTGGGGGAGGCGTTACTGACCTCTTGTCATGTATTAAATAGAGTTCCTAACAAAAATAAGGACAAAACCCCATACGAGTTGTGGGTTGGAAGAAAACCATCACTTTCTTACTTGCGCACATGGGGTTGCTTGACGAAAGTCAATGTACCAATAACTAAAAAGCGCAAGCTTGGACCTAAATCTATGGATTGTGTCTTTCTAGGATATGCTAATCGCAGTATTGCCTATAGATTTTTAGTAGTAAAATCTGAGGTACCAGACATGCATGTTGGTACAATTATGGGATCTCGAGATGCAACATTTTTTGATAGCATATTTCCAATGAAAGATACTCATAGCACTTCTAGTCAAACTCCTGAGACAATTCCCAATTCAATCACACCACCTGAATTTTCTGAACAAACACATGAAACTGTCCCTGAGGAGGATGACAGTGAAGCTCCTAGGAGGAGCAAGAGACGAAGGATAAATAAATCCTTTAGTGATGATTTCACTGTGTACCTTGTGGATGACACTCCCACGTCTATGTCAGAAGCATATGCATCTCCTGATGCAGACTACTGGAAAGAGGTTGTCCGTAGCGAGATGGATTCCATTATTGCTAATAGGACTTGGGAAGTGACAGAACGACCTTATGGTTGAAAACCTGTAGGGTGCAAGTGGGTGTTCAAAAATAAGCTTAGGCCTGATGGTACTATTGAAAAGTATAAGGCTTGACTTGTAGCCAAGGGTTATACCCAGAAAGAAGGCGAAGATTTCTTTGACACTTACTCACCTGTTGCTCGATTGACCACTATTCGAGTACTACTTTCTTTGGCTGCCTCACATGGTATTCTTGTTCATCAGATGGACGTTAAGATAGCTTTTCTTAATGGAGAGCTAGATGAGGAAATTTACATGGATCAGCCTGATGGGTTTGTAGTAAAAGGTCAAGAAAGCATGGTGTGTAAGCTATTAAAATCTTTGTATGGTCTGAAACAAGCTCCTAAGCAATGGCATGAGAAGTTTGATAAAACTTTAACATCTGCGGGCTTTGCAGTCAATGAGGCAGATAAATGTGTATACTATCGCTATGGTGGGGGTGAGGGAGTTATTTTGTGCCTATATGTCGACGACATACTGATATTTGGGACAAGTATTAATGTGATAAATGAGATCAAAACGTTCTTGTCTCAAAATTTTGATATGAAGGATCTGGGAGTGGCTGATGTAAGTCTGAACATCAAGCTAACAAGGGATGAGAATGGGATTACACTTTTGCAGTCTCATTATGTGGAAAAGGTCTTAAGCCGCTTTAGCTACATAGACAGTAAGCCTTCTCCAACACCTTATGATTCTAGTTTGTTATTTCGAAAGAACAAGAGAGTTGCTAGGAATCAATTGGAATACTCCCAGATCATTAGATCACTCATGTACCTAGCTAGTGCTACTAGGCCTGACATCTCTTTTGTTGTTTGCAAATTGAGCCGGTTTACTTCTAATCCGGGAGATGATCATTGGCGTGCGCTTGAGAGAGTAATGCGCTATCTAAGAGGTACTATGAGTTTTGGACTTCACTATTCTGGGTACCCTTCGGTACTAGAGGGTTATAGTGATTCAAACTGGATCTCTGATATTGATGAGATCAAAGCCACGAGTGGATATGTGTTCACTCTTGGAGGTGCAGCTGTTTCATGGAGGTCTTGCAAACAGACCATATTGACGAGGTCAACCATGGAAGCAGAGTTCACGACACTAGACACAACCACTGTTGAAGCAGAATGGTTGCGTGATCTATTGATGGATTTACTAGTGGTTGAAAAACTAGTGCTAGCTATCCTTATGAACTGTGACAATCAAACGGTCATTGTCAAGGTGAATAGTTCTAAGGATAACATGAAATCATCTAGACATGTAAAGAAACAATTGAAATCTGTCAGGAAGTTGAGAAACTCTGGAGTTATAACATTGGATTATATCCAAACATCTAAAAACCCGGCAGATCCTTTTACAAAGGGATTATCACGGAATGTGATAGACAATGCATCGAAGGAGATGGGTATGAGACCCATGTGAGTTATACTATGGTAGTAACCCAACCTATGTGATCGGCGATACCGTGAATTAGGACCTGGGAAGAACAAGCCATCAGTTAACTGAAGAGAATAATTTTAACCCACTCTAAGTGAAGATGCAATACTCTCAAAAACTGCTAGGCAGGTTGACGCCTGTCTTAATGTGTTATGTTGGCTATATTAGTGAAGATGCTATCCTGCAGAGCATTCTTGAAAGAACACACCTATATGAGATCGATTGTTGGTCGCAGTCTATGGAGACTTGGGTAGTCTCCTAGTAAGCTCATGAAGAGACCAGAGTATGACTTATATGCTCCACCCAAGGAGTAGGCTACTGGCAGCCTAGTATCAGTTAATACTTTAAGTAAAACTTACTTCCACAAAACTTGCAATTCAAGGCATATTCCATTGTTCAAGTGTGAGTGAGTGCAGCTTGAAGCTCTAGATGGATGTTAAACCTTAACCGGTCTCCATCAAAACACTGGTATATAAACAACACAAAAGAATCAGTCAAATCTCTGTGGGACTTTGAGCTATGGTGGGGGATTGTTGAATAAATGGGCTTGGCCCAAATTTATTTGAAGAATAATTCCTACAAAAATCTCAAAGACCCACCATGTAGAGGGAGCATGTGAACCTTTAGTCCCACCTTGCTAGTTCTAGGAGAGGGAGACCAACTTATAAGGGATGGTGCTCTCCTTGCAACTAGACCTATGTGGGTGAGAGGAGACTAGAGAAACACACGCGCGTGCTCGATCGCCTCGCCGGGACTGGCCGTGCTTGGGCATAGGCATGGGCCGGGGCCGGGGGGCGCGGGCGCACGACATGCGCGTGAATGGTCCGTCGAAATCGGCTCCAATTGCTTGCGCAGACGCGGCTCCCTTTTGCAGTTCCGTTTTGCTGCGGGCGTAATTGCTGGAACGGTTTTGATTCATCTTCGGAACAGCCGTTACTAGTGGAGAATGTGAGTAGGACCGAAAGTAGCGACCAGAGGGGGGGTGAATGGGCGCCTAAAAATTCTTTCGAATCAATGGCCTGCTCCCAACACCCAACGCACCTCAAAAGACTAAGCAGCAGAGTGTGAACAGAAAGCCTAAGTCTAAAAGTATCTAGCCTAGAAACAACAGGTGTCAAAATCAGAGAAACACCAATGCAGTTCTAATAGGCAGATAAACAAAATATTCGAGACATGGCAGATCAAACTTCTCAGTAAAATAATCTAAGTACAAATGGAATGAGATGAGAAGTTACTGTTCAAAATCTGTCTCCTGTTCGAAACTTGGCGAAGCCTGCTTCGCTGTGTCAAAGCCTGCTTCGTAGTGTTGAAGCCTGCTTCAGAGTCCCTTGTCAAAGTCGAGCGAAGGTTGTCGTTGACATGCCGAAGGTTGGTTTAGTCTAGCCTAGCTCGAGTGAGGCAGAGAGCGAAGTATGCTTCGAAGCGAAGTATGAGAGTATCGAAGCTTGCTTCGAACAGTGTTCTTCGAAGCCTAGACTTCGATCAGAAAGGTTCGAACAAGCTCACAGAAAAGCAACCTCCGAAAGAGAAGCGAAGCCAAACACGCTGCAGCAAGACCAAATCGAAGCCAACTCTCTACCTTCGAAGCTAACTTGATCGAGGTATGAATACCGAAGTGATAACCTCCGAACCACAGACCAGCTTCGAAGCGAAGTGTGCTGATGTTCTCAATAGAGATCGAAGCCTTGAAACATACTTTGAAAAACAACCTTCGGACACACACACTATGATTCGAACAGGACAGCAACACACTTCGAGCGAAGTCTATCAGAGAGACATGCTTCGAAGCTAACTTCGAAGCCTATCGAAGTATTGACTCTGAAAAGCTCGAGTCGGAGTATACCTTCGCAAGGACTGTCGAAGTATGTCAAGATGACACACAACACAAAACGTACTTAGAAGATAGAAACACAGTACACAAAGTGAAGTCGAAGTTCAAGCGAAGCCCTAGAGGATGTCAGATCGAAGCCTGCCTCACGGAGCTGAGGGGCTTCGAACAGAGAAGGGGGGCTTCGCCAGAAAACAGCCAGAAAAGGCACTCAGCCCTGTCTACTTCGATCAAAAAGCTACGCAGAAAAAGCAAGCTAGAGTACTAGTGTACTGTTGCTACAGAGAAGTAGTACTACTTGCAACCAGCAAGAACTAGTACTCCTTACGTGAAGAACAGAAGTAACAGAGACACATCTTCTCAAGAAAAATAGCTGTGCACATGAGACGAAGCCATAAAAATTGCTGCAGATTTGCTGGACACGAACAGAGAATAGAAACTTACTGCATCAAGAAGAACCGAATAAATGCAAGACAAAATCCCATGAACAGACACCTGGCGGCGCACAAACAGGAGAGAGAAAGACATAGGGAACAAGGAGGAATGACCCAAGGAATTGATTGAAAAGTGATTTCAGCAAAAAAGGGTAACCTAACCCTAGGGATTGGGGCCCTATTTATAGGCTGCCCAACACTTAGGAATATTCCACCAGCCCCTTAGGGTTTTTTACAGACGCTAAAATAAAGGAAAAGACTAAACTGCCCTTAGGATTGTTACAGACTCGACTGACTGACTGTGGGCCTAGAGATACAGATGACTTATCCGGAAGCTAAGCTTTCGTAGCGACTACGGCTTCTCTTCTAGACAGTCCGATACAAGATTAGCGGTCGTCAGTTTTGCACCGAAACTAACAAAGCCTCCACCGACTTTGCACTAGGTACCTAGATTGGGCTAGCCTGATTCCGCAGCTCTCTCAGCCCAGCAATCACTCACCGCCCGTGTACCTGAGTCAATCCTGGTCAACAGCCCAGTGGGTCTTCTGCTGCTTTTGGCCCATGTACCCAGATTGGGCCAGCCCGACTTCGCAGCTCTCTCAGCCCGACCGTCACTCACTGCCCATGTACCTGAGTCACACGCGGCCCATGAAACAGCAGATCTCCTCTCTTCTACAGTCCTCTTTGACTATCGTTGACAATGACTCATCACATCTAGAGCCATGAGGCCCACGCTATTCAGCATGGCTCCTCAATCTCCCCCTTGATGAGTGCATTGTCAACACTTCATTTCTTCAGCTCTTCAGTACCTGCGAACAACTGTGGAAACACAAAAACAAAGCACAAGAAACAAAGAAGAAGAAAATAAAGTAAAAGTTTAACCCTAATGACCAAAAGCCGAACAAAAGCAAGAAGCGGTCATTATGGTTAACCAAAGGTAAAAGCTCAACATGAGTGCAATCTCAGAAACATCAACAAGGATATAAAAAGAGTAGGGACAAACGGGACAAAAACTCCCCTTAAACTCACATTCCAGAATTTCTCCCCCTTGTTGACAAGTGAACTCATCAAGCACTCAAAAGAGACACGAACTCCCCCTGAGATGCAACTCCCCCTCAAAATATGCAATGAATGCAACTAAGGAGCATGTGGAGTGTAGAAAGCATGCTTCTCAGATATGATTGACTGCAAATACAAACATCTAACAAGTATAGTGAAAGACATAATGTCTGAGACTCATGACATGATCAGTGCAACAGATGATATCTAAAGAAAGTCATTAGCAAGCATTTTTCAGTTTTTTCAAACTAAAGCATCACAATATTTTCCAGTTAACAGGCAAGGTAAAGCATGAGATGCAAAAGCTAACTGATATCTACCAAGATGAGCATTGTCCAAAACAAAGTGCTTCAGCAAACTTGTTATCAATTCAATTTTTAGGCTTTTTCTTTTTCCTTTTTCATTTTTGCTAGGGGTTATTTGCGTGTCAAACCTTATGCTGGCCGACCAAGTCAAGCCTAGGCCAGAACTGGACCATCAGAAGCTTAAGACATTGGTCTTGGCATACACTATACTGTCCTAGTTCATACCAAAGTGCTATGGTACGCAGTCCAGAATAGTGCAATGCGACAAAGCAAACCCAACTGGATCTTTTCAAATTATGCATAAAAAGGCATGGAAATTTCATTTTTCTTGATTTTTCATCATTTTTACAGCACATTTCCATTTTTAAAGCAGAAAGATGTCCAAGTTGCATGTTTGCATCTAAGTCAGGAACTAGCTACAAGGCATGTAACAGATAGCAAGAACATTCAGCCTACGCATGCTAGTTACCAGAAGCAATGGTGATCATTTTTCAATTTTAAAGCATAAAAACCATGCATATGACAGATATCAGACATATCAAGTGAACTGAACCAAAGCATGATCATTGACAAGTAATCAAAAGCATGTACCAGCTAGAATAAGTAAAGCAGTTCAATCATATAACAGAAGCAGCTCAAAAGTGTGATATGTGAATATGTATGATATGAACACACACAAAAGGACTCAAGAAAAGAGTAAAGAAGAAAGAAAACTAACGCAAAATATCCTAGAAAGGATACACAACACCCAAATCCCCTCGTAAATGCTCAAAGGTAGACTGATCTAGGGGTTTGGTGAAAATCTCAGCCAACTGATGATGGGTATCAACATGAACAAGGTCAATGACACCTTTCTCATATTGATCCCGCAGAAAATGAAAGCGCACATCAATGTGTTTGGTTTTTGAATGGAGACAAGGGTTTTTCCCTACACTAATAGCACTTGTGCTATCGCAAAACAATGGAACTCTGGTAGGAAAGAACAACCCAAAATCTCGCAGAGTGGAAATCATCCAAACCAACTGTGAGCAGCAGCTAGCAGCAGCTACATACTCAGCCTCAGTGGTCGAAAGAGCAACTCCAGATTTCTTTCGAGAAGACCAAGAGACAAGAGAAGAACCAAGAAACTGGCAAGTACCGGAAGTCGACTTGCGATCCAATCGGCACCCACCAAAGTCAGCGTCCGAAAAGATTAGCTGAAGGGAGAGCTCGTGTTGGTGTTCTTGGAGACAGAACAACTATGCCTGCTGCTCTTGCATCTGCTTTTGTTGTTGTTGCATCTGGGTAAGCAGTGTGGCGATCAGTTGGTTCTGTTTTGCCATCATCTCCGCAAGTGTGGGATGATAGACAACCGGAGTTTGCTGATGTTCAGCTGTACCCCACTGAGGCAGATTGCCTGAGGTGTTTCCATCGTGTGGAGCTTCTGATCCTTGGTTATTGGCCATCCTGAAGTTGAAGGGTTCAAAAAGAAGGTGCCAACATTAAGGGGAAATTGTTAGTGATTTTGTTGCCTAAGATGAATCATTTGACCTAGATGCTATCTTATTTTAGTTCCTTATCAACTATGCCTTATATTATTTTTAATATAAATGATTTATCATGTATTTTATTCACTCAACATTCATGTTGTAATATATTTTATTTAAAGGTTTAAGATGAAGTGATGTTGATTATATCTTATTTAATTCCTTGGTACCAAAAATTCCAGAAAATTTTTGGAACGTAATTTAATACTTAGGAGAATTTTTAGGAAAATACTCTAGCTAATTGTTATTTTTAAATGAAATTTTAAGGCCTGTATTTTAGCTTTCCTCTTTCTTGATTTATGCTAAATCCTTTTCTTGAAATTTATTTATTAAGGGGAAATTTTGTTTTTAATGCCTCGCGAAAATCAAGGTGTTACAATCCTAACCTCCTTAACAAGAATCTCGTCCTCGAGATTCGGAAAGGCTAGCAGTAGAAAGCCATGGTTATGCTTCAGCCATGGATCACTTCTTTATACTAGAGGCTTTATGTCTTCATAGATTGGGTTTGGCTAAGTTAGGGCTTTCTTGACAACTTTTCTTGACTTCATGATTGGAGTTGATCTTGCAGAATGGCGACGAATGAATCATATAGAGTTGAAGCTAGAGGTAGATTATCTCCTTTATATTGGGATTATGACCTAATAGGTTTAGGAGGAAGAGGGAAGTGATATTAAGCTTTATTTCAAAATGTATCGTTCTTGCGATTACATTTATTGTCTTTTATTCAATTCTTCACTCATGACTTATATTTGCCATGAGTGGCAATACAACCAAGTAAAAGAAAACAATCAATTGTAAAACTATGTCTACGGTAGCTCAGGGGACGGCTCGACCACAGGCTCGACGGAAACGGTCGGGATGGTGGAACTGGAGGGTCCGGCGGGAGGTGCGCTGCGGGAAATCCTCTTGGGCTTCACTGTGGGAAACCGAAGCGATTTCTGCTTGCGAGTCGGAAGAGGGGCGATCTCCTCGAGATCCTTCTTTAGTTCCTTGAGCTGCTGGTGGAGCTGGGTATTGACCATGGCGCCTTGGCGGAGAAGCTCATTCTGACGTCTCAACTCTTCTACCTCGAGGGTCAACGGGGGGTTCTGCTGGACTTGTCGACGGAGCTCAGCATTCTCGCGGGTCAGGTTGTCCGAAGTGTGGCGGTAGAAGTCGATGGTGTCGTGCTGGCTGTTTGCATCGAGGACGGCCTCTGTGTGAAGGTTGTCCATGGCCTCCAAGAGTCTCATCGTGCGGGTGATGGCGGAATTGCTCTGTGTGAGGGAGCTGATGTAGATACTGCGGTGACTGCCTGGTGTGCGCATGGGCATGAAGCGGTAGACGGTGTCGCGGAGGTGGCAGTCGTAGACCAGTCGAATCTCGGCGAGGGACTGAAGAGCGGCTCCTTGGCTGGCCACCACGAAGGAAGGTCCTCTGACTCCATGGGTGTAGAAGGGTGGCTGCGTAGAGGAGGGGCGGATAACAACCGTGACCTCGCAGTAGCTCTCGCTCGCATTGGGAAAAATCCCGTGGAACGCGGGCTCATGGGGAAACCCCAAGAAGTCGACGAGCACGCGAAGCTCGCGGATGATTCCGGCCTCGTCACGAAGAGTCCCGCTCATGGTATGGACCGGCATCTACAAAAGAGAGAAAGTTTTTGTGAAAATCTCGGAAGATGAGAGGATAAGTAATTTTTGTAAGAAAATATAGTGAATATATATAAGTCCTAAGGTCAGGTCTGTTTGGCTTCCTACAGTAAAGTCGGCTCTGATACCATCTTGTCGCGCCCCAATTTAATAAATCAGGACTTTATTGAAATTCCATAGAAAATCAATAAAACAAGACGTTCATCATGCGACCACGTACAAATACGAGCAATCATTCACGGTTCGTAGACCGCATTAATACAAAAGTGAATAAAGGTGAAGAGAAACTAATAAAATAAGGGTCCCAGATGAACGCCTCCTTCTAGTCTCGCCTTGACCGGGTCGCTACTCCAGACCTGCATCCTCCTCGTAGTAGACGGGCTCTGATGGTGTAAGTCAACGGGGTGAGTACAGATGTACTCAGCAAGCCACCGAATGTAAATATAAAGCAAGGTAATAACAAGGGAGATAGTGGCTAGTTTTGCGGAAGAAGCATAATTGTAAAGCATTAAATGTGATCAATTTATTAGTACTGAAAAGTAAACATGTGTATGCATCATCATCTTCTAACTCGAGGGGTACGGTCAGCCCCACCTCGCTCAACAGTCCTTACATGACATGATTAACTCAACCATTCATACAATTGTAAACTAACTGCGAGTAGTCACACAACCCGCCCTTGACCGCGGGCTCGACTTTTCGAAAAGATTAAATTACTCTGATCAGAGGTGTACCACTGTACCCACAAGGCACGCACTCATCACTTACACCAAAGTGTAACGAGATGACCCATTTCACGGGAACTCGTGCCAAAACCTTCCATATGGTTCCCTCCGACTCCACAACACCCTCTTATGGGTTTCGTATCATGTCTCGACGTGTCGAGTGCTCACCATACCCCCCTTTAGCCATTGTCGGTACAAGTCGCCCGCAGGCTTGCCCCTTGTACCCCTCCACTATGGTGCATAGAGCCGGAGTGTTCCACACTTCCAGTTAGGACTTACCCATTAGACTTGTGGTTGGTACGGAAGTGCTTTGCAACAGATCCCGCAGACCGGTCCTTATAGTGCCCCGGGTGCGACCAACCAGTTTCCGAGCTTGCACCCAGAACCCACCATACTTATAACTTAGCCAACTCCAACAGAGTCCAGAGACGAGAATAACGGGGAATTTCATATATCAGAATCCAGCTATCTACGACTCATTCTTTATATCCTATAGCGGTTGTGCCGGTACATTGGGCACTAGCTAATATAATATTTGTAGAGTGACAAGGAGTTAAGGCTCAATAAGCATGGCTTGGGTTTGCACACAAGGACGAAGATCTAATAAATATAAGTGTAGGGCTTGTTCTTTGACTAATGCAATATTAACCTATGAGTTATAGCGATAATTTATTAAAACATGGGCTCAATAATGATCAACTGTTTCCACAGAGGTGGTCAATGACTTGCCTTGCTCAGCAAAGGGTAAAGGAGGAACCTCGGGATAGAACTCTGGATCTTCGACGACGTCGTAGTCTTCTCGATACGGAAAAGTAGATAAAACATTCAATAAACAATCCAAAACAAATCAACCATATCAACATACATGTTTTTGTTGGATTTAAGTAAAGGAGATAAAGTCTTAAATTTTAGGGAATTGTTACTTAAATATTTAAGATTGATTTCTAATGAGATTTCTGAATTTATGACTTGCTGTAATTATTTTTCCTAGGGGTTTCTATTTCCTCTTTTTAGAGATGAACTTAGAGAGGTATAAATTAGCCTTGATGTTTTTATGGTATCAAAAATAGTGACTTTAAATTATTAAGTCTTCTGAAGTTTCTTATCTAGCTTTAAGATAATTTTCATAAAGTATGGATCTTTACTATTAAAAAGGGCTTTGTGTAATATGATTTAATGGAACAAAAGTGGGCAAAATGAATATTCTATTTTTATTGTATTAAAAATAGTAAACTCAAGTTGTTAGGTTTTCTGAAGTTATTATATAAGTTGTCATGACATTTTTATAAAGTGTTTAACTTCTATTATATGAATTACTTAATTATCCTACAAGGGCTTTTGCAATATTAATTAATAGATTAAAGTGGGCAAAGTGAACATGTTATTTTTGTTGCATTAAAACAGTGGAATAAAGTCATTAAGTCCTCTGAATCTATTCATGATATTTTGTAAAGTGTTGCATTATTATTAATCATTTATCTTAGAGGGCCTTGGAAATGTTATTTAATAAATTAAAATGAGAAAAGTGAATTATTATATTTTTATTGGCTTATAAACAGTGTGCTGGAGTCAATATATCATCTAAAATTAATTTATAAATTTTTAAGGATCTTTCTGAATTATTTATTTTAAAGTATTAATTAAACCCTAAAGGGGAATTTTCTTTATTATTTAATAAGGTTATTATGTGCCAAATAAACATATTGTTTTTATTGCATAAAAGTGTAGAGGATAAAGAGACAAATTTTCTAGAATTAAAATGGTGAAATTTGGAGTTAATTTGAGCAAGATATGAATTTTGGAAGTTTAAACTATTTTCCTGAATTTTTATTTAAACAGAAATCGGGCATCGGTCCATGGTGAGCCAGGTCCACCGTGGACCCACGCACTGTGCGCTGGACCGATCGGATCTGGACCATTGGATCTAGATCCAACGATCACTGGTGAGGCGGGGCGTTTAAGTGAATCTGGACGGCCCAGATCACCTCATACCCTTTCACCGGAATGGGTGGCTGAGATCTAATCACTTAAGTGATTTAATCTCGGCCGTCCATCTGCGATCGCACGGCGGAACACGCGTTCGGCACGCTCGCGGCACGGGGGAGCCAGGAGGCTTCGTCCCCAGCACCGGCCGAACGACGGCGAGCGCCCACCGGTGATGGCGATGGCCTAAGGCCCTAGTTCTTGTCAAAAATGGAATGAGGAGGGGGAGGGGGTCACACCCGCACCGGTGATGACGGCGAACGGTGGTTGATGACGATCGGCGGTGAGGAGGTGGTGGCGGAGGCTTTCAGGCTCGACGGCGGCAAGGCGATCTGGCGGCGATCCGGCCCAACGGAGGTGGGGCCGAGGGAGGGTGTGTGACGGCGGTCGCGACGGTGGGCTCGGCGAGGGCGGCGGTGGCCCGGAGCACCGGAGAGGGGCCGCCGGAGCCGAAGCAGAGGAAATGGCGGAAATGGCACGGGTGGCGATCGGGAAGGAGAGGATGAAGGCTCTAGCGCTGTGAGGGAGTGCGGCGAGGGTGGGGGCCTTTTATAGGGGTCACCGGCGGCGAGGAATGGCAGGAGATCGGAGGATACCGAAGCTCCCCTTCCATAATTCCGGCGAGGTGCCCTAGCTCTCGGATTGGCTGAGGAGCCATGCTGAATAGCGTGGGCCTCATGGCTCCAGAAGTGATGAGTCATTGTCAACGATAGTCAAAGAGGACTGAAGAAGAGAGGAGCCGCTGTTTCATGGGCCGCGTGTGACTCAGGTACACGGGCAGCGAGCGACTGTCGGGCAGAGGAGGCTGCGAAGTCGGGCTGGCCCAATCCGGGTGCATGGGCCAGAAGCAGTAGAAGACCCACTGGGCTGTTGACCAGGACTGACTCAGGTACACGGGCGGTGAGCGATTGCCGGGCTGAGAGAGCTGCGGAGTCAGGCCGGCCCAATCCGGGTACCTGGTGCAAAGCCGGTGGAGGCTTTGTCAGTTTCGGCATAAAACTGACAACCGTTGATTCTGTATCCGACTGTCCAGAAGAGAAGCCGTAGTCGCTACAAAAACTTAGCTTCCGGATAAGTCATCTGTAACTCTAGGCCCACAGTCAGTCAGTCGTGTCTGTAAAAATTCCTAAGGGCAGTAGAGTCTTTTCCTTTTTTTGATCTGTAAAAACCCTAAGGGGCTGGTAGAATATTCCTAGTGTTGGGCTGCCTATAAATAGGACCCCAATCCCTAGGGTTTGGACTACCCTTTTGGCTGAAATCAAATCCTCTCTATTGAGTCATTTTGTCTTTCACGTTCTCTCTCCTGTGTGCGCCGCCAGGCCCTTGCTCGTTCTATTTTTGCCTTGCATTTATTCTAATCTTTTGGATGCTTTAAAGCTTTGGTTCCTGTTGATTTCTCTCGGTGCTCATTGTTTGGTTTGAGGAATTAATGCTTCGGCTACAGGCATGGCCTGGATTTATTTCGTGAGCAGAAGCTTCTCTTTTGCTTCTGTTCTTCACAAACCGAGTACTAGTTTAATATGCAAGTAGTACTATTTTCCTGTAGCTACAGTGTTCTGTGCAGCTTTTCACCTTTTACTGCACAACCTTTTGATCGAAGCTGACAGGCTCTGTCACCTTTTTGGCTGTGTTTCGAGCGAAGCCCTTCTCTGTTCGAAGCCACTCAGCTCCGTGAGGCAGGCTTCGATCTAATATCTTCGAAGGCTTCGGTCGATCTTCGATCTTCGATCTTCGGTGTGCGTTCTGTGTTGCTAAGCTTCGAAGTATTTTTCAGAACGGACAACATCGCTTACTTCGAACGACAGTGCGAAGGGGCTTCGGCTCTAGCTGTTCGAAGTCCATACCTCGATAGATTTCGAAGTTGGGTTCGAAGCTTGTAGTTCCGCTAGGCCTCGCACTTACTTTTATGTGGCGTGTCACCCTTCGCTTCTCTTTTCGAAGCTTGCTCTTTTCAGAGGTAGAGTCTAGGCTTCGGACTTGGTTTTCTGTCGTGTGACAGGCTTCGCTTCTTTGTTCGAAGGTTGCCCGTGTGTGCGTGTTGTGTTCGAAGCTTTCTGTTCGAAGGTTTGCTTCGAAGCATTTGGTTCGAAGCTGTGTTCGAAGTTTTGTCTTCGAAGTGCACACTTCGAAGCAGGCTCCGACATTTGTCATACTTCGCTTCGAAGCATACTTCGCTTCTTGCCACTTCGAACTAGACTAGAACTAAACACCTTCGGCATCTTCGACATGCTTCGCAACTGACCTCCGAAGTAGGGCTCCATCACCAACCTCCGAAGCAGACCTCGACGTGCGAAGGAGGCTTCGCCAAGTTTCGAACAGGAGACAAATTTGGACAGTAACTTCTCTTTTCATCTTACACATACTTAGATCATTTCATTGAGTAGTATAGGCCTGTTACACCTTGTTCATCTGCCTAGTTGCACTACCTTAATAGATCCAGTTATCATCAGTTGCTCCTAGGTTAGAAACCTTTAGACTTAGGCCTTTTGTTTATTTTCTGCTGCGTAGTTTTTCTGAGATGCGTTGGGTATTGGGAACAGGCCATTGATTCGAAAGAATTTTTAAGGCGCCCATTCACCCCCCCCCTCTGGTCGCTACTTTCGGTCCTACAAGTGGTATCAGAGCTTGGTTAGGGTTTTTTCCATACCTTAACCGGTTCTAAACCCCGGTAGTGACCATGACGTCTCCTGGCAAGGTCCCGTCCTTGGAAGCCTATGGCTATAACTATTGGAAGACTCGCATGCGAGCCTATCTATGAGCCAGGGTTCGGACATTGGGATATTTGCGTTCACACCACGTTTGTCATTTTGCCAGTTACTGAGCAGGGTACTGCTGGTATCATTGCTCAGCATCTGAGCAACAGTAAGGCTGTGAACATTCTGTTTTCTGGCTTAGGTCCCACTGAGTTTGAGCGTGTGAGTCATCTCTCCACTGCTAGAGAGATCTGGGCTACCCTCAAGGCACACCATGAGGGAACAGCACAGGTCAAGGCTCGGCTCTATCAGACCTACCGGCGTGAATATGAGAATTTCACACAGAAGCCGGGTGAATCTGTTGAGGCTTTGTTTGGTCGTTTTCAGTCGATCATAAACAAGCTTCGGGACAACAAGGCTGAGGGTGCTCAGTTAGTCTCAGATCACGAGCAGGCGCTCAAGGTTCTCCATACCTTGGACCCAAAGATCTGGGAGATCAAGGTATCTCTATCGTTGAGAGCACCTCTTACGATACCTTGACCATTTCTGAGTTATTTAGCAAGTTGAAGGCCACTGAGGTAGATATCCAGTTGAGATCAAATCTCACTGGTTCTGGATCAAAATCCCTGGCCCTTGCTACACCTTCTGTTGATCCCTCTTCTGTGAGTTGTGCTGGGTTCCCTTGATGTCTATCACTGAGGACCAGCTTGAGTTGTTGGGAGATGAGGATTTGTGTCTTTTTAACAACCGGGTGCGTCGTGTCTATGATAAGAGAATGTTCAAAAGACACGGCACAAAATCCGAATGCTTTGAGTGTGGTGATCCAGGACACTTCATCGCCCACTGCCCCAAGCGAAATGGACACAAGAAGGGCACCGGTGGTGGCTTCCACGACTCCGGCAAGCACGACAGCTCTTCCTTCAACAAGGGCAAGCCAAAGACCAGATTCTTCAGAAGGCCCTGAAGGACTACCGGCGAGAGAACAAGAAGCGCGACAAGGCCTTCTTCGCCGAGATGGAGAAGAGCTACTCCAAGCGGTCCACGTCTTCTTCCTCTTCATCGAGCTCAAGCGATGAGGAGATCGCCATCAGGAAGGGGAAGGACAAGGACGATCCGGCGGGCCTCTGCTTCATGGCTTTCGGAGACAAGCGAAGAGCCGCTCACATCAGCGCCGAAGATCCCGCAAGAGCTTCTGCTCAATGGCTCTTGGGGATAGGGAAGAAAAGAGCTCCTCCGACGACTCCGACGACGACGACTAACAAGGTATCATCTTATGAGCGTGAAATTGTTGATTTACTTGAGAGCAATCGTCAGGAGTTGAAAGTATCGGGAAAAACTGCTTAGGGGGGCTAAGAAGAGGATAGATGAGTTAGAGAGTGAGCTTGCCGTGGCCAACGGCAGAATCGAGAGTCTATCTTCTTCCCCTTGCTTGGGTGATAGCAGTGAGTGCCCGAAGTGTGAGGTGCTTCTGTGTGACCTGTCGACTCTGAAGTCCAGGTACACAGAAAGGGTTGATGAGAGGGACGCTTTGGCCACTGAGCT
The DNA here is from genome assembly GCA_019279435.1 of Zizania palustris. Classification (NCBI taxonomy): domain Eukaryota; kingdom Viridiplantae; phylum Streptophyta; class Magnoliopsida; order Poales; family Poaceae; genus Zizania; species Zizania palustris. Next base: position 81,698,925 of record JAAALK010000080.1, on the reverse strand, counting down.
TGAAAGCGCTCAGCTGGAGCTGAAAGATGCTCAAGCCACTGTCGTCGCACCCTGTGTTGATTGCCCATCTCATTTAGCTGCCTTAGCTGAGCTGAAATCCAAGGGTAATGAACATTTGGGTGACTTGGAGAGGTTGAGAGCTGAGCTTGCCCAGACTAGGCTAGAGCTTGAGACACTGTCAGTTCCACCCACTGTCTGTGAGAACTGTCTGTCTCTTAGAATGGAGTTGATCAAGCTAAAAGCCGGGAAGTCTGTCCAAGTAGAGAGTGAGTGTGAGACCTGCTTGTCTCAGGTGGAGGTTCTAGCTTCCTTGAGAGAAGAGCTAGCAGATTCTCAGAATGAGAACTTTTACCTCCGTTCTATCCTGAGTTGGATCAGTGCCAGAGAGCCACAGCTCGGCATGATGATCCAGCAGTTCAAGAGGCAAGGATGGGTTTGGTGTAGGGTACACCTACACCAAGGCTGACTTTGAGAGTGCCATCAGCCGGGCAGTGGAGTGGAGTAAAATGACTCCAGAGCAGAGGTATCCCAAGACTCACTCCACTGAGTCTTCCCAGGCTTGTCAGCCCAAGAATGGAGTGATCCATGAACCACCTAAAGCTCCACCCAAGAAACCTATCTGGGTTCCAAAGCCCAAAAATCTCCACACTTCTCTTGACTCTCTTCCTGGACCCTCTCAACCCAAGAAGACAACACCAAACACCACTAAGCCCAAACATCCCAAGCCTCAACCACATCCCAAGAAGCCCACCTATCATTGTGAGTACTGTCAGAGAGACGGGCATCTTGCGGAGTTCTGCTTCAGGAGGAAGCGGGTTGAGAGAGCAGAGAGGGCTCGTAGTGATCAGGAGCAGTTCTACCAGCAGGGTGGTAGACTGCGTGTTCCTCGGCGCGGGGAGAGGCTGGAGGCCAGGCCGCGTCGTGTAGGTGGTGGTAGAGGAGACGACTTTCTTGCCCGTACTCCAGTTGGTGGTGTCCGTTCCGGCAGAGTTCCAGACCGTGTTGGCTGCGGTTCTGGACCTCGTGGCCGCAGGGGTAGGCAGAACCGAGGACCGCGTTTGAGCCGCAGTTTTGGTCCAGAACTCTTTTGATGGTTTTCGCTTTCCATCTTTGAGCAGATGGCTCGACACTGGTTTAGCTCTTTTGCTAAACCTGGTGCCGGACCATTTGCTCCCACTTACAGACACTGATTGTGCAGGACCGGGGACTGGAGGATGTTTGGATCATGGACTCAGGATGCTCTCGCCACATGACGGGACATCGCAGATGGTTCTCCAGTCTCACTCCCCCGAGCTCCAAAGAGTACATCACATTCGGGAACAGCGGTCAAGGGAAAGTAAGTGGCATAGGCTCAATTCGCATTTCAGATCATTTCTCTTTAAAGAATGTTGCTTTGGTTAAAAATTTGAACTTCAACTTGATTTCTGTGTCGCAACTTCTTGAGGATGGTTTGGAAGTGCGTTTTAAGAAGGGTAATTCTTCTGTGGTTGATTCTAGAGGGTCCTTTGGTTTGTCCAGATTTTACCTTTCGGTAAAGTCTTTCGAATTGACTTCTCTAGTTCTTTTGGCCCTTCTCGCTGTTTGATTGCTGGATCTTCTTCTGAGCTCTGGAAGTGGCATAGGAGGTTAGGTCACTTGAGTTTTGATCTGCTAGTCAGGTTAAGCTCTATGGACCTCATCCGAGGATTGCCCAAGCTTAAAATGGAAAGGATCTAGTTTGTCATCCCTGTCGTCATGGGAAAATGGTTGCCGCTTCTCACTCACCTGTGACTCAGGTGATGACTTCATATCCGGGCGAGCTTTTACACTTGGACACTGTAGGTCCAGCTCGGGTACGCTCAGTCGGTGGGAAGTGGTATGCACTTGTGATTGTTGACGACTTTTCTCGATTCTTGTGGGTTTTCTTTTTGGAGTTAAGGATGAAACATTTTCAGTTTGTTCATGACCTGATTTTGAAGCTGAAGAATGAGAACAATGGTCGGATGCGAGCAATTCGCTCCGACAACGGCTCTGAGTTCAAGAACTCTCAGTTCGTCAGCTTCTGTAGTGATCAGGGTCTGGACCATCAGTTTTCTTCTCCTTACACTCCCCCACAGAACGGCGTTGTGGAACGAAAGAACCGCACGCTAGTTGAGATGGCCAGGACGATGCTCGATGAGCACAGGACTCCTAGGCGTTTTTGGGCTGAAGCCATGAACACGGCTTGCTATCTGGCCAACCGCATCTTTCTTAGAGCTTACCTTGGTAAGACATCATATGAACTGCGGTTTGGCAGACAGCCCAAGGTGAGCCACTTGCGAGCGTTTGGCTGCAAGTGCTTTGTGCTCAAGAAGGGAGGGCATCTTGGACAAGTTTGAGTCTCGTTGCTGGGATGGTGTTTTTCTTGGTTATGCTTTGCATTCTCGAGGTTTTCGTGTTTGGAACCTCGAATCCCAGCTGCTTGTCGAGACTTGTGAGGTTTCATTTGATGAGTCCTTGCCTTCTTTGACTCCTTCTTTTGAGCTTTCTGGTGATGATGAGCTCGGAGAGTCCATCTTCGAGGAAGATGAGGATACTCCAGCTGCTGATGAGGGTGGGCCTTCTGCATCCCCCGCAGAGCCCACACCTTCTGAGACTTCGACTGAGGATGAGGGCGGACCTCTGATCACTTCTTCCACTTCGATCGAGCCCCCTCAGTCGAGTCCAGAGGTGCCATGCTGCTGACTCCGGTGAGATGACTTCAGATCACCAGGGAACCCGAGCAGTTCAGCGTGATCATCCCTCAGAGCTCATCATTGGTGATTTGACTGAGAGAACTTTGCGTTCTTCTGCCTCTCTTGCTGTGTTTGCTGAATCTGCTTTTGTTGCATCTTTTGAGCCCAGAGATGTTTCTCATGCTCTTTCTGATTCTAATTGGATTAATGCTATGCAAGAAGAGCTTGAGAATTTTGTCGTAATCGGGTTTGGACACTAGTTGAGTCGCCACCAGGATGCAACCCCATAGGCACCAAGTGGGTATTCAAGAACAAACAAGGTGAAGATGGGGTTGTGGTGCTGCAACAAAGCTCGACTGGTTGCCCAGGGCTATTGCCAGAAGGAAGGTATTGACTTTGAAGAAACCTTCGCCCTGTTGCCCGTCTTGAGTCCATTCGTATTCTTCTAGCTTTGCCGTTTCGAAGGGGCTTTAAGCTTTTTCAAATGGATGTTAAGAGTGCTTTTCTGAATGGGTACATAGAAGAGGAGGTTTATGTTAGGCAACCCCCGGTTTTGAGAACCCTAAGTTTCCTCGACATGTTTTTAAATTGCATAAAGCTTTATACGGGTTGAAGCAAGCCCCCAGGGCTTGGTATGACCGGTTAAAGCAATTTTTGTTAGGGAAGGGCTTTGTGATGGGTTCTGTGGACAAAACTCTTTTCTTGCTCAGAGATGCTTCAGATTTTTTAGTTGCTCAATTTACGTGGACGATATTATCTTTGGCGGTACTACTGATTCTCTTGTGTCCAAGTTTTCTGAGCAGATGCACAGTGAGTTTGAGATGAGCCTCATGGGTGAGCTCAAGTACTTCTTAGGGCTCCAGATCAAGCAGACCAAGGACGGCACCTTCATCCACCAAGGTAAGTACACTCGCGATATGTTAAAGAAATTTGACTTTGGTGGTAAATTGAAGCCGCAGATGACCCCGATGGGCACTTCTGGGGGTCTGGACAAGGACGAGAGCGGTGTCAAGGTCAATGAGAAAGAGTTTCGAGGGATGATCGGTTCGTTGTTGTACTTAACGGCAACAAGTCCGGACATACAGTTCGCCGTGGGACTTTGCGCGCGTTTTAGTCTTCACCACGCGCGTCTCACTGGCAAGGCTGTCAAGCGCATTTTCAGGTATCTCACTTATGCGCCCGATCTCGGTTTTTACTATTCAGCATCATCATCTCTTGATTTATCTGGCTTTTCGGATGCCGACTTTGGTGGGTGCCGGTTGGATCGCAAGTCGACTTCCGGTACTTGCCAGTTTCTTCGGTTCTTCTCTTGTCTCTTGGTCTTCTCGAAAGCAATCTGGAGTTGCTCTTTCCACCACAGAGGCTGAGTACGTAGCTGCTGCTAGCTGCCGCTCACAATTGGTTTGGATGATTTCCACTCTACGAGATTTTGGGTTGTTCTTTCCTACCAGAGTCCCATTGTTTTGCGACAGCACTAGTGCTATTAGTGTAGGGAAAAACCCATGTCTCCATTCAAAAACCAAACACATTGATGTGCGCTTTCACTTCTTGCGGGATCAATATGAGAAAGGTGTCATTGCCCTTGTTCATGTTGATACCCATCATCAGTTGGCTGATATTTTCACCAAACCCCTAGATCAGTCTACCGTTGAGCGTTTACGAGGGGATTTGGGTGTTGTGTATCCTTTTTAGGATATTTTGCGTCAGTTTTCTTCTTTACTCTTTTCTTGAGTCTTTTTGTGTGTATTCATACCTTGCATATTCACATATCACACATTTAGAGATGCTTCTGTTATATGATTGAACTGCTTTACTTATTCTAGCTGGTACATGCTTTTGATTACTTGTCAATGATCATGCTTTGGTTCAGTTCACTTGATATGTCTGATATCTGTCATATGCATGGCTTTTACGCTTTCAACTTGAAAAATGATCACCTTTGCTTCTGGTAACTAGCATGTGTAGGCTGAGTGCTTTTGCTATCTGTTACATGCCTTGTAGCTAGTTCATCACATAGATGCAGATATGCAACTTGGACATCTTTATGCCTTCACATGGAAAATGAGCTATAAAAATGATAAAATTCAAAAATGAATGAAAATTCCATGCCTTTTTATGCTTGAAGTGAAAAGATCCAAGTGGGTTTGCTTTGTCGCATTACATTGTTCTGGACTGCTTACCATAGCACTTTGGTATGAACTAGGACAGTGTAGTGTATGCCAAGACCAATGTCTTAAGCTTCTGATGGTCCAGTTCTGGCCTAGGCTTGACTTGGTCGGTTAGCATAAGGATTGACATGCAAATAACCCTTGGCATAAATGAAAAAGGAAATCTGAAAAAGCCTGAACATTTAAACGATAACACGTTTGCTGAAGCACTTTGGTGTGGACAATGCTTAACTTGGTAGATTTCGGTTAGCTTCTGCATCTCATGTTTTACCTTGCTTGTTTACTGGAACATGTGGTGATGCTTTTGTTTGCAAAAACTGAAAAATGCGTGCTAAATGACTTTCTTTAGATATCATCTGTTGCACTTGATCATGCCATGTGTCTTAGATAGTATCTCTTTTGCTATACCTGTTAGATGTTGTAACTGCAGTCAATCATATCTGAGAAGCATGCTTTCTACACTCCACCTGCACCCCAGTTGCATTCACTGCATATTTTGAGGGGGAGTTGCATTTCAGGGGGAGTCTGTGTCTCTTTTGAGTGCTTGATGAGTTCACTTGTCAACAAGGGGGAGAAAATTTGGGATCAGAGTTTAAGGGGGAGTTCTTACTCTGTTGATATCCTTGTTATTCTGAAATCAGCACTCATTTTGAGCTTTTACGTTTTGGTTAACCATAATGACCGCTTCTTGCTTTTGTTCGGCTTTTTGGTCATTAGGGTTAATCTTTTACCTTCTTTTTCTTCTTCTTTGTTTTCTTGTATTTTGTTTTCGTGTTTCCACATTTGTTCGACAGTTGCTGAAGAGCTGAAAAAGAGGAGTGTTGACAATGCACTCATCAAGGGGGAGATTGAGGAGCCATGCTGAATAGCGTGGGCCTCATGGCTCCAGAAGTGATGAGTCATTGTCAACGATAGTCAAAGAGGACTGAAGAAGAGAGGAGCTGCTGTTTCATGGGCCGCGTGTGACTCAGGTACACGGGCAGCGAGCGACTGTCGGGCAGAGGAGGCTGCAAAGTCGGGCTGGCCCAATCCGGGTGCATGGGACAGAAGCAGTAGAAGACCCACTGGGCTGTTGACCAGGACTGACTCAGGTACACGGGCGGTGAGCGATTGTCGGGCTGAGAGAGCTGCGGAGTCGGCCGGCCCAATCCGGGTACCTGGTGCAAAGCCGGTGGAGGCTTTGTCAGTTTCGGCATAAAACTGACAACCGTTGATTCTGTATCCGACTGTCCAGAAGAGAAGCCGTAGTCGCTACGAAAACTTAGCTTCCAGATAAGTCATCTGTAACTCTAGGCCCACAGTCAGTCAGTCGTGTCTGTAAAAATTCCTAAGGGCAGTAGAGTCTTTTCCTTTATTTTGAGTCTGTAAAAACCCTAAGGGGCTGGTAGAATATTCCTATTGTTGGGCTGCCTATAAATAGGACCCCAATCCCTAGGGTTTGGACTACCCTTTTGGCTGAAATCAAATCCTCTCTATTGGGTCATTTTGTCTTTCACGTTCTCTCTCCTGTGTGCGCCCCAGGCCCTTGCTCGTTCTATTTTTGCCTTGTATTTATTCTAATCTTTTGGATGCTTTAAAGCTTTGGTTCCTGTTGATTTCTCTCGGTGCTCATTGTTTGGTTTAGGAATTAATGCTTCGGCTACAGGCATGGCCTGGATTTATTTCGTGAGCAGAAGCTTCTCTTTGCTTCTGTTCTTCACAAACCGAGTACTAGTTCTTGATATTGCAAGTAGTACTATTTTCCTGTAGCTACAGTGTTATGTGCAGCTTTCACCTTCTACTGCACAGCCTTTTGATCGAAGCTGACAGGCTCTATCACCTTTTTGGCTGTGTTTCGAGCGAAGCCCTTCTCTGTTCGAAGCCACTCAGCTCCGTGAGGCAGGCTTCGATCTAATATCTTCGAAGGCTTCGGTCGATCTTCGATCTTCGATCTTCGGTGTGCGTTCTGTGTTGCTAAGCTTCGAAGTATTTTTCAGAACGGACAGCATCGCTTACTTCGAATGACAGTGCGAAGGGGCTTCGGCTCTAGCTGTTCGAAGTCCATACCTCGATAGATTTCGAAGTTGGGTTCGAAGCTTGTAGTTCCGCTAGGGCCTCGCACTGACTTTTGTGTGGCGTGTCACCCTTCGCTTCTCTTTTCGAAGCTTGATCTTTTCGGAGGTAGAGTCTAGGCTTCGGACTTGGTTTTCTGTCGTGTGACAGGCTTCGCTTCTTTGTTCGAAGGTTGCCCGTGTGTGCGTGTTGTGTTCGAAGCTTTCTGTTCGAAGGTTTTGCTTCGAAGCATTGGGTTTGAAGCTGTGTTCGAAGTTTTGTCTTCGGAGTGCACACTTCGAAGCAGGCTCCGACATTTGTCATACTTCGCTTCGAAGCATACTTCACTTCTTGCCACTTCGAACTAGACTAGAACCAACACCTTCGGCATCTTCGACATGCTTCGCAACTGACCTCCGAAGCAGGGCTCCGTCACCAACCTCCGAAGCAGACCTCGACGTGCGAAGGAGGCTTCGCCAAGTTTCGAACAGGAGGACAAATTTGACAGTAACTTCTCTTTTCATCTTACACAAACTTAGATCATTCATTGAGAAGTATAGGCCTGTTACACCTTGTTCATCTGCCTAGTTGCCCTACCTTAATAGATCTCAGTTATCATCAGTTGCTCCTAGGTTAGAAACCTTTAGACTTAGGCCTTTTGTTTATTTCTGCTGCGTAGTTTTTTCTGAGATGCGTTGGGTATTGGGAACAGGCCATTGATTCGAAAGAATTTTTAAGGCGCCCATTCACCCCCCTCTGGTCGCTACTTTCAGTCCTACATTGGCTTCCAAAAGGACGAAAACGCATCGATTTTGGGCGGAAGGAGATCGGGGGCTACGGGAAGGCGATCCGGGGCTTGATTCGGCGGTTGGCGTAGCCGGCGGTGGTTATGGCAAGGGGGCCGTCGGGATGGAAGGGAGGGATCCCCTTTCATTTGGAGAAGATGGAACTGACAGGTGGGGCCACCTGTCAGTCGGCGGGTGTGAGAGAGGAGAGGCTGACGCGCGGGACCAGCTGGCAGCGAGAGGGAGGGGGGCGGCGCCGACAAGGAGGTCCCACCGGTCAGTGGCTCAGCTACGGACTGGGCCGGGCCTAGGGAGCTTTGGGGTTGCGGCTCACTAACAGTTTTAAATCCTTTTTCGATTTAAATTAATTCCAGAAATTGGTTTATTGGTTTAAGACTTGAAGTACTATTGCTAAAATTTTGTAAAAATTCTCAAAAATATTTCTTGGCCTCTAGTTTATCCCATAAATTTTCAAGTCCAAATTTTGAATAATTATCTCTATTTGGCTTTAATAGGGCTCTTTTAGAATTTTCTTTAATAATAAAATTCAGAAATTCATTTAATATTATTTTTCCTTTATTTTATTCCCTTTTAATTTTGGGGCTGTTACAATCCTATCCCCCTTACAGAGAATCTCGTCCTCGAGATTCGAAGCGAACCTCGGGAAAACTAAGGGACTAAGTTCTACTGGTGTTCCGGATTCGGAGATGGTGCTACATCAGAAATAGGCAAAGTGACCTCCGGAACTGGGTTGGTTGAGATCAACTTGGGGTGTCTTCGGTTGTATCTGGGTTCTCTTTGTGGTGATCTAGGGTATGTTCTTCTGGGTTTGGAATGGAGGATGGCGCCCGCTTGGGGTAGGGGCACTCGCAGGCGTAGTGGCCTTCTTGGCGACAGTTGAAGCACACAATCGGCTTGCCGTTCCTGTCCCTCTTGTATCCGGTAGCTTGTGCTGGTGTCCTTCCGGCTGGCGGTGCTTGGGGTGGGGTGCCTGTGCTTGGCCCTCCGAGGGTGGTTCGTGTCTTGGCAGGGGTTGGGGCTTGAGGTGGAATCACTCTGGTTTCTGGTATAATTGCTTCGTTCACCAATCTATGAAAGTTGGCGAAGTCCCCGTAGATTAGCTGAAGGGAGAGCTCGTGTTTGTGTTGTTGGAGACGGAACAACTGTGCCTGCTGCTCTTGCATCTGCTTTTGTTGTTGTTGCATCTGGGTAAGCAGTGTGGCGATCAGTTGGTTCTGTTTTGCCATCATCTCCGCAAGTGTGGGATGAAAGACAACCGGAGTTTGCTGATGTTCAGCTGTACCCCACTGAGGCAGATTGCCTGAGGTGTTTCCATCGTGTGGAGCTTCTGATCCTTGGTTATTGGCCATCCTGAAGTTGAAGGGTTCAAAAAGAAGGTGCCAACATTAAGGGGAAATTGTTACTGATTTTGTTGCCTAAGATGAATCATTTGACCTAGATGCTATCTTATTTTAGTTCCTTATCAACTATGCCTTATATTATTTTTAATATAAATGATTTATCATGTATTTTATTCACTCAACATTCATGTTGTAATATATTTTATTTAAAGGTTTAAGATGAAGTGATGTTGATTATATCTTATTTAATTCCTTGGTACCAAAAATTCCAGAAAATTTTGGAACGTAATTTAATACTTAGGAGAATTTTTAGGAAAATACTCTAGCTAATTGTTATTTTTAAATGAAATTTTTAGGCCTGTATTTTAGCTTTCCTCTTTCTTGATTTATGCTAAATCCTTTTCTTGAAATTTATTTATTAAGGGGAAATTTTGTTTTTAATGCCTCGCGAAAATCAAGGTGTTACAATCCTAACCTCCTTAACAAGAATCTCGTCCTCGAGATTCGGAAAGGCTAGCAGTAGAAAGCCATGGTTATGCTTCAGCCATGGATCACTTCTTTATACTAGAGGCTTTATGTCTTCATAGATTGGGTTTTGCTAAGTTAGGGCTTTCTTGACAACTTTTCTTGACTTCACTATTGGAGTTGATCTTGCAGAATGGCGACGAACGAATCATATAGAGTTGAAGCTAGAGGTAGATTATCTCCTTTATATTGGGATTATGACCTAATAGGTTTAGGAGGAAGAGGGAAGTGATATTAAGCTTTATTTCAAAATGTATCGTTCTTGCGATTACATTTATTGTCTTTTATTCAATTCTTCACTCATGACTTATATTTGCCATGAGTGGCAATACAACCAAGTAAAAGAAAACAATCAATCGTAAAACTACGTCTACGGTAGCTCAGGGACGGCTCGACCACGGGCTCGACGGAAACGGTCGGGATGGTGGAACTGGAGGGTCCGGCGGGAGGTGCGCTACGGGAAATCCTCTTGGGCTTCACTGTGGGAAACCGAAGCGATTTCCGCTTGCGAGGCGGAAGAGGGCGATCTCCTCGAGATCCTTCTTTAGTTCCTTGAGCTGCTGGCGGAGCTGGGTATTGACCATGGCGCCTTGGCGAGAGAGCTCGTTCTGACGTCTCAACTCTTCTACCTCGAGGGTCAACGGGGGGTTCTACTGGACTTGTCGACGGAGCTCAGCATTCTCGCGGGTCAGGTTCTCCGAAGTGTGGCGGTAGAAGTCGATGGTGTCGTGCTGGCTGTCTGCATCGAGGACAGCCTCTGTGTGAAGGTTGTCCATGGCCTCCAAGAGTCTCATCGTGCGGGTGATGGCGGAATTGCTTTCTGTGATGGAGCTGATGTAGATACTGCGGTGACTGCCTGGTGTGCGCATGGGCATGAAGCGGTAGACGGTGTCGCGGAGGTGGCAGTCGTAGACCAGTCGAATCTCGGTGAGGGACTAAAGAGCGGCTCGCTGGCTAGCCACCACGAAGGAAGATCCTCCGACTCCATGGGTGTAGAAGGGTGGCTGCGTGGAGGAGGGGCAGATAACAACCGTGACCTCGCAGTAGCTCTCGCTCGCAACGGGAAAAATCCCGTGGAACGCGGGCTCATGGGGAAACCCCAAGAAGTCGACGAGCACGCGAAGCTCACGGATGAATCCGGCCTCGTCACGAAGAGTCCCGCTCATGGTATGGACCGGCATCTACAAAGAGAGAAAGTTTTTGTGAAAATCTCGGAAGATGAGAGGATAAGTAATTTTTTTAAGAAAATATAGTGAATATATATAAGTCCTAAGGTCAGGTCTGTTTGGCTTCCTACAGTCAAGTCAGCTCTGATACCATCTTGTCGCGCCCCGATTTAATAAATCAGGACTTTATTGAAATTCCATAGAAAATCAATAAAACAAACGTTCATCATGCGATAACGTACAAATACGAGCAATCATTCACGGTTCGTAGACCGCATTAATACAAAAGTGAATAAAGGTGAAGAGAAACTAATAAAATAAGGGTCCTAGATGAACGCCTCCTTCCAGTCTCGCCTTGACCGGGTCGCTACTCCAGACCTGCATCCTCCTCGTAGTAGACGGGCTCTGATGGTGTAAGTCAACAGGGTGAGTACAGATGTACTCAGCAAGCCACCGAATGCAAATATAATGCAAGGTAATAACAAGGGAGATAGTGGCTAGTTTTGCGGAAGAAGCATAATTGTAAAGCATTAAATGTGATCAATTTATTAGTACTGAAAAGTAAACATGTGTATGCATCATCATCTTCTAACTCGAGGAGTACGGTCAGCCCCACCTCGCTCAACAGTCCTTACATTCCATGATTAACTCAACCATTCATACAATTGTAAACTAACTGCGAGTAGTCACACAACCCGCCCTTGACCGTGGGCTCTGCTTTTCGAAAAGATTAAATTACTCTGATCAGAGGTGTACCACTGTACCCACAAGGCACGCACTCATCACTTACACCAAAGTGTAACGAGATGACCCATTTCACGGGAACTCGTGCCAAAACCTTCCATATGGTTCCCTCAGACTCCACAACACCCTCTTATGGGTTTCGTATCGTGTCTCGACGTGTCGAGTGCTCACCATACCCCCCTTGAGCCATTGTCGGTACAAGTCGCTCGCAGGCTTGCCCCTTGTACCCCTCCACTATGGTGCATAGAGCCGGAGTGTTCCACACTTCCAGTTAGGACTTACCCATTAGACTTGTGGTTGGTACGGAAGTGCTTTGCAACAGATCCCGCAGACCGGTCCTTATAGTGCCCCGGGTGCGACCAACCAGTTTCCGAGCTTGCATCCGGAACCCACCATACTTATAACTTAGCCAACTCCAACAGAGTCCAGAGACGAGAATAACGGGGAATTTCATATATCAGAATCCAGCTATCTACGACTCATTCTTTATATCCTATAGCGGTTGTGCCGGTACATTGGGCACTAGCTAATATAATATTTGTAGAGTGACAAGGAGTTAAGGCTCAATAAGCATGGCTTGGGTTTGCACACATGGACGGAGATCTAATAAATATAAGTGTAGGGCTTGTTCTTTGACTAATGCAATATTAACCTATGAGTTATAGCGATAATTTATTAAAACATGGGCTCAATAATGATCAACTGTTTCCACAGAGGTGGTCGATGACTTGCCTTGCTCAGCAAAGGGTGAAGGAGGAACCTCGGGATAGAACTCTGGATCTTCGATGACGTCGTAGTCTTCTCGATACGGAAAAGTAGATAAAACATTCAATAAACAATCCAAAACAAATCAACCATATCAACATACATGTTTTGTTGGATTTAAGTAAAGGAGATAAAGTCTTAAATTTTAGGGAATTGTTACTTAAATATTTAAGATTGATTTCTAATGAGATTTCTGAATTTATGACTTGCTGTAATTATTTTTCCTTGGGGTTTTTATTTCCTCTTTTTAGAGATGAACTTAGAGAGGTATAAATTAGCCTTGATGTTTTTATGGTATCAAAAATAGTGACTTTAAATTATTAAGTCTTCTGAAGTTTCTTATCTAGCTTTAAGATAATTTTCATAAAGTATGGATCTTTACTATTAAAAAGGGCTTTGTGTAATATGATTTAATGGAACAAAGTGGGCAAAATGAATATTCTATTTTTATTGTATTAAAAATAGTAAACTCAAGTTGTTAGGTTTTCTGAAGTTATTATATAAGTTGTCATGACATTTTTATAAAGTGTTTAACTTCTATTATATGAATTACTTAATTATCCTACAAGGGCTTTTGCAATATTAATTAATAGATTAAAGTGGGCAAAGTGAACATGTTATTTTTGTTGCATTAAAACAGTGGAATAAAGTCATTAAGTCCTCTGAATCTATTCATGATATTTTTGTAAAGTGTTGCATTATTATTAATCATTTATCTTAAAGGGCCTTGGAAATGTTATTTAATAAATTAAAATGAGAAAAGTGAATTATTATATTTTTATTGGCTTATAAACAGTGTACTGGAGTCAATATATCATCTAAAATTAATTTATAAATTTTTAAGGATCTTTCTGAATTATTTATTTTAAAGTATTAATTAAACCCTAAAGGGGAATTTTCTTTATTATTTAATAAGGTTATTATGTGCCAAATAAACATATTGTTTTTATTGCATAAAAGTGTAGAGGATAAAGAGACAAATTTTCTAGAATTAAAATGGTGAAATTTGGAGTTAATTTGAGCAAGATATGAATTTTGGAAGTTTAAACTATTTTCCTGAATTTTTATTTAAACAGAAATCGGGCATCGGTCCATGGTGAGCCAGGTCCACCGTGGACCCACGCACTGTGTGCTGGACCGGTCGGATCTGGACTGTTGGATCTAGATCCAACGATCACTGGTGAGGCGGGGCGTTTAAGTGAATCTGGATGGCCCAGATCACCTCATACACTTTCACCGGAACGGGTGGCTGAGATCTAATCACTTAAGTGATTTAATCTCGGCCGTCCATCTGCGATCGCACGGCGGAACGCGCGTCCGGCACGCTCGCGGCACGGGGGAGCTGGGAGGCTTCGTCCCCAGCGCTGGCCGAACGACGGCGAGCGCCCACCGGCGATGGCGATGGCCTAAGGCCCTAGTTCTTGTCAAAAATGGAATGAGGTGGGGAGGGGGTCACACCCGTACCGGTGATGACGGCGAATGGTGGTCGATGACGATCGGTGGCGAGGAGGTGGTGGCGGAGGCTTTCGGGCTCGACGGCGGCAAGGCGATCTGGCGGCGATCCGGCCCAACGGAGGTGGGGCCGAGGGAGGGTGTGTGACGGCGGTCGAGACGGTGGGCTCGGCGAGGGCGGCGGTGGCCCGGAGCACTGGAGAGGGGCCGCCGGAGCCGAAGCAGAGGAAATGGTGGAAAAGGCACGGGTGGCGCTCGGGAAGGAGAGGATGAAGGCTCTAGCGCTGTGAGGGAGTGCGGCGAGGGTGGGGGCCTTTTATAGGGGTCACCGGCGGCGAGGAACGACAGGAGATCGGAGGATACTGAAGCTCCCCTTCCATAATTCCGGCGAGGTGCCCTAGCTCTCGGATTGGCTGAGGAGCCATGCTGAATAGCGTGGGCCTCATGGCTCCAGAAGTGATGAGTCATTGTCAACGATAGTCAAAGAGGACTGAAGAAGAGAGGAGCCGCTGTTTCATGGGCCGCGTGTGACTCAGGTACACGGGCAGCGAGCGACTGTCGGGCAGAGGAGGCTGCGAAGTCGGGCTGGCCCAATCCGGGTGCATGGGCCAGAAGCAGTAGAAGACCCACTGGGCTGTTGACCAGGACTGACTCAGGTACACGGGCGGTGAGCGATTGCCGGGCTGAGAGAGCTGCGGAGTCGGGCCGGCCCAATCCGGGTACCTGGTGCAAAGCCGGTGGAGGCTTTGTCAGTTTCGGCATAAAACTGACAACCGTTGATTCTGTATCCGACTGTCCAGAAGAGAAGCCGTAGTCGCTACAAAAACTTAGCTTCTGGATAAGTCATCTGTAACTCTAGGCCCACAGTCAGTCAGTCGTGTCTGTAAAAATTCCTAAGGGCAGTAGAGTCTTTTCCTTTTTTTGAGTCTGTAAAAACCCTAAGGGGCTGGTAGAATATTCCTAGTGTTGGGCTGCCTATAAATAGGACCCCAATCCCTAGGGTTTGGACTACCCTTTTGGCTGAAATCAAATCCTCTCTATTGAGTCATTTTGTCTTTCACGTTCTCTCTCCTGTGTGCGCCGCCAGGCCCTTGCTCGTTCTATTTTTGCCTTGCATTTATTCTAATCTTTTGGATGCTTTAAAGCTTTGGTTCCTGTTGATTTCTCTCGGTGCTCATTGTTTGGTTTGAGGAATTAATGCTTCGGCTACAGGCATGGCCTGGATTTATTTCGTGAGCAGAAGCTTCTCTTTTGCTTCTGTTCTTCACAAACCGAGTACTAGTTCTTAATATTGCAAGTAGTACTATTTTCCTGTAGCTACAGTGTTCTGTGCAGCTTTTCACCTTTTACTGCACAACCTTTTGATCGAAGCTGACAGGCTCTGTCACCTTTTTGGCTGTGTTTCGAGCGAAGCCCTTCTCTGTTCGAAGCCACTCAGCTCCGTGAGGCAGGCTTCGATCTAATATCTTCGAAGGCTTCGGTCGATCTTCGATCTTCGATCTTCGGTGTGCGTTCTGTGTTGCTAAGCTTCGAAGTATTTTTCAGAACGGACAACATCGCTTACTTCGAACGACAGTGCGAAGGGGCTTCGGCTCTAGCTGTTCGAAGTCCATACCTCGATAGATTTCGAAGTTGGGTTCGAAGCTTGTAGTTCCGCTAGGCCTCGCACTTACTTTTATGTGGCGTGTCACCCTTCGCTTCTCTTTTCGAAGCTTGCTCTTTTCAGAGGTAGAGTCTAGGCTTCGGACTTGGTTTTCTGTCGTGTGACAGGCTTCGCTTCTTTGTTCGAAGGTTGCCCGTGTGTGCGTGTTGTGTTCGAAGCTTTCTGTTCGAAGGTTTTGCTTCGAAGCATTTGGTTCGAAGCTGTGTTCGAAGTTTTGTCTTCGAAGTGCACACTTCGAAGCAGGCTCCGACATTTGTCATACTTCGCTTCGAAGCATACTTCGCTTCTTGCCACTTCGAACTAGACTAGAACTAAACACCTTCGGCATCTTCGACATGCTTCGCAACTGACCTCCGAAGTAGGGCTCCGTCACCAACCTCCGAAGCAGACCTCGACGTGCGAAGGAGGCTTCGCCAAGTTTCGAACAGGAGACAAATTTGGACAGTAACTTCTCTTTTCATCTTACACAAACTTAGATCATTTCATTGAGAAGTATAGGCCTGTTACACCTTGTTCATCTGCCTAGTTGCACTACCTTAATAGATCTCAGTTATCATCAGTTGCTCCTAGGTTAGAAACCTTTAGACTTAGGCCTTTTTGTTTATTTTCTGCTGCGTAGTTTTTTCTGAGATGCGTTGGGTATTGGGAACAGGCCATTGATTTGAAAGAATTTTTAAGGCGCCCATTCACCCCCCCCTCTGGTCGCTACTTTCGGTCCTACAAGTGGTATCAGAGCTTGGTTAGGGTTTTTCCATACCTTAACCGGTTCTAAACCCCGGTAGTGACCATGACGTCTCCTGGCAAGGTCCCGTCCTTGGAAGCCTATGGCTATAACTATTGGAAGACTCGCATGCGAGCCTATCTCATGAGCCAGGGTTCGGACATATGGGACATTTGCGTTCACACCACGTTTGTCATTTTGCCAGTTACTGAGCAAGGTACTGCTGGTATCATTGCTCAGCATCTAAGCAACAGTAAGGCTGTGAACATTCTGTTTTCTGGCTTAGGTCCCACTGAGTTTGAGCGTGTGAGTAATCTCTCCACTACTAGAGAGATCTGGGCTACCCTCAAGGCACACCATGAGGGAACAGCACAGGTCAAGGCTCGGCTCTATCAGACCTACCGGCGTGAATATGAGAATTTCACACAGAAGCCGAGTGAATCTGTTGAGGCTTTGTTTGGTCGTTTTCAGTCGATCATAAACAAGCTTCGGGACAACAAGGCTGAGGGTGCTCAGTTAGTCTCAGATCACGAGCAGGCGCTCAAGGTTCTCCATACCTTGGACCCAAAGATCTGGGAGATCAAGGTATCTTCTATCGTTGAGAGCACCTCTTACGATACCTTGACCATTTCTGAGTTATTTAGCAAGTTGAAGGCCACTGAGGTAGATATCCAGTTGAGATCAAATCTCACTGGTTCTGGTTCAAAATCCTTGGCCCTTGCTACACCTTCTGTTGATCCCACTGCTGTGAGTTGTGCTGGGTTCTCTTTGATGTCTATCACTGAGGACCAGCTTGAATTGTTGGGAGATGAGGATTTGTGTCTTTTTAACAACCGAGTGTGTCGTGTCTATGATAAAAGAATGTTCAAAAGACACGGCACAAAATCCGGATGCTTTGAGTGTGGTGATCCAGGACACTTCATCGCCGACTGCCCCAAGCGCAATGGATACAAGAAGGGCACCAGTGGCAGCTTCCACGACTCCGGCAAGCATGAGAGCTCATCCTTCAACAAGGGCAAGCCGAGGAGAAAAGGCCTTCTTCGCCGAGATGGAGAAAAGCTACTCCAAGCGGTCCACGTCTTCTTCCTCTTCATCGAGCTCAAGCGATGAGGAGATCGCCATCAAGAAGGGGAAGGACAAGGATGATCCGGCGGGCCTCTGCTTCATGGCTTTCGGAGACAAGCCGAAGAGCCACTCACACCAGCGCCGAAGATCCCGCAAGAGCTTCTACTCAATGGCTCTTGGGGATAGGGAAGAAAAGAGCTCCTCCGACGACTCCGACGACGACGACAACAAGGTATCATCTTATGAGCGTGAAATTGTTGATTTACTTGAGAGCAATCGTCAGGAGTTGAAATATCGGGAAAAACTGCTTAGGGGGGCTAAGAAGAGGATAGATGAGTTAGAGAGTGAGCTTGCCGTGGCCAACGGCAGAATCGAGAGTCTATCTTCTTCCCCTTGCTTGGGTGATAGCAGTGAGTGCCCGAAGTGTGAGGTGCTTCTGTGTGACCTGTCGACTCTGAAGTCCAGGTACACAGAAAGGGTTGATGAGAGGGACGCTTTGGCCACTGAGCTTGAAAGCGCTCAGCTGGAGCTGAAAGATGCTCAAGCCACTGTCGTCGCACCCTGTGTTGATTGCCCATCTCATTTAGCTGCCTTAGCTGAGCTGAAATCCAAGGGTAATGAACATTTGGGTGACTTGGAGAGGTTGAGAGCTGAGCTTGCCCAGACTAGGCTAGAGCTTGAGACACTGTCAGTTCCACCCACTGTCTGTGAGAACTGTCTGTCTCTTAGAATGGAGTTGATCAAGCTAAAAGCCGGGAAGTCTGTCCAAGTAGAGAGTGAGTGTGGGACCTGCTTGTCTCAGGTGGAGGTTCTAGCTTCCTTGAGAGAAGAGCTAGCAGATTCTCAGAATGAGAACTTTTACCTCCGTTCTATCCTGAGTTGGATCAGTGCCAGAGAGCCACAGCTCGGCATGATGATCCAGCAGTTCAAAAGGCAAGATGGGTTTGGTGTAGGGTACACCTACACCAAGGCTGACTTTGTGAGTGCCATCAGCCGGGCAGTGGAGTGGAGTAAAATGACTCAAGAACAGAGGTATCCCAAGACTCACTCCACTGAGTCTTCCCAGGCTTGTTAGCCCAAGAATGGAGTGATCCATGAACCACCTAAAGCTCCACCCAAGAAACCTATCTGGGTTCCAAAGCCCAAAAATCTCCACACTTCTCTTGACTCTCTTCCTGGACCCTCTCAACCCAAGAAGACAACACCAAACACCACTAAGCCCAAACATCCCAAGCCTCAACCACATCCCAAGAAGCCCACCTATCATTGTGAGTACTGTTAGAGAGACGGGCATCTTGCGGAGTTCTGCTTCAGGAGGAAGCGGGTTGAGAGAGCAGAGAGGGCTCGTAGTGATCAGGAGCAGTTCTACCAGCAGGGTGGTAGACTGCGTGTTCCTCGGTGCGGGGAGAGGCTGGAGGCCAGGCCACGTCGTGTAGGTGGTGGTAGAGGAGACAGCTTTCTTGCCCGTACTCCAGTTGGTGGTGTCCGTTCCGGCAGAGTTCCAGACCGTGTTGGCTGCGGTTCTGGACCTCGTGGCCGCAGGGGTAGGCAGAACCGAGGACCGCGTTTTGAGCCGCGTTTTGGTCCAAACTCTTTTGATGGTTTTCGCTTTCCATCTTTTGAGCAGATGGCTCGACACTGGTTTAGCTCTTTTGCTAAACCTGGTGCCGGACCATTTGCTCCCACTTACAGACACTGATTGTGCAGGACCGGGGACTGGAGGATGTTTGGATCATGGACTCAGGATGCTCTCACAACATGACGGGACATCGCAGATGGTTCTCCAGTCTCACTCCCCCGAGCTCCAAAGAGTACATCACATTCGGGAACAGCGGTCAAGGGAAAGTAAGTGGCATAGGCTCAATTCGCATTTCAGATCATTTCTCTTTAAAGAATGTTGCTTTGGTTAAAAATTTGAACTTCAACTTGATTTCTGTGTCGCAACTTCTTGAGGATGGTTTGGAAGTGCGTTTTAAGAAGGGTAATTCTTCTGTGGTTGATTCTAGAGGGTCTTTGGTTTGTCAGATTTTACCTTTCGGTAAAGTTTTTCGAATTGACTTCTCTAGTTCTTTTGGCCCTTCTCGCTGTTTGATTGCTGGATCTTCTTTTGAGCTCTGGAAGTGGCATAGGAGGTTAGGTCACTTGAGTTTTGATCTGCTAGTTAGGTTAAGCTCTATGGACCTCATCCGAGGATTGCCCAAGCTTAAAATGGAAAAGGATCTAGTTTGTCATCCCTATCGTCATGGGAAAATGGTTGCCGCTTCTCACTCACCTGTGACTCAGGTGATGACTTCATATCCGGGCGAGCTTTTACATTTGGACACTGTAGGTCCAGCTCGAGTACGCTCAGTCGGTGGGAAGTGGTATGCACTTGTGATTGTTGACGACTTTTCTCGATTCTTGTGGGTTTTCTTTTTGGAGTTTAAGGATGAAACATTTTAGTTTGTTCATGACCTGATTTTGAAGCTGAAGAATGAGAACAATGGTCGGATGCGAGCAATTCGCTCCGACAACGGCTCTGAGTTCAAGAACTCTCAGTTCGTCAGCTTCTGTAGTGATCAGGGTCTGGACCATCAGTTTTCTTCTCCTTACACTCCCCCACAGAACGGCGTTGTGGAACGAAAGAACCGCACGCTAGTTGAGATGGCCAGGACGATGCTTGATGAGCACAGGACTCCTAGGCGTTTTTGGGCTGAAGCCATGAACACGGCTTGCTATCTGGCCAACCGCATCTTTCTTAGAGCTTACCTTGGTAAGACATCATATGAACTGCGGTTTGGCAGACAGCCCAAGGTGAGCCACTTGCGAGCGTTTGGCTGCAAGTGCTTTGTGCTCAAGTAGGGAGGGCTCTTGGACAAGTTTGAGTCTCGTTGCTGGGATGGTGTTTTTCTTGGCTACGCTTTGCATTCTCGAGGTTTTCGTGTTTGGAACCTCGAATCCCAGCTGCTTGTCGAGACTTGTGAGGTTTCATTTGATGAGTCCTTGCCTTCTTTGACTCCTTCTTTTGAGCTTTCCGGTGATGATGAGCTCGGAGAGTCCATCTTCGAGGAAGATGAGGATACTCCAGCTGCTGATGAGGGTGGGCCTTTCATCCCCCGCAGAGCACACACCTTCTGAGACTTCGACTGATGATGAGGGCGGACCACTGATCACTTCTTCCACTTCGATCGAGCCCCCTCAGTCGAGTCCAGAGGTGCCTGCTGCTGACTCCGGTGAGATGACTTCAGATCACCAGGGAACCCGAGCAGTTCAGCGTGACCATCCCTCAGAGCTCATCATTGGTGATTTGACTGAGAGAACTTTGCGTTCTTCTGCCTCTCTTGCTGTGTTTGCTGAATCTGCGTTTGTTGCATCTTTTGAGCCCAGAGACATTTCTCATGCTCTTTCTGATTCTAATTGGATTAATGCTATGCAAGAAGAGCTTGAGAATTTTGTCCGTAGTCGGGTTTGGACACTAGTTGAGTCGCCACCAGGATGCAACCCCATAGGCACCAAGTGGGTATTCAAGAACAAACAAGGTGAAGATGGGGTTGTGGTGTGCAACAAAGCTCGACTGGTTGCCCAGGGCTATTGCCAGAAGGAAGGTATTGACTTTGAAGAAACCTTCGCTCCTGTTGCCCGTCTTGAGTCCATTCGTATTCTTCTAGCCTTTGCCGTTTCGAAGGGCTTTAAGCTTTTTCAAATGGATGTTAAGAGTGCTTTTCTGAATGGGTACATAGAAGAGGAGGTTTATGTTAGGCAACCCCCCGGTTTTGAGAACCCGAAGTTTCCTCGACATGTTTTTAAATTGCATAAAGCTTTATACGGGTTGAAGCAAGCCCCCAGGGCTTGGTATGACCGGTTAAAGCAATTTTTGTTAGGGAAGGGCTTTGTGATGGGTTCTGTGGACAAAACTCTTTTCTTGCTCAGAGATGCTTCAGATTTTTTAGTTGCTCAGATTTACGTGGACGATATTATCTTTGGCGGTACTACTGATTCTCTTGTGTCCAAGTTTTCTGAGCAGATGCACAGTGAGTTTGAGATGAGCCTCATGGTGAGCTCAAGTACTTCTTAGGGCTCCAGATCAAGCAGACCAAGGACGGCACCTTCATCCACCAAGGTAAGTACACTCGCGATATGTTAAAGAAATTTGACTTTGGTGGTAAATTGAAGCCGCAGATGACCCCGATGGGCACTTCTGGGGGTTTGGACAAGGACGAGAGCGGTGTCAAGGTCAATGAGAAAGAGTTTCGAGGGATGATCGGTTCGTTGTTGTACTTAACGGCAACAAGTCCGGACATACAGTTCGCCGTGGGACTTTGCGCGCGTTTTTAGTCTTCACCACGCGCGTCTCACTGGCAGGCTGTCAAGCGCATTTTCAGGTATCTCACTTATGCGCCCGATCTCGGTCTTTACTATTCAGCATCATCATCTCTTGATTTATCTGGCTTTTCGGATGCCGACTTTGGTGGGTGCCGGTTGGATCGCAAGTCGACTTCCGGTACTTGCCAGTTTCTCGGTTCTTCTCTTGTCTCTTGGTCTTCTCGAAAGCAATCTGGAGTTGCTCTTTCCACCACAGAGGCTGAGTACGTAGCTGCTGCTAGCTGCCGCTCACAATTGGTTTGGATGATTTCCACTCTACGAGATTTTGGGTTGTTCTTTCCTACCAGAGTCCCATTGTTTTGCGACAGCACTAGTGCTATTAGTGTAGGGAAAAACCCATGTCTCCATTCAAAAACCAAACACATTGATGTGCGCTTTCACTTCTTGCGGGATCAATATGAGAAAGGTGTCATTGCCCTTGTTCATGTTGATACCCATCATCAGTTGGCTGATATTTTCACCAAACCCCTAGATCAGTCTACCGTTGAGCGTTTACGAGGGGATTTGGGTGTTGTGTATCCTTTTTAGGATATTTTGCGTCAGTTTTTTTTACTCTTTTCTTGAGTCTTTTGTGTGTATTCATACCTTGCATATTCACATATCACACTTTAGAGATGCTTCTGTTATATGATTGAACTGCTTTACTTATTCTAGCTGGTACATGCTTTTGATTACTTGTCAATGATCATGCTTTGGTTCAGTTCACTTGATATGTCTGATATCTGTCATATGCATGGCTTTTACGCTTTCAACTTGAAAAATGATCACCTTTGCTTCTGGTAACTAGCATGTGTAGGTTGAGTGCTTTTGCTACCTGTTACATGCCTTGTAGCTAGTTCATCACATAGATGCAGATATGCAACTTGGACATCTTTATGCCTTCACATGGAAAATGAGCTATAAAAATGATAAAATTCAAAAATGAATGAAAATTCCATGCCTTTTTATGCTTGAAGTGAAAAGATCCAAGTGGGTTTGCTTTGTCGCATTACATTGTTCTGGACTGCTTACCATAGCACTTTGGTATGAACTAGGACAGTGTAGTGTATGCCAAGACCAATGTCTTAAGCTTCTGATGGTCCAGTTCTGGCCTAGGCTTGACTTGGTCGGTTAGCATAAGGATTGACATGCAAATAACCCTTGGCATAAATGAAAAAGGAAATCTGAAAAAGCCTGAACATTTAAACGATAACACGTTTGCTGAAGCACTTTGGTGTGGACAATGCTTAACTTGGTAGATTTCGGTTAGCTTCTGCATCTCATGTTTTACCTTGCTTGTTTACTGGAACATGTGGTGATGCTTTTGTTTGCAAAAACTGAAAAATGCGTGCTAAATGACTTTCTTTAGATATCATCTATTGCACTGATCATGCCATGTGTCTTAGATAGTATCTCTTTTGCTATACCTGTTAGATGTTGTAACTGCAGTCAATCATATCTGAGAAGCATGCTTTCTACACTCCACCTGCACCCCAGTTGCATTCACTGCATATTTTTAGGGGGAGTTGCATTTCAGGGGGAGTCTGTGTCTCTTTTGAGTGCTTGATGAGTTCACTTGTCAACAAGGGGGAGAAAATTTGGGATCAGAGTTTAAGGGGGAGTTCTTACTCTGTTGATATCCTTGTTATTCTGAAATCGCACTCATTTTGAGCTTTTACGTTTTGGTTAACCATAATGACCGCTTCTTGCTTTTGTTCGGCTTTTGGTCATTAGGGTTAATCTTTTACCTTCTTTTTCTTCTTCTTTGTTTTCTTGTATTTTGTTTTCGTGTTTCCACATTTGTTCGCAGTTGCTGAAGAGCTGAAAAAGAGGAGTGTTGACAATGCACTCATCAAGGGGGAGATTGAGGAGCCATGCTGAATAGCGTGGGCCTCATGGCTCCAGAAGTGATGAGTCATTGTCAACGATAGTCAAAGAGGACTGAAGAAGAGAGGAGCTGCTGTTTCATGGGCCGCGTGTGACTCAGGTACACGGGCAGCGAGCGACTGTCGGGCAGAGGAGGCTGCGAAAGTCGGGCTGGCCCAATCCGGGTGCATGGGACAGAAGCAGTAGAAGACCCACTGGGCTGTTGACCAGGACTGACTCAGGTACACGGGCGGTGAGCGATTGCGGGCTGAGAGAGCTGCGGAGTCGGGCCGGCCCAATCCGGGTACCTGGTGCAAAGCCGGTGGAGGCTTTGTCAGTTTCGGCATAAAACTGACAACCGTTGATTCTGTATCCGACTGTCCAGAAGAGAAGCCGTAGTCGCTACGAAAACTTAGCTTCCAGATAAGTCATCTGTAACTCTAGGCCCACAGTCAGTCAGTCGTGTCTGTAAAAATTCCTAAGGGCAGTAGAGTCTTTTCCTTTATTTTTGAGTCTGTAAAAACCCTAAGGGGCTGGTAGAATATTCCTATTGTTGGGCTGCCTATAAATAGGACCCCAATCCCTAGGGTTTGGACTACCCTTTTGGCTGAAATCAAATCCTCTCTATTGGGTCATTTTGTCTTTCACGTTCTCTCTCCTGTGTGCGCCGCCAGGCCCTTGCTCGTTCTATTTTTGCCTTGTATTTATTCTAATCTTTTGGATGCTTTAAAGCTTTGGTTCCTGTTGATTTCTCTCGGTGCTCATTGTTTGGTTTGAGGAATTAATGCTTCGGCTACAGGCATGGCCTGGATTTATTTCGTGAGCAGAAGCTTCTCTTTTGCTTCTGTTCTTCACAAACCGAGTACTAGTTCTTGATATTGCAAGTAGTACTATTTTCCTGTAGCTACAGTGTTATGTGCAGCATTTCACCTTCTACTGCACAGCCTTTTGATCGAAGCTGACAGGCTCTATCACCTTTTTGGCTGTGTTTCGAGCGAAGCCCTTCTCTGTTCGAAGCCACTCAGCTCCGTGAGGCAGGCTTCGATCTAATATCTTCGAAGGCTTCGGTCGATCTTCGATCTTCGATCTTCGGTGTGCGTTCTGTGTTGCTAAGCTTCGAAGTATTTTTCAGAACGGACAGCATCGCTTACTTCGAATGACAGTGCGAAGGGGCTTCGGCTCTAGCTGTTCGAAGTCCATACCTCGATAGATTTCGAAGTTGGGTTCGAAGCTTGTAGTTCCGCTAGGCCTCGCACTGACTTTTGTGTGGCGTGTCACCCTTCGCTTCTCTTTTCGAAGCTTGATCTTTTCGGAGGTAGAGTCTAGGCTTCGGACTTGGTTTTCTGTCGTGTGACAGGCTTCGCTTCTTTGTTCGAAGGTTGCCCGTGTGTGCGTGTTGTGTTCGAAGCTTTCTGTTCGAAGGTTTTGCTTCGAAGCATTTGGTTTGAAGCTGTGTTCGAAGTTTTGTCTTCGAAGTGCACACTTCGAAGCAGGCTCCGACATTTGTCATACTTCGCTTCGAAGCATACTTCACTTCTTGCCACTTCGAACTAGACTAGAACCAAACACCTTCGGCATCTTCGACATGCTTCGCAACTGACCTCCGAAGCAGGGCTCCGTCACCAACCTCCGAAGCAGACCTCGACGTGCGAAGGAGGCTTCGCCAAGTTTCGAACAGGAGACAAATTTGGACAGTAACTTCTCTTTTCATCTTACACAAACTTAGATCATTTCATTGAGAAGTATAGGCCTGTTACACCTTGTTCATCTGCCTAGTTGCCCTACCTTAATAGATCTCAGTTATCATCAGTTGCTCCTAGGTTAGAAACCTTTAGACTTAGGCCTTTTTGTTTATTTTCTGCTGCGTAGTTTTTTCTGAGATGCGTTGGGTATTGGGAACAGGCCATTGATTCGAAAGAATTTTTAAGGCGCCCATTCACCCCCCTCTGGTCGCTACTTTCAGTCCTACATTGGCTTCCAAAAGGACGAAAACGCATCGATTTTGGGCGGAAGGAGATCGGGGGTGCTACGGGAAGGCGATCCGGGGCTTGATTCGGCGGTTGGCGGTAGCCGGCGGTGGTTATGGCAAGGGGGCCGTCGGGATGGAAGGGGAGGGATCCCCTTTCATTTGGAGAAGATGGAACTGACAGGTGGGGGCCACCTGTCAGTCGGCGGGTGTGAGAGAGGAGAGGCTGACGCGCGGGACCAGCTGGCAGCGAGAGGGAGGGGGGGCGGCGCCGACAAGGAGGTCCCACCGGTCAGTGGCTCAGCTACGGACTGGGCCGGGCCTAGGGAGCTTTGGGGGTTGCGGCTCACTAACAGTTTTAAATCCTTTTTCGATTTAAATTAATTCCAGAAATTGGTTTATTGGTTTAAGACTTGAAGTACTATTGCTAAAATTTTGTAAAAATTCTCAAAAATATTTCTTGGCCTCTAGTTTATCCCATAAAATTTTCAAGTCCAAATTTTGAATAATTATCTCTATTTGGCTTTAATAGGGCTCTTTTAGAATTTTTATTAATAACAAAATTCAGAAATTCATTTAATATTATTTTTCCTTTATTTTATCTCCTTTTAATTTTGGGGCTGTTACAATCCTATCCCCCTTACAGAGAATCTCGTCCTCGAGATTCGAAGCGAACCTTGGGAAAACCAAGGGACTGAGTTCTACTGGTGCTCCGGATTAGGAGTTGGTGTTACATTAGAGGTAGGCAAAGTGATCTCCGGATCTGGGTTGGTTGAGATCAAATTGGGAGTGTCTTCGGTTGTATCTGGGTTCTCCTTGTGGTGAACTAGGGTATGTCCCTCTGGGTTTGGAATGGAGGATGGCGCCCGCTTGGGGTAGGATCACTTGTTGGCATAGTGGCCTCCTTGGCGACAGTTGAAGCACACAATCGGCTTGCCGTTCCTGTCCCTCTTGTATCCGGTAGCTTGTGCTGGTGTCCTTCCGGCTGGCGGTGCTTGGGGTGGGATGCCTGTGCTTGGCCCTCCGAGGGTGGTTCGTGGCTTGGCAGGGGTTGGGGCTTGAGGTGGAATCACTCTGGTTTCTGGTATAATTGCTTCGTTCACCAATCTATGAAAGTTGGCGAAGTCCCCGTAGATTAGCTGAAGGGAGAGCTCGTGTTTGTGTTGTTGGAGACGGAACAACTGTGCCTGCTGCTCTTGCATCTGCTTTTGTTGTTGTTGCATCTGGGTAAGCAGTGTGGCGATCAGTTGGTTCTGTTTTGCCATCATCTCCGCAAGTGTGGGATGAAAGACAACCGGAGTTTGCTGATGTTCAGCTGTACCCCACTGAGGCAGATTGCCTGAGGTGTTTCCATCGTGTGGAGCTTCTGATCCTTGGTTATTGGCCATCCTGAAGTTGAAGGGTTCAAAAAGAAGGTGCCAACATTAAGGGGAAATTGTTACTGATTTTGTTGCCTAAGATGAATCATTTGACCTAGATGCTATCTTATTTTAGTTCCTTATCAACTATGCCTTATATTATTTTTAATATAAATGATTTATCATGTATTTTATTCACTCAACATTCATGTTGTAATATATTTTATTTAAAGGTTTAAGATGAAGTGATGTTGATTATATCTTATTTAATTCCTTGGTACCAAAAATTCCAGAAAATTTTTGGAACGTAATTTAATACTTAGGAGAATTTTTAGGAAAATACTCTAGCTAATTGTTATTTTTAAATGAAATTTTAGGCCTGTATTTTAGCTTTCCTCTTTCTTGATTTATGCTAAATCCTTTTCTTGAAATTTATTTATTAAGGGGAAATTTTGTTTTTAATGCCTCGCGAAAATCAAGGTGTTACAATCCTAACCTCCTTAACAAGAATCTCGTCCTCGAGATTCGGAAAGGCTAGCAGTAGAAAGCCATGGTTATGCTTCAGCCATGGATCACTTCTTTATACTAGAGGCTTTATGTCTTCATAGATTGGGTTTTGCTAAGTTAGGGCATTCTTGACAACTTTTCTTGACTTCACTATTGGAGTTGATCTTGCAGAATGGCGACGAACGAATCATATAGAGTTGAAGCTAGAGGTAGATTATCTCCTTTATATTGGGATTATGACCTAATAGGTTTAGGAGGAAGAGGGAAGTGATATTAAGCTTTATTTCAAAATGTATCGTTCTTGCGATTACATTTATTGTCTTTTATTCAATTCTTCACTCATGACTTATATTTGCCATGAGTGGCAATACAACCAAGTAAAAGAAAACAGTCAATCGTAAAACTACGTCTACGGTAGCTCAGGGGACGGCTCGACCACAGGCTCGACGGAAACGGTCGGGATGGTGGAACTGGAGGGTCCTGGCGGGAGGTGCGCTACGGGAAATCCTCTTGGGCTTCACTGTGGGAAACCGAAGCGATTTCCGCTTGCGAGGCGGAAGAGGGGCGATCTCCTCGAGATCCTTCTTTAGTTCCTTGAGCTGCTGGCGGAGCTGGGTATTGACCATGGCGCCTTGGCGAAGAAGCTCGTTCTGACGTCTCAACTCTTCTACCTCGAGGGTCAACGGGGGGTTCTACTGGACTTGTCGACGGAGCTCAGCATTCTCGCGGGTCAGGTTCTCCGAAGTGTGGCGGTAGAAGTCGATGGTGTCGTGCTGGCTGTCTGCATCGAGGACAGCCTCTGTGTGAAGGTTGTCCATGGCCTCCAAGAGTCTCATCGTGCGGGTGATGGCGGAATTGCTTTCTGTGAGGGAGCTGATGTAGATACTGCGGTGACTGCCTGGTGTGCGCATGGGCATGAAGCGGTAGACGGTGTCGCAGAGGTGGCAGTCGTAGACCAGTCGAATCTCGGCGAGGGACTGAAGAGCGGCTCGCTGGCTAGCCACCACGAAGGAAGATCCTCCGACTCCATGGGTGTAGAAGGGTGGCTGCGTGGAGGAGGGGCAGATAACAACCGTGACCTCGTAGTAGCTCTCGCTCGCAACGGGAAAAATCCCGTGGAACGCGGGCTCATGGGGAAACCCCAAGAAGTCGACGAGCACGCGAAGCTCACGGATGAATCCGGCCTCGTCACGAAGAGTCCCGCTCATGGTATGGACCGGCATCTACAAAAGAGAGAAAGTTTTTGTGAAAATCTCGGAAGATGAGAGGATAAGTAATTTTTTTAAGAAAATATAGTGAATATATATAAGTCCTAAGGTCAGGTCTGTTTGGCTTCCTACAGTCAAGTCAGCTCTGATACCATCTTGTCGCGCCCCGATTTAATAAATCAGGACTTTATTGAAATTCCATAGAAAATCAATAAAACAAACGTTCATCATGCGATAACGTACAAATACGAGCAATCATTCACGGTTCGTAGACCGCATTAATACAAAAGTGAATAAAGGTGAAGAGAAACTAATAAAATAAGGGTCCTAGATGAACGCCTCCTTCCAGTCTCGCCTTGACCGGGTCGCTACTCCAGACCTGCATCCTCCTCGTAGTAGACGGGCTCTGATGGTGTAAGTCAACAGGGTGAGTACAGATGTACTCAGCAAGCCACCGAATGCAAATATAATGCAAGGTAATAACAAGGGAGATAGTGGCTAGTTTTGCGGAAGAAGCATAATTGTAAAGCATTAAATGTGATCAATTTATTAGTACTGAAAAGTAAACATGTGTATGCATCATCATCTTCTAACTCGAGGAGTACGGTCAGCCCCACCTCGCTCAACAGTCCTTACATTCCATGATTAACTCAACCATTCATACAATTGTAAACTAACTGCGAGTAGTCACACAACCCGCCCTTGACCGTGGGCTCTGCTTTTCGAAAAGATTAAATTACTCTGATCAGAGGTGTACCACTGTACCCACAAGGCACGCACTCATCACTTACACCAAAGTGTAACGAGATGACCCATTTCACGGGAACTCGTGCCAAAACCTTCCATATGGTTCCCTCAGACTCCACAACACCCTCTTATGGGTTTCGTATCGTGTCTCGACGTGTCGAGTGCTCACCATACCCCCCTTGAGCCATTGTCGGTACAAGTCGCTCGCAGGCTTGCCCCTTGTACCCCTCCACTATGGTGCATAGAGCCGGAGTGTTCCACACTTCCAGTTAGGACTTACCCATTAGACTTGTGGTTGGTACGGAAGTGCTTTGCAACAGATCCCGCAGACCGGTCCTTATAGTGCCCCGGGTGCGACCAACCAGTTTCGAGCTTGCATCCGGAACCCACCATACTTATAACTTAGCCAACTCCAACAGAGTCCAGAGACGAGAATAACGGGGAATTTCATATATCAGAATCCAGCTATCTACGACTCATTCTTTATATCCTATAGCGGTTGTGCCGGTACATTGGGCACTAGCTAATATAATATTTGTAGAGTGACAAGGAGTTAAGGCTCAATAAGCATGGCTTGGGTTTGCACACAAGGACGGAGATCTAATAAATATAAGTGTAGGGCTTGTTCTTTGACTAATGCAATATTAACCTATGAGTTATAGCGATAATTTATTAAAACATGGGCTCAATAATGATCAACTGTTTCCACAGAGGTGGTCGATGACTTGCCTTGCTCAGCAAAGGGTGAAGGAGGAACCTCGGGATAGAACTCTGGATCTTCGATGACTGTCGTAGTCTTCTCGATACGGAAAAGTAGATAAAACATTCAATAAACAATTCCAAAACAAATCAACCATATCAACATACATGTTTTTGTTGGATTTAAGTAAAGGAGATAAAGTCTTAAATTTTAGGGAATTGTTACTTAAATATTTAAGATTGATTTCTAATGAGATTTCTGAATTTATGACTTGCTGTAATTATTTTTCCTAGGGGTTTTTATTTCCTCTTTTTAGAGATGAACTTAGAGAGGTATAAATTAGCCTTGATGTTTTTATGGTATCAAAAATAGTGACTTTAAATTATTAAGTCTTCTGAAGTTTCTTATCTAGCTTTAAGATAATTTTCATAAAGTATGGATCTTTACTATTAAAAAGGGCTTTGTGTAATATGATTTAATGGAACAAAAGTGGGCAAAATGAATATTCTATTTTTATTGTATTAAAAATAGTAAACTCAAGTTGTTAGGTTTTCTGAAGTTATTATATAAGTTGTCATGACATTTTTATAAAGTGTTTAACTTCTATTATATGAATTACTTAATTATCCTACAAGGGCTTTTGCAATATTAATTAATAGATTAAAGTGGGCAAAGTGAACATGTTATTTTTGTTGCATTAAAACAGTGGAATAAAGTCATTAAGTCCTCTGAATCTATTCATGATATTTTTGTAAAGTGTTGCATTATTATTAATCATTTATCTTAAAGGGCCTTGGAAATGTTATTTAATAAATTAAAATGAGAAAGTGAATTATTATATTTTATTGGCTTATAAACAGTGTACTGGAGTCAATATATCATCTAAAATTAATTTATAAATTTTTAAGGATCTTTCTGAATTATTTATTTTAAAGTATTAATTAAACCCTAAAGGGGAATTTTCTTTATTATTTAATAAGGTTATTATGTGCCAAATAAACATATTGTTTTTATTGCATAAAAGTGTAGAGGATAAAGAGACAAATTTTCTAGAATTAAAATGGTGAAATTTGGAGTTAATTTGAGCAAGATATGAATTTTGGAAGTTTAAACTATTTTCCTGAATTTTTATTTAAACAGAAATCGGGCATCGGTCCATGGTGAGCCAGGTCCACCGTGGACCCACGCACTGTGTGCTGGACCGGTCGGATCTGGACTGTTGGATCTAGATCCAACGATCACTGGTGAGGCGGGGCGTTTAAGTGAATCTGGATGGCCCAGATCACCTCATACACTTTCACCGGAACGGGTGGCTGAGATCTAATCACTTAAGTGATTTAATCTCGGCCGTCCATCTGCGATCGCACGGCGGAACGCGCGTCCGGCACGCTCGCGGCACGGGGGAGCTGGGAGGCTTCGTCCCCAGCGCTGGCCGAACGACGGCGAGCGCCCACCGGCGATGGCGATGGCCTAAGGCCCTAGTTCTTGTCAAAAATGGAATGAGGTGGGGGAGGGGGTCACACCCGTACCGGTGATGACGGCGAATGGTGGTCGATGACGATCGGTGGCGAGGAGGTGGTGGCGGAGGCTTTTCGGGCTCGACGGCGGCAAGGCGATCTGGCGGCGATCCGGCCCAACGGAGGTGGGGCCGAGGGAGGGTGTGTGACGGCGGTCGAGACGGTGGGCTCGGCGAGGGCGGCGGTGGCCCGGAGCACTGGAGAGGGGCCGCCGGAGCCGAAGCAGAGGAAATGGTGGAAAAGGCACGGGTGGCGCTCGGGAAGGAGAGGATGAAGGCTCTAGCGCTGTGAGGGAGTGCGGCGAGGGTGGGGGCCTTTTATAGGGGTCACCGGCGGCGAAGGAACGACAGGAGATCGGAGGATACTGAAGCTCCCCTTCCATAATTCCGGCGAGGTGCCCTAGCTCTCGGATTGGCTTCCAAAAGGACGAAAACGCGTCGATTTTGGGCGAAAGGAGATCGGGGGTGCTACGGGAAGGCGATCCGGGGCTTGATCCGGCGGTTGGCGGTTGCCGGCGGTGGTTATGGCAAGGGGGCCGTCGGGATGGAAGGGGAGGGATCCCCTTCCATTTGGAGAAGATGGAACTGACAGGTGGGGGCCACCTGTCAGTCGGCGGGTGCGAGAGAGGAGAGGCTGACGCGCGGGACTAGCTGGCAGCGAGAGGGAGGGGGGGGGCGGCGCCGACAAGGAGGTCCCACCGGTCAGTGGCTCAGCTACGGACTGGGCCGGGCCTAGGAAGCTTTGGGGGTTGCGGCTCACTAACAGTTTTAAATCCTTTTTCGATTTAAATTAATTCCAGAAATTGGTTTATTGGTAAGACTTGAAGTACTATTGCTAAAATTTTGTAAAAATTCTCAAAAATATTTCTTGGCCTCTAGTTTATCCCATAAAATTTTCAAGTCCAAATTTTGAATAATTATCTCTATTTGGCTTTAATAGGGCTCTTTTAGAATTTTTATTAATAACAAAATTCAGAAATTCATTTAATATTATTTTTCCTTTATTTTATCTCCTTTTAATTTTGGGGCTGTTACACCAAGCCCTGTGGGCTTGCTTCAACCCATATAAAGCCTTGTGCAACTTAAAAACATGTCGAGGAAACTTAGGTTTCTCAAAACCGGGGAGCTGCCTAACATACACTTCCTCCTCTATATACCCGTTCAGAAAAACACTCTTGACGTCTATTTGAAAAAGCTTAAAACCCTTCGAAGCGGCAAAGGCTAAAAGAATGCGAATGGACTCAAGACGAGCAACATGGGCGAAAGTTTCTTCAAAATCAATACCTTCCTTCTGGCAAAAACCCTGGGCAACTAGTCGAGCTTTGTTGCGCACCACAACCCCATATTCACCTTGTTTGTTTTTGAACACCCACTTGGTGCCTATAGGGTTGCATCCTGGTGGCGGCTCAACTAGTGTCCAAACCCGATTACGGACAAAATTCTCAAGCTCTTCTTGCATAGCATTAATCCAATTAGAATCAGAAAGAGCATGAGAAACATCTCTGGGCTCAAAAGATGCAACAAAAGCAGATTTAGCAAACACAACAAGAGAGTTACCAGATGAACGCAAAGTTCTTTCAGTCAAATCACCAATGATGAGCTCTGAGGGGTGATCACACTGAACTGCTCGGGATCCCTGGTGATCTGAAGTCACCTCACCGGAGTCAGCAGCTGGCACCTCTAGACTCGACTAAGGGGGCTCGATCGAAGTGGAAGAAGTGATCATAGGTCCGCCCTCGTCCTCAGTCAAAGTCTCAGAAGGTGTGGGCTCTGCAGGAGGTGCAGAAGGCCCACCCTCATTAGCAGCTGGAGTATCCTCATCTTCCTCGAAGATGGACTCTCCGAGCTCATCATCACTCGAAAGCTCAAAAGAAGGAGTCAAAGAAGGCAAGGACTCATCAAACGAAACTTCACAAGTCTCGACAAGCTGCTGGGAGTCGAGGTTCCAAACTCGGAAGCCTCGAGAATGTAAAGCATAACCAAGAATAACACCATCCTAGCAACGAGACTCAAACTTGTCCAAATGCCCTCCCTTCTTGAGCACAAAGCACTTGCAGCCAAACGCTCGCAAGTGGCTCACCTTGGGCTGTCTGCCAAACCGCAACTCGTATGAAGTCTTACCAAGGTAAGCTCTAAGAAAAATGCTGGTTGGCCAGATAGCAAGCCGTGCTCATGGCTTCAGCCCAAAAACGCCTAGGAGTCCTGTGCTCATCGAGCATCGTCCTAGCCATCTCGACTAGCGTGCGGTTCTTTCGTTCCACAACGCCGTTCTGTGGGGGAGTGTAAGGAGAAGAAAACTGATGGTCAAGACCCTGATCACTACAAAAGCTGACGAACTAAGAGTTCTTGAACTCAGAGCCGTTATCGGAGCGAATCGCTCGCATCCGACCATTGTTCTCATTCTTCAGCTTCAAAATCATGTCATGAACAAACTGAAAAGTTTCATCCTTAGACTCCAAAAAGAAAACCCACGAGAATCGAGAAAAGTCGTCAACAATCACAAGTGCATACCACTTCCCACCGACTGAGCATACCCGAGCTGGACCTACAGTGTCCAAATGTAACAACTCGCCCGGATACGAAGTCATCACCTGAGTCACAGGTGAGTGGAATGCGGCAACCATTTTCCCATGACGACAGGGATGACAAACTAGATCTTTCTCCATTTTAAGCTTGGGCAATCCTCGGATGAGGTCCATAGAGCTTAACCTGACTAGCAGATCAAAACTCAAATGACCTAACCTCCTATGCCACTTCCAGAGCTCAGAAGAAGATCCAGCAATCAAACATCGAGAAGGGCCAAAAGAGCTAGAGAAGTCAATTCGAAAAACCTTACCGAATATTAAGATCTGGCAAATCAAAGACCCTCTAGAATCAAACACAGAAGAATTACCCTTCTTAAAACGCACTTCCAAACCATCCTCAAGAAGTTACGAAACAGAAATCAAGTTAAAGTGCAAATTCTTAACCAAGGCAACATTCTTCAAAGAGAAATGATTTGAAATGCGAATTGAGCCAATGTCGTGTACCTTCCCTTGACCACTATTCCCGAAGGTGATGTACTCTTTGGAGCTCGGGGGGAGTGAGACTGGAGAACCATCTACGATGTCCCATCATGTGGCGAGAGCATCCTGAGTCCATGATCCAAACATCCTCCAGTCCCTGATCCTGCACAATCAGTGGTCATAAGGAGGAGCAAATGGTCTGGCACCAGGTTTAGCAAAAGAGCTAAACCAATGTCGAGCCATCTGCTCAAAAGACAGAAAGCGAAAACCATCAAAAGAATTTGGACCAAAACGCGGCTCAAAGCGCGGTCCTCGGTTCTGCCTAACACCTCTGCCACGAGGTCCAGGACCGTAGCCAAAATGGCCTGGAACTCTGTCGGAATGAACGCCACCAGCTGGAGCATGGGCATGAAAGCCGTCTCCTCTACAACCACCTACATGACGCGACCTGGCCTCCAGCCTCTCCCCGCATCGAGGAACAAGCAATCTACCACCCTGCTGGTAGAACTGCTCCTGATCACCACGAGCTCTCTCTGCTCTCTCAACACGCTTCCTCCTGAAGCAAAACTCCGCAAGATGCCCGTCTCTCTTACAAGTACTCACAATGATAGGTGGGCTTCTTGGGATGTGGTTGAGGCTTGGGATTCTTGGGCTTAGTGGTGTTAGATGTGGTCTTCTTGGGTTGAGAGGGTCCAGGAAGAGAGTCAAGAGAAGTGCGGAGGTGTTTGGGCTTTGGAACCCAGATGGGCTTCTTAGGTGGAGCTTTGGGCTGTTCATGGATCACTCCATCCTTGGGCTGACCAGCCAGGGAAGTCTCAATGGAGTGAGTCTTGGGGTATCTCTGCTCAGGAGTCATTTTACTCCACTCCACTGCCCGGCTAATGGCACTCTCAAAGTCAGCCTTGCTGTAGGTGTAACCTACCCCAAACTCATCCTGCCTCTTAAACTACTGGATTATCATGCCGAGCTGTGGCTCTCTGGCACTGATCCAACTCAGGATAGAACGGAGGTAAAAGTTCTCATTCTGAGAATCAGCTAGCTCCTCTCTCAAGGAAGCTAGAACCTCCACCTGAGACAAGCAGGTCTCACACTCACTCTCTACTTGGACATACTTTTCGGCTTTCAGCTTGATCAACTCCATTCTAAGAGACAGACAGTTCTCACAGACAGTGGGTGGAACTGACAGTGTCTCAAGCTCTAGCCTAGTCTGCGCTAGCTCAGCTCTCACTCTCTTCAAATCACCCAAATGCTCATCGCCCTTGGCTTTCAGCTCAGCTAAGACAACAAGATGAGATGGGCAATCAGCACAGGGTACGACAACAGTGGCTTGAGCATCTTTCAGCTCTAGCTGAGCGTTTTTAAGCTCAGTGGCCAAATCGTCCCTCTCATCAACCCTTTCTGTGTACTTGGACTTCAGAGTCGACAAGTCACACAGAAGCACCTCACACTTAGTACACTCACTGCTATCACCCAAGAAGGGGGAAGAAGATAGACTCTCAATTCTGCCGTTGGCCACGACAAGCTCACTCTCTAACTCATCTATCCTCTTCTTAGCTCCCCTAAGCAGTTTTTCCCGATATTTTAACTCCTGACTGATTGCTTTCAAGTAAATCAATGATTTCGCGTTCATAAGATGATACCTTTTCGTTGTCGTCGTCGTCGGAGTCATCGGAGGAGATCTTTTCTTCCTTACCCCCAAGAGCCATTAAGCAGAAGCTCTTGCGGGATCTTCGGCGCTGATGTGAGCGGCTCTTCGGTCTGTCCCCGAAAGCCATGAAGCAAAGGCCCGCCAGATCGTCCTTGTCCTTCCCCTTCCTGATGACGATCTTCTCATCGCTTGAGCTCGATGAAGAGGAAGAAGACGTGGACCGCTTGGAGTAGCTCTTCTCCATCTCGGTGAAGAAGGCCTTGTCGCGCTTCTTGTTCTCTCACCGGTAGTCCTTCAGGGCCTTCTTGAAGAATCTAGTCTTCGGCTTGCCCTTGTTGAAGGAAGAGATGTCGTGCTTGCCGGAGTCATGGAAGCCATCACCAGTGCCCTTCTTGTGTCCATTGCGCTTGGGGCAGTCAGCGATGAAGTGTCCTGGATCACCACACTCAAAGCATCCGGATTTTGTGCCGTGTCTTTTGAACATTCTCTTGTCATAACCACGACACACCCGGTTTTTAAAAAGACACAAATCATCATCTCCCAAAGACTCAAGCTGATCC
The DNA here is from genome assembly GCA_019279435.1 of Zizania palustris. Lineage (NCBI taxonomy): Eukaryota > Viridiplantae > Streptophyta > Magnoliopsida > Poales > Poaceae > Zizania > Zizania palustris. Next base: position 81,662,364 of record JAAALK010000080.1, on the reverse strand, counting down.
TCAGTGATAGACATCAAAGAGAACCCAGCACAGCTCATAGAAGAAGGATCAACAGAAGGTGTAGCAAGGGCCAGGGACTTTGATCCAGAGCCAGTGAGATTTGATCTCAGCTGGATATCAACCTCAGTGGCCTTCAGCTTGCTAAACAACTAAGAAATGGTCAAGGTATCATAAGAAGTACTCTCAATGATAGAGGATACCTTGATTTCCCAGATCTTTGGGTCCAAGGTATGGAGAACCTTGAGCGCCTGCTCGTGATCTGAGACTAACTGAGCACCCTCAGCCTTGTTGTCCCGAAGCTTATTTATGATCGATTGAAAACGACCAAACAACGCTTCAACAGATTCACCCGGCTTTTGTGTGAAGTTCTCATATTCACGCTGGTAGGTCTGATAGAGCCGAGCCTTGACCTAGGCTGTCCCCTCATGGTGTGCCTTGAGGGTAGCCCAGATCTCTCTCGTAGTGGAGAGATGGCTCACACGCTAAAACTCAGCGGGACCTAGACCAGAAAACAGAATGTTCACAGCTTTACTATTGCTCAGATGCTGGGCAATGATACCAGGAGTACCATGCTCAGGAACTGGCAATATAACAAACGTATCGTGAACGCAAATGTCCAAGATGTTCGAGCCTTGCTCATAAGATAGGCTCGCATGCGAGTCTTCCAATAGTTATAGCCATAAGCTTTCAAGGACGGGACCTTGCCAGGTGACGTCATGATCACTACTGGGGTTTAGAACCGGTTAAGGTATGGAATAACCCTAACCAGGCTCTGATACCACTTGTAGGACCGAAAGTAGCGACCAGAGGGGGGGGGGTGAATGGGCACCTAAAAATTCTTTCGAATCAATGGCCTGCTCCCAACACCCAACGCACCTTAAAAGACTAAGCAGCAGAGTGTGAACAAAAAGCCTAAGTCTAAAAGTATCTAGCCTAGAAACAACAGGTGTCAAAATCAGAGAAACACCAATGCAGTGCTAATAGGCATATAAACAAAATATTTGAGACATGGCAGATCAAACTTCTCAGTAAAATAATCTAAGTACACATGGAATGAGATGAGAAGTTACTGTTCAAAATCTGTCTCCTATTCGAAACTTGGCGAAGCCTGCTTCGCTGTGTCGAAGCCTGCTTCGCAGTGTCGAAGCCTGCTTCGTTGTATCGAAGCCTGCTTCGGAGTCCCTTGTCGAAGTCGAGCGAAGGTTGTCGTTGACATGCCAAAGGTTGGTTTAGTCTAGCCTAGCTCGAGTGAGGCAGAGAGCGAAGTATGCTTCGAAGCGAAGTATGAGAGTATCAAAGCTTGCTTCGAACAGTGTTCTTCGAAGCCTAGACTTCGATCAGAAAGGTTCGAACAAGCTCACAGAAAAGCAACCTTCGAAAGAGAAGCGAAGCCAAACACGCTGCAGCAAGACCAAATCGAAGCCAACTCTCTACCTTCGAAGCTAACTTGATCGAGGTATGAATACCGAAGTGATAACCTCCGAACCACAGACCAGCTTCGAAGCGAAGTGTGCTGATGTTCTTACAAGAGATCGAAGCCTTGAAACATACTTTGAAAAACAACCTTCGGACACACACACACACTACGATTCGAACAGGACAGCAACACACTCCGAGCGAAGTCTATCAGAGAGACATGCTTCGAAGCTAACTTCGAAGCCTGTCGAAGTATTGACTCTGAAAAGCTCGAGTCGGAGTATACCTTCGCAAGGACTGTCGAAGTATGTCAAGATGACATACAACACAAAACGTACTTAGAAGATAGAAACACAGTACACAAAGTGAAGTCGAAGTTCAAGCGAAGCCCTCGAGGATGTCAGATCGAAGCCTGCCTCACGGAGCTGAGGGGCTTCGAACAGAGAAGGGGGGGCTTCGCCAGAAAACAACCAGAAAAGGCACTCAGCCCTATCTACTTCGATCAAAAAGCTACGCAGAAAAAACAAGCTAGAGTACTAGTGTACTGTTGCTACAGAGAAGTAGTACTACTTGCAACCGGCAAGAACTAGTACTCCTTACGTGAAGAACAGAAGCAACAGAGACACATCTTCTCAAGAAAAATAGCTGTGCACGTGAGACGAAGCCATAAAAATTGCTGCAGATTTGCTGGACACGAACAGAGAATAGAAACTTACTGCATCAAGAAGAACCAATCAAATGCAAGACAAAATCCCAAGAACCTGGCGGCGCACAAACAGGAGAGAGAAAGACGCAGGGAACAAGGAGGAATGACCCAAGGAATTGATTGAAAAGTGATTTCAGCAAAAAAGGGTAACCTAACCCTCGGGATTGGGGCCCTATTTATAGGCTGCCCAACACTTAGGAATATTCCACTACCCCCTTAGGGTTTTTTACAGACGCTAAAATAAAGGAAAAGACTAAACTGCCCTTAGGATTTTTACAGACTCGACTGATGGACTGTGGGCCTAGAGATACATATGACTTATCCTGGAAGCTAAGCTTTCGTAGCGACTACGACTTCTCTTCTAGACAGTCCGATACAAGATCAGCGGTTGTCAGTTTTGCGCCGAAACTGATAAAGCCTCCACCGACTTTGCACCAGGTACCCGGATTGGGCCGGCCTGATTCCGCAGCTCTCTTAGCCCGGCAATCACTCACCGCCCGTGTACCTGAGTCAATCCTGGTCAACAGCCCAGTGGGTCTTCTGCTGCTTCTGGCCCATGTACCCGGATTGGGCCAGTCCGACTTCGCAGCTCTCTCAGCCCGACCATCACTCGCTGCCCGTGTACCTGAGTCACACGCGGCCCATGAAACAGCAGATCTCCTCTCTTCTACAGTCCTCTTTGACTATCGTTGACAATGACTCATCACATCTGGAGCCATGAGGCCCACGCTATTCAGTATGGCTCCTCAACGTGAAGATGCCCTGATCACGCATCCAAAAACGGAGCAATCGTCTTTTCGTAGTACATCAGAACAGAACAACCTTGCCGATCTCCTTTGTGTTGTGCTGCCTTTCGTAGACTACTCCGTTCTTCTCATCGGCGTGCACCGTTGAGCGGAATAGCAGGTCTTTGGAACCCATCGCCATCGAGATCCTGCACCCGGAGAGGGCGAATAAGGTTTTTGGGAAGCGCTCTACGCGACTGCTCGCATTCGTCCACCACAGCTCGTCTTCCTCTTCGCTCGAGTGCTGCCCATTGTCGCCGTCGTCTAGTACCGCGCGTCGTCGTCGTGGTACCAGTCCGATCTGTGACTTGCTTCAATCGTTAACATCCGATACGTTCTTACCACGTTCGGTACATTATTATTGTTCATGTGTATAGTGTACTGGTATACCGTGGTTATGCGTATTCTTCTGTTTCACGTCATGATTTATTTGTGGAATAAGTTCAACCTAATAGTGCTGTTATTTCCAACAGATATATGATGTCTAATATGTTTCATCTATGTGTTTTATCTTTTTAGTTTGTCTAATGTGATGCGAGTAAATGCTTGTGAATTGTTATTAGTATGAGTTTGATAAAATATCTGTGATCCGTTGAACTGCTATTGATTTGTGTATCTCATCTGTGGTTAATATTAATCAACTTTTGAACATTGAGTTGGTGTCTTTTTCATTTAAGACACTGGTTGTCTTTTAAAGGCCAGATTATTTTTATAGTGATTGTGATCTCTTAGACTGTCACTTCATATCATATCATATAGGAGGGTGATAACACTATTTTCATCTGTGATTTGCAATTTTGTTTTGCTTTCGCTTGTTATCTTTGGAGGAACATTGGGCGTTAAGAAAGTGCCATATATTCAAAATATTTGTTGAGATGCCTATTCACCCTCCTCTAGTCGTCTATTTCGGTCCCACAGTTTTGCATAGTGAGTCCGAGCCAGCCAGACAGGGATGAACGGAGAGGAGAGAGAAGGACTAAAAGGAAGTGTGATATCTAGCTCTAAGAAACCTGAAAATTTTCTTGTTGTGGTCCCCGTTGCTAGCTCTGGTCCTCCACTGCCAGGCGCTTCAACCAGCAAACACGTTACCCATGGCGAGACCATTGATGTCCCCCGAGCTGCTCCTCTAACCTCTCCACCGCCACCGTTTCCCTCTGAACCTCTGGCCTAAGTAGCATTCATTATTCATGCGATCTCAACCACCTTCACTTCTTCAGTTGCCCTCCTCCCTAGGACCAACCATTTCGCTTTCTCTGCACAGGCGTCCTTCTCCTCTCCACCTACAAGCAACCTGGCTGCTCACAAATCTCATTCACTGGACATCGTGGTGACGTGGGCATGTGAGAAGGAGGTGGTTGCACGTTGTGCGCGTGTGAAAGGGAGGTGTGCGCTACGCGCGTTGATGGTTGAGGGATCAAATTTCCGTTTTATAATAGCGGAGATAGAGATTTTTCTTGCTTTATGTCATGCATGGTTGCATGTTTAATTTTGTGTCCTTCACCGTATGTGTGCTAATCATGCTTGTGGCCCACATTCAAGTGGCCCGCTCGACTTTAACTCATGGAAATGAAACATTCGCTTTACTAGAGAGATCAATCCACAATACCTGAAAGTGGACCCAAATGCTTATGCAAACATCTGGGCCCACCGTGTCAGTGACAGATCACAACATTCCCATCGAAAAATCGCCTGCACACAAACCTAGATTGCTTTCGGCGAGGAAAATGTTTGTTTAATAGAGCTCCTGGATCTTAAATCCACAATAAAGCTGGAGTAAAGCACTCAAAATTTGCTAGACCCACTCTACCACTCCAATTTATTTTTCTGGAACACACTCAACAAAATCCACTCATCAAATCAAAAAAATAAAAAAACTGAAGTTAGCCCCGTCAAACACACGTGAAAACTACTTGCCTTCTTTTACCGTCCCAATCTCCACATCACGTCCGCCATGCCACACTGTGGTCCTCATCCCGAGACACATACCCTTGTGCCGCGCCGCCCATCGGAGCGAGCGCGCATCGCCACCAAAACCCTAGCGGGCTGCGTCACCCACAAGCGGAACCCTGCGATGTCGAGCCATGGCGGAGGCGGCGCGGGGTGGTGCCCATCGATGGATCTGATGCGATCAGAGGCGATGCAACTGGTGCAGGTCATCATCCCAGCCGAGTCCGCGCATCTCACCGTCTCCTATCTCGGCGACCTTGGGCTCGTCCAGTTCAAAGACGTACGCTTGCTCGCTCGCTCTCTTTGAATTCCGCCACTTCCGTTCCGTTCGATCGAGCTGGGGAACAGTTAAGGTTTGCGGCGTGGTGTTTTTTCCTTTCTACTCCGTGCGGATCTGACGTGGATCGTCCAGGGTTTGGGGGTTCAGATGCCGTGATCGCCTAAGCAGGATGGTTAGGAGGGTAATTGCGCTCGGTGATGCGCCAATTCGGAGAGTACGAGGTGGACTGATAGATATATGGATTTTATTTGTAAAACATGGGGCGAGTGTGGCAATTGGTGATGTTGGTCGTATTATTATTATTATTACCGTATTAGTAGTATGATGTGGGCTAGATGAGATAATTTGAAGGGGTAGCTTGGCATGTGCGGTCATGTTGCTAATTATAGGGTGACCTTTGATGAGCTAAAAACAGCAGATAGCATGCTTCGACACTAGAAATTGTTGAACCAGTTAAAAATAGTTTTGCAACAATGTATGATTTTTTTGCTGCTGAAATCAATGTTTTGACAAAAATCAAAATGGAAACATTTTCCTGTCGGAGATCACAAACATATACTATAATAAGAACACCAATAGTTACTTGCTATTACATTTTTCTTGTCTCAGATTGATAGTTACTTGCTGTTACATTTTTCTTGCTTCAGATTTTGTTTCCCCTAATTGAAGCAAATGTTTGGGGTGATGCAAGATGTAAACCATGGCATGGTCCTATAATTATGAATATAAATAGAAACACTAACGACTTTCAAGTTAATGGTTACTTAGTTTATGTCCTCATGGTAAATTATGTAAAACATCTGAAAGGTGAGATGATGGTTTTGTTATTGATGTCTTTGTGGGGCGTTACTATAGGAGGCGTGGCAGGCTAGGGCCGGCGGCTAGGGCTGAGGCCTAAGACGAACAAGGGCCAGGGTTGGTGGTGAGGGCAGAGGCCCAAGCCGAACCGGCTAGGGTTTGATTTCAATTGCAGATTTGTTAGAGTTTGTTTTCAATATAGTTTAGGTTTCCTCCTAAATGTTAGTAGATTGCTTTTATAGAGTCCTTAGAGATTAACTTGCCTTGGCTTATAAAAGGCAACTGTTATAGCTATAATAATCATCAAGGAAATAAATGTCTTCCTCCCTGCCCCTTGTGCTCTCTTCCTGCAGCCGATCTTCGGCCGCTCTCTCCCCTGCGTACACCCAAATGAAAGTAAAGGAATCCTGCTAGTATCAATTTGGTATCAGAGCCGGTTAGGACATCAACAACCATGTCCGGTTCCGTTCAAGATCCTGCGACCATGTCTGCTAATGAGAAACTGGACTTCCTAATGGTGTCGGTGGTTCGGCTGATGGGTCAGATGACAATGATGAATGGTCCGCCTCGACGCCCATAACCAACGATTGGTGCTGGTCGAAAAAGAACCCGATGGAGCATCTGATGGAGTTGCTATCCCTACCAATGGGGGCGCAAATAACAAATATGGCGAGGTGTTTCCACATCAAGATGGTTCTATCAGATGAAACAACCATGGTGGCAACAATGGCCGCGGTGGCAACGACGGTCTGTGGCGGCGGTCGGCTGGTCGGTCGTGGCCTGGGCGATGGAGATTTTTACGGTCGTACCGACCATGACATCGATGCTCACCAGGGTCATGGTGGTTTCGATAGAGGTGGTGACGACGATGGCTTCCATGGTTGCGGCCGTCAGGATGAATGCAGTTTTTGGTGCCCCAAATTCAAGTTTCCATCCTTTGATGATGAAATAGATCCCTTGACTTGGGTCAGCAAGTGCAACACCTATTTTCGTGGCATGAGGACCTTGGAAGAACAAAAGGTTTGATCATGTCACTCCATCTAGAAGGTGTGGCGGTAGAATGGTACTATGCTTTGGAGCACTTTGGAGAGAGACCATGGCATCCTCTCTTGGGCGTGGTTCGTCGACTTCGCCCACATGTGTTTTGGGCCACCACTTTGACATAATGGCTTAGCTGAATTGAAGGATCTCTACCGATGCCAATTTTCTTCACTACTATGTCATTGCGATGACCTTTCTCCATTGCAACAAGCAAATCTCTTCACAGCAGGTCTCAACGAGCCCCTCTGAATATAGGTCGAACTCCATGCCCTAAGCCACTTCCAGATTGTTATGAGCTTGGCTAGGGCATGTGAGCGCAAACTGTAGAGAGGTGAGGTTGAGGCAATTGGCCATGCTCTCAATGGAGAGGGGCCTCTTTTTATAGGGCAGCTGCTACTACTATATATGGCAGTATACAAATACATGGATAGGAAATAAATCACAATCTCTAAACATGGCAGGTCTGATCCTAATTGACCGCCCTGCCTAAATATGCAAGATACAATCTCCTATTGCCTAATACCCGCCCACAGCCGAAGCAGGAGGCTTGCAGACGCACAGGCTGGTTCTGAATTCTGTAAATAGTGGCGTTGGGAGGCCCTTCGTCATGATGTCAGCAAACTGATGAGATGAAGGAACATGAAGCACCCGAACCTCGCCAAGAGCCACCTTGTCGCGCACAAAGTGAATGTCGATCTCGATGTGCTTCGTGCGCTTGTGGTGGACTGGATTGGCCGTCATGTATACGGTGCTGACGTTGTCGCAGAAGACAACAATGGAAGATGGCAGCTAGAGGTGGAGCTCCTGAAGTAGCTGGCGAAGCCAACAACACTCAGCCACAACGTGGGCCACAACGCGGTACTCAGCCTCAGCACTAGAGCGGGACACCGTGGTCTGGCTCTTGGAGGACCACGAGACCAGATTATCGCCGAGGTTGATGCAATAGCCATAGGTGGAGCGTTCGAGAATCTGGGCAGCCGACCCAGTCGGCGTCGGAGTGGGCAGTCAGCGTCTGGATGGAGCTGCGCCCAATGTGAACACTTGAGGAGAGTGTTCCCTTCACATAGTGCAGGATGCGCTTGATCATCGTGCGATGAGGCTCCCGTGGGCCGTGCATAAAGAGACACACCTGTTGAACTGCATAAGCCAGATCAGGACGTGTTAGAGTCAGGTACTGAAGAGCCCCTACTATGCTCCTGTATTCTGAGCTGTCCTTGTCTGAATATTTGTTGCCTTCATGGGCGGAGAGTTTGGCCTGAGTGTCAATAGGGGTTGCCGTAGGATGACACTCAGCCATGCTCGCCCGCTGGAGGAGATCGATGGCGTACTGTCGCTGCGACAGGAACAGGCCGTCGGAGGTGCGGGTTACGGCGACACCGAGGAAGTGGTGGAGAGCACCCAAGTCGGTCATGGCGAACTCAGACTGGAGTCGGGCCATGAGTTGCTGCAGAAGAGTTGGAGTCGAGGCGGTGAGGATGATGTCGTCGACGTAGAGCAACAAGTAGGCGAGACTCGTCCCCTCGGTGAGAACAAAGAGGGACGTGTCAGAGGTGGAGGCGACGAAGCCGAGCTGTTGAAGGAAGGCCGCGAACCGCTGGTACCAAGCTCTTGGGGCTTACTTCAGTCCGTACAGGGACTTTTGCAGGAGGCAGACATGATCTGCAGCGGCAGGGGTCGACGAAACCCGGTGGCTGCTGGCAGTAGACTGTCTCGTTGAGGTGGCCATGAAGAAAGGCAATCTTCATGTCCAGCTGATGGATCGGCCAGGCACGGGAGATGACAATGCTGAGAACGGTCCGAATGGTGGCCTGTTTGACCACCGGACTGAAAGTCTCGTCGTAGTCAATGCCTTCTCATTGAGAAAATCCGCGGACCACCCAACGGGCCTTGTGACGAGCGAGGGACCCATCGGCATGGAATTTGTGCTGGAAAATCCACTTGCCCGTCACAACGTTCGCGCCAAGAGGGCACGGAACAAGATGCCAGGTGTTGTTGTCGACGGGGGCCTGGTACTCATCCATCATCACAGCCCACCAGTTGGCATCGGCCAGAGTGCTGCGGTAGTTTGCCGGTAGAGGCGATGGTGATGGCGAGGAGGTGACGGGCGAGCCCCTTGTAGCTCACACGCGGGAGGGCGCCGGTCCTGGTGCGCGTGAGCGGCGGAGATGGAGCTGTAGCTGTGGACGCAGCCTGGGGTATCGGTGCTGCAGGGACAGCTGGTGGTGCAGGCACCGGCTGTGGTCGTCGACTGTAGGTCTGTGGGAACGGAACCACAGGAAGACCAGGCGGGGGTACGTGACCACACCCGCCCGATGGTGGAGAAGCAAAACTGGGGCTAGGGGGCACAGGGCTGCGTCCCCCAGGTAGGAGAAGAGCCGAGTCCGGCTCATCATCAGGGGGTGACTGCATAGCGTCCAAGGTGGACGGGGCAACCGTGGTTGTCGAGGAGGAACCTCCACGTGCAGGAACAATAGAGCAAGGCACCGAAACTGAATCGTTGTCCTAGAAGAAAATCCAGGGAGCGAGGAAATGGGATGACGCCGGTGGTGGAAAAGGGAAAAACAGTCTCATCGAACACAACATGACGAGAAATAATGATGCGTTGAGTTGTTAGGTTAAGACACCTATAGCCCTTATGAGAGGAAGGATACCCAAGGAAAACGCAAGCCGCAGAGGGAGGTGTGAGCTTATGTGGGGAAGTGGCCTATAGGTTTGGATAGCAGAGGCACCCAAAGACGTGAAGGTGGTTGTAGGTGGGTGGCTGTCCATGGAGGCGAGTGAAAGGAACCTCATGGGATATGGAGGAGGAAGGGCGCCTGTTGAGTAAGTAGCAGGCGGCAGCAAGAGCCTCAGCCTAGTATGTGGGCGGCATTGAAGCGTGGAGCAGCATGGTGCGAATTTAGTTGTTGAGTGTGCAAGATGGTGCGTTCTGCCTTGCCATTTTGAGGGGAAGTGTATGGGCAGGAGAGACGAAGAAGTGTTCCCCGAGCAGCGAAGAAGGTGGTGTTGGCTGTGTTGACAAATTCTCTGCCATTATCGGTTTGGAAGCATTTTACAGGGAGGTTAAATTGGGTTTGTGCAAGGGCTGTGAGCTGAACTAAGTGTTGGTGGACCTCGGATTTGCGGTGGAGAGGAAAAACCCAACAATAGTGATTGTAATCATCCAGACATACTAAATAGTATGAAAAACCAGAAATACTAGGGATGGGAAGGTCCAAACATCACAATGTATTAGTTCAAACGGTGCATGAGTACAAGACTGGGAGGTACTGAAGGGTAGATGCGTGTGCTTGCCTAGCTGACATGAATGGCAAAGGGAGCGGTCTACTTTATTACAGGAAATAGCATGAAGTTTATTTAGATGTTCTAAAGCAACAGGTGCTGGATGGCCGAGACGCTGGTGCCATAGGGTCGACGAAACAACCAAGAGAGCATGTGAGGAGGCGCCAACAGTCGGAGGGATAGCAGGTATGGTGTAGAGATCGCCGGTACTATTGCATCGATGAATCACTCGTCCTGTCTGGGTATCCTTAACAGAAAATCCAAGAGCATCAAATTCAAGAGAACAACGATTTTCACGGGTGAATTGATGAACAGATAACATATTATGAATGAGAGAAGGGCGACAAGAATGTTATTAAGGGAGAAGTTTGCTGAGGTGGTGGGTAGGATGGAGTGACCTCTGGACGTGACCGGAATACTAGTGCCATTGCCTATGTTATAGATGAGGTGGAGGGGGAAGGCGCTGGAGGAGCATACCATCAGAGGTCGCCATGTGAGTTGAAGCGCCGGAGTCAACAACCCATGAGGGGCTGCCCTGGACAGCCAGGTGCTGCAGGGCAGCAATTAGGCTGGCCGAGTCCCATGTCGGTCCACCAGTCTGGACGGGGGTGAATGCTGTGTGCGCCTGAGGAGGGGCACCGAGCAGCCCGTGTTGGCGTGGGGACTTAAGGGCTGACGCTTGCTGTCGCGCGGGGTGTTGTCACACCGGGTGTTGTCGCGCCTGTTGTCGTGGCGGCCACCATTGCCGTGCTGCTGCTGGACTGTGGCCGGGAGGGCGCAACCAGGGGCGCCGTTGAAGGTGGTGAGAAGGGCCGAAGCGGCGCATACCTTGTCCTCGTTCTTGAGACGCAACTCTTGAGGAGGAGCTGATTCCTGGCAACAGCAAAAGTGAGGTTCTTGGGCGGCGATGTTGTCGGCGACAGATTGGTACTTCTCATTGAGGCTGCAAAGTAGGTTGAGGATGAGGTCGGGCTCGGTGATGGTCTGGTCGACGTCGCGATGACTGTCGTCAACCTCCTTCATGCGCACACAGTACTCGTCAATGGAGGAGTCGCCCTGGGTCATCGAGTGGAACTCATGACTTAGGAAGACGGCGTGGGGCACCTTGTTGGCTTGGTACAGGGCGGCGATGGCCGTCTAGAGCTCGCTGGCGGTCTGTTGGGCGCCGGTCATAGCAAGGTTGAGGACGAAGTCAGAGACGGTGCCGAAGATCCAACTGCGGATGCAAAAGTCAGTCTGCACCCATGCGTCATTGGTGGGCGTAGGGGAGACGATGGCAAGCTGTTGGAGCAGCCCGAATTTTCCACACATGGCGTGGAAGGCTGTCGACCACTTGGTGTAGTTAGAGGGTCGCAGCTCGAGGGTCATGGGAATGTGGGTCTTCATGTTTACTAGAGCATATGGGCAAACGGCTGGGTTGATGGCGTCAGCCATGGCGGAGGTGGTGGAGGATTCTGAGGACATGCTGGCGCGGCTGTTGGGCAGCACAGCTAGGTTGGGGAAGGAGAGGGAGGGCCAAGATCAGATTGCTCTGATACCATGTAGTGAGGTGAGGTTGAGGCAATTGGCCATGCTCTCAACGGAGAGGGGCCTCTTTTTATAGGGCAGCTGCTGCTCCTATATATGGCAGCATACAAATACATGGATAGGAAATAAATCACAATCTCTAAACATGGCAGGTCTGATCCTAATTGACCGCCCTGCCTTAATATGCAAGGTCAATCTCCTATTGCCTAATACAAACAGACAACAACAATAAGGTCAAGAACAAAGGCGCTAAAATCAACACCGGGACACAGTAGCCAAACCGACTACTCCCAACCCACCACGCTTCAAGCACCTTACGAAAAGGAATTGACGGCCAAGCGTGCAAACAGGGAGTGCAATCACTATCTAGAAAAGTACTCCGCCGATCATAAGTGCACCAGCAAGGGAATTTTTCTGCTAGAGTTGGATGATGAGCTAGATGCAGACGGAGCCGTAGAGAACCTAGGCATATCTCTCCACGCATTCACTGACATCGATGTGTGCAACACAATGAAGCTCCATGTTAACATTCACGACACGACCTTGGTGGCTTTGGTCGATACGGGCTTGACACACACATTTATTTAGGAGCCGGTGGCGTCGCAACTTGGCCTCTAGATCGACCCTCGCTCGGGACTCTCTGTCAATGTGGCGAATGGAGATCGCATTACAAGCAACGACATCTTCCCCAAGCTTCATATCTCCATCAACGATAAGGCCTTCGAGATCACGTATTACAACCTTCCATTGGTTAGCTTCGACGTGGTGAAGAAATTGAGCGGCAATGCACTGATATGTTGTAGCAGGGTATCGTCCGCGAGTGTACATCGACCATTGTTCTAAAAGGCGGCTCTAGGCGTCCGTTTTAGGTGGGATTAGGCGCTGGGCGCCACCCCAACGCCGCGCGGAGCACCTGGGCGGCCGGCTAGGCGGCCAAGGCACCTAGGCGGGTCAACCGCGGCATAGGCGGTTGACCGCGGTGCCTAGGCGCCTTGGGCGGCGCTTAGGCGCCCTGGGCGGTGACGGTGACTACAGTAATAAACCGGTCTTTCGTGGGGTAAAAAGCAAAAAACATCGACCGTGTTTAGGGTTTTTAGCTTCCCAGCACTCACGTGTGGCTGCTGCCGCTACTCCTAGGCTCCTGACACTCGCCCTGTCACGCGTCGCCGCCATTCGCCATGCTCCGGTGTTCCAGCCTCGTGCGCCACGGTCCGGCCTCATGCGTGACCTGCTTCGGTCGCTCTCTGGTCTCCATTCTCCAGCGCTGTTCGGCCTCGTGCGCCACGACCACTTGCCCTCTGCTCTGGTCTCCACTCCCCAACAGTCCAACGCCACTCCTCTCCTCCCAGTTTGCACATGCACTTTGCAGTTTAGTAGAAAATGTAGTGTTGTCTTGTATGTTGAGAGTCTGCTGATCCAGGCGCCCTAGGCGCCCCTAGGCGCTAGGCGGCCAGGCAATGCCCGACTAGTGCCTAGCGCCTTTTAGAACATTGACATTGACATATTCCTCACCATTCCTACTGGTAAATAAGGTGGACAAGACGTGGTGTTTTTGTGTCGACTATCGTGAGCTTAATAGTGAAACTGTGAAAGATAAGTTTCCAATTCCGGTGGTCGATGAATTGCTTGATGAGCTACAAGGTGCTTGTTTCTTCACCAAGCTCAACCTTTGGAGTGGTTACCATCAGGTACAGATGCATCTAGATGACATCGAGAAGACGCCATTCCGGACACACCAAGGCTACTTTGAGTTCATGGTAATGCCATTCGGTCTCACAAATGCACCTTCGACTTTTCAATCATTGATGAATGAGATCCTGAGGCCGTTGATCTGTAAATTTGTGCTTGTCTTCTTTGATGATATATTGGTTTTTAGCACATTTTGGGCAGCACACTTGTAGCATGTCAAACAAGTTTTTGAGGTGATCCGCATGCACAAATTGGCGCTCAAGAAGACGAAGTGCTCCTTCGGCACAACATCATTGGCATATATGGGTCACATCATTTCTGCTCAAGGCGTAGCAATGGAACCAGAGGAAATATTAGCAGTGGAAGCTTGGCCACGACTATGGTCTCTACGGGCATTACGAGATTTCCTTGGCCTCACTGACTATTACAATAAGTTCATTGCAGGGTATGGCGCGGTGGCAAGGCCCCACACGACATTGCTCAGAAGGAAGCATTTCGCTAGTCAGAAGAAGTAGATGATGCATTTCTTTTACTCAAACAAGTCCTCTGACAGTACCTCTATTGCAGATGCTTGACTTCTCCATGCCATTTATCATTGATTGTGATGCATCAGGTTCAGGATTTGGTGCCATTCTTCACCAAGGGGATGGGGCCATTGCTTATTTCAGTCGCGCAGTGGCACCATAACATCAAAAACTACCAGCATATGAACGAGTGCTCATTGGCCTAGTGTTGGTGTATTTTTTGGTCACATGTGTGGCCTAGGAGATCTGCTTAACTCCAGTGCAGGTCCAATAATCTTAGAAGAAAAAGGGTTCAGGATGTGCCAATCAGTTTGACCCTGCAACTGATAAGGATTCTAGGAAAAGAAATAGCGTTAGTAGCAAAGCTGATCGGCTGTGAGCCGATGACTAAAATGGGGGTAAAATAACCGTGAATGAATATGTCGATCGACCATAGGGCCGATGACTACTACAGAGCGATCGATGTGGATACGCCATCGACCGATAGAATAAGGCAATCGCGGGTAAGGGCCGATGGGCATCTCCCGAGCACGCATAAGATAGAACATGGAATCAAAGGTAACCTATCGACTTGTACTCTGATAGAAATAAATAAAATGTGCTAGATAACATGTCAATATCATCAAAATCATCATAATAACAAGATTGTACCTAACCAAGACAATAGCTAGTCATGATGAACTCAACAATACTTCAAAGTATCGGTCATGCTTTATTTAGATGAACAGTATCCAACATAAAGCAGATATAATAGAAAGAGATGTCGGACTTAACCGATGAAGCCTCAAACTATGACACCTAAATCACATCAATCTAAGAGATCAATCTGATGCAGCCTTAGACCAAGTCAATACATTGGGATAAACCGACGATCGTACTGACCTAGCCGATGCCTTGAATAGATTGATACGATGCAACCTTAAAGAACACGGACCTAGTCGATACAGCCATCGGGGTGGCGGGACTTACCTCGTTGTTGGAGATCGAAACGATGCAATCCAGCTTTGAGTGCCGAATCCCGCCGGGATTAACCTTGGGAAGCCAAGGGCGGCGATGTGCCGAAGAGTAGTTGTTTGTATGGTTGTGTTGTTGTTTTCCTATCTAATTAGATACATATTTATAGGTTGGAGACTTGCTGTCCAAGTAATCTACATTGTAACCGATTCTGGATCATCCTCATCTTCCCTCCATCGACTCTCATGTCCGGTCATATTGTAACAACATAGATGAACTTCTTTGACCATCTTTGATCTGACTTCTTTGACTTCTGTTGACCATGAGACACCTTTGGCGGGCCCGGGCTTTACCAAATCTTGGTGTCAACACCTAGTGAAGGCAGTGCAAAATTGGTTGCCATACTTATGGTAATGGGAGTTCTTGGTCTGTACAGATTATTACAACCTTAAATATATTTTGGACCAACGACTATCGAGAATTTCATGGCATACATGGGTCAACAAGCTATTTGGGTATGATTTTTCGGTGGAGTACCGACCAGCCAAATTAAACGATGCCGTTGATGCCTTATCTTGGCATGATGAAGAAGCAACAACAATTCACAGCATCTCAGAGCCCCAGTTTGAGCTCTTTGATACCTTATGTGCCGAGGCTGGTAGTGATTCCCAGGTGGCAGAAATACGTGCAAAGTTAGTAGAAGGAACTACACTGTGAAGGATAGACAATGGCAGATGGACTATTGCTCTTTAAAGGGAAACTATTTATACCAGATGCCTCATCATGGATGTTAACCTTGGCAGATGCGCATGACTGTGGTCACGAAGGGAATGAGAAAACCCTACATCGGTGGAGGGCTTCTTTCTATAGTCGTCATGCGTGATAACGAATCCGGGAATTTGTCTGAGTCTGTTGTACTTGCCAAAGGAACAAAACAGAGCACTTGCACCCAGTCAGGTTACTACAACCTTTACCGCTTCCATCAGACGTTTGGAGAAGTGTTCTTAGGTGGTAAGGCAAGGCACGATGACTTACCCCTTTCTAGTCACCTAGGCGAGTTAGGCACGCGGCGAGACGACGCCATACCGCTAACTATTGTCACATACAATGTGAGTGGTTGTGTAGACTGGTTGTGTGCACATTGCAGTTCACTGGCTGTGTTGACTGGTTGTGTGCACGTTGCAGTTCACTTACTATGTAGTCTAGGTTGTGGACTAGTTGTGTGCACATTGCTGGTTGTGTAGAAAGGAGCAACACTTACAACAAGTCATCTCTCTTCCCTCTTAGCCTCTCTTCTCTGCCTTCTCTCTCTTGTTGCATGTCGCCACCACCAAAGAGTCCGCCTTCGCTGTTGCCAAAGAGTTCGCCGCCGCCATCCAACAGATCTATCGTCGGCCGCTAGCGCCAACGAGTAGATTTGTCGTTGTTCGCTAAACAGGTTAGATCTTCGGTCCACTCGCAGGCCATCGCCTTTCTTCCCCCTCTTTCCCTCTCTTCTCTCTACCTCTCTTGTGCCAGTTGTGCATTTTCCCCTCCTGCGCGCCATGCTGCCAGCTTTTTCCTTCTCGCGCGCTAGCTGCTAGACAGCCTGGTGCTCGCCCTGGGGATGCTAGGTGTCCAGCCGACACCATATCGTGCCTAGGCGGATGCCCGACGCTTGAGGTGGACGCCATATGCCCCTCCAAGGCGAGGCAGACACCTAACCCCAAATCCCGCCCAGACGCCTAGGCATCGCCAAGGCGACGCCTTGAGAACCATGATTTGGAGTGATATTGCCATGGATTTTGTGGAGGGATTTCCTAAAATTGGCGGCAAATCAGTGGTGCTAACTGTAGTAGACATATTTTCAAAGTTCGATCACTTTATTTGGCTCAGACACCCATACACAGCAGCTTAAGTCGCTAAGGCGTTCTTCGACGGTATTGTTCGGCTACATGGGATTCCATGTTCCATTGTCAATGACCAAGATACTGTGTTTACAAGTGCTTTCTGGTCCGAATTGTTTTGCTTGGCGGGGGTAAAATTACTGTTAAGTTCGGCTTTCCACCCACAGATAGATGGTTAGTCTGAGGTGGTCAACCGAATAATAGTAATGTATCTCCGTTGCTTAGTAGGGGACTGGTCTAATTCTTGGTTACAATGGGTTCCTTGGGCTGAGTTTTGCTACAACTCTTCATATCAAACAACATTTAAGTGTTCACCGTTCAAGGTGGTCTATGGGTGTGATTCATCGAATCTATTATCATATCAGCCAAGATTAGCATGTGTGGCAGTAGTGGATAAACAACTTATTGGCTGCGATGAGTTTTTAGCATATATCAAACAACGTGAGGCAACACTATTACTTTGAACCATGGTGCCAAATTTTAAGAACGAGCTTTTGGTAACCTCTCCTTTTTTAAACAGACCTTTGATAGGTATATAGGGAAGAAGGATGTGAAGTATAGGAAAGAGTAAGATCAAATCTGTAGATAGGACCTTAACCAACTTTATTACTGATGTGATGTGTGTATTGATCAATCATTCTAATTCAAGCAAACTACCTAGTATGATTACATCACAAGAGACGATGTAAACCATACGCTAAAAAATCAAGCAATTCGTTCTGAAACTAATGATATCTAGGGGCTTCTACACTTGATATTTCCCTTGAACGATGTTAAGAATTGCTTCCTGGCTCATCGTCTCTGATCCAATTGCCTTAGCTTTGACGGTGAAGAAAGGGAGATCCTCGTCTGTAGAGTCCTTCAATGAATCCCTCATGCTTGCGAGAATATATGAGAAACAAGATTGTCATATAGTAATTTTTTAAGATCACCAGTAGAAAATGAAGTGGGATTGAGTCAAGGTTACAAAGCAATAGAATAAATTTTTATAGATACTGTTTTTTATATTTTTGCAAATAAGTCCTACAGACGGTCTGTTTAGCTTCCTGTAGTCAAGTCAGCTCTGATACCATCTTGTAATGCCCCGGATTTAATAAATCGGGACTTTATTGAAATTCCATAGAAAATCAATAAAACAAGACGTTCATCACACGATCGTGTATAATACGCCAATCAATCATGGTTCGTAGACCATATTATTACAAAAGAGTTAAATAAAGAGAAACTAATAAAATCAATCTCCTAGATGAACGCCTCCTTCCAGTCTCGTGTCTTGACTGAGTCGCTACTCCATACCTTCATCCTACTCGTAGTAGACGCCCTCTAGTGGTGTCAACGGGGGTAAGTACAATCGTACTCAGCAAGCCACTGGATGCAAGTATAATGCAGAGTAATAACAAGGAAGGTAGTGACTATTTTTGCAGAAAAGCATATTTGTAAAGCATTTAATGTAAGCAAGTTATTAGTACAGAAAATTAAACATGTGTAATGCATCATCTTCTACCTCGAGGGGTACAGTCAGCCCGCCCTCGCTCAACAGTCCTTACATGCCATGAATCACACGATCATTCAAACAATAATAAACTAACTGCGAGAAATCACGCAACCCGTCCTTGACCGTGGGCACGACTTTTCGAAAAGATTATACTCTGATCGAGGTGTACTACTGTACCCACAAGGCACTCATTTCCGACACACCTCAGTGTGTTAAATGACCCATGTCATGAGAAATTCGTGCCAAAACCTTCACATGGAATGCACCAATTCGATAACACCCTCTTATAGGTTTCATATGGTGCCCCAGTCACTTCGGGCCAACACCATACCCCTCCTTGAGACTCATCGGTACAAGTCACCCGCAGGTTGCCCCTTGCCCCCTCCACTATGGTGCTTCAAGTTGGTACGATCCATACCTCCAGTTAGGACTTACCCACTAGACTTGTGGTTAGTATGAGTTTGTTTTGCAACAGATCCCGTAGACCGGTCCTTATAGTGCCCCGGGTGCGACCAACCATTACCCTAGCTTGCACCCCGAACCCACCATACTTATAACATATCCAACTCCAACAGAAACTAGAGACGAGAATAACAGGGAAATAATATAGTAGAATCCAACTATCTACGACTCGTTCTTTTATCCTATAGCAGTTATGTCGATACATTGGACACTAGCTAATATAATATTTAAAAGGTGACAAGGAGTTTTGGCTCAATAAGCATGGCTTGGGTTTACACACAAGGACGGGGATATAATAAATATAATTTAGGGCTTGAGATTTGACTAATGCAATATTTAATTCCTATGAGTCATAGCGGTAGTTATGAAAAACTAGGATCAAATATGACCAACTTGGGGTTTGTGACTTGCCTTGATTAGTGAATGGAGATGGCGGAACCTCGGGAAAATATTCCGGCTCTTCAACGATGACGTAATCTTCTCGGCACGCAAAACAAAAACAATAAACAATTAAAATAAACAAAATAAACAGTACAAACATTTCAATTAAATTAGTTCAAGTTGTAGAGAATTAAAAAGAGAGAATTTTTGGAATTTGAATGGATTTATTTGGAGTTCAAACGGAAAGGATATGAATTTTAAAAGTTCATACTCATTCACTTGGAATAATGGAACCCTAAAAAGAAAAGAAATAATCATGAGATTATTCCTTCGGATTAAATGAGATGGTCGACATGTGATCATCATGCTCACTTAGATAAAATAGAAAGATTAAACTTGAGTTGAGATAAGGGTAGATCGATGGGTTATGATTCGATTGAAAATAAGGAATGGTTGAATTGAATGTGTTGATCGATTAGAAACAAAAGGGTACAAATGGATTTAGTTGAACGATTTGAATAGATTGCGGCCATTGGACAACATAGTCCATTCAAGAGGCGTTCGACTAAAGGTACGCGTGAGAAACCAAGGGTTGGTTTCCGTGTTTGTGATGAGTGATTGACAGGCTTTTAACCTCTGTTCGAAGGGGTACCTCCGAAGGGGGTTTGGAGGTTGGACCTCCGAAGGGTTCGGTGGTTTGCTTGCTGTAGCTGTTGCAGCGGAGTGTGCCTGTCGGAGGGGTCTGACAGTACACAATGACTGGGTTTGTACCGAAGGTCTCGGTATTTTGGGCGGTACACCGGAGTGTGTACCGAAGGTTGCTAACCCGGAGAGGTCTCCGAGTACTGGAAACACTTGTCTGTTTGTCTGTGGTGCGCAGGGGATCGCGGAGGCGACGGACGGACGTAGCAGGTGAACCTGGGTCAAGCGGGAGGCTTGATGCCAGGGGAGCGGGGAGCTCCATCACAGTGGCTGCAAAGGGGTCCAGGTCGGTCCTCGGGTCGAGGTGCGCCAGGTGAAGGCAGTGAGTGCGGAGCGTGGCTCCGGGTGAAAGGTACTCCGAGACAAAGTCCTCGGAGGTGAGGCACTTCGAAGGTACTCCGGATGGAGTAACTTCGGAGTTGGATGGATCAAGTCCTCTGCGGAGGCAAGGAGTTCGAAGTGTGCTCCGGAGGGAGACATTTGAAGGTGCCCGATGAAGGTCTCAGAAGTCGAGGCGCATCGAAGGCATGGTCCGGGTGAGGCTCGTCGAGGAGTGTGCTCGGGGAGAGACACTGAGACGGAGTGCTCATGGAATGCTTCGTGCGGAGGCCTTGGACGAAGGAGGGACTTCGAAGGGTGATACTCCGAAGGTGGGGCTTCGGAGTGTGGTTGTCTTGTGGTACTTCGGCCTGCATGGCTTCGGTACACGGACTGACGGAGTTCGAGCTGGGCGAAGCTGCGAAGCTATGGTGGTCCACTCCGGAGGTGTTGGTGCGAAGGCCCAAGGGCTTTGACGGCTTCGGCTCAAAACCGTCACTGTATCGAAGGCTGACTTCGTTGAAGCGAAGGCCATCTGCCTTAAGACTTCTCACCGAAGCTACCGCACCCCTCGCGTGCGAAGGGGGCTTCAGAAAGGTCAAAGGCTGCAAGTCTGACAGTGTCTGCTCTGCAAAAAGCTGGCGCTGTCCTCTCTGCAAAGGCTGACAGAGAAGCCTCCAATAAAGTTGACTACCTTTTGTACCCCTCAGTTCTGTAGAGACAAAACCAATGTAAACCCTAGGGGTAAAGTAGTCAATTCCTTTGGGTGAATAGTGGCTATAAATATGGGGGCCTGGTAGGTAACATTTAACACTTTGAGCATTTACTGTTGAGCTCCTGTACCAGCCACCACTTCTCTGTATTCATCCAGAGTTCAATCTTTTCTGTGTTCCTTGTTCAAGCGGCGAAGCCCTGCTTCTGTGTTGTCTTTCTGCTTGAACTTGTTTGCATACCTCGCTAGTTTTAGTGCACCGAAGCCTGTCTAGGCGAAGTGTGTTTTGTGCGAAGTGTGTGTTACAGTGTGCGTTCGCTCTGTGTAACAGGAGGTGAGACCTCGCAGCTTACTAGCGAAGCCCTGATCGAAGCCTGTGTTTTTATCGTGTCTAAGTCCCTAGCGAAGTCTGTTAGTGTTCATTTAGACCTTCGTGTACGAAGCCCAACACAAGTTGCTGCTGCCAAGTACTTGGTCGAAATCCTCAGAGGGACTGTCCACTCTTGCGAAGGGTGAAGTGCGAAGCCTGCTCGAAGCACCCTGTGTGCGGAGCCTGCACTGACTTAGCAGAGTAGATTTTCGAGGCTAGTGAGTGGAGCGAAGTCTTCTTGGCTTCGAACTTTTGCTCCTGCGAAGCCTGTGTTCGGAGTTGTCAAAGCACCTCCGAACCAGAACTTCAAAGGTAGTGTTCGAAGCCTGTTCCGCAGAAGACAGAACTAAAACAGAAGGCTGTTTTTAGCCTGAAATTTTAAAAGCTCCCATTCACCCCCCCCCCCTCTGGTCGCCATTTTCGGTCCTACAATTGGTATCAGAGCGGGTTAAGATTACCAGTTGACCTTAACCGGTTTTGTTATCTAGTGGCGACATGGATAGAGGCAGTAAAATTCCTCTGTTCGATGGGACTGATTTTGCATACTGGAAGGTGCGCATGGAGGCTTACTAGTTAAGCCAAGGAAATGCAATTTGGGAGATTGTGGACTCACAATACTCCATCCCTGATACTCGCACTACTCAAACAGAAAAAGATCAGTATAATGCCAACTCCAAGGCTAGGAATATACTGTTCATTGGTTTGAGCCGGAGTGAGTTTGATAGGGTGCAGCACCTTAGGACTGCTAGGGAGATTTGGACAACACTCACTATTTTTCATGAGGGCTCTACACAGATTAAGGCCAGGCGCCAAAGCACATATAATCAACAATATCAACTGTTTGTGCAGGCACCTGGTGAATCTATAGATGCTATGTTTTCTCGCTTTGATGCGATAGTGAGTAACTTGCGATCCAACGGGACGCTTGCTTACAATGATCATGATAGGCTATCAAGCTTCTCTATGCTCTTGACCGTAGCATATGGGAAGTGAAGATATATCCAGCATTGAGGAGTCTGCAGGTTATGACACATTGACCTGTGATGAGCTCTTTAGCAAGCTGAAGTCCACAGAGATTGCCAAGGCATCTCTTGCAGTGCACAGAAGCTCTTTGCCACAGCCATTGGCATTGGTTTCTAGCACTAGCCGTGGCACCACTGCAGAACCAAGCACATCTGGCACTTGTGTTTTTGCAGATGGTTTTGCTTTGTCCTCCCTGGTCTCCGTCACAAAGGAGCAGGTGGACACTCTAGATGATGATGAGCTTGCTCTCCTTGCCCGGAGGTTCACCCGTTTTTATCATGAGAGATGGGATCAGAGGAAAAGTGGTTTTAGTGGTTGCTTTGAGTGTGGCGACACTTCTCACATCAAGGCCAATTGTCCTAAGCTCAAACAGAGAGATGAGAGTGAGCGCCCTAAATACCACAAGAAGGAGAGGAAACCCTTTGTGAAGGGCAAGCGCGGCAAGATGGCTAAGAAAGTAGCCAAGGCCGCTTCCAGAGCATTTGTTGCTGCTCTCGGCGACATCGACACTTCCTCAACTGAGGAGTCGAGCTCTGAGGAGGAGGAGTCCCCAAGGAAGGAGGACAAGAAGGACAAGAAGGGACGAGACTTCACCGCCTTTGCTTCATGGCCGACAGCGATCACAGCGGCGATGAGCTTGACTCATCTGAGGTACCACTATCATCTGACCAGCTATTAATTAAACTACATGAGCTGAATGAAGTAGTTCTCGGTCAGGATAGATTACTTGTGCAAGCCGCTAGAGAAAGAAAAGACCTTAGACTTAGGCTAGAATCTGTTTCTACTGAGTATGTCATGCTTAAGTCTAAATTTAATGATGCTGAATGCGAATCTTGTTCTGTTGTCATGAGTGAGCTTGCTCAGTTGTGCTCTGTACATGCTCAAACTCTTTCTGAGCTTGAGACTGCACAGAAGCAAGCTTTTGGTGGTGGATTCTAGACCTCATGATAATGTTGAATGCATGAACTGTTCTTTATTGCGCGAGAGCATTAATTTACGTGATAAACATGTTCATGATTTAGAGGCTAGACTGGAAAGGGCCGGTAGTTCTAAGGATGTGCAGCCTGTTTGTGACACATGCATTACCCTTAAGGACCAGCTAGGCACTGTTAGAGAGCGAGCTGAAAACCTCATGTCAGAAAATGAATACCTTCTTTCCGTGGTTAATAAATGCACTGAGGGAAAGGGTAGGATGGACTTGCTCTTGGCCAAAACCAAGATGTGGGCTGACAGAGCAGGGGTAGCTCTAGGTTTGGGTTTTGAGAGGATTTCTTCAGATAGTAAGAACAAAACTGTTTTCACCTCACCCACTACCTTAGAGAAAGAGAGAGCTCTGTAAGACATCCCTTCAGCCAAGAAACCTACCCGAGCTCAAAAGAAAACCACTCCTCCTGCCAAGAAAAATCCTCCCAACAAACCACTCAGAAGAAACCCAAGGAGCCTGTGAGAGTTGCTCCTAAGACCCGTGAGAGTGCCCCTAGGAAGTGTTTCATTGTTCCTATTGTCAGCGGGCAGGTCATTTGGTTGGGTTCTGTTTTCGTCGCATCAAGGATGAGCGACGCTCTCAGGCGATGAGTTACCAGGACATGCATTACCCATCTTTAGGTATGCATGAGTCTGAGTGTTACTATCGTCCTGCTTTTGAGGCTCCTCGTGCTTCTCGGAGAGGTTTTGCTCCTCGAGGTGTTCACCATGTTTCATATGGTGGTAGACCCTGGGCGAGTAGCTTTGTACCTCGTCAGAGTAGGAGACCTCGACATGTTGTTCGATCACAGCATGTAGGTAGACCTCGCACTTTGCATCATTCCGATTACCATGTGCATAGACAGTCTACTTTCTCTGTGCCTACTACTCGGGTCACTCAGTGCTGGATGCCTCGTCATTATTTTACTCACCCCAGCACTGAGCGATCGAGATATTTTTATCATGTGTAGGCGACAGATCGACGCTTGGAGGGCACGTGGATCATGGACTCCGGTTGTTCGCGCCACATGACCGGAGATGCAGCTTGGTTCTCCAGCCTCACCACAACCAAGCAAAGGGAACATATCACCTTCGGAATTAATCGAAGGAGTAGAGTGAAAGGTAAAGGTGTGGTAAGAATTAACTCGAATTTCACTCTCAACGATGTTGCTTTGGTTGAGAATCTGGGATACAATTTGTTGTCTGTATCTCAGTTGCTTGATGAGGGCTTCGAAGTGCGATTCCATCGCGATACTTCGCAAGTGCTCAATTCTGATGGCGTTGTGGTGTGTAAGATCTTTAGAGTTGGGAGAGTTTTTGGAGCTGATTTTTCAGAGTCATCTGGTTCTTCTCATTGTCTTGTTGCACATTCGACTTCTGAGCTTTGGAAGTGGCATAGGAGACTAGGGCATATGAGCTTTGAGTTGCTCGCTCCTTTAAGTGCCCTAGGCCTGATCCGAGGATTGCCCAAGCTCAAGTTTGAGAAGAATTTAGTTTGCGCTCCGTCTCGACATGGAAAAATGATTGCTGCTTCGCATTCGCCAGTCACCACAGTGATGACTGAACAACCCGGAGAACTTCTCCATATGGACACTGTAGGTCCTTCTCGGGTCAGTTCTTTAGGCGGCAAGTGGTATGTATATAGTTATTGTCGATGATTTCTCTCGCTACTCTTGGGTCTTCTTTCTTGCCAGCAAGGATGAAGTGTTTACACACTTTCGGAGCTTGGCTTTGAGACTTTTCACTGAACTCCCAGGTGCATTGAAATTCATTCGAAGCGATAATGGCACCGAGTTCAAAAACAGTCTCTTTGTTGACTTTTGCATGGAGCATGGTGTAGAACATAAATTCTCTGCTCCGCGGGTTCCTCAACAGAACGGTGTTGTTGAGAGGAAAAACCGCACCTTGGTTGAGATGGCTAGGACAATGCTCGATGAGCACAGGACTCCTAGAAAATTCTGGGCTGAGGCCATGAACACTGCATGTTACATCTCTAACCGAATCTTCTTGCGCTCAATTTTGAATTTGACATCTTATGAGCTACGTTTTGGGAGACAGCCCAAGGTTACTCATCTTCGAGTTTTTGGTTGTCGTTGCTTTATCCTAAAACGTGGTAATTTGGATAAATTTGAGTCGCGTTCTTCTGACGGGATCTTTTTGGGTTACACTACACATGGTCATTCTTATCGTGTTTATAACTTGGAAACTAACACTGTCATCGAGTCATGTGATGTGACTTTTGATGAATCAACCCCCTCTGTTAGTTCTGCTCTTGAACAGGCAAATGAACACGACATGGAACAGACCATCTTCGAAGACGAAGATCCCGGAGATTTCGAGGATGAACCCCTACTACCCTCGACATCAACTCCCGAAGCTGACCCCGCTTCAACTACTTCGGCACGAGGTCCTAAAGCGACTACCTCGACATCAGTCATCTTGGACCACTCCAACGCACAAGTTGAGGGGGAGACTGCATCCCGCCGCGAGGCTCCACATCATGTTCAAAGGATGCACCCTCCAGAGCAGATCATTGGTGAGCTTGATCAAAGGGTAACACGTTCTCATGCTCATTTCATTGATTCCGCTTTTGTTGCTTCTTTCGAGCCCTTAGATGTTAGTCATGCACTTTCTGATTCTAGTTGGATCAATGCCATGCATGAGGAACTTGAAAATTTTGAGAGAAACCAAGTCTGGTCATTAGTTGATCCTCCACCAAATGTTCATTTCATTGGAACAAAATGGATTTTCAAAAATAAACAAGGGGAGGATGGGACCATAGTTAGAAACAAGGCTAGACTTGTAGCTCAGGGTTTTTCTCAACTAGAAGGGATTGATTTTACTGAAACTTTTGCACCTGTTGCTCGCCTTGAGGCCATTAGGATTTTGCTTGCCTTTGCGACATCCCGGGGATTCAAACTCTATCAAATGGATGTCAAAAGTGCTTTTCTTAATGGCTTCATAGGTGAAGATATTTATGTAAAACAACCCCTGGTTTTGAAAACCCCAAGTACCCACATAAAGTCTTTAAACTTCATAAGGCTCTTTATGGACTCAAGCAGGCCCCTCGGGCTTGGTATGATAGACTTAAGTCTTTTCTGCTTCAGCGGGGGTATTTGATAGGGCTCTGTTGATAAAACCCTGTTTACTCTCAAGCATGGCAAAGATTTCCTCCTGGTTCAGATTTATGTGGATGATATCATCTTTGGTGGCTCTTCTCATGCTTTGGTTGCCGAGTTTGCAGATACCATGAGCAGGGAATTTGAAATGTCCATGATGGGCGAGCTTACATTTTTCCTTGGTTTGCAAATCAAGCAAAGCAAACAAGGTACTTTCGTCCACCAGACGAGGTACACCAAGGACCTGCTCAAGAAGTTTGATATGTCCGATGCGAATCCCCTCGCCACTCCAATGGCTACATCTGTAGCATTGGACCCTGACGAAGATGGAGAAGCCATAGATCAGAAGGAGTTCCGAAGCATGATCGGCTCCCTCCTCTACTTGACTGCTACGAGGCCGGACATACACTTCGCAGTGTGTCTGTGCGCTCGTTTTCAGGCTTCACCACGAGTTTCGCACCGCCAAGCGGTAAAGCGCATCTTAAGGTATCTCAAACATACCCTCGAATTTGGCATATGGTATTCAGCATCTTCATCGTTATGTCTTCGAGGTTATTCCGATGCGGATTTTGCGTGGGGAACTTGGTATTTGTCACCCTTACGGCATTTTGTGAGGGGGAGCAGTTTTAGATGGATGGGCATTTGCTAATCGTATGTTGAAATTGCATTTACATCTTTTGCACTTATATGCCTGATTATAATCCATGACATCATGACAACTCAGCTCTTTTTAATTTATCTGAAACATTCATGTGCATGATGTTTTCATTTCAAAATCAAATCGTGCTCACTGCTTAGTCTTGAATCTAGCATGTTTAGGCAGGACTGCTTTAGCTATCTTTTATCTGCTTGATAGCAAGACACATTTCTTTGGATGCTAAAAATTTGCAACTTGAAAAATTGTTCTACATCTTCATGGATATTCATAAAGTGCCAAACAATTGGTTCACTTAGTTGAAATCAAAAATTCCATGGTTTGCATGCTTCAAGTTAAAAGATCCAGGTGGGTTTGTTGGTCGCACTACCCTATTCTAGACTGCTTACCATTGCACATTGGTCTGAACTGGAATAGGTGTAGTGTATGCCAAAATCATTGCTTTAAGCTTCGAATGGCTTTCATGCCTAGGCTTGGCCTGATTGGAAAGTATAAGGTGGACAAACAAATAACCCCTGGCACTAAGAAAAGAACAACAAAATTCATTGATCATCAAATTTGCTTTTCATGCTTCATTTGAACTGGACTTGTCTGTCTAGAGTAGAAATTGACTAGCTTTGCGCAGTCCCTGCTTTTACTTATCTAGTTTCCTTGACTAAGTAGTGATGCTTTTCTTTCAAAAATGATCAAATCACATGCTTCATCATGTTTTTAGAGACTATTAATTTGAGCTGAGCCCATAATCATTGGTGTTATTGTTGGCATATTTTTGCTTTATATGTCTTTGCAATTCTGCTCATTTCCAAGCAATGCCTCTTTTACATGCTCCTTGCTGCTTGCATTGCCAAAGGGGGAGAAATCCGAAAGGGGGAGAAAGTTGGGTTCTCTGTTGCCAAAGGGGGAAAATTAACTCAGGGGGAGTTTTTACTTTTACTCTTTTACAAAGGGGGAGGAAAATTTCTTTTGTCAAGTGACATGATTTGGCTCGTTTCTGACTTTTTATGGTCACTTGTGTGCTGAAATTTTTCATATTTTCTTGAACTTGAATTTGGTTGTCAATGCACTCATCAAGGGGGAGATTGAGAAACCAAGGGTTGGTTTCAGTGTTTGTGATGAGTGATTGACAGGCTTTTAACCTCTGTTCGAAGGGGTACCTCCGAAGGGGGTTCAAAGGTTGGACCTCCGAAGGGTTCGGTGGTTTGCTTGCTGCAGCTGTTGCAGCGGAGTGTGCCTGTCGGAGGGGTCCGACAGTACACAATGACTGGGTTTGTACCGAAGGTCTCGGTATTTTGGGCGGTACACCGGAGTGTGTACCGAAGGTTGCTAACCCAGAGAGGTCTCCGGAGTACTGGAAACACTTGTCTGTTTGTCTGTGGTGCGCAGGGGATCACGGAGGCGACAGACGGACGTGGCAGGTGAACCTGGGTCAAGCGGGAGGCTTGATGCCAGGGGAGCGGGGAGGCTCCGTCACAGTGGCTGCGAAGGGGTCCAGGTCGGTCCTTGGGTCGAGGTGCGCCAGGTGAAGGCAGTGAGTGCGGAGCGTGGCTCCGGGTGAAAGGTACTCCGAGACAAAGTCCTCCGAGGTGAGGCACTTCGAAGGTACTACAGATGGAGTAACTTCGGAGTTGGATGGATCAAGTCCTCTGCGGAGGCAAGGAGTTCGAAGTGTGCTCCGGAGGGAGACATTCGAAGGTGCCCGACGAAGGTCTCAGAAGTCGAGGCGCATCGAAGGCATGGTCCGGGTGAGGCTCGTCGAGGAGTGTGCTCGGGGAGAGACACTGAGACGGAGTGCTCATGGAATGCTTCGTGCGGAGGCCTTGGACGAAGGAGGGACTTCGAAGGGTGGTACTCCGAAGGTGGGGCTTCGGAGTGTGGTTGTCTTGTGGTACTTCGGCCTGCATGGCTTCGGTACACGGACTGACAGAGTTCGAGCTGGGCGAAGCTGTGGTGGTCCACTCCGGAGGTGTTGGTGCGAAGGCCCAAGGGCTTTGACGGCTTCGGCTCAAAACCGTCAGCTGTATCGAAGGCTGACTTCGGTGAAGCGAAGGCCATCTGGCTCAAGGCTTCTCACCGAAGCTACCACACCCCTCGCGTGCGAAGGGGGGCTTCAGAAAGGTCAAAGGCTACAAGTCTGATAGTGTCTGCTCTGCAAAAAGCTGGCGTTGTCCTCTCTGCAAAGGCTGACAGAGAAGCCTCCAATAAAGTTGACTACCTTTTGTACCCCTCAGTTCTGTAGAGACAAAACCAATGTAAACCCTAGGGGTAAAGTAGTCAATTCCTTTGGGTGAATAGTGGCTATAAATATGGGGGCCTGGTAGGTAACATTTAACACTTTGAGCATTTACTGTTGAGCTCCTGTACCAGCCACCACTTCTCTGTATTCATCCAGAGTTCAATCTTTTCTGTGTTCCTTGTTCAAGCGGCGAAGCCCTGCTTCTGTGTTGTCTTTCTGCTTGAACTTGTTTGCATACCTCGCTAGTTTTAGTGCACCGAAGCCTGTCTAGGCGAAGTGTGTTTTGTGCGAAGTGTGCGTTACAGTGTGCGTTCGCTCTGTGTAACAGGAGGTGAGACCTCGCAGCTTACTAGCGAAGCCCTGATCGAAGCCTGTGTTTTTATTGTGTCTAAGTCCCTAGCGAAGTCTGTTAGTGTTCATTTAGACCTTCGTGTACGAAGCCCAGCATAAGTTGCTGCTGCCAAGTACTTGGTCGAAATCCTCAGAGGACTGTCCACTCTTGCGAAGGGTGAAGTGCGAAGCCTGCTCGAAGCACCCTGTGTGTGGAGCCTGCACTGACTTAGCAGAGTAGATTTTCGAGGGTAGTGAGTGGAGCGAAGTCTTCTTGGCTTCGAACTTTTGCTCCTACGAAGCCTGTGTTCGGAGTTGTCAAAGCACCTCCGAACCAGAACTTCGAAGGTAGTGTTCGAAGCCTGTTCCGCAGAAGACAGAACTAAAACAAAAGGCTGTTTTTAGCCTGAAATTTTAAAAGCTCCCATTCACCCCCCCTCTGGTCGCCGTTTTCGGTCCTACAACGCGTAAAGGCTTAACCGATCGAGCCTTAGCGACCATGTCGATGGGTTTAGATTAAATCGATGAGACTCGATGATGGATGGTAACGAATGACTACAAACAACCGATGATCGGTGATGACCATCAATGAACGTCGCAAGTCCGATGACCGAAAATCAATCAAGTCATAATCGATGGATTATATCCAAATAAAGGAGAGAAAGGTGGCATTCAACCATTATGATTGACGATGAATGACAATGGATATTAACTCCGGTATGAGAAATGGAATGACGATGATCTACACTTTATGGAAAATATGACCTCCGGGACGGAACACATGAGAACGAAGTGGAACACCAGATGCTCTAGAGATAAAGAGAATTATTTTCAAGGTTAGTTGGACGCGAAACACCGGTACAATACAAATAGAAATCGATGAGGATAAATCAACAAAAATAGCTCAACATGAATTTAGATCATGAATAATGATGAAATAAATTAGATCGGAATGGAACCACCGAGTTAAATAAATTGGAATGGAGTCGTCGGATTAATAGATTGGAATTAATTATCACAAATGCATGGGTATGATAAATCGAGATGGTAATTATTCACTTGATGATGGTTTATCTAATCTTAATGAAGTAACAAATAGATATAAATAAATAGACATAACTATACGATGATGAATACACTGGAATAAATGGTACAACAAATTAATTGAATGGCGACGAACGACCAAGATTTAATGAAAATCCTACGGCTAAGATTAAAATAGATTAAAGCGGGATCATCGGGTTTTGATAATGACATTTTAGGATCAATATTAATTAATGGTTGAAATGTATCGATGAACAAGATGACATAGCGGAATAGAAACAATTATGATGCGATAAAATTAAGTAGACATGAAACAATTTAATTGATAGGATCAAGTGAATCAAAAGAAAATGTGTCCTCACTAAGAGGGAACAAGAGACGACGATGCGGAGCATCGGCATGATGCTGCATAGTAGATGGCACACGGGGCGTAGGACGACATGGCTGTGCAACCGACGTGGATGGTTTTGGCCAGGGATGAGAGGGGTGGCATAGGGAGGAGGAGAGGGTGGTGTGGGGAGAAGGAGAGGGTGGCATGGTTTTTATAGGGGGGAGAAGGGCTATGGGAGAAATGGAAAGAGGAGGGAGAAATAGAAAGAGAGAGAAATGGAAAGAGAAAGGAAGGAAAATATAGGTATAAGAAGGAAAGAGGAAAAAAAGGGAAGGGGAATGGAGAAATGGAAGGAGGAGGGAGTGGAGGTGGCTACGTGCAGCCAAGATGGGAGGTGCGCACGAAAAAAGAAAGCAAGAGAGAGAAGGGAAAGGGAAAAGAAGGAAAGAGAAAAAGGGAAAAAATAGGAAAATATTTTTCTGAGAATTCAAATTTGTATTTTTAAGAAAAAGTAAAAAGTTTTTGGAAAGTTTGAAATTTAAAATAAATTTTGAAATCTTGGATTTTAAAGAAATAACGTGGGGATATGTTAACGAATAAACGACGGTTTGGAAAATTAATAAATTTTGTATTCACGTTGAAATTAGAAATTCCGAACATGAACACCAAACCAAGGTTTTTAATTCATTTTTGGGAATATAAAAATATTTTTAAAGTGATTTTTAATGGAATTTAAACACGCAGTTAAAATGGGATTTTAATTTCGTGAACGAAAAATAGAATGTTGATTCCTCCGGATTTTTGATTGGGAAAATATATAGATAGTTGGAAATGATGATTCAAATTCGATTGGAGAGAGAGAGTGATTTAATTACTCCTTTTTTATTAAAGTTATTCATTGAAATATTATGGATTACTATTCTAGTTACAAAAATCCTTAATAAAAACCTAAATTTATTTGAGACGGAAGAAATTTACTAGAAATTTCTCAAGCCGAATTTTATTTAGTCTTATATTTTTTTAATTGAAATGATTTATCATATATTTTATTCACACAACATTCTTGTTGTAATATATTTTATTAATTAGTGTTACAGTTTTAAGATGAAATGATATTGATTATATTTAATTCCTTTGTGCCAAAAATTCCAGAAAATTTTTGGGACCCAATTTAAGGTTAGGAGAATTTTGGGAAAATTACACTAGCTGTGATTTATTTTTTTAAAAAAATGAAATTTTTAAGCTCGTATTTTAGACTTTTTATTTATCGATTTATACTAAATCCTTTTCTTGAAATTCATTTATTAATTACATTATTTTATTTTTAACGCCTAATGAAAATCAGGGTGTTACATCAACCACATCCCAAGAAGCCTACCTGTAACACCCCAAATTTCCAAAGATTATTCTGAAAAATACAATTTATTTATATTTTTCTGAAAAAGATTATTCTTGAATTTCCTTTAAGGCTATTTCTACCCAAATAAACTAAAACCTAGAGGAGATATCCAAACCAGAGCATGAGAAAATTAATATGTGATCCCAAGGCCAAGACCTATTTTTGAGAAGTTTTACAAATTTTTATCACCCTTGGAAGCAACCCAAATATTTTAAACCAATTTCAGCAATTATATTAATTCAGAAATGAATTTAAACAGTAACGGGCCCCTTTCCTCTTTTTTCCCTCAACCAGCCGGTCCAACCCACTCCCTCCCGCGCCCCTCACTGACAAACGGGCCCCGTTGGTCAGCGACCCCCTCCCTCCATGCGCGCCTGACACCTCAGCCCCACCTATCGGCGCCAGCCTCCCCCTCTCGGCCGAGCCCGACCCCGCCTGTCAGTCCCGCCCGTTGCCACGCCCGTGCCCCCGCGCCCCATTGACAGTGACCCCTGCCCATCAGACCCATTTTCCTCCTCACGCCACTCCCCCTAAATCCCGCCAGCCGACGACCTCGCTCCGCGATCCGCTCACGCCGCCCCCCTCCCATTAAATTGGCGTCACATTATTGTCCCCTGAGACCCGCCGGTCATTTTCCCTCTTTAATTCATGTGTTTAAGCCACGGGATCACCGCTCGCGTGCATGGTAGGACCTCACCGGTGACATTGAAGACCCCCCTCGGCTTTCCATGTATACAACGCCCCTTTACCCCTACCGGCATCCCTATTTAAGCCCTTGGTACCCCACGTTCACCCCCTCGCTAGCAATCAAATGAAAACCGAACCGAACACTTGTGCTCCACATTTTAACGCCACACCGCTGCCCTCGCTCCAGCTGCCGCTCGCCATCACCGGAGTCCTCCTCCACCTTTGGCGATCGCACCCGTGTGATCACCGACGTCACCCCGATCTCGTCCACCCCTTCATCGCCACTGAAGACCGCCGGATCTCCGTCACCGACGAGGACCCAAATGCCTTCGTCGCCGCCGCTCGTCGCCGGCCACAACCCGACGACCCCAAGCCTCACCGACGGTACCCTCTTGACCCCCGCATTGTACAGATTTCTTTTTAGCCCTTAGAACCGACCGTCGTCGCTTGCCAGTGGCTGCTATCCCGTCGCCGTCGCCGGAGAAGATGACTGGTAGGGGTAAAGTACCCGTGTCATGTCAGATTCGACCATGGCCGTGCGATCTTGATCCGACGTGTAACACCCCAAATTTCCAGAGAAATAAAAATATTATTTATTCTATTTTCCTGTAATTAAGTATTTTGGAAATACCTTTAAATGCCCTCCTTACCCTTTTTGAACTAGAACATACATGAAATGACCAAACCAGGGGCTAGAAAATTTTGTATATGATCCCAAGGCCAAGATATATTTTTGAGAATTTTTATAATTTTTTATCAACCTTGGAAGTAGCCCAAATATTTTAATCCATTTTCTGCAATTATTTTTAATCAGAAAACCTTATAAACAGTAATGGGCCTCCCCCTCCCCTTTCTCTCTTACCCGGCCGGCCCAGCCCGTTACCCCGCGCACCTCGGACTGACACCTGGGCCCCGCTTGTCAGCGAGCCCTTCTCTCTTTGCGCGCGCTCCCGACACCTTGGCCCCACCTGTCGGCGCCACCCCCCTCTCGGCCGAGCCCAACCCCACCCATCAGCCTCGCCCTCTGTCGCGTGTTCGCCCGCTGCTCGGTGGACCCCTCCTGTTTGTACCGTCGTCCACCTCGCGCCACGCCCCCCCTAACTCCGCCGGCCGAAGACCTCGCCTCGGATCCACTCACCGGCTCCCCCTCCCGTTAAACCTACGCCAACATTCAATTCCCCGAGGCCCGCCAGCCATTTAAACGCGTTAAGGCACACGTTTAAGCCCTTGGATCGTGATACCGTGCATGGCGAAACCTCGCCGGTGAGTAAATACCCCCCCTCGGCTTTCCTTGCATGCGACCCTCTCTGACCCTCGCCGGCGCTCCTATTTAAACTCCCTGGCCGTCCGCGTTTGATCCCCCACGCTCACTCGCTACGAGAACGAACAGAGCACTCACACTTCGGTTTTTAACGCACCACCGTCAACCGCACTCCAGCCACCGCTCGCCGTCGCCGGAGGCCCTCTCTGTCCACGCCGACCGTACCTCCATGACCGCCAAGGCCTCACCGACCTCGGCCACCCCTCCGCCGTCGATGAGCCCCGCTGGATCGCCGTCGTCGACCAGGACCCGAACGCCTTCGCCGCCTCCTCTCGTCGCCGGCCACGCTCCGTCGACCTCAGACCACCGCAAGGGTACCCTCGTGTTCCCCTTAGTTCCCTCGTTACGTATTTAGCCTTAGTTAGGCCGGATAGCCCTCGCCGTCGACGGAATCGCTCGCCGTCGCGTCGCCGGAGTAGGGGAAGACGGGTACTTTACCCCCCGACACGTGCCGTGTCGGATTTGATTCCACGTGCGCGATCGGACGACGCCGGCATCACCACGTGCGCGATATAATCCGCACCGTTGGATCTGATCGAAATGTTATGTTTTAATCTCCCGCGTCCGTTAGTTTTAAAAACCCATGTTTAAACTGAGCCGTTCATCGCGTACCGGTTCGATGTTCTAATCTCAGCCGTCCGCGTTATTTTAACTCCCCACCTCGCCCTCAGCGCTTTGGATCTGGATCCAACGGTCCAGATTGGGCCGGACCACGCGCACAGTGCGCGGGTTCACCGTGGGCCTGGCTCACCGTGGACCCGAGACTATTTTGGGATTTAAATTAAATTCCAGAAACTGTTTTAAACTTGTAATTCATATCTGGCGCATTTGAACTCCAAAAATTATCATTTCAATTCCAGAAATTTTGTAATTTTATTCTGTACACGTTAGTACAATAAAAACAGTATGTTTACTTTGAATATTTCATTCTTATTTATTAAAGTATTCAAATGCCCTTATGTTAAAATACAAACTTTATTATTTAAATTTCAGTAAAATTTATATTTATTCATTCCCTGTTAATATAATGAAACCACTAAGTTTTCTCTGGACCTTTCATTTTAAATTAATTAGAAAGCTTAAAAAGAGATTATTTCACAATAAAAAAATCCTTTTTGGAAAGGGTACATATTTCTTTATAGTTCATTTTAAATTATTTATAAAATAGATTTCAGAAACTTAACAACTTGGTTTTCCTTAAATTAAACCAATTTAAACCTATGTGCTTGTTGTGTGGTTTTGTATTGTTTAAATTGAATGTTGTATTTATTTTATTTTACTTTATTTATAACGAGAAGTACTACGACGCCGCCGAGGAGCCGGAGTACTTTCCCGAAGTCCCTCCCTCACCTTTTGCTAAACTAGGCAAGTCACCAAACCAATCTTTTGAGCATATTGAACCCATGTTTTACTAAACTATCGCTAAAAACACATAGGATATACATGCATTAGTCAAATGAAACACTTATAATATATTTATTTAGGATCCCCCGACCTTGATGTGCAACCCAAGCCATGCTATCTCGCCTAACCTCCTTGTCACCATATGATTAGTATTATTAGCTAGTGTCCAATGTATTGACACGATTGCTATAGGATAAAGATGAGTCGTAGCAACATGGTTCTACTATATGATCCCCGTTATTCTTATCCTTGGAATTCTGTCGGTGATGAGTTGTGGTTGTGAGTGAATGCATGGTGGGTTCCGGGTGCAAGCTAGGGCATTGGTCGGTGGCACCCGGGGCACTATAAGGACCGGTCTGTGGGATCCGTTGCAATACATTTCCGTAATAACCACAAGTCTAGTGGGTAAGTCCTAAGGTATGGAGTGTTCCAACTACGAGGCACCACATGGAGATGGGTCAAGCAGCACCTGCAGGGTGTCTTGTACAGACGTGGCGCAAAAGGGGGTGTGACGTTAGCCCGGAGTGGACGGGCACGCCGGCGAAACCTAGAGCGGGTGTTATCGCCTTGGAGCATTTCATGCTGAGGTTTTGGCATGAGTTCCCATGGTATGGGTCATCTCATTACACTTTGGTGTATGGGATGAGTGCGTGCCTTGTGGGTACAGTAGTACATCTCTGATCAGAGTCATTAATCTTTTCGAAAAGCCGAGCCCACGGTCAAGGGCTAGTTGCGAGACATCCCACAGTTAGATTACTTTGAATATGGATGTGCATGATGGTTTGACATGTAAGGACTGTTGTGCGAGGAGGTAAAACGTACTCCTCAAGTTAGATGGTGTTATTGATGTTCATGTTTATATTTCCACATGATAAAATTTGACTACACTAAATGCAATAACTGAAAACGTACTTTTCCGCACTTTTTCCATTATCCTTCCATTGTTATTACCTTGCATTATTATTTGCATCTGCGGTGGCTTGTTGAGTACTTTTTGTACTCATACCCGTTGGACACACTTCAGAGGATGCCTACTACGAGGATGGTCTGGAGTAGCGACCCAGTCAAGAGAAGATCCTGGAGAGGGCGTTTTTCATGCTTTTATTTTCTTATTTAATTTTTATTCTGATGTATTAAATATGGTCTGCGCACCATGAATACTTGTCGTATGTACGATTGTCGCATGATGAACCTCTTGTATTATTGTTTTTATTATGAAATTCAATAATGTTCCGATTTCGATAAATCGGGGCGCCACAAGTTGGTATCAGAGCTGACTTGACTGTAGGAAGCCAAACGGAGCAGCATAGCCTATAGCTGTAGAAAATTATTTCTCGAAAATCTACTTTATAAACATTGTTCCTCTCCTCACTTTTCTTCAACTTGTTGTTTTTGTAGATGCCTGTTTACCAAGTGCACAGCTACTGCCACCACTTCGAGGGCTTCGTCAGGGAGCTCCGCATGATGCTCACCTTCCTCGGGTTTCTCTTCGAGCCCGAATTCTAGGGGGTGTACATGGAAGAATTCGCCGGGCCTTGCGACGTCTCCCTCACCGTCCACGGATCCGGAGAACACCTGCCGCCCTACACCACCGCACTTGGGGGCCTGACTTTCGACGTCGCGTGCCAATGAGTCACCCTCCAAGCCCTTATGGAGTTGAGGATGATCTATGATGATCGTCTTCAGAACTCGTCCTTCCAGCTTGTGTCGAAGCGCACTCCCGGCGCCCACCGTAGTATCTACATCGGAGTTCACTCCGTTCATTATCCGGTCATGGCCCGACAGTCACGTCTTCTTCAGGCCATGGATGACGTCCATACTAAGGCGGTGCTCGACGCCGACGAGCACCATGAGGCGGTTGAGTTTCTTCGTGAAGAGATGAAGAACTTGATCCAGCAGAATGGCAAGCTGCAGCGGAAGATCATGCAGCTGCAGAAGGATATCGTGGAGATGGTTCCCCTCCTCCCAAGGAAGAGGAAGCCCATCCGTGAGCCTGCCCCTCGCCCCAAGAGGATCCCGCTACACCCCTCCACCATCGGACCATCCACCGCCAGCGCCCCTGGACCACGCCCCAGCCTCGTCTCTGACCCGATCATCGAGAATTTTCTCGAGCCCACCATCCCTCGGGAGCCGCGTACTCGTGGTTCCGAGAGCACGGAGACCGCCTCCGGTGGCGAGTAGACGATCGTTATCGTTGTTCGATTATAAAAATTTCTGTATGTGGTGCTATCTACAACAACTTGTGTTGTAGGTAGAGTAAAATAAGAGTTTGATTGTAATAAACTTTTTATACCACTGATATATATATGTGAGCCCCATGGGCTATTTTGATTGCAATATTGTTTCGTCGTCTTTTTCACCTTATAACATCTTATGTTCAGAAGATGGCCGACAACCAGAACACCGGCTCCAACAATGGAGAAGGAGGAAGCCACGGCATGCCCGAAGGCGTTGTGCCTAACTGGGGTGCAAAGGGCCCATGGCAGACTGGGTCACCATCCGCCAACTACCCCACCTTGGCTGAGATGATGGCGAATCAAAACCAGCTAATCACCGCCCTCCTCACTCAGATGCAGCACCAACAGGCGCAGTTGGACCGTCTGCAGAATGTGGAACCCGCCCCTCGTGCACCCGCACCCGCGCCCGCTCCCCAACTCTCGGAGTTCCTTCGGGTGCGTCCCCCAATTTTCTCTAGCACCACCAACCCCATGGAGGCCGGAGATTGGCTCCGCACCATAGGGAAGAAGCTGGATCTTCTCCCCTGCACCGACCGGGAGCGAGTGGCCTTCGCCACTCACCATCTCTAGGGTCCCACCGCGGAGTGGTGGGACAACTACCGCGACTCCCATCTAGAGGACCACGTGGTGACATGGGCGGAGTTCACTATCGCCTTCCGTGCCAGGTCCCCGCCGGAGTCATCGCGGTGAAGCAGCAGGAGTTCCGCGACCTGCTAGCAGGGCAACCGGACCGTCATGGAGTATCTCCATGAGTTCAACCGTCTGGCACGCTACTGCGCTAGAAGAAGTGCGGACCGACGCCCTCTGCAAGGCTAAGTTCCTTCAGGGACTTAAGGATGAGCTATCCATCCAGCTCGTCGCCACCGACTATGCCGACTTCCAACGGCTAGTGAATAAAGCGCTCATCCAAGAGACTGAGCAGAACAAGTTGGACCTCAAGAAGAGGAAGATGATCGCCTTCAAGCATCAACAGGCAAATTCCTAGAGGCCCCTCCCTCCACCACCAGGGCCCACCTACCATCCTCGGCCCACCTACAGGCCACATCACGCCGCTGGTGGATCCAATGCCGGGCATCCCCGCCCTGCTCCACCAGCCCCGGCCGCTTAGCCAACGCCTGCCGCCAAGGCCCCGATTTTGAAGGATCGCTAAGGGAGGCCGGTCATCTGCTTCAACTACCGGAAGGAAGGGCACTACTCGCACCAGTGTCCTCACCCAAGGCACCCCCAAGGCGCGGCACCCAACCAGGCGGTTCGGGCCCACGTTAACGACATCAGCGCGGAGGAAGCTCAAGAGTCTCCCGAAGTCATACTCGGTACGTTTACCGCAAATTCCGTACCAGCTATGATTTTATTTGACTCTCGAGCAACACATTCTTTCATCTCGAAAGACTTTGTGAAAACCCACAACTTGGACGTGCTCCCTCTATCCGTCCCCATGATGATTTCCACTCCAGGCAATAAAACCTTAGCCCACCTATACAGTCCTAAGGTTAAGATAGAGATCCAAGGAGTATTGTTCTGGGCCGAGCCAGTCCTCATAAAGTGCACCGGACTCGACCTCATCCTAGGGATGGATTGGTTGATGAAGCACAAGGGAGTGATCGACTGTGCCAACAAGTCCGTAACAGTGACCAACCCCGAAGGCGAAGCCGTCACTTTTCAGATGACCAGCCGCAAACCTCTCAAGGCATCGCTCCACTCGCTTGCCCTTGAAGAAGGTGCCCATAGTCAAGGAGTTCATGGACGTCTTCCCCGAGGACCTATTAGGAATGCTTCCCAAGTGGGACATCGAATTCAGGATCAAACTTGTCCCTGGGACCAC
This sequence comes from Zizania palustris, assembly GCA_019279435.1. Classification (NCBI taxonomy): domain Eukaryota; kingdom Viridiplantae; phylum Streptophyta; class Magnoliopsida; order Poales; family Poaceae; genus Zizania; species Zizania palustris. The sequence continues at coordinate 81,622,521 of JAAALK010000080.1, read as the reverse complement.
TCCAATCTCCAAGCGCCCATACCGGATGGCCGCCAATGAACTAGCCGAGGTCAAGAGCAACATCGAAGACCTGGAGCAAAAAGGGTACATCCGACCAAGTACCTCACCCTGGGGTGCACCGGTCATCTTCGCCATGAAGAAGGACAAGACCAAGAGGATGTGCGTGGACTATAGAGCCCTGAACGACGTAACTATAGGAACAAGTACCCATTGCCTCAGATCGACGACCTATTCGATCAACTGAAAGGATCCTCGGTGTTTTCCAAGATTGACCTCAGGTCAGGTTATCACCAATTGAGGATTAGAGAAGAGGACATACCCAAGACTGCCTTCACCTCCCGCTATGGACTCTACGAGTACACTGTGATGTCGTTTGGACTCACGAATGCCTCGGCCTTTTTCATGAACATGATGAACAATGTATTCATGGAGTTCTTGGATAAGTTCATCGTGGTATTCATCGACGATATCCTCGTCTACTCCAAGACCAAGGAAGAACATGAAACCCACCTCCGTCTGACCCTCGGAAAGCTAAGGGAACAACAACTGTACGCCAAATACAGCAAGTGCGAGTTTTGGTCGTCTGAGGTGAAGTTCCTCGGTCATGTTATATCCGCCGGAGGAATAGCAGTGGACACAACCACCGTGGAAGCAGTGACCAACTGGCTGCAGCCCACGACCATGACCGAGATCCGGATTTTTCTCGGATTGGCCGGATACTACCACCGGTTCATCGAGAATTTTTCGAAGATCGCCAAGCCTATGACCAGACTGCTACAAAAAGAAGTAAAGTTTGAATGGACCCCAGATTGTGAAGAAAGCTTCCAAACCCTCAAGAAGAAGCTCGTGTCAGCCCCAATCCTGACCCTGCCAGACATCCAGAAAGACTTCCACTTCTACTGCGATGCTTCTCACCAAGGTTTGGGATGTGTCTTGATGCAAGATGGGAAGGTGATATCCTACGCCTCTCGACAGCTGAGACAACATGAGCTGAACTACCCTACCCACAACCTGGAGTTAGCAGTCGTGGTCCATGCCTTGAAGATATGAAGACATTACCTTGTGGGAAATCGGTGTGAGGTCTTCACCGACCACAAGAGCCTCAAGTACATATTCACCCAACCTAACCTGAACCTCAACAAAGGAGATGGTTGGAACTCATCAAGGATTATGACTTGGGCATCCATTATCATCCAGGCAAGGCAAACGTGGTGGTAAACGCCCTTAGTCGAAAGGGGTACTGCAATGCCATCATGATATAGGACCAGGCCCCTTTGCTATATAAGGAAATGGAAAGGCTGAATTTAGGGATCACCACCGCGAGCATACCTCGCTACTTTGGAGTCTAGGCCTATCTTAATAGACCAGATCCGAGAAAAGCAGAAGGAAGACCCAGACATCTTCGAAATCCAACAGAACATGCGGAAGGGTAAAGCCCCTGGATTCTCCGAGGACGAGCACGGTATCATCTGGTTCAGAAACCGATATGCGTACCCGACAAGCCTGAATTAAAGACCCTCATTCTCCAAGAAGCCCATGATACTCTGTACTCCATACATCCCGGGAGTACAAAGATGTACGAAGACCTAAAGGAGAAATATTGGTGGTTCAGCATGAAGAGGGAAATAGCTGAGTATGTGGCCAAGTGCGACACATGCCGGCGAGTCAAGGCAGAGCATCAAAGACCTGCTGGACTTCTCCAACCCCTCAAGGTCCCCGAATGGAAGTGGGAAGAGATAGGAATGGACTTCATCATAGGACTACCCAGGACCCAAGCCGGTCATGATTCTATCTAGGTGATCGTCGACCGACTCACCAAGGTGGCTCACTTCATCCCCGTCAAGACAACTTACACCGTCGTAAAGTTGGCCGAGTTGTATATGACCTGGATCATGTGTCTCCACGGAGTTCCTAAGAAGATCGTATCTGACCGCGGGAGTCAGTTCACCTCTAAGTTTTGGAAGAACCTTCAAGAGGAACTCGGCACCCGGCTGAATTTTAGCACCGCCTATCATCCACAGACCGACGGTCAAACCGAAAGGGTCAACCAGGTACTGGAAGATATGCTTAGAGCTTGCGCTCTAGACTTTGGCAGAATGTGGGACAAGAACTTGCCCTACGCGGAGTTCTCCTACAACAATAGCTATCAAGCCAGCCTGCAAATGTCCCTGTTCGAAGCACTTTATGGGCGTAAGTGCAGAACGCCGCTGCTCTGGGATCAGACCGGAGAGTCGCAGCTGTTTGGGACAGATTTATTGAGAGAAGCTGAAGAGAAGGTCAAGATTATCAGGGACCGATTGAAGATAGCCCAGTCCCGACAGAAGAGCTACACCGATAACCGACGAAGAGACCTAACCTTTGAGGAGGGTGATTATGTCTATCTCCGAGTCACTCCCCTCCGTTGCACTCAAAGGTTCAACATGAAAGGCAAGCTAGCACCCCGCTTTGTTGGACCTTTTTAGATCCTCCGACGGCAAGAAGTGGCATAACAACTAGAACCGCCTCCATCCTTGGCAGGAGTTCATGATGTGTTCCACGTCTCTCAGTTGAAGAATTGTCTTCGTGTGCCTGCCGAACAAGCTGATCTCCAACAGCTCAACGTCCAGGAGGATTTGACCTACATCGAGAAACCCGTCAAGATCTTGGAAACTAAGGAAAGAGTAACCAGGAGCCGTGTGGTTCGCTTCTGCAAGGTTCAGTGGAACAACCACCCCGCCGAAGAAGCCACATGGGAAAAGGAAGACGAGCTGAAAGCCCAATACCCCGAGCTATTCGAGTAGCATTCCAATCTCGAGGACGAGATTCTGTGTAAGGGGGATAGGTTTGTAACACCCAAAATTTCCAGAGAAATAAAATATTATTTAATCTATTTTCTTGGAATTAAGTATTTTGGAAATACCTTTAAATGCCCTCCTTACCCTTTTTGAACTAGAACATACATGAAATGACCAAACTAGGGGCTAGAAAATTTTGTATATAATCCCAAGGCCAAGATATATTTTGAGAATTTTTACAAATTTTTATCAACCTTGGAAGTAGCCCAAATATTTAATCCATTTTCTATAATTATTTTTAATCAGAAAACCTTATAAACAGTAATGGGCCTCCCCCTCCCCTTTCTCTCTCTCCCGACCAGCCTAGCCCGTTACCCCACGCACCTCAGACTGACACCTGGGCCCCGCTTATCAGCGAGCCCTTCTCTCTTCGCGCGCGCGCCCGACACCTTGGCCCCACCTGTCGGCGCCACCCCTCTCTCGGCAGAGCCCGACCCACCCTCAGCCTCGCCCTTTGTCACGTGTTCGCCTCGCTGCCCGGTGGACCCCTCCTGTCAGGACCGTCGTCCACCTCGCGCCACGCCCCTAACTCCGCTGGCCGAAGCCCTCGCCTCGGATCCGCTCGCCGGCTCCCCCTCCTGTTAAACCGACGCCGACATTCAATTCCCCGAGGCCCGCCAGCCATTTAAACGCGTTAAGGCACGCGTTTAAGCCCCCGGATCACGATACCGTGCATGGCGAAACCTCGCCGGCGAGTAAATACCCCCCTCAGCTTTCCTTGCATGCGACCCCCTCTGACCCTCACCGGCGCTCCTATTTAAACCCCCTGGACGTCCGCGTTTGATCCCCCATGCTCACTCGCTGCGAGAACGAACAGAGCACTCACACTTCGGTTTTTAACGCACCACCGTCAACCGCACTCCAGCCACCGCTCGCCATCGCTGGAGCCCCTCTCCGTCCACGCCGACCGTACCTCCATGACCGCCAAGGCCTCACCGACCTCGGCCACCCCTCCACCATCGACGAGCCCCGCCGGATCGCCGTCGTCGACTAGGACCCGAACGCCTTCGCCACCTCCTCTCATCGCCGGCCACGCTCCGTTGACCTCGGACCACCGCAAGGGTACCCTCGTGTTCCCCTTAGTTCCCTCGTTCGTATTTAGCCTTAGTTAGGCCGGATAGCCCTTGCCGTCACCGGAATCGCTCACCGTCGCGTCGCCGGAGTCGGGGAAGACGGGTACTTAACCCCCCCTCGACACGTGCCATGTCGGATTTCATTCCGACCGTGCGATCGCGATCAGACGATGCCGGCATCAACACGTGCGCGATATAATCCGCACCGTTGGATCTGATCGAAATGTTATGTTTTAATCTCACGTGTCTGTTAGTTTTAAAAACCCATGTTTAATCTGAGCCGTTCATCGCGTACCGGTTCGATGTTCTAATCTCAGCCGTCTGCGTTATTTTAACTCCTCGCCTCGCCCTCGCGCGTTGGATCTTGATCCAACGGTCCAGATTGGGCCAGACCATGCGCATAGTGCGCGAGTTCACCGTGGGCCTAGCTCACCATGGACCCGAGACTGTTTTGGGATTTAAATTAAATTCCAGAAATTGTTTTAAACTTGTATAATTCATCTCTGGCGCATTTGAACTCCAAAAATTATCATTTCAATTCCAGAAATTTTGTAATTTTATTCTGTACACGTTAGTACAATAAAAACAATATGTTTACTTTGAATATTTCATTCTTATTTATTAAAGTATTCAAATGCCCTTATGTCAAAATACAAACTTTTTTATTTAAATTTCAGTAAAATTTATATTTATTCATTCCCTGTTAATATAATGAAACCACTAAGTTTTCTCTGGACCTTTCATTTTAAATTAATTAGAAAGCTTAAAAGAGATTATTTCACAATAAAAAAATCCCTTTTTGGAAAGGGCCATATTTCTTTATAGTTCATTTTAAATTATTTATAAAATAGATTTCAGAAACTTAACAACTTGGTTTTCCTTAAATTAAACCAATTTAAACCTATGTGCTTGATGTGTGGTTTTGTATTGTTTAAATTGAATGTTGTATTTATTTTATTTTACTTTATTTATAACGAGAAGACTACGACGCCGCCGAGGAGCCGGAGTACTTTCCCGAAGTCCCTCTCTCACCTTTTGCTGAACTAGGCAAGTCACCAAACAAATCTTTTGAGCATATTGAACCCATGTTTTACTAAACTATCGCTAAAAACACATAGGATATACATGCATTAGTCAAATGAAACCCTTATAATATATTTATTTAGGATCCCCCGACCTTGATGTGCAACCCAAGCTATGCTATCTCGCCTAACCTCCTTGTCACCATATGATTAGTATTATTAGCTAGTGTCCAATGTATTGACACGATTGCTATAGGATAAAGATGAGTCATAGCAACATGGTTCTACTATATGATCCCCGTTATTCTTATCCTTGGAATTCTGTCGGTGATGAGTTGTGGTTGTGAGTGAATGCATGGTGGGTTCCGGGTGCAAGCTAGGGCATTGGTCGGTGGCACCCGGGGCACTATAAGGACCGGTCTGCGGGATCCGTTGCAATACATTTCTGTACTAACCACAAGTCTAGTGGGTAAGTCCTAAGGTATGGAGTGTTCCAACTCGAGGCACCACATGGAGATGGGTCAAGCAGCACCTGCGGGTGTCTTGTACCAACGTGGCGCAAAAGGGGGTGTGACGTTAGCCCGGAGTGGACGGGCACGCCGGCGAAACCTAGAGCGGGTGTTATTGGCTTGGAGCATTTCATGCTGAGGTTTTGGCACGAGTTCCCGTGGTATGGGTCATCTCATTACACTTTGGTGTATGGGATGAGTGCGTGCCTTGTGGGTACAGTGGTACATATCTGATCAGAGTCTAAATCTTTTCGAAAAGCCGAGCCCACGGTCAAGGGCGGGTTGCGTGACTACTCGCAGTTAGTTTACATCTATGAGTGTTGCATGATGACTTTGCATGTAAGGACTGTTGAGCGAGGAGGGAAAACATACTCCTCGAGTTAGATTATATTACATTGTTCATGTTTATTATTCCGCATAATTAAATTTGACTGCACTAAATGCTACAACTGAAAAATGTACTTTTCCGCACTTTAAGCCACTGTCATTCCCTTGTTATTATTCTGCATTATTATTGCATTCTCGGTGGCTTGTTGAGTACTTTTGTACTCATACCCATTGGACAAACACTTCAGAGGCTGCATACTATGAGGAGGATGGTCTGGAGTAGCGACCTAGTCAAGAAGACGATCCTGAAGAAGATGTTCGTCATGCAGTTTATTTTCATAGTTTCTTTTAATTTTACACTTATGTAATAATGTGGTCTGTGAACCACATATGTTTGACCGTATGTACGTTGTCGCATGATGAACCTCTTGTTATTATTGTTTTTCTATGGAAATTCAATAATGTTCCGATTTGGTAAAATCGGGGCGTCACACTACCTATGACTGTGAGTACTGTTAGAGAGACCGACATCTTGAGGAGTTTTTCTTCAGGAGGAAGCGGGTTGAGAGAGAAGAGAGAGCTCGAGGTGGGAAGGAGAAGTTCTACCAGCAGGGTGGTAGACAGAGAGTCCCTCGACGCGGGAAGAGGCTAGAGGCCAGGTCGTGTCGTGTAGGTGGTGGTAGAGGAGACGGTTTTCATGCCCGTGCTCCGGAGGGTGGTTTTCGCTCCGGCAGAGCTCCAGGTCGTTCTGGATATGGCTTTGGACCTCGTGGTCGAGACTTTAGGCAGAACCGAGGACTGCGCTTTGAGCCGCATTTCGGTCTAGACTCTTATGATTCCTTTTGCTTTCCGTATTTTGAGCAGATGGCTCGACACTGGTTTAGCTCTTTTGCTAAATCTGGTGTCAGACCATTTGCTCCCACTTATGACTACCGATCGTGCAATATCGAGGACTAGAGGACTTGTGGGTCATGGATTAAGGATGCTCTCGTCACATGATGGGACATCGCAGATGGTTCTCTAGCCTCTCTTCCTCGAGCTCCAAGGAGTACATCACTTTCGGGAACAGTGGTTAAGGGTAGGTACATGGCATTGGCTCAATTCGAATCTCTGATCATTTCTCTTTGAAGAATGTTGTTCTGGTTGAAAACTTGAATTTTAGTTTGATCTCTGTTTCGCAACTGTAGGACCGAAAGTAGCGACCAGAGGGGGGTGAATGGGCGCCTAAAAATTTCTTGCTAAACTATGATTTAATCCAACACCCAAACAAACTTAACTAGACGAATAATATTTGCAAAGCAAAATACTGCAATTAATGTTGTCTAGTCTAAAAATGACCGGTGTCCTGAATAAAATGATATATAAAAATAAACTAGACTAAAATAAAATAACTGCAGTGAATAAAAATGAATACTCAAGAATATTCAATGGTGAAGGCAAAATACCCAAATAGATCGATAATAATTCGGATAGCAGTCTAAAATAAAATACTAATCAACTAAATAAAACATGGGCCATCCAGAAATAAACCTAAAAATATTGCACATAAAAAATAAGATAAAAATATTACTGCGACTAATAAAATTTTCTTTCCCTTTTAGATAGGCACGTTAAAGAGATATACAAAAAATAATTACTACGAGATAACTAATAAAAACTTAGCAGATTAAAAATTTAACCATGAGATTAATATCCTTTTTAATTAAAACTCGATAACTACGAAATTATTAACTGGATTTAATCTACCTAATAATAAGAGATTAAAAGTACTAACCTGCATCTAACAGAAACACGGAGTTGTTTGCTGTAGAAGATCCTGCTACCACCACACGGGAATCTGCGTCGTGCACACGATGACAAAACGTAGAGGAAAATTTCCGTCGGAGAAACCCGCGCCTGGTGTGCACAGACAGCCGTGCCGTGAGGCCTGCCCGTTCTTCCGGATTCACACGTATGTGATTAAAGCTGCGAAGCCAGGTTTCGTGGGCCCGTGATGGAGTCCTGTGTCGCCGAAAGCTGGAGCCACCGATGACTTCCAATGCAAAAAACTTACCGCATGGCAAAAAGCCTGGAGTTTTCTGGCGGGCCCCACACTTTCAAGGATGATAATGCCTTGCCAAGTGATGTTGAGTGCAGCACGTCTCCATTGCCTGCTGCAGGAAATACACACCCCGACACACTGCGCTGCTCCCGTGAAAAACAACTCGCCCGGTGCGGGTGCCTCCTGCTATGCGGGAAAACTGACGCGAAGAAGAACAGTCGCCGGCGCAACGATTTCAGAAGAGAAAAAATAACAGCGGCGACGAAAATTACAGAGAAAGAGTTTCGGTGGACTGCAAAATTGATCTATTAAAAATAGTCATCTATCCCCAAAGGAATAGGGGCCTATTTATAGGTGAATCCTAATACATGAAAAGACTAATTTACCCCTAGGGTAAATTAAACTCACTCTAAAATAAATTCCGAAAATTACTAAAATATTCTTAGAAAAATTACTTGACTCAAATAAAAATATTCTAATCTTAAAAACTAAATATTAATATCCTAAAAATGAAATAATCATAGGTTGTCAGTTTTGCGCCCAAACTGACAAAGCGTCCACCGTCTTCGCACTGGGTACCCAGATTGGACTGACCCAACCCCACAGCTTCCTCAGCCCAGCAATCGCTCGCCGTCCGTATACCTGAGTCAAACCCAGTCGACAGACCAGTGGATCATCTGCCGCTCCTAGCCATGTACACGGATTGGGCCAGCCCGACTCCACGGCTCCTCTGCCCGGCCGTCGCTCGCTGCCCGTGTACCTGAGTAACACGTGTCTCAGACACGACAGATCTTCATATCTCCCTTCCTTTGACTTCCGTTGACAATCACTCATCACATCTAGAATATCAAAACCATATTCTTCAACATGGTTTCTCAATCTCCCCCTTGATGAGTGCATTGTCAACACCCTCTTCAGCTCATCTCCATAACCAGCAAAACATGTGGAAACAGAAAAAAAGACAAAAGAAAATAGAAGAAAGAAAATAAAAGTTTAACCCTAATGACCAAAAGCCAAACAAAAGCACGAAAACAGTCATTATGTTTAACCAAAAATAAAGCCTCAAAAACAAGTGCAAATCTCAGAATTACCAACAAGAATAAACCCCCTAAAATAAATCCCTGAGAATGTCAAAAATGTTCTCTAAACTCCAAAATTTCTCCCCCTTGTTGACAATTGGACTCATCAAGTGAGACTAAATGCACTCTAAAGAGACATAAACACAAACTCCCCCTGAAATGCAGCTCCCCCTCAAAATATGCCATGAATGCAGATGGGGTGCAGGTGGAGTGTAAAAAGCATGCTTCTTAGATATGATTAACTGCAATTACAACATCTAACAGGTATAGCAAAAGATATACTGTCTAAGATACATGACATGATCAGTGCAACAGATGATATCTAAGGAGAGTCATTAGCACGCATTTTTCGATTTTTGCAAACAAAAGCATCACCACATTTTCTAGTTGACAAGCAAAGTAAAGCATGAGATGCAAAAGCTAACTGATATCTACCAATATAAGCATTGTCCAAAGCAAAGTGCTTCAGCAAACTTGTCATCTTTTTAATTTTTTCAGACTAATTCTTTTTCCCTTTTAATAATTTTTTTCCATTTCTGCCAGGGGTTATTTGCGTGTCAAACCTTATGCTAAACGACCAAGTCAAGCCTAGGCTAGAACTGGACCATCAGAAGCTTAAGACATTGGTCTCGGCATACATTACACCGTCCTAGTTCATACCAAGGTACTATGGTAAGCAGTCCAGAACAATGCAATGTGACAAAGCAAACCCACCTGGATCTTTTCTAATAATTATAAAAATGCATAAATTTTTCATTTTTCTGGATGTTTATCATTTTTATAGCACATTTTTCATATTTAAAGCATATAGATGTCCAAGGTGCATATCTGCATCTAAGTAAGGATCTAGCTACCAGGCATGTAAAAGATAGCAAACGCATTCTGCCTACACATACTAGTTACCAGAAGCAATGGTGATCATTTTTCAATTTTAAAGCACAAAAGTCATGCATATGACAAATATCAGATATATCATGTGAACTGAACCAGAACATGATCATCGACAAGTAATCAAAAGCATATACTAGCTAGATAAGGTAAAGCAGATTAATCATATAACAGAAGCAAGCTCAAAATGTGATTGATGATTATGCATGATATGAACGGCCACAAAAAGACTCAATAAAAAATAAAGAAGAAAAGAAAAAACTGACTCAAAGTATCCCAAAAAGGATACACAATTCCAAATCAAGATCAATAGTCATGAGTGGGAGCAAACAGTCCAATGCCAGGATTAGCAAAAGTGCTAAACCAGTGTCGAGCCATCTGCTCATATGTAGGGAAGCAAAAAGAATCATATGAGTCTGGACCGAAACGCGGATCAAAGCGCGGTCCTCTGTTCTTCCTAAAATCATGGCCACGAGGTCCAAAGTCGTATCCATAATGATCTGGAACTCTGCCGAAATGAAAACCACCCTCCGGAGCATGATCATAAAAACCGTCTCCTCTACCACCACCTACACGACATGGCCTGGCCTCTAGCCTCTCTCTACGTCGAGGAACTCTCTGTCTACCACCCTACTGGTAGAACTGCTCCTGCCCACTTTGAGCTCTCTCTGCTTGCTCAACCCGCTTCCTTCTGAAGCAAAACTCCTCAAGATGCCCGTCTCTCTGACAAAACTCACAGTGATAGGTAGGCTTCTTGGTATGTGGTTGAGGCTTGGGATTCTTAGGCTTGGTGGTGTTTGGTGTATCATCTTTGGTGTGAGAGGGTCCAGGTAAAGAATCAAGAGAAGTGTGAAGAGTTTTAGGCTTTGGGACCCAGATTTGCTTCTTAGATGGAGCTTTAGGTTGTTCTTGGAACACTCCATCCTTGGGCTGATTATCCTTAAATGACTCAGTGGAGTGAGTCTTGGGATATCTCTGTTCGGGAGTCATCTTACTCCACTCCACTGCATGGCTATTGGCACTCTCAAAATCAGCCTTGGTATAGGTGTAACCTACCACAAACCCATCATGTCTCTTGAACTGCTGGATCATCATGCCGAGTTGTGGATCTCTGGCACTAATCCAACTCAGGATCTGACGAAGATAAAAATTCTCATTCTGAACATCAGCTAGCTCCTCTCTCAAAGAAGCTAACACCTCCACCTGAGACAAGCAGATCTCACACTCTTTATCAGCTTCGACAGACTTCTCAGCTTTTAGCTTGATCAACTCCATTCTAATGGTCAGGCAGTTCTCACAAACAGTGGGTGGAACTGACAAGGTCTCAAGCTCTAGCTTAGTCTGCTCCAACTCAGCTCTCACTCCAGCTAACTCGCTCAACTCCTCATCACTCTTGGCTCTCAGCTCGACTATACTAGCTAAATGAGATGGGCAGTCTACACAAGATGCGACGATAGTGGCATGAGCATCTTTTAGCTCCTGCCGAGCGCTCTCTAGCTCAGTGGCCAATGCGTCTCTCTCATCTACTCTCTCTGTGTACCTGGACTTAAGAGTCGTCAGTTCACACAAAAGCACCTCACAGTTAGGGCACTCACCACTATTACCCAAGCAAGGGGAAGAAGACAGACTCTCAATCTTGCCATTAGCCGTGGCAAGCTCACTCTCAAGCTCATCTATCCTCTTCTTAGCCCCCCTAAGCAGTTTTTTCCCGATATTTTAACTCCTGACGATTTCTTTCAAGTAAATCAACGATTTCACGTTCATAATAAGATGCCTTCTCATCGTCGTTATCGTCGGAGTCGTCGGAGGAGTCCTTCTCTTTCTTCTCCCCAAGAGCTATTGAGCAGAAGCTCTTGTGGGGTCTTCGGCTGTGACGTGAGCGAGTCTTCGGCTTGTCCCCGAAGGTCATGAAACAGAGGCCCGCCGGATTGTCTCTGTCCTTTCCTTTCCTGATCATGATCTCTTCATCACTTGAACTTGAAGACGAGGAGGAAGACGAGGATCTCTTGGAGTATCTTTTCTCCATCTCGGCGAAGAAGGTCTTGTCTCGCTTCTTGTTCTCACGCCTGTAATCCTTTAGAGCAATTCGAAAAAATCTTGTCTTGGGCTTGCCCTTTGTGGAGTTGTCATACTTGCCGGAGTTGTAGGAGTTGCCGCCGGTTTCCTTATAATTCTTCTGCTTGGGGCAGTCGGCGATGAAATGACCTGGGTCACCACACTCAAAGCATCCGGATTTTGTGCCGTGTCTCTTGAACATTCACTTATCATAGACATGTCTCACCCGGTTGTTAAACAAGCACAAATCATCATCTCCTAGAGTATCAAGTTGTTCCTCAGAGATAGACATCAAGGGAAAAGCAGTACAACTCATGGCATTAGGATCAGCAGACGGTGTCGCAAGAGCCAGAGTCTTTGAGCCAAAATCAGTGAGATTTGATCTCAACTGAATATCGATCTCTGAGGCCTTGAGCTTACTAAAAAGCTCTGCGACGGTCAAGGTATCATAAGATGCGCTCTCAACAATAGAGGAAACCTTGATCTCCCAGATCTTAGGGTCCAAGGTATGGAGTACCTTAAGCACCTGTTCATGATCCGATACTAGCTGATCACTCTCAGCCTTGTTAACACGAAGCTTGTTAATGATTGATTGAAAACGACCAAACAAAGCCTCAACAGTCTGGTAGAGCCTAGTCTTGACCTAGGCTGTCCCCTCATGGTGTGCCTGGAGGGTATCCCTGATCTCTCGAGCAGTGGTGAGATGGCTAACACGCTCAAACTCACTAGAACCTAGACCAGAAAATAAAATATTCACCGCCTTACTATTATTTTGATGCTGGGTAATTACATTTTCAGCAGTATCCACAGCAATAGTCGTTATGGTGAAATTAGGATGAACACAAATCTCCCATATGTCCGAGCTCTGGCTCATAAGGTATGCTTGCATGCGAGTCTTCCAATAAGTGTAGCCAAAAGCTTCTAGGGACGGGATTTTACCAGAAGACATCATGGTCACTACCTAGGTTTAGAATTGGTTAAGATATTAGAAAAACCTAACCTTGCTCTGATACTACTTGTAGGACCGAAAGTAGCGACCAGAGGGAGGGTGAATGAGCGCCTAAAAATTTCTTGCTAAACTATGATTTAATCCCAACACCCAAACAAACTTAACTAGACGAATAATATTAGCAAAGCAAAATACTGGAATTAATGTTGTCTAGTCTAAAAATTCGGATAGTAGTCTAAAAATAAAATACTAATCAACTAAATAAAACATGGGCCATCCAGAAATAAACCTAAAAATATTGCACATAAAAAATAAGATAAAAATATTATTGCGACTAATAAATTTTCTTTCCCTTTTAGATAGGCACGTTAAACAGATATACAAAAAATAATTACTATGAGATAACTAATAAAACTTAGCAGATTAAAAATTTAACCATGAGATTAATATCCTTTTTAATTAAAACTGGATAACTATGAAATTATTAACTGGATTTAATCTACCTAAATAATAAGAGATTAAAAGTACTAACCTGCATCTAACAGAAACACGCAGTTGTTTGCCGCAGAAGATCCTGCTACCACCACACGGGAATCTGCGTCGTGCACACGATGACAACGTGGAGGAAAATTTCCGCCGAAGAAACTCGCGCCTGGCGTGCACAGACAGTCGCGCCGTGAGGCCTGCCCATTCTTCCGGATTCGCACATATGTGATTAAAGCTGCGAAGCCAGGTTCCGTGGGCCCACGATGGAGTCCTGTGTCGCCGAAAGCTGCAGCCGCCGACGACTTCCAATGCAAAAAAATTAGCGCATGGCAAAAAGCCTGGAGGTTTCTGGCGAGCCCCGCACTTTCAAGGATGATAATGCCTTGCCACGTGATGTTGAGTGCAGCACGTCTCCATTGCCTGCTGCAGGAAATACACACCCCGACGCACTGCGCTGCTGTAACACCCCAAATTTCCAAAGAAATAAAACATTATTTAATTCAATTTCCTGGATTTTATTATTTTGAAAATAGCTTTATGTATCATTTTAAACTACAACATAGAGTTAATGACCAAACCAGGAGCTTAAAATTTTGTATAAACTCCCAAGGCCAAAATATATTTTTGAGAATTTTTATAGATTTTTACCAAGCTTGGAAGTAGCCCTAAGATTCTAATCTATTTTCTGGAATTATTTTTATTCGGAATTATTTTGAAACAGTAACGGGCCTCCCCCCTCCCTTCTCTCTCTCCCGGCCAGCCTAGCCCATCACCCACGCCCTCCTCTGGCTAACAACCCGACCCCACCTGTCGGCGCAGATCGCCTCCCCTCGCGCGCGCGCCTGACACCACGGCCCCACCCGTCAGCCCTCTCCCTCTCGCACTCACGCCCGCTGGCCAGTGGCCCCCGCCTGTCAGTTTCGTCATCAACCTCGCGCCAGCCCCCCCTAATTCTGCCGGTCGAGGACCTCGCCTCGGATCCGCTCGTCGGCTCCCCCTCCCGTTAAACTGACCCCGCCATTAAATTCCTCGAGGCTCGCCGGTCATTTAATCGCGTTAAGGCACGCGTTTAAGCCTCTGAATCGCATTCACGCGCATGGCCGAGCCCTCGCTGGCGAGTAAACCCCTCCTCGACTTTCCTTGCATGCGACGCCCGTTAAACCTCGCCGGCACGCCTATTTAAGCCCCCTGGCCACCCGCACTTGATCGCCCACGCCCACTCGCCACGAGAACGAACAGAGCACCCGCGATTCGCCTTTTTGCGCACTCCCTCTGTTTCGCCTCCGGCCACTGCTCGCCGTCGCCTCGGACCACCACAGTCCACGCCCTCGCCACCATCGTGACCGCAAGAATGACCACCACCTCGGCCACCCCTCCACCGACATCGAACCCCGCCCGAAAACCGTCGCCGTCGAGGACCCCGAACCACTACGACGTCTACCCTCGCCGCCGACCGCGCTCCGTCGACCCCTCGCCTCACTTAAGGTACATTCGTGACCGCCTTCGCGTCCTCTTTCCATTTCTAGGCTTAGCTAGGGCCGCCGTCGCTCGCCGTGGCCCCTGGCCCGCTCGCTGTCGTCGGAGAAGATGACCAGCATGGGTTGAGTACCCGTGCCGTGTCGGATTCAATCCCGACCATACGATCGCGATCGAGCGGCGCTAGTAGCTCCACGTGCGCGATCTAATCCGCACCGTCGGATCTGGTCAAAGCGGTATGTTTTAATCTCGCGCGTTCATTTCCATTTAAAACCCGCGTTCGATCTCGTGCGTCCACGTGGTACCCTTTCGCGCGTTTTAATCCTGGCCGTCCGTTATCACTTACGTGCCCCGCCTCGCTAGCGCGCGTTGGATCTGGATCCAACGGTCCAGATTGGGCCGGACCACGCGCACAGTGCGCGGGTTCACCGTGGGCCTGGCTCACCGTGGACCCGAGGGGATTTAAATTTAGAAATAAATTCCAGAAACTGTTTAAATCTTGTAAAATTCATATCTGGCGCATTTGAACTCTAAAAATTGTCATGTCAATTCCAGAAAATTTGTAAAATTATTCTCTACATGTTCATGCAATAAAAACAGTAGGTTTACTTTGGATTTTCCATGTTTATTTAAATAAGTATTCAAATGCCCTTAGGATTAAAATATAATTTCAAATATTTAAACTTCAGTAAAGTTTATATTTATTCCTTTCTGTTTATATACCAAAACCACTAAGTTTTCTCTGAACCATTCATTTTAAATTAATTAGCAAACTCAAAATGAGATTATTCACACTTAGAACCCTTTTAAGAAAGACAATATTTCATTATAGTTCATTTTAAATTATTTATGAAATAAGTTTCAGAAGCATAGCAACTTGCTTTCTTCAAACCAAATCAACCAAAACCTATAGACTTGTTGTGTGGTTTTAGATTGTTTAAATTGAATGTTGTATTTATTTCATTTTATCTACATTTATATTGGAAAGACTACGACGCCGTCGAGGAGCCGGAATATTTCCCGGAAGTCCCTCCCTCGCCTTTCGCTGAACAAGGCAAGTCACCAAACCAATTCTTGAGCATATTGAACCCATGTTTGATTAAACTATCGCTATAACACATAGGTTATATATATGCATTAGTCCAATGAAAACCCTTACAATATATTTATTTAGGATCCCCCACCTTGATGTGTAACCCAAGCCATGCTATTTCGCCTAACCTCCTTGTCACCATATGGTTAATGATATTAGCTAGTGTCCAATGTATTGACACAATCGCTATAGGATAAAAACGAGTCGTAGCAAGATGATTCTACTATATGATCCCCGTTATTTCTTATCCTTGGAATTCTGTTGGTGATGAGTTATGGTTGTGAGTGTATGCATGGTGGGTTCTGGGTGCAAGCTAGGGCATTGGTCGGTAGCACCCGGGGCACTATAAGGACCGGTCTGAGGGATCCGTTGCCACACACTTCTGTACTAACCACAAGTCTAATGGGTAAGTCCTAACTAAGGTATGGAGTGTTCCAAACCGAGGCCACCATTTGGAGATGGGTCAAGCAGCACCTGCGGGTGGCTTGTACCAATTTGGCGCAAAAGGGGTGCGACGTTAGCCGGGATGCGGCCCGGCACGCCGGCGAAACCTAGAGCGGGTGGTTATCGCTTGGAGCATTTCATGCTGAAGTTTTGGCACGAGTTCCCGTGGTATGGGTCATCTCGTTTGGGATGAGTGCGTGCCTTGTGGGTACAGTAGTACATCTCTGATCAGAGTCTTAAATCTTTTTGAAAAGCCGAGCCCACGGTCAAGGGCGGGTTGCGTGACATCCCACAGTTAGATTACTTTGAATATGTATGTGCATGATGGTTTGACATGTAAGGACTATTGTGCGAGGAGGTAAAACATACTCCTCGAGTTAGATGATGTTGTTGATGCTCGTGTTTACTTTTCCGCAGGATTAAATTTGACTACACTAAAAGCAATAACTGAAAATGTACTTTTCCGCACTGTTAGCCATTATCTTTCCTTGTTCATTATCCTGCATTATTACTTGCATTTGCGGTGTCTTGTTGAGTACTTTTTGTACTCATACCCGTTGAACACCACAGAGGATGCCTACTATGAAGACGGTCTGGAGTAGCGACCCAGTCAAGAAAACGATCCTGAAGAAGACGTTCGTCATGCTATTTACTTTTGTTACTATTTTTATTTCAACTTTGATGTAATAATTATGGTCTGCGTACCATTAATACTGTCGTATGTACGCTTGTCGCATGATGAACCTCTTGTATTATTGTTTTTCTTATGAAATTCAATAATGTCTCGATTTTGGTAAATCAGGGCGTCACAAGATGGTATCAGAGCCAGGTTGACTATAGGAAGCCAAACAGACCGGCCTAGCCATTAGTCACAGAAAATTATTTCTCGAAAACCTACTTTATAAACTTTGTTCCTCCCCTCACTTTTTCTTCAACTTGCTGTTTTGTAGATGCATGTCTACCAAGTGCACAGTTACTTCCGCCACTTAGAGGGCTTCGTCAGGGAACTCCGGATGATGCTCACATTCCTCGGGTTCCTTTTTGAGCCCGAATTCCCAGGAGTGTACTTGGAGGAGTTTGCCAGACCCTGTGACGTCTCCCTCACCGTCCACGGCTCCGGGGAGCATCTGCTGTCCTACACCACCGCGCTTGGAGGCCCAACGTTCGACGTCGCGTGCCAACGAGTCACCCTACAGGCTCTTATGGAGCTGAGGATGATCTACGATGATCGCCTTCAGAACTCGTCTTTTCGGCTTGTGCCGAAGCGCACTCCTGGCGCCTACCGTAGTATCTACCTCGGAGTTCACTCCGTGCGTGATCCGGTCATGGCCCGACAGTCGCGTCTTCTACAGGCTATGGATGACCTCCATACCGAGGCGGTGCTCGACGCCGATGAGCACGATGAGGCGGTCGAGTTTCTTCGTGAAGAAACGAAGAACTTGATCCAGCAGAACGGCGAGTTGCAGCGCAAGATCATGTAGCTACAGAAGGACATCACCGAGATGGTTCCTCTCCTTCCTAGGAAGAGGAAGCCCATCCGTGAGCCCGTCCCTCGCCCCAAGCGGATCACACCTCACCCCTCCACCGCCGGACCATCTACCGCCAGCGTCCCACCACCGCGCCCCGGCCTCGTCTCCGACCCCATCATCGAGAACTTTCTCGAACCCACCATCCCTCAGGAGCCGCGTACCCGTGGTTCCGAGAGCACAGAGACCGCCTCCGGTGGTAATTAGGCGTTAGGAGTTGCTATCTTAAATAAAGCAAAATTTTGTATGTGGTGCTATCCACAACGAGTGTGTTGTGGATAGAATAAAAACTTGATTGTAATGAACAATTTTTACCACTTTATATATATGACTGAGCCTTATGAGGTATTTTTGATTGTATTATTGTTACATCGTCTTTTTGCCTTATAATGTCGTATATTCAGAAAATGGCCGACCACCAGAACACCGGCTCCAACAACGGAGAAGGAGGAAGCCGCGACGCGCCCGAGGGTGTTGTACCGAACTGGGGTGCAACGGGCCCACGTCAGTCTGGGTCGCCATCCGCCAACCACCCTACTTTGGCAGAGATGATGGCGAATCAGAACCAGCTGATCACCGCCCTCCTCACCCAGATGCAGCACCAACAGACTCACTTGGACCGTCTGCAGAATGGGGAAGTCGCCCCTCACGCACCAGCACCCGCACCCGCTCCCCAACTCTCAGAGTTTCTGCGCGTGCGCCCGCCCATCTTATCAAGCACCACCAACCCAATGGAGGCCGGAGATTGGCTCCACACCATTGGAAAGAAGCTGGACCTCCTCCCCTGCACTGACCGAGAGCGAGTGGCCTTCGCCACTCATCAGCTCCAGGGTCCCGCCGCTGAATGGTGGGACAACTACCGCGAGTCCCAGCCGGAGGACCACGTGGTGACCTGGGCAGAGTTCACCATCACCTTCTGTGCCGCCCACGTCCTCGCCGGTGTCATTGCGGTAAAGCAGCAGGAGTTCCGTGACCTGCAGCAAGGCAGTCGGACTGTCATGGAGTACCTCCATGAGTTCAACCGCCTCGCCCGCTGTTGGCGTAAAAGATTACGCTAACAGGTTTCTGTAGATTAGAAACTAACAAACGAAGTGTTTGCGAAGTGAACTGTTCTAAGCCTTCGAAAGGATAACAACTTAGAATAGTTCAAATGTGTGTATTTAATAGCTTGTATTCGGTCCCTATTACAGGGTGAAATGGGGGGTATTTATAGGCCCAAATATTAAGGAAAAGACCTATTAACCCCTCTATTACAACCGACATAGTGGAGACTATTCGGTACCCTTGATAGGGCTAAAATGGTAAAAGACTAATCTAATAAGAAAAAAGATAAGTCTTCCATCTTAGCTGGCAAAAAAGATCTCAAAGTGCCTTAGTTCGAAGATATAATCCGAACCAATGCCTATCTTCGTACTTCGAGCTTGACTTAGGACATCTTCGAAGATGGACGTCTGGGAACCTTCGAATCCATTATCTGCCTTTGTGTTGTTACGGCAATAACCCTGAGGATGGGATATTTTCCCCCAACAGTAGCCCCTCGAATACGCTTCTCCGTTAAACCTGTAATGTTAGGAGAGCAGTATACGGAAGAAAAAATAACCAGGCGTAGGGGTTATTAGATTTTAATTCATCTCCGAAATGTATGAAGATATAAAACTCCAAGTCAGTCTTAAGACAATTACTTTCGAACTATATTAGAACTGACTCAGGAAGTTCGAAAGCCTTTTAGAGTTAGAAGAAATAGCCGTTAGCTTCCTTCTTCTAACGGAAACTGCAGAATGCGTTAATTTCGGAGAAAAGTAACGGGCATGAATGCGAAACGGCATGGACTAACGGTAAAAATGTAAAGTCTAGGCTATAAATAGAGGGCCTAGAACTTTCCTGATTACCTTTCCGCTGCTCTCTTGCAAACAAACACCCTTTGAGCCCTTTGAGCCCTTTGAGGCCTAGCCTCCATTTTTCCTCCAAAGCAACCCAGTAAATTCAATGGCGAAAACCAAGAGTTCTGGAGCCCCTTCGGCCTTGGCTCGACAGCACGCGGCCACAGCAGCAGCGGCTGCGGCGTTGGCGATGGTGCCTCCAACACTCGCGACGACATCCATGGCGGCAGAAGGGGGAAATCCCCAAAATGTTGGTGATCAAGGTCTCTGCTCGCCATCAACGAAGTATTTGGATCAATCCTTCCAACTGGGACCTTCTACCTGCAAGAGAGAAACACTGGCGGTCGCAGTAGAAGGGAAGATTAGTACCGGAGTCATGATCCGCAAACCTGGTGTTGGTGTAAAAGTTACACCAACAGGTTCTTAGTAGTTAAGAACAAACAAACAAGAGGTTTGTGTCTTTAGGACAAACTTGAGCCTCCGTAAGGATAACAACTCAAGAGGTCCGAATGTATGTGTTTGAACCACTGGTTCTGGATCCCCCTTACAAGGTACAAAGGGGGGTATTTATAGGGAGAAAGGCTAAAGGAACAGACCTATTTACCCTTATATTACAAATGACCTTCAGTATTATAAACAAGGTTATACACGGTAAAGTGCTGCAGAGTAGATGGATAAGCAGGGCATCCAATCAGTCACGTCTTCCTGCTTCGAAGCCTCCTTTCTCCTTTCGGAGGGTCCTCCGAGACTTCGCGTCGTGGCACCCTTCGATCGTGCTGACGTATCTTCGGGCATTAGCCGACCATCTTCGGGATCTTCTTAGAGCCTTCGGAGGGTTAACCTTTAAGTCGTGGAAATGAAGTAATTTCCCCCAACAGTAGCCCCTCGAATACGCCTTTCTGTAGATAACCTATTTTTTTAGAAAGAAGGCAGTATACGACAGGAACATTTTTAGTTTCGGAGACTTAAAGGGAATGCGAAGATACTATGATTTAGCCCAGAATATTAAGCCCAATATTTTAAAACGTTCGCCTCCGAATTTGGCATAATGAGGAAAACTCCCTGGAGCAGCATGGCTTCGGAGCATGAGTGCTACGAGAGCAGTTACGGAGCGCGAACGTCGTGCGGGCGGTTACGAAGTGTGGACGTCGTGCAGGCGGTTACGAAGTGTGGACGTCGTGGGGTGCCGTCAATATGACCGTTACGGCGCAAGTAGCCGTTACCCTCTGTAAAAAGAAATAACGGTCGATTTCTTCAGCGGTTGCACGCCGTTTCACTTTCCAACCCCACCTTGCCAGCGACGGAAGCCGAACCTGCAGAGTGAAACTTCTCGAAGAGCAGTATAGGTTGTGTGGTTATAAAAGGGGGAGAAAGGGATTACTGGAAGTTTTTTACCGCATTCACCGTTCTTGCAATTCACCTTTCCCCTCAACCTTCTGCCCCTTCGAGCACTTGAGCGCAATGGCGAGAACCAGCCACACCACTCCTTTGGCGGCCAGCACTATGGCGCAGCGGCAGGCATGGGCGGCATCAGCAGCCACGGCAATGGCGGGGGGCCCGGGCGGCGGTTGGCCCAAGAACCCTCGGGCGCTCCGTCCGCCCTCCAAGAAGAAGATGGCCCAGAGCTTCGTTATTGGTCAGTCAGTGAGCACAGCGGAATCCATCGAGGAGGCGGTAGATGGGAAGTTGGGAGCCGGAATGAGGACTCGTGTTCCCGGGACAGAGTCGACTCCACGGCCTCGGCGAGGAGAAGTGGTAGTCTTCGAGGCATTCTTCGAAGCTGGCCTGGGGCTACCAGCCGTGGATTTCTTAGCAGAGGTACTAGACATGTTCCACATTACTCTGCCTCAGTTGTCCCCCAACGCAATCGTCCGCTTGGCCGTCTTTGAGTGGGCTCTTCGGGCGGAAGGATGTGAAGGGCGCTCCGAAATCTTCGCAGCAACCCACGAAGCTATCTGCCAGCCGAAGCCTCAAGATGGGCCCGGAGACTCGAAGGTGACAGTGGCTTTCGGCAGTGTCAATTTTCAGCTACGGCGGGAGCACGCTCTTCATTTCCCTGCGAAGGCCATAAACGATCGATGGTATACAAATTGGATACTTCGGTGGTTTTACGCCGAAGTAGGAGAAGACTCCCCCCTTTCGGGCCCTCTTCAAGAAATTTGGTTCCGGAAAGAAGCGGACATCTCCCCGAACCCTAGCTTGCTCACGACGAGGCTAGGGTTGCTGGCTTCTGTGGCTCGTCGGATGAGCATGCGAGACCTGGCCGAAGAGTTCGTAGGCCTTCGGATCTCACCCCTCGGGGCCAGTTGGCCAATTTCCATCCCGCGAGCTTCGGAGGGGGACCTCCGGAACATAGGTACGCCCTTCTCCTGCGGCGTCATTTTATATGAACACATTAATTATACTTATGCTTCTTATACCTTTTCCTTTTCAGCGGCGCCTCTGGCCTTATCTCCGGACGACATAGTCCGGGCTACCGAGCGAATTCTCGGAGCCCCTTCGGTAGCCGAGAGGCAGAAGAGGCTGGAACTGGTAGGGAGTTGGGAGCGCTCGAACAGGGTGTGGAGAGCCCTCGGCATGGAGCCCCCGCCGCTTCCCGACTTCGCCCCGGCTGGAGCGGCGGCTCGCAAGAGGAAAGCAGCGGCCGAGCCCTCTAAAAAGGCTGGCAAGCAACCCGCTCAGAAGAAGGCGGTGAAGCAGCCTTCTCACTTGACGCCTGCTTCGTCTTCTTCGTCGCCGGACGAGCGGAGCCCCACTCCTGAAGAGACAGAAGACTCCGGAGGCGCCACAGCGAAGGCCTTCGAGGATTACCTTCTGATCGACGAAGACATGGGGGAGGTTCCCACAACCCTCCCCGACAGGGAGGATGTTGACGTCACCCTTCTGACTCCTGCGCCTGTCAACGTGCAAGTAGAGTCAAACTCTCCCTCCGGCTTGCCTGCCCCGAAGGGGTTTCAGCGGAGGTTGTGGCCCCGTCGGACGAGACCGAGGTCAGGACTTCGGGGGATGACTTCGACAACATCCTCCGGATGTACGAAGTCCTGGAGGATCCGGCGATCCTTCCTCAAACGGCTCTTGGAGGTATTTTCCCAGAACTCCTTTCTTTTTTCATCGGCATTCGCTTGCTATCTGCAGAATATGTTAATTAACCTTGATAATTGAAACAGGTACCTCTTCGGGTATCGAGGCCTCGGTGGTGCCCAACGTCCCTACTTCCTCGGAGACAGTCACCCGGGTGGACCCTCCGGCCCCTCTGGGGGCTCCGAGCCCGGTGACAGAGAACGTATCCTTCGGAGCGGACGATGTGCTCCCTGGGACGGAATTGGCTCCGGCCGTGGCGACCTCGACTACTGACGGCGCCTCCGACAACGTGGCTCCAGCCGGAGGTGCGGCGGCCGAAGGTCAAGATGTTCTTGCCTCTCCCCCTTTCGTGCCGGGGAGGGGTAAGAGTATCTCCAGCTTGGGCCTTCGGGTTGATCAAGCAGCGCCCTCCGTCGGCAACTCAGAGGACGAGGCCGCCGAGGACGACACCCGGGCCTTGTCTTGGCTCCCTCTTCTGGCTCCTTTCTTGGAGCATCGGAGCGGCCTTCGAAGGCTACTGGAGCCCCTGGCTGAGAAAAGCCAGGATATTGCCAATTCGGAGTTGATCTCCGCTTTGAGCGAAGTTAGGGCTTCGAGCCTCAACACGGCCCTCGAAAGGGCTGCCCTTCAGGTATGAAAAAGACACCGCAGTTGTTGTATTTTAATGATCAAAGCTTCTTTAGCACTTACCTTGTTTTCCTTGCAGCAATTCGCCCTTGCTAGAGCGGCAGCGACTTCCAGTGAGGTCGAAATTAACCGACTTAACCGGAAGGTTACAGCTCTTCAAACAGCCCTCGACGAGTCTACCGGGAGGTCTCTTCGGCTGAATGAGGAACTCCTGGAAGAGCGGAAGGCCAAAGCCGCGTCTGATGAAGCCTCTGAAGCCCTCCGTTCTCATGCTGAAGAAGTCGAAGCTGAACAAGTGGTTCTCCGTGCGGAGGTCGAGAGGCTTCGCCAAGAAGCGGCTGCTTCGAACGGCCGTATGGTTGAACTTCAAGGGGCTCTTAGCCAGGTAATGGCTCAGAAGAGTTCCTTGATGCTCCGGGTGGCCGCGTTGGACGCAACGGTTGCAAGCCTGGAAGCAGCAGATAAAAAGAATTCTAGTACTGCTGATCGTACCTTGGAGCTCTTCAGGGTACGTTAGAGGTA